>CM065428.1:4825000-6025000 GCA_033030585.1 Hippophae rhamnoides | reverse complement strand
AAATAATATATTTGTAAAGAGTTTGCAACACACAAATGTGTGTTTTTTTAATTCATATCCCATAATTTAATTGATATTATATTAATAAATAATCCAACTATAATTTTATCATCTCATATTATTAATTTTAAATTAATTTTAATCGATATATTATTTAATATATATATATATATATATATTCATAATTTAATTTGCACTATATTAATAAATGATCTAATGATAACTTTATCACTCTTTCAAGGCTAGCAAATTCCCTTGATGATTATTGTGTCCTGTTTAGAGAAAGATCTTTGACCTATTATTGTGGGCTTTTCTTCTATTCACACCAAGCCCAAGAATGTTCACACAATATCTAAAGTCCAAGGATTGATAATTGTGTCTAGGCCCAAATCAAAGTCCGGGTTGCTAATTCCATGAATACCCTAACCTTATTTTTATAATTACGCAGAGTGCCATGCAGAAAACAAGGTGGTATTAGGTTCACAATCAACGGTTTCCGTTACTTCAACCTGGTGTTGATCACCAATGTCGCGGGTGCAGGAGATATCGTGAGGGCTAACATAAAGGGCACTAGGACTAATTGGATGCCATTAAGTCGAAATTGGGGTCAAAACTGGCAATCAAATGCTGTTTTGGTCGGACAGTCATTATCTTTGAGAGTCACTGGTAGTGACAGACGCACTTCCACTTCTTGGAACATCGTTCCATCTAATTGGCAGTTTGGTCAAACTTTTGTTGGGAAGAATTTTAAGGTTTGATGATTGATTAAAAAAAAAAAAGGGTATTTACCACTGTTATGTCTAACCCTAATTTGGGACTAAATATTTTGTCTTTTTTATTCCCTTCCCTTCCTAAAAATCATGTAGGGAGGTTTTTGACTCCTCCAATTCACCCGTATCATTTTAAGTATGTTATTTTATGTGTTACTAATAGTTGAAAAATACGTGAACAAAAATGTTCATGTTTTATGCAACAGAGACTTTTTTGACTACTGTTGTACACATGTTTATTGTGTATTAGTGATACATCTAATGACATATTAAAAATTTTACTAAAGAATCGGAGGACTTGTTTTAATATATATATATATATATATATACATGTAGTTTTCTATCAAGTTGTTTTGACATATGTATTGGTAAGTATTTAGGGGATGTGTAAGTTTTGTGTAAGAGAAAAGTGATATTTGAAGTTATGGAAGGTTGAAAAAGAGGCTACAAAAAATGTAAGCCCGTAGCCTAATAGTTATATGTGTTGTGGTAACTTTTTATACTATTTATGTTTTCAATGGTATTATCTAGTAATTTAAGTTTCAAACTTTGCTCTTGTTTAACTCAGAAAAATTGTATCAGTGTTCACTTCAAAGTTGTAAATTTGTGAGTTACTATATAGTTTTAGTTATTATCGGATGGATTTTTATCTCTAAGTAATGTGGGATTCTAACAATTTTATCTCTTTTTCAACGAGTTTATAGTTTAATAACTCAAAATTTATTTGGGACATTTGAATCTATTTATCTCGAATGAGAATGGTGTAGGACGTTCATTAGATTTTTAATGTCTATTTAAATTTTCTTGAAAAAATAATAAATTTAATATAAATATTCTCGAGTGCGTGTGTGTAAGTAAAATTTTTCCACTTACAAAATGGTTGTTATATATATATATATATTTTTCTCATAAAAAAATGAACGTTATTTTCTTTTATTAAGAATATGGCCGTTTGTTTTCTTTATTTAGAAAAAGAGCCGTTACTCGTATTTACTCATAAAAAAAATATATCCGTTATCCGTTACTCTTCATTCTCAAATCATTCTGTTCTTAATTTAGAACATTACTGCTTTATTCATAATCGCACACGGTTTCTAAAATCTATAAAAGAAGCTCAACTCTCATTTGAAACACAACAATCAACAATCATCTCACTACGGAAAAAATTCTCTACAATTTCTAAGTTCTTTTCTTTTTAAAGAACAAATTTTCAGGTGTAGTATTACTTTTCATCACAGAAAGCTCGGTATTAGATTAATATTATTGTTTTATCGCGAGACGACATGTGTTTGACAATGAGAAATTAAACGTCTTAAAAAGAGCGACATAGTCCGCGACTCAACCCAAACAGTTACTTTCAAGTTATCGGTAATATTGTTCCTACACTGTTTTTATAAACTTGATTCAACAATTATTTTTTACTTATTTAAGTGGGGTTCCATGGAAAAAAGAAAAAAAGTTGTTGAAGATATTTGTTTTTCCTTAACATGTTTTAAGTTTGCACCGTAGATGTCCATGTCATGAAATAACTTTTTAAGGCTTGTCTCTAAAAGAGAAGCATTTTCTTTGCGGAATAAATGGCCTCAACATAACAAAAATGGATTTCAAGAAACTTAGCTTTGAAAAGTGTAATTTTATATATTAATTATATTAATTCTATAATTAATATTAAGGTTTTTTATTAGATATAATTACATAGATATAAATATATTTATAAATAATATTACAATACATCAATTTTAATTTATTCTTTTAAACTTAAATTTATGAATTAAAATAAGTATAAATTGAATCTTACATAAAACCATTTGATTAACTACTAACTAATGAGTACCTGTTTGTTAAAAGATTGGAATCCCATCTGAAGTATGCTACTATGTGTTTTCTATACGTTACAAATAATAAAGTTAGGGAAGATTGGAGAGGCTAAAAAAAATGTTGGCCCGCAGCCTAATAATATTTATTATATTATTGTAATTTTTTTTTTAAATTTTGTCAATATTATAATACATATTCAATTTTTTTTTCTTTTTAAAGTTGTGATTTTTATAATATTCAAATTTTAAAACCTTGTATTTATATACCAACCATGCTTTATTGATGTGACAAACTTTTGACACGAGTGAATAATATAATATTTGGATGATGTTTATTTTATTTACTATGAAATTTATGATATACAAATATTTCACAACACTTTATTAGTTGATAATAATTTGGGATATTCTTGTTAAAATAGGAATTTTTTTACTTATTAACATTTTATAATATATTTCTTTTTTTTTATAAAAATTAAAGAGTAAATATTATTTAATTTCATCATATATTTATACCTTTATTGTATATAAAATTTTCTTGTAGTCGATGTAATTTGACTAATTTATATAGTACATCACATATTTTTTTTTATTGAAATCGTTTAGAGTTGAAATTTCTTAACTATTTGAATTTAATATGTAATTAATAATTCAACATTTATGAATCATTGTAGGTGGTTACAGCAGGTACATTAAGATATTTTAATTAATTTGATATTTTTTTAACACTTTTTTTCATTTAATATATGAATTAGTTATTTAATATAATATTAATATTAATTTATTATTAAAAAATTATTCATTTTTATATAATATTAAAAAATAAATATTTTTTTTCATACAATTAAATTATTATTTTATTTATTATTATTATTATATCACTTATTTAAGTGGGGTTTCATGAAGGAAAAACAAAAAAACAAAAAAGTCTTGAAGATATTTGTTTTTCTTTAAAGTGTTTTAACTTTGCACCGTAGATGTCCATGTCATGAAATAACTTTAAGGCTTGTCTCTAAAGAGAGGCATTTTCTTTGGGGGAAATTGCCTCAAGTGGTAGTAGGTACACTAGAATAACAAATTGGACTCCAAGAATGTTAGCTTTGAAAAAAATTATTATATATGATTAATATTATAATTTCTTATTAAATTTAATTATATTTATTAATAATATTATACCATATTATTTATCTATAATAAATAGATTTTTCTTCTAAAAATAACTAAAACCAGCATTTTAATTTCGTGGAAGTAATTCAATTTGGTAGTCATGTAGGCATTTAACTGCCGAGTTTTTATTTTTTTTCTCTTGTCAATCAAACAATATTGGAATTTATTTAGATTTAAATTTATGATTTAAAATAAATATAAATTTAATCATACATCAAATCATATGATTAACCACTAACTAATGAGGACCTGAGGTGTTAATTTGTTAAAAGATTGGAATCCCATATGAAGTAAGCTACTATGTGTTTTCTATATGGTTGTGGCAAACTTTCAAATACACTATTGACCTTGTCAACCACCCTATAATATAAAAATTTAGAGAGAAATTCAAGATTTCTGTAGTCGAAATATTTTTTTTCTAATAAATACTTCAATTATTTTCTAAAAAAAAAAATACACTTGGTTTTAAAGACACTGAGATTAGAATGAAGAGGGTGTTTTTATTTATAATGTTAATAAATTTAAGAATTTAATTCAATTACAGTTTTTTTTTCTAAAAAATAATTGAACTCAATCTTGTTGTGTTTTATTTTTTTAAATGTTATATAGTATTTGTAATTTGAGTTGCAGCCGAAATTATAATTACTAATTATATATTAGTTTGAAAATAGGAACTGTATACATTATTCCACTCAGTGTTTCATAAGGAGCTTAAATCAAACACTAACCCAATGAAACAAAGACAAAAAAACAGAGCTCAAACCAAGTCGTTCGGACGAAATGGAGCAAATTTGTCATTGAAAAAAGGGATTAATGCTAGAAATCAAACACTAACTCCAATGAAACAAATCAAACACTAACTCCAATTAACGTAAAATGTTATTTTATTATTTCTCTTAAGATGTGTACCTTTGTATTTTACAAAACTCATTAATTTATATTTTTAATTTATTGTATTATATTTTATTGATTTGCATCACTTATTTTTTTTTTATTTTTATAATACTATTGAAGCTCTAATATTATGTTTGTTGAGAAAGAATTATTTACTATCTTTTTTCTTTGTTTTTTGAAAACTTGTTGTGTTCAACAAGTTAGTTTTTATTTACCGAATTTGTAAGTGTTAATTTTGTCACGTTGTGTAGCGTCTATTTTCTTGCTTTATTTGTTATATGTAAGTCTATACAAAGGTAAGTCATTTTCAGTGAATAAATCAATAGACTAGTAATTTTTTGTTGAATATTTGCTCTAAAAGCAATAAATTAGTGGCATAATTTAGGGAAATTAGTGGTCTAATTTGTGGCATGATTTGTGGCATGATTTAAGGAAATTAGTTGCATAATTTAAGGAAATTGGTGGCCTAATTTAATGCTTAAATTATAAGACACTTGTAGAAAAGGAAATTTTCTTTATCTATAACAGTAAGAGCTCAAATCATACAAGAATACAAAATCGAAAAATCGAGAAAAGATAAGAACTCAAAGAGAAAATATCATGAAGTTTTCCAAACACTCGAGAGATATTATTAATGGAGAAATCAGACCGTATTCTCAGATATTTCTACTCAGCTCAAATAATATCTCGCTTCCCGCGACCTAAGCGAATTCGCCGAACCACGTAACTTCTGTGTTCATTTTATTGCTTTGATATATTCATATACCGTTATTTATTGCTTCCGCCCACAACAAATTGATATCGAGCCAAATATAGCAAGTATTATATATCAAATCAAGTTTGACGATACGAACGCAACGGTGAAAGAATCGCCAAATCGGAAGTCAATCACCGCGTAAGCCGCAGGAATCTCGCCGACAAGAATCGAGTCAATCGCCGAAAGTGTGACCGAAATAACCGCTTTTTCATCCGTTTTCAACCGAGTCGATCTATTCTTAGCTAATTGACCATTCCAAATTCAACTACGGACTCGCTTTTTTCAAATAAGGTATAAAATTTTGGAAAAACACCGCTTTTAAGTTGTAGTGCAAAATTTCTCAAGTATCGCTTGTACTTACGGCCGATAAAGCGAGATCGAAGAAGGTGAACAAGTCGACCATAGAATTTATGGCAAACCAAGTTCTACTCAAGAACTATTTTGTCCAACACAAAGCTCGAGGTGGAGAAATTGACTCGCATAAATAACTTTAGCACGTGGCAATAACGTGAAGTATTAGATCTATTGTTCGAGAAGGATCTAATATAGCCGGAGACTCAGTCGAGATTATTCAAATGAAGATTGGAATTATGTCCAACCGACAAGCTTGTGACACAATTCGACCGTGCTTAGGAAAAGATCAAAAGTACTTTGTCACGAAAGAGAACGAGCCGCCAGCTTCTCGAAGAAACTAAAGAGACAAATACACGAAAAGTATCGAGAATGTGACTCTACTCAAGTTAAGAAACTTTTCCGTTTCCAAGACAAGAAAGGTACCCCTATGATTGAGCACTTAGATAATTTCAATAAAATTTTGGCCGATCCGCAAAATTTAGATGTTGAAATTATCGATGAAGATAAAGCTTATTGTCATTAATTCATTACCTCCGAGCATGAAAGCATTTAACCATAACCCCGTTATATGGAAAGCGACGAGGTTAAGTTCATAGATGTTTCAAATGCTTTGGTAAATAACCGAAAATCGAAGGATCAACATGATCCGCAGACTAATATCGTAAGCACACTACAATGCAGGTAGGACTAACAACAAAAAATCAAGTGATCAAATAATAAGGGGAAATCTAGATCAAAAGCTCCTATGCGAGAGTCATCAAGACGTCCCGCGTATGACGAGCGTGCCTATTGTCACCAGGCGGCACTGGAAGAAAGATTGTCCAAACAAGGACAAGTCAAATGCAAATGCCGCATGTACGGCCGACGAAGATAAAGAATCGCCTTTTTCAGCTTCATCATCAAAAACCTACTCGTATAAGTGGATCCTCGATTCTGGATGTTCTTATCATACGTGTCCAAACATACATTGGTTTTCGAGTTTTGAAGAGTTCGATGGACGAGTCATGTGCTTAAGGGCAACGACAATGCCCGTCGACAAAAGTGATCGAACAATACGACTAAAGATGCACGATGGTACAATCAAACCACTTACAAATGTAAGGTATATACATCCACCTAAAGAAAAACCTTATTTCTTTAGGTGTTCTAGATTCTGATGGTTACAAGGTAACATTGGAAAATGTAGAGTCTTGAAAGTTGTACGAGGTGCATTTGTAGCAAGAACGAAGCGGTACTCGGAAGGCGAACTTGTATTTCCTAGATAGGTGTACAATTACAGTAGGACAGCTTGTCTCAAGTAGTTCTAAAGAAAAGGAAAATGATTCTTCCCGCCGTGGCAATACGCGCTAGTGTACGCTGGAAAAGGCTTTGCAAGGCTTAATGAAGCAAGGTCTTTGAAAGGTGCCAAGACCGGAAAGTTTGATTTCTCGCGAGCATTGTGTAACGGGAAAACAAACAAGAGTCCGGGTTCGCAATCGCCATTCATCGTACTCGGATCTCGACATATTCACACGGATGTCGTGGACCTTCCAAGAATGCTTCACTGAGGTAAACGCCGGTTTGTGACTTTGATTGATGATTTCTCTAGATATGTTCTCGATATACCCCATGAGTCACAAAGATGAAGTTCGATATCTTTCTTAAATGGAAGAAAATGATCGAGACTCGTACAAAAAGTGAAGATTAAAAAGGCTCGAGACCGATAATGGTGGCGAGTATAAATCGATCCTTTCTTTAAAGTTTGTCAAGATGAAGTGGATAATCGACATTTTTCGCTCCTCGTACACCACAAAGAGAACGGAGTCAGCAGAATCCACGAATCGTACTTTGTTGAGAAAGTTCGATGTATGCTATCTCATTCCAAATCGAGCAAGGCATTTTGGCCGAGGCTTTGTCATATGCAACCCATATAGTCAACAGCATTTCCCGCGATCGCATTAGATGGAAAAACTCCTAAAGAGGTACGGTCCGGACAACCCGCTACCGATTATGATTCATTGCGAATATTTGGACGTCTCCGCATATTTTCATGTAATGAATCCAAACTGATCCGAGAGCAAAGAAAGTCGTTTTCTGGGCTTTAAGGAACGAGTTAAAGGATTTCGACTTTGGGCGTGGTGAATCCAAGAAGATCTGCCTTAAGCCGAGATGATTACATTCGACGAATCAAGTATGCCGAGACAAACAAATTCAGAGAAAGAGAATGAAAGTCCAAATACTCTTTCTAAGGTGATGCTTCGAGACTTCTAAGATCCAGAAAAGATTGCACCAATTACCGATCGTGGTGAAGATGAAATTGATGATCAAGAAGAGATCTCGGGCCGAAAGGTGGAGGTTCTCTCACCATCATTACCGATTAATCAAGAAATGTAATCTATTGCCACTACTCGACCGAGAAGGGAGATTATAAGCCTACCAGATACACGTATACGGTAGCATTCGCACTTCCAATAACCGATGATGACGTCCCATGCACTTACGCAGGCCGTGCAAAAGAAATTGATAGTATGAGTGGAAAATGGCAATGGATGAAGAGATGAAGTCTCTACATCGTAATCGACTGGAGTTGGTTCAACTTCCCAAAGGAAAGAAAACTATTGGTTGTAAACGGGTCTACGCCAAGCATGGCGTGTCCCGGTAAAGACAACATCGATACAAAGCCGACCGGGTAAAGCAAAGGCTATGCTCGTAAAGAAGGAATAGACTACAACGAGGTATTCTCACCCGTTGTTAAGCATTCATCTATTCGGATACTATTGGCTTTGGTAGCACAATTTGATCTCAAGTTAGCTCAACTCGATGTCAAAACAGCCTTTTCTCCACGGTAATTTCTGAACGAAGAAATCTACATGCCTCAACCTGGATGGCTTTAAAATTCTAGACGAGAGAATCACTTCGCAAGTCGAGCAAGTCAATTTACTTGGTTTGAAGCAATCACCGCGACAATGGTACAAGCGCTGATAGCTTCATCGTAGGCTGTAAGTACACACGTAGTCATTGATCATCAGTGTATACTTTTGGAAACTCCAAGACGGTACATTCTTCATTTATTTGCTCTATACGTTGATGATATGTTGATCAGATCCAAGAAAGGCGGAGATCGACATCAAGGCTCACAGTTCTGACTTGAAATGAAAGATTCGAGAGAAGCTAAGAAAATTCTCGGGGATGGAAATCACAAAGAGATGTAGTCATAGCACAACACCGATGCACTCAAGATCTCAAGAAAGTACTACAAAAGTTCGACATTGATGAAAAACCAAACCAAGAAGTACACCGTCCGCTCCTCACTTTCGGCCAGTTGCATTAATGTCACCTAGCACCACCGATGAGAAGAAGCAAATGGAACGTGTTCCATATGCAAATGCCGTCGTGTGCCTTGATATACGCAATGGCTCGCACTGCACTGAGCATTTCCCACGCCGTTAGTACGGTGAGTCGGCATACGCGTAATCCGGTAAAGGACACCGGCAAGCAGTGAAGTGGATTCTACGGTACATCTACGGTAATCGCGGATATTGGCTCAAGTTCAGAAACAAGACCGAAGGTAAACACCTACTGATATGTGATTCCGACTACGCTGAGATCTCGATAAGCGGCCGATCTACAACCGGTTATGTGTTCACAATGGCAGAGGGACTCAGCTTGTGAGATCAACATTGCGCTAATCGTAGCTTTGTCTACTACAGAGGCAGAGTATACGGGTCAGAATGTATATCTGTTAAGCTATATGGCTTCTGCCGACTAAGGATTCGGGTATTGTTCGTAAGAACGTGGAGGTTTTCTTCGCGACACGAGTTGCCATTTGTTTGGCAAAGAACCAAGTTCATCACGTGGTCGCACCAAGCACATCGATGTTCGATTTCATTTTGTTCGAAATCGCCGACGGCGGGAATGTTATACTCGAGAAAGCTCCGAACGGCAGATAACCCTACGTACATGCTTACAAAGGTGGTTACAGGGGATCAAGTTTCAACACCGTTTCGAACTTGATCAACATCTCTCGAGCTTAAGGCGCTCAGTGGCGCATTTGGAGGCAGCTGTATGAACTTTTTCGCCAAGGTGGAGATTGTTGAATATTGGCTTTCTAAAAGCAACAAATTAGTGGCATAATTTAGGGAAATTAAGTGGCCTAATTTGTGGCATGATTTAAGGAAATTAAGTGGCATAATTTAAGGAAATTGGTGGCCTAATTTAAGGCTTAAATTATGGCACACTTTAGGGAAAGTGAGCCTTTCTTCATCTATAAATGTGGAAGAGTTCATGCATTGAAGAACAAGGCAAAAATCGAAAAATCGAGAGAGTATAAGCAAACTCAAAGCAGAGAAAATACTTGTGAGTTTGGGAAACACTCGAGAGATATTATTAGCGAGAAATCAGACTCAGTATTCTCAGTATATTTCCTACTCAGCTCAAATAATATCCGCCGCTCCCCGGACCTAGGCGAATTGCCGAACCACGTAAATTCTGTGTGTTCATTTTATTACTTTGATATATTCATATACCGCTATTTATTGCTTCCGCCCACAACATTTTTTTCTATTTACTTTTATTTTTTAGTTTTTATTAAAGAAAAAGTTTATCATTTTTTTACTTGTTTCAAGAGAAACATTATTTTCTTTCTTTATTTGCAACACTGATGTCAGAGCTTGGTAGAGAGAGAAAGTGAGAAAAGTAAAGTTAATAAGACCAAACAAAAAAAAAGGCATGTGAGATAAAATCGTACAACACCAACTTCATTTCTATTTCGCCTAATCTCTTGTTTTTTTTTGCAGCACCAGTAGAAGAGAAAGATGGCCTCTGAAACTTTTGTGCAATTAGTCATTCCACATTTTGATGGTCATTATGATCATTGAAACATGTTAATGAAGAACTTTCTAAGATCTAAGGAGTATTGACATGTCGTCTTTGAAGGAATTACGAAGCCAACAGATAGTGCAACATTGACTCAAACACAAAAAACGAAGCTAAAAGGGCAACGATTGAAATATCTCAAGGCAAAGAATTATCTTTTCCAAGCAATTGATCGCTCAATCTTGGAAACCATTCTTTGCAAAGACACTTCAAAACATATTTGGGATTCCATGAAGAAGAAGTACCAAGGTTCTGCAAGGGAAAAGCAGCAGTAGCTTCAAGCACTTCGCACGGAGTTCAAAACACTTCGAATGAGATCGAGAGAATCAATTACAGATTATTTCTCTCGAACAATGGCGATCGTGAACAAGATGCGGATCCATGGGGACAAGACAGAGGACGTGACCATAGTAGAAAAGATTCTTCGATCCATAACACCAAAATTTAACTTTGTTGTTTGCTCCATAGAAGAATCTCTTGATATTGATGAACTTTCAATTGACGAATTACATAGCTCTTTGTTGGTTCACGAGTGTAAATTTAACCAGTAGGAGAAAGAGGAGCAAGCTTTGAAGACCTCAACAGAAAATCACTGGGTGATAAGAAGAGACAGAGGATGAGGTAGAAGGCGAGGCAGAGGGAGAGGAAACTATGATTGTGGAAATCAACACCAATACCAACGCCAAGAAAACCAATTGCAAGGAAGAGGACGAGGTGGTAACTACATATAAATCGAGGTCAGCAGACAAGTCCAATATGGTATATAGATACTGGTTGCAACAATCATATGTGTGAGGACAAGTCAACGTTCTCGGACTTGGATGAAATATTTCGCAACTCTGTAACTTTTGGCGACAACTCCAAAGTCTCTATCATGGGCAAAGAAAGTGTATGAATTCACTCTAAAGAAAAATCTAATCAGATTATTTCTAATGTCTTTTTTGTTCCATATTTAAAAACCAATTTGCTTAGTGTTGGCCAACTTCGAGAGAAGGGATATGAGATTTTTATTAAAGATGGAGTTTGTCGTATCCAATATAGGTTTAATTTCTCAAGTCAACATGACTACAAATCGGATGTTCACGTTATATCTAGAGAACACTACTCAGAATTGTTTCTCTACGAAATTGATGGATGAGGGATAGTTGTGGCATTTTTGCTATGAACATCCAAATTTTGGTGGTCTAAAGATGCTATAACAGAGGAACATGATGATTGAACTTCCACCATTTAGACTTCTTCTCAAATTTGTGAAGAATGTGTTGTTAGTAAACAACATCGAGATCATTTTCCTAAAAGAAAATCATGGAGAGCAAAAAAGGTATTAGAGTTGGTTCACCCTGATATATGTGGACCCATTAATCCTACATCCAATGGTGGTAAATGTTACTATATAATGTTCATTGATGATTATAGTAGAAAAACTTTGGTTTATTTCTTATAGGAGAAATTTGAAGTTTTTTCAGTTTTTAAAAGCTTTAAGACGTTGCTTGAAAAAGAAAGAGGCAAACCTTTTAAGTTGTTTTGCTTTGATCGTGGTGAAGAGTATAGCTCACAAGAATTTGTAAATTTTTGTGAGAACCATGGTATTCAACAGCAACTTATAGTAGTATATTCACCATAGCAAAATGGAGTTTCAGAAAGGAAGAACCGTACAATTCTAAACATGGTACAAACTATTATGTCAAAAGGTCATCCCAAAAAGTTTCTGGCCTGAAACAATCATTAGGTGCATTCATATTTTGAACAAAAGTCCCACTTTAGTTGTTCAAAACATGACATTTGAATAGGCATGGAATGGACATAAACTAAGTGTTAATCACTTCAGAATCTTTGGTTGCCTAGCATATGCTCATATTTCAAATCAAAAGAGGAAAAAAGCTTGATGAAAAGGGAGAAAAATGCATTTTTCTTGGTGTTAGTGAGATGTCAAAAGCATACAAATTGTACAATCCTATCACCCAAATATTTTTCATAAGTCATGATGTAATATTTGATGAAGGAAGTTTTTGGAAATGGGATGACAATACTACCAAATAGAAAATACAAGCTGATTTTGATGGTGAAAATAAAGAAGAAAGGCAACATCCCATATAACCCCTACAACAAAAAATTCCAGTGGCTTAAATTCCACCAAATGAAGCTCCAACTACTACTGAAACTTCACCAACAACACCAAAATCTGATGAATAGGTTGAAGCATCAATTGGTTCAAGTTCTTATCATGTTCAAAAGCGACTAGCATGGATATCAGATTATGAGGTAATCATAATTAATCAATTGGAAGACCCACTTACTCACTTTGCTTTATTTTTAGATTGTGATTCTACAACTTTTGAAAGTGTTGTCAAAGAACCAAAGTGGTAGAAGGCAATGGATGCTGAAATTGCAACCATCGAAAGAAATGATACTTGAGAGTTATTTGAACTTCCAAAAGACACAAAACAATTGGTGTATAGCGGGTTTACAAGACAAAGTTGAAAGAGAATAGTGAAGTTGACAAGTACAAGGCACACTTGATGGCTAAAGGATACAAATAATAGTTTAGAGTGGACTATAAGAAGTTTTTGCTTCGATTGCAAGGCATGATACAATCAGATCAATGATCGTGTTGGTAATACAGAATTCATGGCCTATCTTCCAATTAGATGTCTAATCAATATTCTTACATGGAAACTTGTTGTAATAGGTATTTGTTGATGAACCTCATGGTTATATTAAGGTTAAAAATGAGCATAAAGTATATAGATTAAATAGAGATCTTTATGGATTAAAATAAGCCCCACGGGCTTGGTATAATCGCATTGAGGCTAATTTTTTAAAAGAGTATTTCCAAAAATTCCCGTATGAGCATACACTTTTTGTCAAAGTTAGTAATGGAGGAAAAATGCTCATTGTTTTCTTATATGTAGATGATCTTATATTTATTGGCAATGATAGTATCATGTTTGAGAGGTTTAAGAAGTCTATTATGGTTGAATTTGAAATGTATGATCTTGGTATGATGCATTATGCTCATTATTCTCTATATGAGCATACACTTTTTCTCAAAAGAGGTTTAAGATGAAGGATTGTAATCTTGTTAGTACACCAACTGAGTTTGGCTTGAAGCTAAACAAAGATCACGGAGGAAAAAAAGTAAACAACACAATCTATAAGCAAATTGTGGGTAGTTTGATGTATTTAATTGCAACAAGATTAGACATAATGCACACAATGAGTCTAATTAGCATTTATATGGAGAATCCAATAGATTTGCATTTTTTAGCTGTCGAGAAAATCTGTCGTTACTTGCAAGAAACTAAAGATTTTGGGTTGTTCTACAATAAGGGTAAAATGTCATATTTGATTGGGTTTATCGACAATGATTATGCAGAAGATCAAGATGATAGGAGGAGCACTTATGGTTATGTTTTTATGCTAGGCGCATGCGCTATTTCATGTCCATCTAAGAAGCAATCGATAATTACTTTGTCTACTATTGAAGCTGAATTTGTTGCACCAATAGCTTGTCCTTGTCAAGTTATCTGGCCGAGGAAAATTCTTGAAGAACTACATTTCGAGCAAGTGTGAGCTACTACAATTTTTTTGTGACAACATCTCAACCATTAAACTCTCCAAAAATCTTGTGCTACATGGAAGAAGTAAGCATATTAATGTGAAGTATTTTTTAAGAGATTTCAACAATGTTGGAGTTATCAATTTTGTCTATTGTAGAAGTGAAGACCAAGTTGCTGATATTTTTACTAAACCCCTCAAATTGGCTACCTACTTGAAGTTGAGGAAGTTACTTGGAGTTTCCACTCTAGAAGATTCAATTTGAGGGAGAATTCTTCGTATTTTAAACTGTATATTTGAAGACATCAGTTTAAGAGGGGGTTTGTTAAGAAAAAGTTGTTTGCTATCTTTTGTCCTAATCTTTTGGGAACTTGTTGTGTTCAACAAGTTAGTTTTTATTTTCTAAGTCTATATGTAGTTTTGGCATGTTGTGTAATCCCTATTTTCTTGCTTTATTATTTATATGTAAGCCTATATAAAGGTAAGTCATTTTCATTGAATAGATCAATAGACTATTAATTTTTCCTATTTACTTTTATCCTTTAGCTTTTATTAAAGAAAAAGTGTGTCCTTCTTTTACTTGTTTAAGTAGAAACACTATTTTCTTTCTTTATTTGTAAGAGTGGTAGATAGTAAGAAAAGTAAAGTTGAGAGTGTCAAGCAAAAAAAGAGTTGTTTGATAGCTTTTGTCCTAATCTTTTGGGAATATGTTGTGTTCAACAAGTTAGTTTTTATTTACCGAGTATGTAGGTGTTAGTTTTGGCACGTTGTGTAGTGCCTATTTTCTTACTTTATTTGTTATATATAAGTTTATATAAATACAGTCCATTTTCGTTGAATAAATCAATAGATTAGTAATTTTATCCTTTAGTTTTTAATAAAGAAAAAGTTTGTCTTTCTTTTACTCGTTTAAGGATAAACATTATTTTCTTTCTTTATTTGCAACGATGTTAAAGACCGTAAGAATTATAAGGCTTTTAATTCTAAAAAATTAATTTAAAAGATTAATCTAATGAATAAAAATACACATAATTTTTATAAATTTTATTGTAATATTATATTTAATCATTAATAAAATGTTAATCAATAAAACAACTCTAATATGAGGCTGATGGGAATATTATCGCAAGCAACCGAGCTTCGAGTTGATTGATATGGTTTAGAGTTTAACTTGAATATTGGATAAATATAAGTCTATGCACATTTAGGAGCTCGTTTAGGACCTGTCTTAACTTCGTTCAATCCTTAATATTGATATTACAGTTTCTAATTAATGAGTAATTAATATTATTATAAAAAAATCACCAAAATCAAGATATGTTCAAATCAATTTTAGATATGTCAAGCTCCAAAATGCATGTTACAAGCCAAAAAGTTGTGGACTATGATGCATTCTACATTAATCCTAGATCGATCTTGAAAGTTCGCCTGATCGGGCAATAAGATTGATCAATTAAGTAATACAAAAACTTCCATATAAATTTTCTTAAGTGTCCAAACATCACAAATCCAAAACATATTTTAAGTGCAATAGTAATTCTTGCCATAACTTGGTATTGGTTGGTTCAATTTTATGTTTTAAAGTAAAAAAGTATGTAATAAAAAAAGTTGTACCCATGAGATAATTTTTTAAGTTACATGCTTTCCTAGTTTCTCTTCACTTTGTATGAGTTTACATGAGTCAGGTTCATAATAATTTTAACAAAATAATATTAGTACTTACATTAAAACAAGATAGAAATAAATACATCTATGTAAATTAATGGTTATAACTAAACAAATTCGATTTTTGAGTTAAATTATTCTTTTATTTAAAGTTTTATATTCAATTTCAATTTCATGATTAGAATAATACGATTCTATTATGTAAAATTATAATTTATATTTTATTAAATATTATGTTTTGTATGCATGTAGAAATAAAAACACTTATAATTTAATATTTCTAAAAAATCAAATATATTAAATATACGTAACATTATATTATTTTTAATTTAAATTTCATGTTTTTAAATAATTTCAAACTAAAAATATATTAAAATTCGATTTTTTTAAGCTGTCAACGAGTAACCATTACCAACATGTTGACATTCCTTATCATTACATGTTTTTTTTTCCGCTAAAATCATGTTTTTTTAGGTTCTGCGTCTTGCTTCGATTTACAAAGTTAACGGCGTTAGGTACTACTGATTTGGGGCCTGCATTTAAGTGGTGTTTATTTCAGTCTACTTTGGCCATCACAATCTTCCCATGATCTACCTTCTTCCAGTTATGTCTTCTTCTTTGTATACTTACTGCTTGGATCCTTCAAGTTTTCGATACATTGCAGAAATACATACTCGGCTAATAGATCCCTAGAAAAGAAGTAGCTAAGACCAATATTATATTCATCAAAGTGAAAAGAGAGTTAGGGTGAAGCAATTACAGAGAAGCATCAATACCCAGAGAGGGATGGCAGAAAAAAATCCACCAGATCCAAACTCCACATATATTTGCTCCATACGATCCACTCTAAATTGGATCAAAATGGATCATTTTCAAACCATATCGAATCATAATTCAAATACAAGATCAACGAATTGAATCGATACATGACAGATCTATCCATAAATAACGCCATATTCAATCAATCCTTGGATCGATCCAAATCTAAATATTTTTAAAACTATGATTTTAGAACTACAATCAAATATTTCCAACATACTTCCTTAATTTTCAATTATTTATTTAAAATAATTTACATTATGAATAATCATTTTTGAAATTTATCTCTCTTACATCTTTATAAATCCAACTTACTATCTCTTAAAATTTTCATAAATCTATCTATCATTATTCAAAATTTGTTAAACCAAAATTTAAATTTCATTATATTCATAATTATTTATTTCTTCTTATATATATTATAAACGATATTATTTTTTAATTTATCATATTTTGTTAAAAAAATAGAAAAATTTCTAAAGAAAATAAAAAAAATATTTTCCTACAATATATAATGATTACTTTTTTAAAAAATTTATCAATCTAAAATGTATAAATACGTTACATCAAATAACATTTGAATTTTAGAAAGAAAAAAATGAAACAATTTGGATCGGATCATAAATATCCATTGATTCACATATTAGTACCTAATCCGATCCATCTAATCCACGAATCTAAACAGAAAATTTAATTGAATTTTTTGAACAATGGATCGGATCAGATCATCGCTAAATTGGATCTGATCAAATCCGATCCATTGCCATCCCTACACTCAATGACCTATCATTACGAAATGCCAGATATCAATTAGCTTTAGGCTGCCTGAGGAATTAAAAACAAACACACGGCACTACCGAGGAAAGAAAAAGGCAAAAAGTGAAGACCTATTGCTGGCCAGCGCCATGTCTGTGAGGCAAGTCTGCAGAAATGAAATGCTGTTAATTGTTTCGGCTACCGTTTTCAGATGAGAGGAATGTGAATTTGGATGTAATGGATTCGAACGCTGCTTCCCATTCTAGCTTGGTACATTCGGGCAACTTCTCATTACCAATGCAGGGCATCCAGGAATCTTCAGAGTAATCTGTTAACACCCATCTAACCTTCTCAGGTACTTTGACAAAGTCGAAGTTTGCAGCCGAAACTTTCTCTTTTGTGTTAAACTTCTGCTTCTGGCCTTCCGAACCCTAATCAAAATGAAAAAGCAACTGCCAGTAAGCAATACAGGAAAAATAGAGGCAAATAGTTTCCAACAGTTTTAATACAGCTGTTCTTTTATTTGAACTCACCGCTAGATCAAGATCAGGGTTCTCCATTTTTCTCCTTTTGAAAGTGCTTCCTGTTTCTAGAAAATAAAGAACCTCCTTTTTCGACCGAAATCGACGGTGTGACACTGGATCATAGTAATACTGCATCAGAAGAGAGAATTTAAGTATCAACTGGATTTTCACTGATTGCAAGTATTACCATCCTTGTGCGGAACATTAATAGCTTCACATGGCATCAAGGGAATCATGCATAAAGCAGAAAGCACCACCATGCAATAGTAAAAACATAAAGATTAATTACACTCTCATATGTTTCACTTGGATGCAAATTTATGTAAACAAGGCATGTAACTACTAGGCCGAAACTGATAATAAACCAAGCCTGACCACCTGACTGTTAAACAAGGGTATCAAGTCACCTGCTCCCATATTAAGGGCATTCAACTATTTCCAAATCCTTTCCTATGAACAAGGAGATCATGCATACAAAATTCTTTGGATTTGGTACCATAATGGGAAAACCATAGTTTCAAAGTAGCACGAGGCATCAAGGCCATATGATGGAAAACAGCTCTGCCACAATTCCCAGCAGAAAAATTAGTGATGCATTCAAGATCTTAGAATAAGCAACTTTGTCAATCAATTGACAGAACAATAAGCCACACAGAAAGGGAACACATTTCATTGTAACGTGAAAAACTTCATAAAAACATAAAAGAAACATAAGAGCCCAAAACCCAGCATTAACGAAGATCAATCCTAACTTATCCCACAGTCTATCCTAAATTTGCTCTGACATTCTCAACCATTCATTTTAGTTTCAGCAAGCATTTTATCAATAGCAGGGCTATTCTTCAAAGCTTCATAAGCACATAGCTTCCTCTCATACAACAATTAACTAAAAAGAGGGCCTATACTTTGTAATAATCATCAGTGCCTCAACGGAAGAAGACATCAAATCCAGAGTTCTTAACCCTAAATTAAAATAAGCAAATGATGACTGATGCAGTTAGGTCAGATTAATGTTGTAAAAGGTTATTTTAAGAAATCGAGACGTAAGCTTCTAGGCTATACAAGTCATAAGCCTCAAACTTAACTTTCAAAGAAACCTTAAAGATATAAATAGCAATTATGAATCTAATAAATATGAAAATAAAAATTGAATAAAAAAAGTAAATCATATTTTTTTAAAATGTAATTCAAATGGTAGAGCGCTTGATGTACATGCGAGAGACATGGACTTCGAGACATAAATATTTTCTAATAAAATAATATACGCTGTATCTATATATAAATAAGAGTTGACAACAAATAAAAATAATCCAATTAGGAAACATTTATTCTTTTTTGTCGTTCTTAAAATAGGGAACATTTTTTCTTTGGAAGGGAGGAGAGGGGAAAGAATAACACCGTGAAATTTCACCACTATGTAAATAAGATAAATAAATAGATAACTAAAAAACTAATTAATATTCTATTGGTTCTAATTATAATACAAGTATTTCAAATTGATTAATACACAAGAAATTAAGCAGGTATTGAAATTAACAAGAAAATTGTGAATTTAGAACATTGTTGGAAGAAATAAAAGAAGTTGCCCTAATTTGGTTTGTATAACTTGGGCTTTTGATTTTTTTTAGGTTTTTTTTAATCTCTAATTTTTTATGTATTTAATAAAGTCAAATGACGATGTAATGAGTTTGATTCTACTTGAAAAAAAATTACAATGTTTTGAAGCTTAAGCTTCAACCATCTTAAGGCACGCCTCAAGGCTAAAACGCCTCAATGTGTCGATGTTATCAAAAGCTTTTTTAAGTACCAAGACATTTTCCTTAAGTGAGGCGGGGCTTAGACCTCAAGGCAGTTCAAGACGTAAGCCTCAAACTTAACTTTGAAAAACATTAGAAATATTAATAAAATGATCTACTAATCCAATAAGCATACAAATAACAATAAAAAATGAAAAGTAACTCAAACTTTAACTTTAGAAAACCTTAAGATATTAATAAAGAAAATTATTAATCCAATAAGCTATTAAACATAAAAATAACAATAAATCACACTAAGTAAATCATACAAATTGTAACTCTATTGCACAAATATCATCTAGAGCTCTCAGAGGCATCAACAATAGCATAGGCAAAGCACAAAGAAGCAGAAGAACAACAATATTTAAGTAATGTGTACAAAGATGTAGTTGTAGATGTAATAGAAAATAAAAAGAAACATAAATATAAATAGTCAAATAGAGGGAAAAATGTTACTCACAATGCGGAAACTTAGTGATAGTAAAATTTTAGAGTTGCTATAGGCAGGGGAAAAAGAAGGTGATTGGTGAACAAAGATCAAAGAATATACAAAAAGCAACCCTAATAGTGTTTGTTCATGATATTGATATTCTTTCTTTTGTTTTCTTTATACATGACTTTCTAACTTCTTAAATTTTTAATACGATCCGATCAAAATTTTACGAGTAACCCATGAAACCAACTTAAAAAAGAAACCACTTGAGGCTATAGTCTCAATCAACTAGAGGATTAATCTTAAAGCGTAAGCTTAAGACTAAAAATACGAAAGCCTTAATTTACCACTCGAGGCTACAGCCTCGAAGCTTTTTTAAGCCTTATCTTGAGATGAGTCTCAAAATAGCCTTTTACAATAATGAAAGGCATAAGGTTCAAATTTCATCAGAGGCTATAGCCTTGATATTGTTTTTGTGTGCCTTGCCTCAAGGCATGCCTCAGAAATGCTTTTTTCAACACTGGATCAAATTATACTATTAAAATCAAACGGTCATGGGTACTAGAAAATCTGAATAAAGAGCAAAGTAATAAAGCAAAGTTAGTTTTCAAACAAAATAACAGTGAAATTTATATGACTAAGTCAGCCCAGCTTGTTTCTAGTCTATACAATTTCCTTGGAGTAAATCGATTCACCCTTACAGCAAACCTCAATAAAACCTAAAACTGCACAAGAACAATCTTCGGGTGCAAATAAGAAAAAATACTTCATAAAACCAAAATGGGCTTAAACAGCATATTAACTATATATCAAATTCTTTACACCAACTTGATAGTTGATACCCATCTTGAGCAAGCTTTGAAGAGCTTAATAGATTAAAAGCTCAAAATACACCACAATGATCACAATTACTCCCTTTATGTAAGATAATGTAAGAAGATTACAATCATATTAGTTTACTGACCAACAAGATCATATAAGAGTATCGAAATATCGAATAACTATATTTATCAGGCAAAGATTTTGTTCACTTATGACGATATCATCTTCTCAATAACAGATATGGTTATGGTAAGGATTAATCTACGTAATTCATTTATTCTCAACCTCTAGACTTGAGAAATATTAATGGCACATATGATAACATGCCCTAACCACCACAAAATGTTCCCATAAAAAGAAATTAATATCATCAAAGCTCTAATAAGAAATTGAACATAACGCACTAATCATTAAACACAGAGAAACTTAGCTTAACCCGGACTTATGAGAAGGTTTCCAAAGATTTCATATCAAATGATACAACAATAGTAGCAATTCATTTTTTCCTTCTCACTGACCTTTTTTTTTCCCAGCAAACAAACATTTATTCACAGGAAAAAAAAACACCAAATGGTCATGAGAAAATTGACGAACAGAAACTCACCTTATCGACAGAACCAGCCGTCGCACCAGATGTCCGAACTTTATCTTCCACAACCCAACCCTGTGGCAACCAACTGTTGTCCTGCTCCGCTCCTTTTCTTCTGGGCCGAACCGCGGGCGTAGCCTGCTCAGCTCCACTGGAGCTCCGCGGAACTCTGAACTCCGGAGCGGAAGTAGAAGATCCACGTGGCTGAGCCGTTGGACGGTCCGTAGTGTTGGTGCTTTGGGGCTTTCGGACACCGATAGAGCTTTGGGGTACGCTTGCAAAGGTGGGGTCGATGAAAGTGCCTGAAGAGAGAAGAGGGTCTTCGGAGACTATTTTTCCGGCAGGGTATGGTTGATGCCGGTTCGGGTTCGGATCTTGGCCTGACCTTTCAGTAGCAGACATTTGTGATGCAGTGGGATGGAATTGTTATCGTGTGTCTGGACTGAGATAGGGAGATTTGAATCTTTTGATTTGATAGTGATAAGTGGAAACTACTATTTTTTTTTCCTTGAACAAACTCAGGAGTAGAAACTAGTTTGATTTGAATATATACATAAATGCACCCAATATTTTACTATGTACATCCACGTGCCTCATTATTTTAAAAAATAGAAAATTTAATGAACTCGGATGAACAGAAAACAAATTAACTGTGATTTTTTTTAATTATATATAATGATATATGTTTTAAACAAATGGTGGAAGTAGATTTGATAGGATGGTTATTGAATTATTTTATAAGTTGATTTTTTTTTCTACGATTTTATAATACTTAAAATTATAATCAATTTATGATTTTTTTAAAAATTAGCTTTCAAATTAACACATGAAGTTGTTATAATCAACCTATAAAGTCGTATAATTGAGGTCGGTAAAACTAACCTTAAAACCAATCTATAAAGTTGGCATAAAGGAGGTTGGTTTGAGGATTTTTTACTTATAATTATAATATAATATAAATGTCTCATTTGATTGTTACATAAAAAATATATAATATAATTTAATTTAAAAATTATTATTATTACATATTTTATTTATTTATTCTCTTATAGTTAAGAAAATATAATATGGTTGTAGTAGGTACAAATATATAATTATATTTTTAAAAAACTTAATTATTAAAAATTGTATAAAATAATTATAAAAAAATTAAAGAAATTAGAAAGTGTTTAACAGTTTACCGAATATCATATCAAACTACATATCCAAGTAAAATCTCATATTATCAATCAAAAATATATAGTTCATATAATAATATAAAAAAATTTATTAATTTAAATATTTTAGATCAAATTTAGTCTCGTAAAAAAATATAATGATGAACAACCAAACAATAAAGAATTAGGTTGACTATTTAATTTGTTATAATGATTTAAATAACTCTTTTGTCACAAAAATAGTTTTTAAAAATTTATAATAAATTTACAAATATTTATTCTTTTTTTACTTTTGAAAACATTATAAATATATAAATTGATTTGTAGAGATCAACAAAATACGAATAAAATGATTATCGTCTCTCAATTGTATCTTTAAAAGTGAATATTTGTGTGTATAAGTGAGTTTTTATTAATTTAGTTTAGATTTTATAATTTTAAATAAATTTAAAATTTTAATTGTAATATATATTATCTAATATACTAAGTAATAATTAAAAATATATTTAAAAAAATCAAGATATATTAATATCGTAGGTTCGTTTCAATTCATTCAATTTTCATAACTTTTAAACCTATGACTAAACCGAAAATATCAATTTTGATATTTTTTTAGACTTATTCAAACAAATCAATCTCTAAAAAAAAGTATAAGTTCTATTTAATATTAAAACTCAAGGTGGTTGACAAATTTTAAAAATATATATATCTACTCCTAGAGTGAGTTATTATACACTATTTTTTGTTGTGAATTTTAAAATTTAACAAAAATATCTTTTTATCTTTAATATATTTTTTTCTATCCAATTTAAATTGTTTTTAAAAGTATTTTTTTACAAATTTTTAAAATTTATAATAAATATGAGGTTGACAAAACAAAAAATTGTTTGGCAAATACCTCACCTTATTAACAAGATAATAATATTAAATGCAATTGCTTCTTAAGTAAATCTGGGCCGTCAGATCTTAACATTTCTACTAATTATGAATTTGTAGTTTCATCAAATGCTTTATTGGTGTGATAATTTATTTTTCATCCATTATTGCATAAATATTTTCATGGAAGGTCTAAGACTATACATTAAGGTCTAAGACTAAGTTAATTGGAAAAGTATTTGATTTGAACCCTAACCAATAAAATTTAACCCAAAAATTTAAGACTAATTTATTTGAAAATATTTTTGGTTTATGAGTTAACCAATAAAAGTCAATACAAAGGTTTAAGACTAAGTTATTTAAAAAAGAATTCGGTTTGAAATTTAATCAATATAACTCAACACAAGGATTTAAGATTAAGCTATTTAAAAAAGTCTTAGATTTGTGAGTTAACTATTAAAACTCAACAACAACAACAACAAAAAAATATTAAACCATGGAAAAAGTCTTTAGTTTGTAAGTTAACCATTAAAACTCAACTCAAATGTATAAGACTAAGTTATCGAGAAAAATCTTTAGTCTGTGAGTTAACTACAAAACTCTACTAAAAAAGGTCTAAAACCAAGCCAACAAAAAAAGTATTTGGCCTGTGATTTATCCAAAAACTCACGAAGAAGGTTATTAATGATTCAAGAAAGTCACAAGATTGAAGAATTTAAAGATAAATAAAATTTAATTGTAAAATAAATGTTATAATCATTTAATTTACACAGTGAATTAATTTATTGAACATGGTCCCATAGTTGTTTCACCTTTTATTAAAATGAAGTTTTCCACATTAAAATTCTCATATTATTTATTATTATTATTATATTTGAGTTATTTATTACTTCGATAATAATATACAAAATTTAAATAATTTTAAAAATTAACTATTCATCTTCTAGGTATAAATTCTAAGACAAATAACTTTAATAAAACCAATTTTCAAGCTGAATGTTAACTTATTTCAAATGGTCGAAGATTGAGTAATAAGAGGTGAGAAAATTACTTTTTTTTTTCTATCAATAATAACATTCATAATCTCATCTCGATGATTCCAAATTATGAAGAATTGGTGATGATATTTTTTAATATATCTTACACGAATATAAACTTATAGGGAAAACTAACTCATTGTTACTTATATTTGTAATTTTAAATATATTGATCAACTTATTATAAATGAGATATATTTATCTCTCTACATTTATATTATAAGATAATTTCGTTCAATTTACCATATTTTAAATATTTTTATTGAGCCATTTTAAATCAAATACTCATTATTTTAATATTTTTAATGATATATGCTTTTTAATAAAATTTAAATATTGTTAAAAGTTGTTTTGCATTACAAGTATTTAAATAATGAGTATATGATTTAAAATATGGTAAATTAGACTAAACTATCTTATAATATAATAATATGAAGATAAATGTGTCACAATTAAAGTAATCAATGTATCTAAAATGATAAAAATAAGTGATCCAAGTGTTTTGAATCCTATCTTAAATATATAATTTTATAACTTTCTTAAAAAAAATAAACTCAAATTTTTTTATAACATATTTTTTATATGGTTTTACTTTTAAACTCCTCTTAAAAAAAATTTACATTATTAAAAAAAATATATGTATATTATTTTTGAATATGCAAAAAAAAAAAATTATTTACATGAAAAAAATATATGTATACTATAAAGGAGTTAAAAATGAAATTATATTTATAAAAAGGGTTATATTATGGAATTAAAACATGAAAATATATATTGGTATAAACTTTTCTATAAGTAATATGATAATCTATGTAAACTATAAACACATAATGGACCCATTCTTCTGATTTTATTTTAACAAAATAATGTTTACATAACTTATCGAAAAAGGAAAAAAAAAATTGAACTACGAAGAGGCACCAATTAATCTTAGCAAGGTAGAACTTCATATAGAAGTTATAAGTTAAAAAAGGAATCCGGAAGCAAATGTTCACCATACAACTAATTTTAGATGTTCTTGGTACAGGGTGATCCAAAATCTCTTTACTTAATAAGCTTTTGGCAATGAGAATCTAAAAAAGCTTAAAAATCATATTAGTTTTAGATTGTCACCTTCTAAGCTAACATCTTCCACCTTAGGGGGGTTAGGAACCACTTTAACTCTATATGAGTAGGATTTATAGAAACTTCTATTTCAACATAGATACACTCAAAAGTCAACATCAATTATCTAGAATGCACCCAACCAGAACTAGCTTGATTAGGGTTCAATCAGCTTGGCTAAACAAAAGACATCCAATTACTCACACCCAAGTCCACAACGAGCTTCCAGATAGCACTTGCATCTTTTCCATAAATCACTAAGTGTTCCTCCACGAATTAGGAACCGGATTTGCACCAGAGTATTTTTCATCGAGCATCTAGAAGATAGTAATCAATGAGGTACGCTTCCACGCACCCAGTCTTTACACGTCCATTACGATATAGAGGTGCTCACCCCTCTACATCCAGTGACAACACATATCAATCCCACAGGCACAGGGATTATAGGCAAATAGTTTACCATTATTCTCCTACATGCTAGGACGATATATTAATGATATGATATTATATGAAAAGCAATTAATATCTAAATAATATTTAATAAATAAAATATCATTTATTACATTTCATCTTTTAAGTTAACGCTCTCTATTTTCCTTACTAAGCTACAGGCTTTCTCAGTCAATTATAAGAAAGCTAACTTAGCTGAATTTGACACCATTAGTTGTCATTGTCCTTTGCAGGATTTGAATTAAAAGAAAGCAAAGAACACAAGTGGCGAAAATCGACTTCACTAGAAACTAATGGTTCTTTTAGTCCACAAATAACAAATAAGGTACGCTATTATTCTTCACCAATGGTTTACTAGTATGGAGAACATCTTTCTCTGCTTGTTTCCGGGAGCAACTTTCAAGAAATGTAGATAAACATATTTTTCCAAGTAAATACATGTTTATATTTCTCACTCAAATATAATGATTCTCTTAATTAGTCCACCACTCATAATAATAATAGTAACAACAGGAAGAAAAAGAAAAAAAAAACCACCTGCAACCTCATCCCTTGAGAGCTTTGTGGATCAAGTATATATTACTCACCCTTTGGTATTGAACCCCCCAAAATAGCACGGATATAGCTTACATAATCAATTTAGGGTCAATTCGATTATAGATAACCTATGCACACTAATAAAAGCTCTCTTCCTTGCAAGCTTGTTACAGTGTGGTTTATATGCATCCCAGGAATGGTTCAGCGTATGGAGAGGGTGCCAGTAGTACTCTTATATAAAGGAAAATATTACTTGGATTTAGTACAATAAAAAAATTATTAAAAAAGATTAAACCATTGTAAACCAATCCCTTCAGATTTTGCAAAACACCAGCAGCTACTTGAGGATCATATCGGTTACAAGTATTGTTCATGTATCCTAGCTCGATTCTCTTCCCACCACAATCTGGCATGCATCTCCCCAAATTTCTCTCGGCTGCACCATCAACACATGATAAGTTCATGCATTTTAGATCAAAAGACTTATTATATTGCTCCATATAATGATGAAAAGAGTGGGGGAAAAGGGGTTGTCACACCCAAATGAGATTTAGCCATAGTATTAGAAATGACACCAAGCATATATATAAGAATGAAATGAATGGAAGCTAAGTGACAAGGTGAAATACTGACAATGATAATATCACAAAGAAAATTAATTTAGTGGTGGTATAAAAACAACTGGATGAAACCCTAAATGTAGTTTGATGCATAAAGACCAGTTTCAAGCCTAAATAGATGGGTTTTGGAGATTTAGTGAAAAATGGCTCAAAAATCACATAAATAATTCATGACTAGTGTAGAACTTGTACACATATACATCTCTGTACAAGGTTAAAAACTACAAGTTTGGGATAATTTTTACTCAAAACTCTAAAAACATGCAATTTTGGGGTTTTATTATATCGCTCCATGTAATGATGAAAAGAGTGGGGGAAAAGGGGTTGTCACACCCTAATAAGATTTAGCCATAGTGACACCAAACATATATAAGAATGAAATGAGTGGAAGCTAAGTGACAAGGTGAAATACTGACAATGACAATATCACAAAGAAAATTAATTTAGTGGTATAAAAGCAACTGGATGAAGCCCTAAATGTAATTTGATGCATAAAGACCAGTTTCAGTCCTAAATAGATGGGTTTTGGAGATTTAGTGAAAAATGACTCAAAAATCACATAAATAATTCATGACTAGTGTAGAACTTGTACATATACACATATCTGTACAAGGTTAAAAACTACAAGTTTTGGATAATTTTTACTCAAGACTCTAAAAACATGCATTTTGGGGTCTCAGTCATCTCCAAAAAGTGAATTAAACATACAAAGGACTCAGAGCACTCAACAAATGTTTGATCACATTGGAATTCTATACACATAGACCTTGAAAGTTAGTATGCCCAGGCAGCCGTACCTTGCATATTAGTCAGCTTGAAAATCACTAACTACTATACAATCAAAATGACAACTTGACAAGAGTTAAAGTTCCTAAAAAGCACGGTTATGTTAGGTTTAGCAGGAATGTTAACTATAAGTTTATACCTAACCACATATAAGAGCAAATGAGTAATGCAACACCTTGCTATAATTTCCATGCGGTATATGTTCTTAGATACTCTCACCCAAAATATTACCTGAATCTCACTCTTCGGAGTTCCCGTTTGCCACCTGGTAAGGCTCTGATTGTGATATAAACTCCTGGTTCATCCTGTTCAACCCATTCAGTCTCAAGATCACTAGCATTACTAATGGAAAACTCCCCTGAACGATCTGCATCTCTTGACGAACTACTCCTCATAGAAGCATCCATGGATGATATCACTGTCTGTGCCCCACTAATGCTGGAGACTTTTGGGGTTGAATTAATGCCTGAGTCGCAGATATTACGGGATTGCATTGAGTGTTGCTCAAGTGAATCAGAGGATGAATATCCCATGCCCATCCCTGTTGGACGATGCAAGTTGCGAGGTAAACGTTCTCTAGTCAAAGGTGGTGTTACAGGGCTATCTTCTATAGATTCCATCTTTGAGCTCTGTAAGAAAAACATAATAATTATACACACCTATAGTCTATAGAGGCAATGGCGATTGCATAAAGCTTGTGTTGAACTGTTTTATGTTAAAGTTCAAGTCAATAAAGTACAAGAACTTTACATATGGAAATATTGAATAACTAGCTAGGCTTGAGAGCTCACCTCATCTTCAGATATTGGAGGGGTTGGAAGAGGAAAAGCTTGCCGATTAAATCTTTGAACATTGTAAAGTTCCATGACCCTATCATAGTTTTCTGCCCACCATTTTTGGGCTTGCCATTTTGTATACATCTCTCGGCTAATCAGAGCAGACAAAAACAAGAAGTAACAACACTGATTTTCATTGAACTATTGCATAAGAATGCATCATGCATGTCCACAATATAGATCAAATTAATAAAAACATTTGGTTTCCAGGATATTAACAATTATTACAGGCATGAGGTTGGTAAAACAAGCTAGTTGCAGTCTTTGTTCTTTTTTTCGTCTATTTTGTCTTGTCTCGTCACAGTACTCCTTACATCTCGCTGGAAGGTTACCTATATCTGTTGCTTCTATCAAAAATCGCATGCCTCAATCTCAAAACACATATAATTACATCATACAGTAGTTGTTCATCATGGTGTCAAATATATGTTAGGCCACCAACTAGGGTAATCAGCCTTATTCTGAGAAAGGGAATTTGATGACAAAAATGATAGAAAGTTAGAAACTTAAAGAGCAAAAAAACTATCCTTCGGTGAATGGAATAATGTGGTCATAAAAGTAGAGAATGTTTTTTGACCTTAATGGGCTCCAAAGTCATCAAAGATAGGTGGGGTCCAAAAGTTATTAATCCCTTGCTAAATTATACGACCAACCAAGGCACGCAATCATTTAGTTCAATCGTGATTGGTGTAAACAACTAATAAATATGTTAAAGTCAAACCCAGGGTCCAACTTGTAATAGAGAAAGAAGGAATTGATCCCAAATACAAGGCTTAAGTGGTCGGACTCTGTTATTTGGCTCTTTATTTTTAGTAAAATATGAGCATGAGTGTGGATAGTAATATACTTTAATTTCGTGATATAACATGAGTGTGCATATCTAATAAGATGATATATATCCAAAAATTTACAATTTTTAATTATTTAAAAAGTCAGTGATTTATAAATTAGACTTAAAAAAATTAGTCATACATCATAAAGAAACAAGCTGACGAAAAAAAGAGGTCCATGACTATGAGCCTACATAAAACTTTGCCTTTGGATATTGCAGCATAAATAAGACCACTGGACTTTCACATTCTTTGTCTTGTATATAGATTGAAACCGGTAGTATGTCAATTTTCTTGGTTCCATTCAGACTAAGTAACAAAAAAAGAAGGGGAAAACCAAATATTATTAGGGACACAAGAAAAGAACACGGAGAATAGGGGCAAGCGTGATGGAATATGAGTTAGAAAGGGAAAATTTTATATCATAATCTAATTAACCCCTCTTAATAAATATTTTCACAATCATTTTAATATTTTATCTTTGTTATTTAAGATTTAATTCAATATTAACAAATAACTTAATACATATAACAAATTGATATACCCAGGCATGTTCAAACCTTATGTCCGACACAAAGACAATACTCAGATTAAAGTTTCACAGCGTAATCAACACTGCCCCACCACCAACTTCATTTGTCATTTGTCACTGAGTGTTCCTTTTGGTGTCTAATTTTTTGGGTTTTACTTTTCATGAAGAAGCGTGACAATTACTTTGACAAACATATAAAGAATAGATCCCACCAAAATTCTTCCTAGGAACAGTGATAGTCTTTAGGCAGCGTTTGGATTTATTGCATTTTCTCATGTTAATAATGTTTAATTAATGAAAATCGTTAACAAGTAGTAATAACAAACATTTTCTAGTTTTAAAAATCACCTGTTACCTAACTTCTGGTACTTTACATAACTACATAACAAACTATGTCTAATATATAAATAAATATATAAATATGTCTAATATGCTAACCTATCATGCGTTTTTGTAGAGATTTTATAAAACGAAAATCCAAACACCATCTACCCACGTTAGAAATGAGCAAACAAAATTATATTAGCCGAAACAACATTTATGTGGGGTTGATGACCAATCACATGATTCACATCACTATAAATTTTGTAACATCTAATATTACCCTAAATATATATTAAGATATTAAAAATTACCAAAAATCAACAATTCCCGTGGTTCGTTTGGATGTAATTTAAAGAGAAACATGAACGTAATTTTTGATATAAAATTGAAGTTATTTATTACGATAATTTAGTAATTAATTTAGAAGATTATCATAAACTATTTATTAAAAAGTAGAGATTGTTTATTTTTCTTAAAAGTTTTAAAAAACACTTTAAAATTTTAAAATCACTTGTTATAAAAATTGTTAAACACTCTTGAAAATATTTTAAGCTATTTAGAACTTATTTCAACCAACATAAAAACAATTCCAAACGGGTCTCAGTTCCTCACTAGCAATAGACAAATATGAACTAAACGTTAGGACTAAAGAGATTATAAACCTAATATAAATTAGGATGTGATTAAAATCGTGACCGTTGATTGTACCTGAAGCGTATACGCTTGAGATCATTCCCGCCACGAGGTAGCGAAACGAAGGTGATGAGAACGCCGGGCTCCACTTGAGCCACCCATTCTTTGGGCTCGTTCTCTTCAACAAACAACACGACCGGTTCAACTCGGCGCCCACTCGCCGAGTTAGGAGTCCCTTCGCCACTCGATATCCCCTTGAGTCTCGCTTCCATTTCCTTTCCCCAAGTTCTTGGCGTCGTCGAACTCGAGCTACCAGTTCGCCGATAAGACCATCGGAACCGGTCGGAGTCGGCATCTGACTCGGGGTTGCTCTTCATTCTACTACCCTGAGTTGACGGTCCCGTACATGGGCTACAGTGTCTATAAGCTCCCGATGCTTTTAATGCCATGTCTTTGAACTAAAAGTAAACAAAAATCATCTCTAATCAGAATTGACTCAGAACTGAACCATGAAAACAAAGAAGAAGAAATTAAGCTGTGACGGTTTTAGAATTAAACCTGAGATGTAAGTGATTTCATTGCCGCTTGTTGCTTACTACTTCCAGGAGTATTGTTGGAGTCAGATTGATCGGGTTGACTCAGTGAGTCATCGCCGAGTTTCTTAGGACGAGCTATGCATGTCAACATTTTATCTATTCCTCTCTCGTCCTAATTAAACCCAGTTCTTTTGGTTCAACCATGCATAAACATACACAGATGAAAAAAATAAGTTTAAGGATAAAAACTCACTAAATTAGATGTAAATTTGAATGAAACAGAAATGCTTACGAAATTGGTAGGTTGATTCGTGGGATTTAATGGCTTCAGGTTAATTTCGATGGCACAGAGAACGAGATACGAGAAGCAGTGAATAACTGGAATTGAACTGTCAAACTATAAATGCCAGCTTAACTTTCGCAAACTGAGATTCTCTGTAAATTTTTGAATAAAATTAAAATAAATATTCATATATATGGCACGAAGGTAATATTGAAATTAATAAGAAAATAGAGAGAACCATCTAATCTGGATATTAATGGCGGATTAGGGTTGATGGTCTTGATTTGTTGGAGAAGCAGGAGCTCAGTAGTTCATGAGTACAGAGAGTAAAATTCTATTGGTTCGTTAATAAGCTATAATGCGATGCTTGCTTTTTTACTTTCTCTCTGTTACCGTCTACCGGATATTTACCGGGAGAGAGGTACGAGTATGAGTCATGAGTCTTCATTCTTCGCGGGTGTTTGTGTTTGAAAGCTTCTGGTACTTTAAGGAGCGGCCCATATTTGGATAACAATGGGCCCATTTTTATTTGGGCGGACTTCCAAAAAATTACACATTGGACCACATTATAAGCCTTACTTAGTAAAGCACTTTTGGGGCCTCTAAACTCACCTAAAATACAAATGCGATTTAAGATAAGTAAATTTCATGATTTAGCTTTGTTTATAATACGTGAGTTCCATGGCTTTTGAAAAAGTTGTTAGTTCCACGTCGCCTAGAGAAGCCAACAATGTGCTGGTTATAAGTCTGTGTAATCCTTTTTCCGATAAGCGCGTTTTGAGGAAAATATTAGACTACCCAGCTTTCAATTAAAATAAACAAGTTACGTGGGTGTGTGTTTTTCAAATGCTTGTGTAAAAGTTGGTAGCTGACAATGTAAAGATCGGGGGGAAAATGAAGAACATTATTACGAAAAAAAATCTAAATAAAATTAAGTTAAAAAAAAACAAGAAAATAATCTAAATCCTTCAGAAAAAAGTCTCAAATAGAGATAATGTTTCGATAACTCATTGAAAGTAAGATGTTAACATAAAAGTATTTACAAGATCTTGATAAGTAAGCTTGAATAACTCATATAACTTATAATATAAGTACTTCTTAACAATGTATGTACAATAATTCACATGCATAAAACATATACGTACAATGCTGACACTAAATAGAGGTGAAATAACCTTCATGATATCAATGACAAAAAAAACTCCATTCATGGTTAACTAATAGTCTAATGGTAAGACTAATCACTGCAACCATTCATCAAAAATCAAATCCTCAAGAAAATGTTGCCCTTTATTAAGACGAATATTAATACTGAATACAAAAAATCTTGTGAAAATAGGAGTATGATTTCTCAATGATCTCTTAGAAAGTTTCATTCACTAAATTGAAAAGGTGTTGTCATTTTTTGGCTATCGATTATCCATAGCATTCAAGTTCATGGTAACAACTCACTAGTTCCTTAAACAACGATGGAGTGAGAGTTTGTTATTCAACTTAATTCCACTTTTCTAGTTAATTATTCATTGATAAGAGCCATACAAGACTGAAAGTTGTTGGCAATACTTACAGTGCACCAAAACCATCTCTTGGTATGCTACCTTGTGATGACCGTTCCTATGTTGATCAAGTACCTCAGATAGCAAGCAAATGTAGCCCAATTGAGCAATAAGAAAGCTAGTACAATTTCCAAGTTTAATAGTAAGTAATGACTCAATGGTTATGTGCAAACGAGGTATTATTTTATATTGAGTTACTTATGATTTTATGTGATTAATTTCATAGTTTTATGTGAATAATTGTAAGAATTCATCTATAAATTGGTTGATAGATTTCCACATGAACAATCTACAACTTGGTGAGTAAGTTTTCTAGCTTAATAGTAGATATTTTTGATAGATTTTTGAGATATTTTTTGTTCCCTATTGAACAAATTGGGGCTATGAATAGCCACATCTACTTGTGTAAAAGCGCAGCTCAGAAAATACAATTGGAAGCGCATTATTCAAAACTACACTTCTATTCATTTCTGTCTCTCTCTATTTGTTAATTGTTCATCATCTTCTTACCATTATTAAATACTTGAAGTTTGCTGCAATATTCTTGTTTCACTGTTCTTTCTTAGCTGTTTGTCTTACTTTTATTTTCTTTTATGATATTAGAGCATAAAAGTAATATAACTTCAAATATAAATGATCAATCAATTACAGATTAAAAAAATATTGTTATGAGTCAAGGTAATCATAGTTTCATTAATATTCAAAATTTCATGACTTTTATAAAACTTGATTGAAAAAATTTCATTGTCTAGAAACATCAGATACTTAAAATATTAAGTAGTTTCGACTTGGAAAGATATCTCATAGAAGATTCTCTATTAAAGGTATTTACAAATGGTCAAATTGATTCAAAATTTAAGTATCGGAACAAGAAAGATAAAATGATAGGCAACTAATTCATGAGTAATATAGCTCAAGATGTTCTTAGACACATCTCAGGCTTCATTATTGTCAATGAAGCTTGGTAAGGTCTAAAAGCATTCTTTCTATCAAGATCTAAATCCAAACTCGTACAAATTTGACAAGAATTACATTAAATGACTAAAGCTAATCTCAACATTACTAAATATGTTTTAAAACTTCGAGAGCTCATTGATCAATTAGAGTCCACTGAATATGCATTAACTGAGAAAGACAAGGTTCTTCACCTTATTGTAGGTTTACATAAGAGCTTTGAATCAATAATTTCTATCATCACTTCAAAAATGCATACATAAATTGTTTTAGTATCAAAAGTTACTTTGCTTTTGTTGAGTCATGAAAGCTAGATTAAGTCACAATATGTTTTAAATACAAGCTTGTTACATACGTCTAATTTTTCTCAAGGAAAGACATCTGATGCTTTCTCAAGTCAAAATTTGGAGTCAGCTCAACAAGCTATAGCTCCTAATACTTTTGCAGGATAGTAGAGTACCTGTTACTCCATTTCCTTTTCTAAATAATTTTGGCATTATGCGTCGAAATATATCGATGCAACAAAGGTTTCCTTTTAAATTTCCTTTTTTCGGTGCTATTTCCAAAGGACATAACAGACCTAATGGAGGTCAAGGAAGTTCTAACGATATTGGAAATATACATATATTGTCAATTGTATGGAAAACATGGTTATTTATCGTCAAAGTGCTAGTAGAGGTTTGATCAAACATTTCGGCCACAAATTTAAAACAATAACACCCCTTTACAATCTCAAAATACAATGCCAGGACAATCTGGAGCTTTAGCTCTTTTTGTAAATCAAAATTCCCACCTTAACAATGATCAAAACATAAATATTTCACCACATTTACCTTCTCAATCCAGTGTTACATGCTAGAATTAAACATGTGAAACTTGACATGCATTTCATTCAGGAAAAGGTATTGGTCAAGGAGTTTGTTGTTAAGCATAAACCCTCACATGAGCAACCAGCTGATACACTTACAAAGCCTCTCTTTGTTCAATCTTTTTTTAAAAATGCGTAACAAATTCAATGTTATCCAACTACCATTGAGTTTGGTGAAGGGTGATAAGAACCATAAAAGATTGACAATTGTTTGACAATACTTACAGTGCAGTAAAACCATCACATGATATGCTAGCTCTTGAAGACAGTTCTTATGTTTATCAAGTACCTCAGATAAGTAGCTATAACACAATTAGGCAACAAGAAAGCCCACGCAACCTCAAAGTTTAACTACAAGTAATGGCCTTATGTTTATGTGCATATGAGGTTTCATTTTATGCTGAATGGATATCATGATTTTATGCAGAACTACTTATGATTTTTTGTGATTAATTGTAAAAAAAATTCTGTAAATTGGTTGATAGGTTGCCACACCAACAATCTACAACTTAGTGAGCTAGTTTTCTAGCTTAATAGTATATATTTTTGAGAGACTGTTGAGATATTTTTTTTCTTTACTGAACAAATTAAGCTCATAAAATACAATTGGAAGCGCATTATTTAGAATTTCACTTCTCTTCATTTCTGTATCTATTGTTCCTCATCTTCTTGCCATTGTTGAATACTTAAAGCTTGATGCAATACTTTTCTTTCTCTGTTTTTCCTTTAGTACTTGTCTTACTTTCATTTTCTTTTACAATGAAGCATGATAGCTCTACTCTAAATTAAATCAACATTTGCTATCATTTTTTGTTCAATGCGTGGAAATTCAATTTCCACACTTTTGACATCCATATAAGTGGTTCAAGGAATTAGCTTTGGACCTAACACAATTAATTAAAATAATTCACTCCCAATAGTGATGATAGTAGAATTATTTAAGCAGAAGAACAAATATAGATATATCAGATTAGGAACCTCTAGAGACCAATGTGAAAGCTAGATCTCAATAACATAATACATGTGAAAAAGATGCAATACTTATATAATAGTAGTTGAGAGATAAATCCAAGGGCATGTTTGGATGTGCTTTGAAAGGTTTGAAATGAAATCATTTGGAAAAAAAGTGGTTTATAGATAAGCATTTAAGTGTTTGGCATAGTGTTTATCATGATTTCCAAACACTTATAGAAGTGTTTTAGCCTATTCAAAAGCACTATCAATCAAAAATAGGAGCAGTTCCAAACAAACCCGAACTCTCTTAAGATAGATCAATAAAGTACTATTTCGACACTGATTTTTTAAGTATAGATTTGTCTTGGCTTTTGAATCTCTTTGCAGTCCTTCATGAAACCAATATCTTCTTCCTGGTTAGGACTACTTTCCTTAGTTGTTGGCTTATTTACATCCTCAGGTAAGCTGTCTCTAAAATTTCTTACCGTTTCAATCTACTTTTGATTTAAGATTATTGAGCCATGTTTTGTGCTCATTTCAATCTCTAAAATACCAACAAGCAGTTTGTTTTTCTTTTTATTAACTGGAGGGCTATCTTTGTCTTTGTTCTCGTTGTTCCACAACTATCTTACTTCCTTTGCTATAGTTTCATTAATGAAGGAACTAATAATTGAGTCAATATCAGGAAGAGAGGCTTCTTTTGTAGGACTTTTGAGCTTGAATACTCAAACCAAGTTTTCCTTCATGTGTCAATTTCAGGCTCTTTGAACGACAATACTTGGCATTTCTTCCAAAACTATACGTCTATACTCGTACAACTGAGTATATCTTGCCAATGACTCATTAAGCGAAGTTGTTCTCGTAATCATGGTTTTCTGAGACCACATTCAGAACTATAAATCTCATTACCGTCTTTGCCAATCGTTTTCTCCAGTTTTTCATACATCTCTCCCACAGTAGAAGACATAAGGATTTCATGTACTGCTGCTTCCTTCACCTCGTGCATGCTTATTTTCCTTTTTGACATCCTTCAGTGCATGATCAATTTAAAACCAATAGGTTCCAAACAAGTTTTTCACTTTCATGTGACACACTTGCATAAGACACCTTTGTTTTTCCCTCCTTATAATCATATTTTTGAGATTTTAGATGCCTTTTGTTTTGGTGCTTGACTAACATTAAGCACTTCTTTTCAACGGAACCATATCTCATTCCGCTTGTGTCTGAGGGTACTTGGTTTCATATTTCTAGCTTTTGATGAAGTCAGTACAGGAAATGACCTTGATTTGGTTAACTTACCTTTGTTATTGAAACTCTTTCCATGAAAATGGTTTCTGTGGATATTGGATCATGTAGTGTTCAAGAAAATTTCCTTCTTCTCCTTAAAGATCGCCAGAGTGTCAACACATTCACTAAGTTGATCTCCTCTAGACTGATTTACAAACAGTTTCGGTACCTTGCCACGTATTGTTGGAGGAAGCTGTGGCAGTTTTACCAATCGTTCATGTTCCAAGGTACTGCCTTCTCTGTGCTTACTTTGCCCAAATAATTTTTTGAAGGCTCTATATGTTGATTTGGAGAGCTTTATGCCAATTTTCATGGAGCTTTTCTTTTCGGTGATTGAATCTGCAAAATGCTGTTTGATATAACATATTCACCACAAAAGAGTTTGTCGCTTCAATTATTTGCATTATATGATAAAATAAGGGCAAACATACAATATAGGCACAAATTATACGAAAATTCACAAAGTAATTTTGGTCAGGATATTTGGAAACAGTAACACGCATGTGTAACCACCTTACATGCCTCTAAACAAATCATATCTATATTAAGCGACTACAGTAAAAATAAACCATTATCTAAATCATTGATGAGCATGAATCAATACTCCAAACCACCTCTGGATCTTAATTTGGTCTGGCTAAACTAAATTTATGACATTAACTTACCAGCATTGGTTATGCATCGATCTGCATCCTGTTATAAAGCTCCTTAAATTAAGGAGCAAATTAAGGAGCAAAACATGGAGTAAAACATGGAGCAAAACATGGAGCAATTCATGGAGCAAAACAAGGAGCTTAATTCAAGGAGCAATTTAAGGAACCATTAATTTAAGGAGTACTTCAAGGAGTGAATTTTCCTATAAATAGATGTGTAATTGTAATGAATTAATCATCCAAAGTGTTCATTCCAATTGAGAGAAAAGCTTTTGTGAGAGAAAATTGAGAGTAATTTTCTTGGGTGTAATTGGGTTGCGAGTTGTGAGTGTTATAAACACCTTGTGTAATTTCTCCCCTTTCGGTAAAAAGATCTACGGGTCAGAAGAGACGTAAGCAAGATTAAAGAACTACGTTATCAAATTTTGTGTGTTATTTTTCTATTCTTGCTTTCTCATCGGCTTATCGAATTTGCGTTTTTCCCAACAACCTGGTATCGAGCTATTGGTGGTGATTTCATCCAATTTTCTACAAGAAATAGTCAGAAACGATCGAGAGGAAGTCAGATTTTAGTGGGAGCAATCGCCGCAGATGAAGGAAGGATGAAACTCGAGAAATTTGATGGCACAGAATTTGGGTTTTAGAAAATACAGATAGAGGATTATCTGTATCAAAGAAATCTATATCAATATCTCTAAGGGAAGAAACGAGAAGCTATGAAGGAAGAAGATTGGAATCTTACAGGCAGCGCCGGAGTTATTCGATTGACGCTATCCCGTAATGTTGCCTTGACATAGCAAAGGAAAAGACCACGGTGGGTGGTCTTATGGCAAGGCTCTCTCAATATGTATGAGAAGCCATTGACCTCAAACAAAGTGCACTTGATGAGGCGTTTGTTCAATTTGCGGATGAATGAAGGCGCGTCGCAGCTTCAACATCTCGATGAACTCAACACAGCTACAGTTAAGTTCGGTGGAGATTGAATTCGATGAAGAAGTACGAGCATTAATACTTTTGTCTTCTTTACCGAAAGTTGGAATTGCTACGTCAGGCTATGAGTAGCTCGTCGTAGCGATAAGTTAAAATTTGACGATGTTCGTGATTTGGTTCTCGGTGAAGAGATCCAACGTAGAGTTAGGTGAATCGTCAACTTGAGTTTGCATACAGAGTCGAGAAGAAATCCAACCAAAGGGAATGGATGTGGCGGAACGAATGTACTACCGAGGGTAGATCAAAATGACGTGAGGTCCAAATCCAGAATCCTAATACCCCATTGTGGCCTCGAAGACTATCGAGTGTTGGAATCGTGGAAGAACCGCAGGGCCTACAAAAATTAGTGCAAGAGTGCATCGAAGGACAAACAAGTGAAGGCGAGAGGCAAATGTTACTTCCACCTCAGGAGGAGACAATGCATTGATATGCTCTTTGGAGAGCAAGGAAGAATCTGGGTGTTGGGACTCTGGAGCATCGTTCCATGCTACTTCACAAAAGAATTCTTCGAGAAATATGTCCCAGGAAACCTTGGAAAGGTATATCTTCAAAGATGATCAACCATGTCTTATTATTGGCGAAAGGTGTAGTGAAGATTAAGTTGAACGGATCTGTTTGGGAGGCGAAGGATGTCGGCGTATTCCCGATCTCAAAAGGAACTTAATCTCGGTGGGATAGTTGGCCGGTGAAGGCTACACTCACGATCTCCCATGGTGATGATTGGAAGATTTCAAAGGGTGCGATGAGTTGCTCGGCGAGAAAAATGGCACTCTTTACATGACAAATGGAGGCACGTTGTTCAATTACAGTTGCAAAGAAGCAATGAAACACCAAATCTGTGGCACCGGAGACTAGGCCATATGAGTGAGAAGGGGATGAAGATTATGCACTCAAAGGGAAAACTTCCCGGGTACGCCTACGGAGATAGACATGTGCGAAGATTGCATACTGGAAAGCAAAAGAGAGTCGGCTTTCGGACAAGTTGTAGAATCCCAAAGAAGGAAAGGCTAGATCTTATTCACTCGATGTTTTGGGGACCAACGAATCGCCTCGTCTATTGGTTGGAAACACTACGTGACTTTCATTGATGATCACTCTCGGAAGGTATGGGTTTACTTTCTAAAGCATAAGTCCAAGTATTTGAGGCTTCGGAAGATGGAAAGCTATGGTGGAAAATGAGACGGGTTTAAAGATCAAAAAGCTTAGAGCCGATAATGGTGGTGAATATGAAGACACCCGGATTCAAAAATTTCTGCTATGAGCACGTGATCGAATGGGAAGAACTGCGGCCGTGCACGCCTCAACACAATGGTGTAGGCGGCGTATGGGCTGAACATTGGAGAAGACGTAAAGAAGAATTCGTATACGATCGGGTCTACCAAGCAGTGCAGGCGAGAGCGATCAACACGGCGGCTTACTTGATCAACCGAGGCCCATCTGTTCCATTGGAGCATAGAATACCATACGAGGTATGGAGCGGAAAGAGGTGAAACTATCACATCTAAAAGTTTTCGGTTGTGTAGCATTTGTGCATATCGGTGATCAAGGCAGACAAGCTTGATCCCAAATCCAAGAAATGCACATTCATCAAGGCTATGGTGAGGATGAGTTTGGCTACCGCATTTGGGATGAATGAAAAGAAGAAAGTTATCCGTAGCAGAGATGTGATTTTCAACGAAAGGGGTGATGTATAAGGACACGTAAAATGCAGACGCCAATGACTCGAGAGCGAGAATGAGTCGGTATTTGCGGTGCGAGATGATGTCCCGGATATACATCCGCAATGTAACCAATGTAACAAGTCCTCACCAGGAGGAACTTGTTGGACAAAGGTACACGGCATTCGACACACCACAACCTCTTACTCACTGTATTGAGAAGGTCTTCTCGACCTCGCGTGCCTAACAGGAGACATACGAACTATATGTTCTTTGGTGATGGAGGGCCGAGCACGAATGCTATGATGAAGCTTGTCGGATCGAGATTCCAACAGTGGGAGCTTGCTATGAAAGAAGAAATGAAATCTCTCATCTCCAACCGAGACATACGGGAACTAAATGAGTTACCTATGGGAAAGAAGAGCACTTCACAACAATAACGGGTGTGCAGGGTGAAATAAGAGCATGATGGTTCCAAGAGATACAAAGCCCGCCTAGTTGTCAAAGTGGTTTCAACGAGAAGGAAGGAGTTGACTACACCGACATTTTTTGCTCCCGTTAGAAGCTTAATACTATCATATCGCATTTGAAAGCATTATCAGCCATCGAAGATCTGCATCTTGAGCAGTTGGATGTGAAGGCGCATTCCTTTATGGAGATTTAGATGAAGATATATACATGTACCAAATGCCGAAGGTTTCTCGAAAGGGGGAGAAGAGCAATACATATGCGGACTTAAGAAGAGTTTGTATGGCTCCAAACAAGCCCCGAGACAATGGTACAAAAATTTGTGACTTCGTACAAGGAAGGTTTCCGGAAGTGCAATGTCGATCATTGTTTACTAAGAGATATAGGTCCAAGTTATATCATTTTACTACTTTATGTTGATGATATGTTAGTAACGAGGTTTCGAGATATGGATGATATTAAAAGGTTGAAATGAAGAATTGTCGAAAGGAATTTGACATGAAAGACTCTGTCCAAGAAAGAAGATTCTTGGAATGCAAATCACAAGAAATAAGAAGAAAGGATCCTTGCAGTTATCTCAGGCAGACATCAATCGTGTTTTGCAAAGATTCAACATGGGTGATGCCAAGCCGGTTAACGCACCCTCGGTCACCATTTCGCCTATCCAAGGATCAGTCCCTCGAGACGAAGAAGAGAGGTGCTGGCTAAGGTTCCCATGCCTCGGCCATTGGAAGTTTGATGTACGCAATAGTACTGCACGAGACCGGACATTGGCCGTGGCAATGGGGAGTTGTTAGTAGATTTATGTCAAATCCGGGAAAACTCATTGGGAAACTTGATCGAGTGGATTTTCGAGGTATCTGCCGAGGCACCACGCGAGAAAAGTGATTATTTTAGTAAAGCGAGAGTTAAAAGTACAAGGGTACACCGGAGAAGATTCAAGGAAGCAAAAATCCAGCAGGATATGTTAACAAAGGTGGTGACTATTGACAAGGCGAAGTTGTGCTCAACTCGGTGGTCCTAGAGTAACAAAGACTAGAAAAGGCTGCTTTGCATTGATCAGGTGTGAAGGCAGTTGAAATCGGTCTTCAAGTGGGAGATTAAGGTAAGCTCCTTAATTTAAGGAGGCAAATGAAACAAAACATGGAGTAAAACACGTGGAGCAATTCATGGAGCAAAACAAGGAGCTTAATTCAAGAGCAATTTAAGGAACCATTAATTTAAGGAGTAATTCAAGGAGTGAATTTTCCTATAAATAGATGTGTAATTGTAATGAATTAATCATCCAAAGTTGCTCATTCCACCGAGAGAAAAGCTTTTGTGAGAGAAAATTGAGAGTAATTTTCTTGGGTGTAATTGGTTGTGAGTTGTGAGTGTTGTAAACACCTTGTGTAATTTCTTCCCTTTCGGTAAAAAGATCTGCAAACTTGTGTCCGGAGACGTAAGCAAGATTGGCCGAACTCTGTTATCAAATTTTGTGTGTTATTTTTCTATTCTTGCTTTATCATAAATCTGGCTTATCGGGAATTTGTGTTATTTCCCAACACATCCATCAATGCTCCATAAAAATCACTACTTTTCATTGGGGCTTTTGAGATTCCCTTGCCTACATGCAAAAGAAAAAAAATTTGCTAAGATCATGTAAATCAAGAAAGAAATGGGAAAAAAAAATAAAAAATGGCGATCATATGTGTCATCAAGAAGGTATGAGTTTTGAAACTTATTTTAATCAATGTGTACATGCTTATGACCTGTTTCTATTTCTTTTAAGTCAAATAGATGAAACTGCATCATTAACATATTTAGGGTTTAAGTCTCAGGTGAGTCTTTAGGGTTTAGATCAGAACTCAAGAGACTCTTTGACATGCTAAGTGAACTCTTGAAAGTATAACTACAGTAGCAATGATCTTTAAGATATGTTTCAATGAAACAATGATAGAAGTGTTTGTGAAAGAAGACAAGGGCTCAACCACAAACCAAGTAACTCAAACTACAAGGAGGGACTCGAACCCACATTTAAGAGAAGATATGGACCGAGGGGAAGGGGGCAATATTGAGAACAATTGAGATAGCTTACTGATGATATTTCGTCTTCCACCACACTTTTCGTGCGGAAGCAACCTTTTTTCGCATTGTTGTGCCAATGATTATAATAAAGAATATGCAGTATGCCACACATAAAGGCTTGATGGTGTTCTTCAAAATCAGCATCTTTGTACTGCAAGTGCTTTACCATTTTAGCTTAAAAGGAAAATAGTCCTCTCAATAAGCTTGAAGCTCGCTTCAGTGACTCCTGGTCTTAACTTCTATACTCCCTCCTTTATCTTATACATGCCTAGCAAAAGACAGGGAAAACCATGTAAGCAACTCATAAGAAATGTGCTTTACAAATCAATTTGATACCTCACGTACATTAAGAGGCAAAAAGCAATTCCAACAACAACAGCAAAATATACACATATTGTCAAATGGGACTTTTATCAAACAAGTAAACTGCATCTTACTTATGCCTGAAAAGACAAGATTACACCATGTAAGTAAATCAAAAAGATAATTGCCTTGACAATTAATTTGATGAACATAAAACATAACAACTTGTTATTAGTTTGGCCCATACCCAAAAAACAAATTAATTCAAAACTCATTTATTAAACCCTATCCCATTTTTTAATATATATATATATCATTTTCTTGCTGCGTGGAGTATAGAGCAGTAGCCGAAAAAACAAAACAGAGAGCAGAGAAAAGAAAACTGCAGAGAATGGATATAGCAGCTGCGGCAATTGGGAAGAAGAAAAAGAAAATTTTCGCTTGCTGTTTTTTCTTCCACAATTTCGTGTCGCCATTGCTGTTAATTGTTTTCATTTCATTTGTACGGTAATATTTGATTTAATAGCAAGTTTGTTAAATTTATCTTGATATATATTACCGGTAAATTAGAGGGGATATTTTGTGGATTGATTATGTATTTTGGTATAATTTGTAAAGCTTTCTGAAAATTGGTGTTTGTATTTCCATTTGATTATTAGTGAATTTTCCTCGGTGTGCCGTCGTCAGTGGAGTAGATTTTTCACATTGAAAAGTTGAACCACTTAAATCATTGTGTGTCATTTAATTTCTTACTGCTGATTATTTTACTGTTACCCATTATTATTAATTTGTGCAACCAAAACTGGACCCAATCTTCGTTTCCACAAGTACTAATTTATAACAAATTGGTATCAAAGCTATTAGGTTATTCTGTTATTTATTGGAACTGATCAAGTTTGCTCTTTTGGATTTATTTTGAGCTTCTGGTTATCTGATTGGTTTCATATTTTCTGGGTTGTGCTTCTATTTATTTAATATTGAGTTTTTTGTCATGGCGGCAAAATATGAAATTGAGAAATTCAATGGTAGAAATGATTTCAGTCTTTGGCATATAAAGATGCGGGCCATATTAGTTAAAGAATGGCTCGTTAAGACACTTGAAGGTAAGGATAAATTGCTAGAAAAATTAACTGATGAAGAAAAAGATGCTTTGATGGAAAATGCTCTCATTTCAATTCAGTTATCCTTGTCTGATGAGGTATTACGCGAAGTTAGTGATGAGGAATCTCCTACTGGGTTATGGCTTAAATTGGAGAATTTGTATATGACCAAGTCTTTTACCAGTCGGTTATATTTGAAGCAGCGTTTGTATACATTCAGAATGTCAAAAGGTACACCTTTGCACGATCATCTTGATGAATTTACTAAAATTATTCGTGATCTGAAAAATGGTGGTGTTAAGATTGATGATGAGGATCAAGCCTTAGTTCTATTATATTCTTTACCTCATTCATTTGAACATTTTGTTGATACCATGCTATATGGGTGAGACATAAATTTTTTGAAGATGTCAAAGCAGCTTTGAATTCCAAAGAGTTGAAGAAAAAGGTGTTTACAAGCAACAATGATAATAACAGTGGTTTATTTGTTAGAGGTAGAAATCAAGAAAAAGGCACAAGCAATAATAGAGGCAAGTCTAGATCCAAATCTAGAAAAATAAAAAATAAATGCAATTATTGCCGTCAGGAAGGGCACTGGAAAGTAAATTGTCTGAAACTCAAAGGTAAAGGAAAATCTGCCACAACGTCTTCTGGTACTAATGATGTTGTTGGTGTTGTAGATAGTTCTGTTTCCGATGGTGAAAATGATCTATCAGTATCTATTGGTTCTCCTAGAGATGTTTGGATTCTTAATTCGGGTTGCACTTACCATATGTGCCCCAGTAGAGATTGGTTTGCTTCTTATCGGTCTATTGATAAGGGTGTTGTCTTGATGGGAAACAATATGTCCTGTAAGGTTGTTGGTATTGGTACTGTCCGAATTAAGATGCATGATGGTATTGTTAGGACTTTAAAAGATGTTCGCCATGTTCCAGATTTGAAAAAGAATTTGATATATTTGGGTACTCTTGATTCACAAGGCTATAAGTATGTAGCTAAAGGTGGAGTCTTAAAAGTTAGTAAGGGTTCTCTCGTTGTTATTAAAGGGCAATTGTCGTGTGGTCTCTATATGCTTCAGGGTAGCACTGTTATTGGTAGTGTTTCAGTTTCGTCCTCATCAGATCAAGATTCAAACACTACTCGATTATGGCATATGCGGCTTGGGCATATGAGTGAGGTAGGGATGTCTATTTTGAGCAAACGGGATTTGCTTTATGGTCAAAAAACTGGGAAGCTTGATTTCTGTGAGCATTGTGTCTATGGAAAGCATCGCAGGGTCAAATTCAGTACAACCATCCATAAAATGAAAAGTACTGTTGATTATATTCATTTAGATCTTTGGGGTCCTTCTCGTGTTGTGTCTAAAGGTGGTGCCTAGTATATGTTGACTTTTATTGATGACTTCTCTCATCATGTATGGGTGTATTTTCTGAAGAATAAGAATGATGCGTTCTCAAAATTTGTGAAATTCAAGGCTTGTATAAAAAATCAAACAAGCAAAAAAATCAAGCATTTGAGAATGAATAATGGTTTGGAATTTTGTGACAGTCAGTTTAATGAGTTCTGTGACAGGAATGGCATAGTGAGACACCACATTGTGCGTCATACACCATAACAAAATGGAGTAGTAGAATGTATGAATAGGACTCTATTAGAAAGAGCTCGTTGTATGCTCTTTAAGTTGACTTGGATAAATCCTTTTGGACTGAAGCTTGTAACCATGCCTGCTATTTGGTGAATTGGTCTCCATCAACTGTAATTGAGTTGAAGACTCCGTTTGAGGTATTCTTTGGTACTCCTGCTAATTATTCTGATTTGAAAGTTTTTGGTTGTTCTGCATATGCTCATGTTAATGATGGTAAACTTGAGCCTATGGCATTGAAATGCATATTTTTAGGCTATCCTTCTGGGGTAAAGGGTTATAGATTATGGGGTGTTGAACCCAAGTCACCTAAATTTTTGATTAGCAGAGATGTTAAGTTTGATGAGTTTTCCATGTTAGAAAAGAAAAAAGAGTATATCGTTGCAGATAAAGACCACGGTGTTAGTGAGCAGATGGAGCTTGAGAGTAGAGCTCCTACTCAAGTACAAGAGGGCATTTCAGATCAGCCATCTGTGGATGAGATAGATGGTTCTGCTCATGATGTAGCAGAAGAGCAACATAAGCAACCATACAATATCGTTAAGGGTAAAGGAATAAGAGAGATTCGTCGCCCTCAGAGGTACGCAGATGCAGACTTAGTTTCTTTTGCATTGTCTGTGGTAGAGTCTATTGAGGTGTATGAACCTTCCGGTTATCATGAAGCTATCACTTGTGATGAGTCTGTTCAGTGGTTGGTTGCTATCAATGAAGAGATTGAATCACTTCATAAGAATCATACTTGGGAATTGGTGAAACCGCCTAAGGGCCAGAAGATTGTTGGAAACAAATGGGTCTTCAAGAAAAAGGAAGGTATACCTGAGGTTGAAGCAGCTAGGTTCAAGGCACGTGTTGTTGCAAAGGGCTATTGTCAGAAGAAAGGTATTGACTTCAATGAAGTATTTTCTCCTGTTGTGAAACATAGCTCTATTCGTGTGTTGCTTGCTATGGTTGCATTGTTTGACATGGAATTAGAACAACTTGATGTCAAGACAGCCTTCTTACATGGTGAGCTTGAGGAACAAATATATATGCATCAACCAGAGGGGTTTGTTGTTCCAGGTAAGGAAGATCATGTTTGTTTATTGAAAAAGTCTTTATATGGGCTGAAGAAATCTCCAAGGTAGTGGTATAAGTGGTTTGATTCTTTTATGATTGATCATGGTTACTCTATGAGTGATTATGATAGCTGTAAGTCTCAACTTAGTGGTGAATTTGAGATGAAAGATTTGGGTACAGCAAAGAAAATTTTGGGCATGGAAATTTATAGGGATAGACAAGCGGGCAAACTTTATTTGACTCAAAAAAGTTATATTGAAAAAGTTCTTGAACGCTTTGGCATGAAAGATTCTAAACCTGTGAGTACACCGTTAGCTGCGCATTTCAGGCTTTCTTTGGATTTGTCACCACAGTCAGAAGAAGAAGAGCGGTACATGTCTCAGGTTCCATATGCTAGTTCCGTTGGCAGTTTGATGTACGTTATGGGTTGTACTCGTCCAGACATTTCACATGCAGCTAGTGTTGTCAGTAGATATATGAGTAATCCTGGTAAAGGTCATTGGCAAGCAGTGAAATGGATACTTCGGTATTTGAGAGGTACATCTAATTTTGGTTTGGTATATGATGGGAGTTCTAATACTGGTTGCAGTGTTATTGGTTATGTGGACTCCGATTATGCTGGTGATCTGGATAGAAGAAGATTTCTGACAGGTTATGTCTTCACTCTTTCTCATTGTGCCATTAGTTGGAAGGCTACTTTACAGTCTACAGTTGCTTTGTCTACGACAGAGGCATAATATATGGCAGCAGCAGAAGCAGTGAAAGAAGTCATTTGGCTTAGAGGTTTGGTTTGTGATTTGGGTTTATAGTAGGATACTTCTGTTGTATTTTGTGATAGTCAGAGTGCGATACACTTGACTAAGAATACTATATATCATGAAAGAACCAAACACATTGATGTCAGATATCACTTCGTTCGTGCCATTGTCTCTCAGGGTGCTATTGTTGTCAATAAAATAGTCACTACAGAGAATCCAGCTAATATGTTAACCAAACCAGTTCCATTTAATAAGTTCAAGCATTGCTTGGACTTGATTGGTATTTGCAAAAGATGACCACACTTCGGGGCTTTGGATGACGGTTATTTGGTAATCCAAGGAATTTCATTTGAAGAATTTGTTTTCTGTTTTGAGCCAAGGTGGAGATTTGTTATTAGTTTGGCCCAAACCAAAAAAAAAAATTAAGCCCAAACCCATTTATTAAACCCTATCCCATTTTTTACTATATATATATCCTTTCCTTGCTACGTGGAGTATAGAGCAGCAGACGAAAAAACAAAACAAAGAGCAGAGAAAAGAAAACTACAGAGAAGGGATATAGCAGCTGCGACAATTGGGAAGGAGAAGAAAAAAAATTTGCTTGCTGTTTTTTCTTCCACAGTTTCGTGTCGCCACTGCTGCTAATTATTTTCATCTCATTTGTATGGTAATATTTGATGTAATAGAAAGTTTGTTAAATTTATCTTGCTATATATTACCAGTAAATTAGAGGGGATATTTTGTGGATTGATTATGTATTTTGGTATAATTTGTGAAGCTTTCTGTAAATTGGTGTTTGTATCTCCATCTTATTATTAGTGTATTTTCTTCGGTGTGTCGTCGTCAGTGAAGTAGACTTTTCACATTGAAAAGTTGAACCAATTAAGTCACTGTGTGTAATTTAATTTCTTACTGCTGATTATTTTACTGTTATCCATTATTATTAATTTGTACAACCAAAACAGGACCTGATATTCGTTTCGACAATCACTAATTTATAACCCAACTAATTTACATCACCGCCTACGTCAGAACCCAATCATTTGCTCTACTATCATAAGGAATTAACAGATATCAAGTAATAAGTTCAAAAATAAAAAAAAAACAGCTTTCAAGCAATTTAAGAGCCTGGCATAAGTAACCTTCTTATAAGAATTAGGAATAAAAAGTTCTCTCAGCGACGAAAAAAAAACTATGAGAAATTTGATTAACGGCGAAATAACCTTTGTAGTACACGAGCATCAAATAAGTCAATTTTTTTTATTATTTTGTATAAATTTATACTAAATTAGAGTGTTCCAATGGACATGTCTATATCCTTATCATATGGGATAGACACTATACTTAAAATGAAATTCCAAATAACATGCCTTTTGGACATGTTTTTATTGTGTAATTGGTATGGTTGTAGAACGTTCATTATCAATACACCACGTCCCAAACAAAACAAACCAAATTAAGAATGAAACCTGAAATTGAGAAACAAAGGTTTGGGAGTTGGGGGAGTCTTTTATTTCAGACAGGGCAAGCTTTGTAGAAGAAGATTAGAAGAGGAAGAAGAGTAGAAAATTGAAAAGCTATAAATAAAAATCAAATCTTTAACTAAAACTGAAAGAAAAAGAAGCCTTTTATTTGTGTGGACAATTGTTTTAGAAGATTGGTACTTTAGTTAGTGTTCTTGCTACAGAGGACCCACCAAGATGAGGGAGGCGCCAAAAATAAACTAAACTCCTCACCAACTCCCTCTTTTTCAATCCTACTAATACTCACCACATATACAAAACCCCTTTTTCTCTCTCTCTCTCTATCTTACACACAACAGAGAGAGAATACTCTATCCTCTGTTTAATAGAAATGGCCACCACATTTATAATTTCCCATTTTACCCCAAGATCTCTACTCTATTTTCTCTTTTTATCCTTCTCCATTACCACTACTCCCATTCTTTGCCTTAACATCACCGACCTCCTCTCTACCTTCCCTGACTTCTCCGACTTTAATTCCCTGCTCTCTTCCTCTTCTCTCGCCACCGATCTGTCCCGCCGATCATCTCTCACCCTTCTTGCCGTTCCTAACCCATACATCTCCTCCTCAACTGACGTCACGCGCCGTATTTCTCCTTATTCACGCGCCGACATATTACGTTACCACGTCCTTCTCGAATACCTTTCCTGGTCGGACCTTCGTCGGATCGGACCCTCCGGTAAGCTCGTCACCTCTCTTCTTCAAACTACTGGTCGAGCCACCAACAACTTTGGCTCCGTTAACATTACTCGTGATCCATTAAGCGGCACCGTTTCGATCAGATCCCCGGTTCCTTATTCTCCATCAAACGCAACACTACTTGATGTTCTAAAAACGGTGCCGTACAATGTCAGTATCTTTTCGGTTAATTCTTTTATTGTACCTTATGGGCTTGATCTAATGGCTTCAGAGACTCGACCGTCGTTGGGTTTAAACATCACGAAGACGTTAATCGACGGCCATAACTTTAACGTTGCGGCGTCGATGTTAGTAGCTTCCAGCGTGGTTGAGGAATTCGAAGCCGACGAGGGTGGAGCCGGAATTACACTATTCGTACCCACCGATGGAGCTTTCGCGGATCTACCTTCGAATGTCAGGCTTCAATCTTTGCCTGCAGATAAGAAATCTGTGGTATTGAAATTTCATGTTCTTCATTCATATTACCCATTGGGTTCTTTGGAATCGATTGTGAACCCGGTTCAACCAACACTGGCAACAGAGGATATGGGAGCGGGAAGTTACACTCTCAACATCTCGAAAATTAATGGGTCGGTGGCGATTAACACTGGGATTATACAAGCATCGGTGACCCAAACGGTGTTTGATCAGAACCCGGTAGCCATTTTTGGGGTTTCAGAGGTTTTCTTGCCAAAGGAAATCTTCGGTAAGAATCCAATTGTGACAGCGAAGCCAGGAGGAACTGGGACTTCTGCAATGGGTGGAGCTCCTTCGCCAGAGGTTTCTCAGTCCCCGGAGATTAGTTCGGGAGCTGATGGTCCTCAATCACATCTTTCTTCTCCGCCGGCATTTAGAGTAGAAGCTGGATCAGAAGGTTCGAGTAGAGGGTTACAGAGTTTGGGATTTGCTCTCTGTTGCATAGGATTGTATCTACTGGTATGAGATTCTTTTCCTTTTCATTTTTTTTTTTATTTCCTTTCCTGGGTATCTTTCCTCTTTTACCACTGTTCTCTTTCTTTTTTCCAAAGTTTATAGATTGAATTGAATGTTATTTTCTGTGTATGACTCAATAATTTTAATTATATATTCGAAAATGGTAATTTGATTTCTGAATTCGCCTGTTGTAAATTAAAGTGAAGTTGTTTCGTAGTTTTTTTAATATTATAATAAAATATATAAATTATTTATTGTATATTTATAATTTATTATACTTTAATTATTATTATTATTAAAATAAACGTCACTAAAACGAGACACTTGACAAAAAGTAATGGAAAATATGTTCTTATTGGATAAAAATAAGTCATTTTATAAAAATGTTTATTAATTATTTATAATATAATAAAAGTGGATAAAAATTTGATAACAGCGAATCAATGCCACAGAACAAAATATGCAAAGAAAAGAAATATAATACTTAGTATTTTTAAATCAAAGAATGGCTTATTTAATATTTTTAACTAGTTTTTGGATTAAAATTATTTTATTTTATTTAAAATTTATCGTAATTTATTTCATCACATATTAAAATTATCATTAATAGGTTCATAATTATTATAAATAATTATTTTTTTATTTTTTATTTATTTTTATTCATTGTTTAAATTCATTTAAAATAAATGTAATATTTTATTATGATATCATGTTATTACCATCTCTACCACAAAAAAAAAATGAATGAATGAAAAAATATAACATGTATTTATAAAATTTATGAATTGTAATATAAATTAATGGTATATATGCTTAAGTTAAATAATTGATTTATTTTAAATAAGATGAATAAAAATTATAAAAAAAAAAGAAAGTTCAAAGAAAAATAAATGAAACATTTATAGGAGGAGATTTCATTGAAATTGAAAGAATTTAAATTATTAGAAAATAAAAGATATTAAATGAATAATTACATGATACACTAAAACTTAATTTACATACAACGAAAATATTAGAACGTCTTAATTGTTGCAAAATTAATGAATAATTTGCGTTGACTATCTATCCATTTAAAAAATATCATCACATTGAATTTAATGACCATTTATTGCAAGATCTGTTTTTATTGATATTACCTTATTTTGAGAAAAATAATTATTATTGTAATAACAAAGTTTTTATTTTTATTTTTATAAATAAATAATTTTTAAAAGTAGATAAATTATTCTAAAAGTAATATTTATTACTTTTAAAATATCAACGATAATAGATTGATGAACACCCCCCAATTTAGTTGTATTGTGCAAATGGTTTCTTCTTATAGTTAATTTCTTTGTTTGTAAAGGGTATAAAAATATCGACCATTCTATTAATCTGTAAAATTCATTTGAATACGAAGAATTAAGAATAATTTCTATCCCATTGTTGGATTGGAATGAACAAAAAAAATTCAAAAAATTTACAAGGGTGGATCGAATAACGAATTAGTTATTAAATCATGATATTATTTGTATATATTAAAATTTAATATAAAAATTTATAAGTATTTTTTAATAAATTGTTTACAACACTCCCATCAAACTTTTCACTCTATACCATACATATAATAATAATATGTGTATTACTTTCATTTTTTTTTAACATCTTAAATAAAATTATTTAAGGAATTATTTTTCTTTTTTATTTCTATTTTTTCTTAAATTTATTAGTTATTTTATAAAGTTAATTGATAATTTTATTATTAGAGTACATTACATTGTATTATAATTTTCAATTTTGATTTGTATTGATTTATAATTAGTATGGTTTTTATTAAAAAAAAAAGTATTTCACGGTAAATAAATAGTGTAAATTGATTCGAAATAATGGATCAGATTAATTCAAATGATTGTAATCAGACTGCGTATTGATTAAAAGTACTACTTAAACTCTAATTGTTTGTTTTAACCAGAGCATCACCGAATGTGGTTTCATTGATTATATATTTACTTGGACCAAAGCCGAGCTTAACTAAGACAGAATATAGCAAAACAATTTAATGAAAATCAATAATAATAATTTGAAAATAACAATAATAATAATTTGAAAATAATAATAATAAAAAAGATTAATATTATATATCACAAAATTATGTGATAGCTTAGAATAATATGATGGTGTGATTCAAAAATCACAAATTCTGTCGCATATAATCAGTTTGCCAACAAACATAACACTAAAACATATGCAATACTACAATATGGAATTGGGTTGGTACAATTGCATGCTACAACACTAATTGAGCACTTTAGGCAATTGTTAGTCTCTTTCATTTTGTGCAAATATATCTTTTACTAAAATCAACATGCATGTATATATATATATATAGGACAGGAAATTCGAGTTGCTTAAAATGGCTTGTTTTTATGATGTTTTATTGTACTCTTGTATTGATTAACACTGAATTTTCGATATTATAAAACACATGTTTTTAATATAAATATGTTTAATAAATATACAGATTAAAAAAATGTTTAAAAAAAACATTTGTTTAAAATATTATATAAATTTAACATACGTTGAATATATTTATAAAAATAGAGGTTAAAATAAAACTTTAATTATAATAATTATTATTATTCTATGCACTTAAATATTATCTTAATTATTTAATAATTTTATTAAAAATTAAGAAAATATTATATACTATACAATAAAAGATTAAACCAATAACTAAAATAATTTGTTTAATATTTATTAGATAAAAAGATACTAATTAGTATTATAATATTTTATTTAATTATTTAATTTTAAAAAATAAATTAATTAAAAACTAATTATATTATTTTTATATTTTTATATTAAAATATACTTTAAAAAATAATATTTTATTTATTAAATATAAATCGTTAAAATAATATGTTTTATTTTTAATTTATTTATTTTTTAAAATTTAATAATATAATTTAAAATTTAAAATATTAAATTTTACAGATAATATAATTAAATAAACATATATTACCCCGCTCCTTATTTATTTAAATAAAAGAAGAAAAAAATGTAGTTTATAAAATTGAGGCAGAGAATCTTACTGCAATGGTAGTGGATACTGGACTGAATGGAGTCAGTTTTGCCGTTCTGTTATTTTATACCTTACTTTTACTATTTTATGCGAGGAATTCAGTTTTATTATTTTATACATTATTTTACTATTTTATGAGAGGAAGTCAGTTTTGTTATTAATTTTGTTTTGTAATTATACAATTTATATTCTATTATAATTATTTTAAAATAAATAATATAATATTTTAATCACTTTATTTTTATAAAACAAACATAATTTTAAAACTAGTGTAATATAATCATTTTTTAGATCAAATTAAACATTATTAACGAGAGCTTGATAAATGTTCAAAAAAACAAAAATATTAAAAAGTTAAAAAACTTGAAAAACTTGAAAAACAAAGTGATTAAAATTATCAAAATTTATCAATATCATTAAAGTATCTATATCTATAAGTGTAAGATTAAAGTGATTAAAGTAAATTCATAAATACATTTAATTTATGAAAATTAAATCATCAAATATTTTTTTTAAAATTGAAAAATGATTCACTTTTTATATAATATTAATATGTTATAAAATCTAAATAATATATATATATATATAAGTATAAATTTATAAGTTATTTTGTTATTCTTTTATAAATTATTTTACTATTTTATAAGAATAATATATTATTAATAGATATCAAAATCAATTAATTTGATGATATTTTTAATAAATTTTATTATACTAAATCCAAAGTAAAATTATTAAAGTATAAAGTAAAATTATTAAAGTATTAATTATATATATGTTAATTAATTTATAAAAATATTTAAAATATTTTATATTTATAATTATGTTTATAATTTACAGGTAATAATAAAATTATATTTAATAATAAATGTTTTTAAAATTATAATAATATTTATAATGTATAAATAATAATATAATATATTTAAAATTAAATATATTTTTATCTTTATTGATACATTATAAATATTATTATAATAAAATAAATATTTTATACGCTATAAACATGAAACATAATTATTTCATTTAATAATGATAATATAATGGGTTTTGTAACTTTTTATTTTTTATTTTTTTAGGGTGTAAAATGTAAATTTAAAGATTTAGATAAGTAAATGCAAATGGATGCCAGGAAGGCAAAAGTGTGGAACCAGGTGTTTGACAGTGATGTCCACATTGGGATTTTGATTGGTCTGTTAAATGACAGTGTACGACCAGATCTAGCGGGACTTATTAAGCGCCACTTGTAAGGATATCTACCGTGCAAACGTTTGCATGGGAAATATAACATGAGATTAGTATTTTAAAAAAAAATATATTATATTATTCACTTTTATAATTAAAGACATAAATTTAATGTTGTAAATAGAGTAGCACGATGATATCTCCATCTCCCAGTCAAATGTTTATGAGAACAAGGTAGAAATTACCTATCAAAATTTTGAATAATTTGTAAAATAATAAGTAATTTTTATCAAAGATGAGAAGGGTATCTTAATACGATATGATTCATTTTGTTTGTTAGTATTTGAGCTCGGTTAAAATTTACGGTATTTAAGATTTTGAAATATCTACGTGAGATTCTTAAGTGTTGATGGTTCTTGACTAACTTAAAATATATGTATTTTTTGTTTTTTTCAAATTTCTATACTTAATCTTAACCTTTAAGACCTTATTCTTTGTATCATCTTAACCATGATTAATCTAATACATGTGTTTCTTTCACTCTATATAGGTATCAAATTTTAGACATGACCCTTAAGATCTTATTAAGGAGTAAATTGATATCATTTGATATCATGACCAACCTAAGACACATATTTCTTTTGCTTTTATAAAGTTTCGAATCCTGATAACAAGTTACTTCATAATAAGGTCTTACGAGTTAAGATCGGAGTTCGAAACCTAGAGAGAACGAAAGAAACACATATCCTAAATTGGTCAGGAATCATCAATGTCTAGGAGTCACACGTGGATATTTCGAGATCTTAAATACTATAAATTTCAACCAAGCTCAAACAATTAACATATTATATTGACTGACTACCTATTAATTAACTTAATGTGTCAATGTATGTCTCGTTAATTAATAAGTTGTATGGATCTATAACTCATGAATTTTACCGTGTTTAATTCGTAGGGTCATGTTTAACGATTTAGTATGATCTATAACCAATTTTGTTAATTATTTAAAAAAATTAAATTAGTGGGAGTCGAATTCTTTATCTTTTATGTATCAATGTTAAGTATATACATAATGAATAATATATTTATATATTTAATATTAATTTATATCCACTTAAATTTTAAATTAACCTAAAAATTAGGACAAGATGTATCATGTTGAACCAACAAGTTATATTGGGTCAAGATCTACTATTTAAAACCTTTTTTTTTTCTACTAACAAATAATATAAGCTTAATTATACATTTGTTTTTTAAATTAAAATTTTTTGTTTAAAAATAAAATAAATTTAAAATTATATTTAGTATATTTTAAGTGTAGTTATATATATATATAATTAAATTATTTGTTTTCATGATTATTATATAATCAAAATAATATATATTTTTAATTATACTATTATATTTTTATAAATAAAAATATATAAAATTGTAAAATATATGGGTTCAAAGATTTGATGGATAAAGAGTGTAATCTTCTAACCCACCTAACCCACCTAAGAAAGACATTTTCTCTACTGGGTTATCTCATGGGAAAAAAAATTGAATTTTTTTCCAGAAGTTACTTACCCAGCTAAAGAAAAATTGATAAATCTCAAACTTTTCACATGTTCAATTAAATACATGTTGTTGTGTCACATTTTCTTTAGACAATACTTTTATATTTAGATGAATACGAAATGTATATAAATCTATAAATTTAATTTAATTTTAAAAAATATTATTATATTAAATGCAAAAATTTATGTCATAATGTATAAATAATAAATATATTTTTATATTATCAAATTTTGTTATTTTAATATCATCAAATTTTTAATTTTTTACATATGTAATCAGTGATTAATTCTAATAAAATTAACATTTATACGTTAATTTTAACGAAACTTTCAATGAGAATGAGACTAAACACAATCATAATGCAAATAAAATTTCATGGCTGACTATTTCAATCTGATTGCTACGAAGAAATTATAAAACGAATAAAATAATAATAATATCATCAATAGAGCCACTTAAACAGAATAATAATAGTAAGGAAACTAACTTGAGAGAATATCTTTTAAATCCAGTCGTTTATAGTTCCCATTCAAACAACAATACAAAATCATATATAAAGGGTGTTTCTAATCTTAAGCTATTTAGTAAGGGTGTTTTTAATCTTAAGCTATTTAGTAAGGGTGTTTTTAATCTTTACATTATGCCATAAATCTATAAGTTTTAACATTAACTTTTGATGTTTTGAAAAATGTTATCAAAAAAGAAAAATATGTGGCTATTTAAGCCAATAGCTTTAGAAAGTGGGAGTTTATGAGCATATTAAGCTTTTACATTTTATGAAATTCAGTGCTAGATTTATTTTTTTTTTGTTCTTTTGTTTTTGATTTACCAATGCCACATTGTTAAGTTCAAATAAGTAAAAATTCATTTTATAATTCATAATTTTATATTCATAGATATCAAAATACTTTTACAATATAATTTAATAAAATAAAAATAAAATTATATTTTATAATATTTTTAATAATTATTATTTCAAAACTTATCGATGATCCCTATTATATAATATGTTACATTTATGTATTAACATGTTATTTTTATTATAATTCTAATTACTTATCAAACATAATATATTACATTCACTTGTGTTTTTATGACCCATTGATATAATATATTATATCTATATTATTTTTATACTTAAATATTATATATAATGGAGTTATGATAGGATAGTTCACGATGATTGTCATACCACTGTAGTAAATATGATATTAATATCATTTTGTTAAAGTTATAAAATAAATTTATCTTTTTGATATTTTTATTATATAATTTAATATAAAATTATAAATCTTGATATAAATTATAGAAATTAAAAAATTAATTAATTTATTAAAAATGAATCTATTTAAGTCAGGTTGCTTCCATTCACTAATTTTTTTTTTGAAGTAAAGCACATTCATGGAATTAGCATAAAAATTAGTTTGCTAACATTACGGTTTAATACAAATGATATGAATGATTATTGAAGTAATTTTTTAATTAAATTTGTAACAAATTTTTAATATAAATAATTGTGGAAGTAATGTTTTAAATAAATATAAAAAATTATGAAAAAATAAAAATTCATAATTTAAATATTGTATCAATTATTTAAAATTAATACACTAAAATATCATACAAAAATTAGTAAATCTAAATGTTTTATTTCGTAATATTAGTAAACCTCTCCCGTACCACCAATTATGGGTTAGAGTTTCACTCCTAAATGCTTTGATTGCTTTCAAGACAGACAAATCAATTGAATCATGTAAATACATATGTCAAATAGTTCATGTTGTCACCTTTTTCGTAAAACATGTCGGGGGTAATTCAATAATATAAATTTTATTTTAAAAAAAAATAAAATAAGATAAGATAATATTTGTTTGTTTTCGTGTCTTTTTAGCTCGGAAAGAGGAGACAAAAATACGATATTTTAAAAAAAATTTATAAATTAATTCGTGTTGTATTATGTGATATTAGTGTCAAATTTAATGTGTAGAATAATACTAATAAAATATTTAATTAGTTAATTCGTATTGTATTTAATTAGTATCACTTTCGTCATTTAAGAAAATGTTTTTACGAAATGTTCCTTTTGTAGTTTACATTTTGATGTGATATATAACACGAGTACGCTTTCATGCAATAAAATATCTTAAATAATATTTAATTTATTTTATATTTTTTTTAAATAAAAATATTTTATTATTATAATTTAAAATAAAAATCCTAATTAAATTTATGATTAAAATATATTACATTTTACTAAAAAAAATATCATGTTCGGAATTTTACTTAATAATTTGTAATTAATCTGTTCAAGTTAGTTATATAAGAAGTTATTAAATATTTTACAGATTTATTATAATATATTCAAATATAATTTTATATGGTATAATTGTATTTATTTAATCCGATATAACTTATCAAACATAGCTGTAATAATTCTTAAAGTGATTAGAACAGCGTATGTCCGACATGGTAACTTTATCATTTCTTTTAATATTGAAATTATAATATTTATTTTTAATTTTTAATTTATGTTCATAAGATAACAATTTTTATAAATAAAAGTTAAATTTCAATTATCATTGAAGAGGTTGAATATATATACGATTTTTAATAACAATGATCAAATGTTTTACGCGTGTTAAATAATATTACTAATATATATTTTATCTTTATAATTACGAAAATATATTTAAATTATAAAATATGTATTAAAATATATATGAAATGGTAAAAAAAATTAAATATTAATTTATAGTGACATATTCTCCGATTATAAAATTATAAGAATAGTAAAAAATGTGTTTTAAATATTTTGTGATTATTTAAATGAGAATGGCCATATAATTCCTTTATATTTCAAAGTTGGTATTGATTAATTCATCATATTATACAAAAGTACTTTTTTCATCTTCTGATAAAATATATTAATTGATGATAAATTATTTTATTTTAATAAATTTTTATAAAAATATTATTATTAAGTACAAGTTATTAGTATTGATAAAAGTAAAATTTAGTATAAAATTATTTTTAAAAATAATCAACAATAAAAACTTTATTTTTTTTTTTTAAAAATTAAAACTAATAATATATTAAATATATTTTTTACGATAAACAAATATATTAATTATCATTTTATCCATTAAAAGATCGATTTTTAATATCATTTTAATTTAAAATTTTTAAAATAATAATATTTATTTTTAATTATTTCCTTTCATTCAACAAGTAGATAAAAACAATTTTTATAATTTCAAAAATTAACTAAATATACATTAAAACTTAACAGTAGTAACATTAGTAATAATTTTCTCTTATGAAAAAAAGAAAGAAAGAAAGACATGTCGATGTAGGTTTAGTTAGCAAAATTCTTGGCTAATTTTGTAATACTACTCTCAGCCATGATGGGCCTAAGATTAAATTTTGGGCCTATCTAATTTCTAAGCTATTGAAAAACTAACGATACTGAAAAGTTTTGGTCTGTCTTAATAGGTTTAATTTAAAATAGATGGGAAAACAACATATAATAAGTGTTGTACAACTTATAAAATTTGTTACCTTAAACTCATATATTTTTGTTATAAGAAATTTTAGTTGATTTTAAAATTAAATTAAGATGAATTAAATTTATTTAATATTGAATTATAATTAATTAAAACTCGTTCAATTTTATTAAAATATTATTTTTATTTTTATAAATTTTAGAAATATTATTTTATGTAATTTATTTATTTTATATTTTAATATGAAATTTAGGATTTATGAGCATCTCTGTTATTTTTTTGGGTGTGTTTTTAATCAATTTCTCTCCTTCCATCCTTGCTGTAAAATGTAAATTTTAGCACTTATTTTTTTAAATGTAAATAAAATAAATAAGCCAAGAACTTTTTTTATTTTTTGAGAATGAGATTTTTTGCTAAGCTTACGATAGAAATACTGGTTGATTTCCATTTTAGAAGTATAGTTAGTAAGTGACTTTTTTATTAACATTTTTCTTTTTTGTCTTGGTCTGAATTATAGTATTGTTATTATTTTATGATATTATTTTTAATTTTTTTAATTATTTTTCTCCTACCCTAATTTTAAACATGTAACATTAAATATATCTATATTTATTGAGTATTTTTTAAAATTATATTATCTAAGAGCTTAAATCATTCCCTTCTCTCTCTCTTATAAATCATTTCCTTGAGTAAATGTTGGTTACGTTCCCCGAAAAAAGTGTGGGGTGTGGGTCATGGCTACCTCTATCTTTTGTGGACTTGGATACTAGTGTTTGTTTTTGTTTTTCTACTTATTTATTTCTCTTGGCTTTTTATCACAATTTGGTTTGTATTTTATTTCCAATGCATTTAATATTAAATTTGATTATTAATAAATTATATTTTTAAAATATATATTATTATTAGTTGCATTTGGATCCGAAGTTATATTTTTAATAGTTTTCATTACTATTTTTTTAAAAAAAGAAATAATAAAAGGAGGAAACGATGGACGAGCATTAGAGATAATCTCCCGTACATGATAAAACAGTCATTTTTATATTTTAATTTTATAAAATAAAAGGTATAAAAAGTAAAAAAAATATTAACGATTAATATTAATATAAAATATATAATCTATTATATTTAAAAAAAAATTTGCAATACAATAACGTCTCAAAACATCAATTATCTAACTAGTAAGTTATGATTGAATATGGTAAGTTAGTATTGGTATAATCACACCAAACATGGCATAATGTATAAAATCTATCCGTACATTATAATTTAATTAACCTTTAATAATAAATAATCTCGTAAATATTTTACCACCCTATTTTACTTTACATTTTATCAATAGATTCCATTGATGCCTACGTAAATAATGTTTCTTTCTCTATCTTTGAAAACAATCTTTTGTTCTCATAGAGAAAAATCAGAATAATTATTTAGGTATCTTTATCTCTCTGTATATTTATAAAATTTTATATTTATATGTGTCGATTATATAAAGTAGATAATTAAAAGTAGGGTAGGAAGTACAAAAGAATAACACACAAGTACATTCATAAAATAAGGTCAATTACTCCACGGTTCAGACTCGTGATCAACCCCATAGATATACAAGTTGGCTCGGACGGTCTCTTGGGCTCAGGTTGTCTCTTAGGATCGGTCTGTCAGACAGATCGAACTCTAAGTCGACCCATATATCTAAATATGAAGTCCCTTTACTCTTTCAATTTGAGCTCGGAGTTGAGGTAGAAGAGTAAAACTTAAGCAGCGAATCTGAACCATTCAGCTCCTTAATAAATGCATGTAAGCTTAATGGAGAAAGAAAAATATGAGTCTCTATATAAGGAGGTGTATGGACTAAACCTTTTCATCATTTCTTGTACATCAGACAAAAAGTAAGAGAGAAAACACTTTGTTACATCAACTCGAGTCATTAACAGATTTTCAGTTCAGTGATAAGAATTCAGCTCAAAATATAACTTATTTGCTCGAATTTTTAGAGTACAAGTCTCACGAGTCTAACATTTTTTTGTTTCTTTTCATGTCGATTTTAAAGAATCACTTCCTTTTATTTTCAAATCTAATCCTAAGTAATCTCTTCTTCTCATACCTTATCCCCATTTTTTATGTTTTGTGGCTTTTTTGCAGACAATGCACAGAGAAGAGATTTCAGGCTCTGGTTCTTGGTAGAGCCACCTATACCCCAGCGCTAGTGATGACTCATGGTCTTCTAGGACAAACTCTCCCAATGATGCGAGTCAATCTCTTACTCAACCTTCTACTTCCACCACTCATCCTTAGGATGCCCCAACCATTAGGTTGAATGTGCCCTAGTCTCAAATATTAGTGTTTAGGACATGGAGGAAGAAAACGAGGAACATAAGTTATGAGGAACCTATCAGACATACCAAGGGTTGGTTGGCCAAAATTAAGACTAGTAGTATTTCACCCCAGGATGAGGAGAGGTTGAGGAAAACCTACAACATCCCATCATCGATTCAAATAATGATTCCACCTGAGGGGGCTTGTAACAGTGACCAACCTCCATTTGGATGAATAATCTTTCATGTTAGGATTGATTTGATTTACACTGAGAGAAGTTAGAGAAAAGTTAGAGAATTGTTTGAGTGTGTGGATCTCTTAAAGAGTCCATATATTTATAGAATTTTATATGTACATGTATCGATTACATAGGGTAGGACACATGTAAATGTGTCAGGAATGACAAAAAGATAAAAACAAGTACATTCATAAACCGAAGTTGACCACCCCACGACTCGACTTGGTGGTCAACCCCATAGATATAAAAGTTGGTTCAGACTGTCTGTTGGACTTAGGCTGTCTCCTGGGCTCGATTTGTCAGGCGGGTTGAGCTGTCCCTTAGGCTCGGTCTGTTAGGCGAGTTGAGCTGTCTCCTAGGCTTGGTCTGTCAGACTGGACGGACTCCAGGCCAACCCATGTATCCAATTACACACACATATATATATATATAATAAAAATATGATGAAGACTTTTCAAATGGATTTTTCTTTTCTTTTTTCCTTATTTCGATAAATTAAAACTTTTATTCTGAAATAAAACTTTTGAAATTTTCAAAAATTGCAAGATCTTGCATTATGAGTATTATAGCATTTAGCCTCATTATGAACATTATTCAACTTTTGCGTGTAAATAAAGGAAGAAAAAGTAGATCAAGGGTTTTTGTCTATCATAATCCTATCCTATTTAAAAGTTTAAAAATAAGCTCTTTATTAATTTAGTTTAAAAAGAGACTTTTTGCATCCTCTTAATCAATCATTTTTTTCTCTCTCTCCTATTTCAATTATCATCTCAATTTTTTTCGTTTTTTTTTTCTCTTCTCTTTTAATTCCGAACCGAATTCTTTTTTTCTCCTTATTTTAAAAACAAGACAAAAAAACTATTTTAACTACCCTTTGTAACTTTAAAGTGCCGAATACAAAAATTATAAACTTTTAATAAATAAAATTTTGAGTGAATAAAAAATAATAAAAATAATTTATATTTATAAAATACAAAAATATATTTAATAATAAATATATAATTTTTTATAACAAATAACTTATCAAAATTTTATTATAAATTACCTTAAAATAATAATAATAAATTATAAAATAATTACAAAATTAATAATAATTATTATTATAAAATAAATTATAAAAACTAGGTTGATAATTATAATAATATTGTATTAGATAATATTTTCATACAAATTTTAAAATATAATGTTCTATGTTTGTATTGTATATTGTAAAAAATTGGATAGAGAGGTTTCACAATTTTTTTAATAATTTAATTATTTTTATGAATATTATTTTTTATATCATAATTCTAATTAATATTATTATTTATTAAATATAATTATAATTATATTTAATAATAATAATATATTATTATTATATTATTTATGAATTATCAAAATGCTTATCGTATCATTTTAAATATAGATATAAATTTATATTTATTTTATTATAAAATAAATTTTTTAATATATGATATAATAAAAGAGATTTATGTATTTAAAATCAATTATAAATTTATAAAGTGTTGATGTTTTTTATGTTTATAATAATTATGTTTTATATAATGGAGCTAATATATCTCATTTTTTAAATAAAATATTAAAAACTTTGCTTTTAAATTTAAGGTGAGATTTTGCCTATTTTTAAACTAATTTACAATTAAGCACATTTTTAAACTATCATGTGAAAAATGGCTATTATAGATAAAATTAAGTAGATCAATGAAATATAATTTATTTATATATATATATAAAAGATTTGAAATTTTAGTTTACTTATAGATGAAATGTAAATTTGATAATTTTTTATATAAAAGTTTTTTAAATTTTAAAAAAGTGACATTTAATCATTTTATTTATAAAAAAATTAATAATTTTGAATTTATTTTTCTTAAGATAAAATTATTAAGGATATCTTAATCATTTTATTCTTTAATATACAAAATTATCAAAATAACCTCGATCTTATTTTAACACCATATATTAAATCACAAATAAATAATTATTTAATATAACTATTTAACTATATATTAATTATGGTGCTCTATATTATAAAAATATTCATTTTTATTTACATATTTTTATGATAAATCTCAAAACTTATAGTGCATTCGTTGTTATCAGTGATAAATTTAGGATAAAATTTAAAAAAGATACTATAAATAAAAGATAAATTTGTATCACTTGCTTTTATATTAATATTTACTTCTCGTGTCGTGGAATAAATATGATACATGTATCAAATTCGATATTAAGTATTCTAATATTATTACAATTAAATCATGTTTAATTACAGAGTTATAATTGTATCTAATAAGTCATTGATGTATGATCATATGTAACATAACATGATCTATATAATAATTCACATATCACATTAGCATCAGCATTTGTTTGTAAATAATCTTATAATTGTTTTATCATCATCTTAACTTTATATCTATTTAATGAGGGATACTTTTCTTAATAAAACTTTCGTCCATACACCGACTTTTGTTCCGGCTTTAAAAAATTAATAATAATAAGACTTTGATGCCGACTTGTCAAATGGAAGTTTCTTTTCTTGTTCTGAGAAATGAAACCTTTTATTCTAAAATAAAACTTTTGAAATCTTCAAAAATTGCAACGGCTTGCGTTATTAATATTATGACAGTGAGCCTCCTTTTCAACATTGTGTAACTTTTGCTCCTAAAAGAAGAAAGAGAAGGAATCAAAGGAAAAAAAAAACCCTTAAAAAAACCACATCTTTTGCTCCTAAAATAAATTAAAATAATAAATAAACAAATAACACATTATTTAAAGAGTATTTATCTTAAAAAAAAGTGAATATTTATCATCTATTAGTAGTATATAATGTGTCGTGATAAATATAAATTAAATTCCTATCTTCTACTCTCATCAAACTGTGAAGGTTTTCAATAGCTATTCTTCCAAGTGGCAAAGTCAGTTTGGAATAGTAATAAACAAATATCAAAGTTCAAACGAGCTATTATAGAGCTCTAGTTTAGAAAGAAAAAAAAATAATGAATCAAAAGGTAATTAGGGTAGTTTCAAAGTAATTATTGAAATTAAAAATAAGTGATTTTAACATCATATATTAAATAAATAATAATGATAGTGATATAATATAAGTATTTAATTATATAATAGTTATGGTGCACTATAGGAGTAGTTTAGAAATGTTGACTTTACCTTTTTATACTCTTATAACCAATGTCATAAATTTGTGGTTCAATCGGTGGTTTAAGTCAAATTTAGAATTGAAAATCATAAGGGCATTATAAAAATAAAAAAAAAATAGTTTTATTTGTTTTTCGGTTAGTATTTGCTTATAGTGTAATAAATAAGATATATGTATCCCATTTAAGTAATTATATTCAAGCTATTAAATTTGTAATAAATTTTTAAAGCTTAAAATTCAAAATTTATGAATACATAGTTCAATTTTATAAATAAATTTGTCTTTAATTTTATAAAATTTATATCTAAAATTTTCTTTTCAAGAAATGAGAGAGGATATATGTATTTTCTAAACCCTTAATAATATGATCTAATCTATCGAATTTATTCTTATTTATTTTAAATCATATGTTCTAATTATAATTTTATCTATAAATAAAAAAAAATCTCACAGACTATATTGACTAGTAAAATCTTTACTACAAAAGTTTCAATGTGAGACCTAGACATTGTTTCTATCACACCACGTAAAGACAATTAGAAAACTATACTTGTGTTGTGTCGTGTCCTATTCTTATCTTAATATTTGTATATCAAAGTCCACTCGATTATGTAAGATAGACATTAGGTGTAACAATTAGATTAGTTGTTTTAATTTTTTACTAATTTAGTCACTGAACCTATTAATCCTCCAAATTTTCTCAACTCTGTTATCATCTTCTTCATAATATAGCCATGTCTATCTTAAGCAAAGACAATTGGGAGAAAAATTCTCCTTATTTTCATGAATTCAAAAAACAAGCTTCTTTCTTCTTTAAAGAAAAGATTAAGACTGCTAGATTAGCTCTTACTGATGTTACACCCATTCAATTGTAAGTTACTAATTTTTCTTCATCTTTATTTTACCTAATTCCAGAATTTTTATTATTATGATAATTTTGTTTTTACATCTAAAATTGAAGAATGACTGAAGAAGCTACAAGTGGAAATTCATGGGCACCAGATACTAAAACATTGGGTTTAATTTCCAGAGCTGCTTTTGAATTAGATGATTATACAAGAATTGAAAACATTTTGCATAAAAGGTATATGAATATTTATTTTTCCTTCCCTATTATTTTGTTTTTGTTTATGAATATTTTCCAATATATATATTATTTCTTAATTTGTTTATTAGATTGCTTAAGTTTGAAAAGAAAGATTGGAGGGTCTCTTACAACTCTTTGATTGTCCTTGAGCATCTCTTGACCCATGGACCTGAGAGTTCTGCAGAAGATTTTCAGAGTGACAAAGATATCATAAACCATATGCAGAGCTTTCAACATATAGATGAAAAAGGGTATGTTTATTTGTTATAATTTTCCCATTGCTTTGCTTTTGAAAATTCTTAAATAGATATTGATACGACGGATTCAATGAAATAGCAATTCAGATCTTAAATTTGTTTGAAATTGTCTCATAATCACTAATTTAATTTGTGTACAACCTGTATACGAGTAATATATATCCTTAAATAACTTATCTACGGTTATGTTATTCGGACTCTTTTAAAATATCAAGTATAGTAAATTTTGAATATCAGACATACTAATTTTTCTAATTTATTTTGTAAACTTACACCAAATTTCAGTGTTCGAATACCCACACATGTATCTATGTCACCTAAAATTCAAAGTAACATAGATTTCTACCGTGATCGCAATGAGAAAGAACGATTTGAAATTTATAGAATACTTTTCACTCAAATGACCCAAAAAGAAAATCTGATTTTGGGATTCAAATCAGTAAGTAGTTAGTGACATGGAAGTAATGGCTTGTTTTAGAGATGTGCTTCGAATCAAGGTTTACCACATTTGTTATGTCACTTTATGTGTGGGGGCGAATATATTTTAAATCATTTTTATCCACAATGTTTAATAGCATATACAATCACACCAAAAGTGTTAGAATTAAGCTCTTTGAGATGATATTGGTGATGTTACTGGTGTGCAGATTCAACTGGGGTCTATCTGTAAGAAAAAAATCAGAGAAAATAATGAAGCTTCTCAATGATAGTACTTTTGTTAAAGAAGAAAGAAACAAAGCTAGGAAGTTAACCAAAGAAATCAAAGGATTTGGAAGCTTCAACCATATGTCATCATCTTCAGCACAAAGAATTTTAAGAGAAACTATAACATCTTTTGAAAGTGAAACATATGGAAGGTGTAATTCCCACTTCAACAACCATGAAAATGAAGACAATACTCGGTTACCTTCTAATGATCAAAGTTTCAAAACCAAGTCTGAAAACACAAAGCAACAAGAAAACCAGAGTATTATACTCCATGAATCATCAACAAGCACTGAAAGGGAGAGCTCAGGTTCAAGTTCAAGTTCTTGGGTCAATAAAATGAGTTTCAAAGATAATATAGTTCCAAATAAGGAAGAGTTACATAGATGGAATGGCATTGGAGAGTCTAATCCACTCATGGATCACAAAACAGATGAGCCAAGAAATGAAACTTCGACTGATGATGATCATTCCTTTAATGACACTAAGAATCAAATTAGTGCTTCACTGCTTTTAGCAAATCATTGAACGAAATGATTTTGAAAGGTATTTGTATGTTATATTGGATGTGTAGATGTGTGTGGTATGGATATTGAGGAGATACATACTACTATATAATGATTAAATAGAACTGAAAATACCTATATAAACATCTATAATGCAATTTTTTTTCATAGCAATTTTCATTTTTGACTCTTCAGTTAATTTACACACATTAACTACAAGTGTTTGAAAACGAAGATCTTATGCACTGTCAAATATTTTTTTTGCAAGTGTAACATGATTTCTTGGTGTTTCGGTGACCATGAGTTGTTGGGTTTACAATATTTTTTTTATTAGTGTTATATATTTTCTATACATGTGTCTAAAATTAACTAGTAATTAAAAATGAAATATATCATTCAATATTCTCTTTTTTTAATCTTCTATTTCAAAAGGTTATTTTTTAATTGTGCAAGTTCCAGTTATTTTTAAAACAGGTATTATTACAATTGCAAATAAGGCAGTGCGAAAAATAGTCAATAGTAATACCATTGGAGGTAAGAAATTGGTAGGTAGTATTAATGTATTATGACCTAGATAAACAAATGAAAATTAGTTAGTTGTTTATGTTAGGTTAAATTAACAAAAATATATTATAAAATTATCACGAAAGTTATAAATATACAATTTAATTTTATTAAGTGATAAAATTAATATTCAATTATAATTAGTATTTAGTAATATAAATGTACCATTACGTTATTTTATCAGTGATTAATTCATATTTTCAATCGTAAATTCATTTTAATAGTAAATTTATAACATTAATAAAAAAATTAGTAATAAATTGTACCATTACTAAATATTTTGGTAATAAATTTGTCACAATAATGTTATATTTATACTACCAATAATACTTAATAGTTATTTTTATCATTCAATAAAATTAAATAATATATTTATAAATTTTACGATAATTTAATAATATCTTTGTTAGTTTATCTTTTATGTTATGTTAATTGGGTAAGAAATTTTAACTATTTAATTTTTTAGAAAGAAAGAAAGTAAGAAAAAAACCTATTAGTTACTCATGGGTGTGTAACTTATTGTTGGAAAAAATAGAAAGTTTCATAAATTTTTTTAGCACTTAGTTACTGTTACAAAAATATTCTAAATTTTAAATTGTTATGAAATTAATATCAAAAATCAGATGTTATTATAAAATTAACCAGTTGTTAAATGATTCAAAAAAAACTCATTGAAATTTTTCAAGCCTGTTAGTACTTATTTTACCTTTTATTTGTTAGTTTTTTGTCTAAATTTAAGTGAGATAATGCTTATGTAATAAAAACTAAAATTTGTTAATAATTTTGTAACAATTTAAAATTTTATGATATTTTTATAAATATAATCCGAATTCGTTTATTCAAAAGAAAATAGTTTAATCTAGCCATAAAAAAAGGGAAGAGGAAGGGAGACAAGTGGAATAATAAAAATATGAGACAGAGAGCTCTGCTTTGATATTGCAAAAAAAATGTTATAAAAGGCTTTTAGTACTGCTAAGACAAATTAATAGTTAAAAAAATCAAATATATCTGCAATGATCTCAACCAACTCATATATCAAGGTTTCAATGACATTAGACGGTAAAAATCTAGAGAAATATAGCCAAAAAAAGAAGAAGATATAAAACCTAAGTGGATCCTGCTATTCCCATACTGCATATTTAGAAGCACTTCCTGCGTACTATAGATGGTCCAGATTCATCGTACTCCGCCTTTGCAATCCACATCTGCGTATCATACAAAAGAAATGCCATTAACACCCTCGAAGAACTAAGCATGTAAATGCAACCTTACGGCATAAATGCATGTAGCATAATACAAAAAAAGTGCACTAATATATTGTTATTTAATTTAAGCAAAACCAATATAGCCCAAATTTCAAATAGTTAATTAAACCCTTACCTTATTTCCCTTCCTATATATAACTTCTTGCGTTAAACTACCCGGCAGTCACTAGAGTTTTTTGCAGCAGCCACAAAAGAAATCAGCAGCAGCAGAATAAAGAAAAATTACAGGGAGATATAACAGCTGCAGAATTTGGAAGAAGAAGAAGATGTTTTCTTTTTCTTTCCACATTTTCATGTCCTTGAGGATTGTCAATTATATTTCATCTCATTTGTACGGTAATATTTGATTTAATAGTAAGTTTGTTAAATTTATCGTGCTATATATTACCAGTAAATTAGAGGGGATATTTTGTGAATTGATTTTGGATTTCGGTATAATTTGTGAAGCTCTGGAAATTAGTGTTTGTATCTCCGTTTGATTATTAGTGGATTTTCCTCGGTGTGCCGTCGTCAGTGGAATATACTTTTCACATTGAAAAGTTAAACCACTTAAATCATTGTGTGCCATTTATTTTCTTACTATTGATTATTTTGCCGTTATCCATTATTATTAATTTGTGCAACCAAAATTGGACCCGATCTTCGCTTCCGCAAGTGCTAATTTCGTAACGAATTGGTATCAGAGCTATTGGGTTATTCTGGTATTTATTGGAACTTATCAACTTTGCTCTTTTGGACTTATTTTGAGCTTCTGGGTATCTGATTGGTTTCATATTTTCTGGATTGTACTTCTGTTTATTTAATATTGGGTTTTCTGTCATGGCGTCAAAATATGAAATTGATAAATTCAATGGTAGAAATGATTTTAGTCTTTGGCGTATGAAGATGCGGGCCGTATTAGTTAAAGAAGGGCTCGTTAAGACACTTGAAGGTAAGGATAAATTGCCAGAAAAAATTGAATGATGAAGAAAAAGATACATTGATGGAAAATGCTCTCAATTCTATTCAGTTATCCTTGTCTGATGAGGTATTACACGAGGTTGGTGATGAGGAATCTCCTGATGGATTATAGCTTAAATTGGAGAATTTGTATATGACCAAGTCTTTGACTAGTTGGTTATATTTGAAGCAGCGTTTGTATACATTCAGAATATCAGAAGGTACACCTTTGCACAATCATCTTGATGAATTTACAAAAATTATTCGTGATCTGAAAAATGGTGGTGTTAAGATTGATGATGAGGATCATGCCTTAGTTCTATTATGTTATTTACCTCATTCATTTGAACCTTTTGTTGATACCATGCTATATAGGCGAGACACTATTTCTTTGGAAGATGTCAAAGCAGCTTTGAATTCCAAAGAGTTGAAGAAAAAGGTGTCTACTAGCAACAATGATAATAGCAGTGGTTTATTTGTCAGAGGTAGAAATCAAGAAAAAGGCACAAGCAATAATAGAGACAAGTCTAGATCCAAATCTAGAAAAAGAAAAGATAAATGCAACTATTGTCGTCAAGAAGGGCACTGGAAAGTAAATTGTCCTAAACTCAAAGGTAAAGGAAAATCTGTCGCAACATCTTCTGGTACTAATGATGTTGCTGGTGTTGCAGATAGTTCAGGTTCCGATGGTGAAAATGTTCTATCAGTATCTATTGGTTCTCCTGAAGATGTTTGGATTCTTGATTCGGGTTGCACTTACCATATGTGCCTCAGTAGAGATTGGTTTGCTTCTTATTAGTCTATTGATGAGGGTGTTGTCTTGATGGGAAACAATATGTCCTGCAAGGTTGTTGGTATTGGTACTGTTCGAATTAAGATGCATGATGGTATTGTTAGGACTTTAAAAGATGTTCGCCATGTTCCAGATTTGAAAAAGAATTTGATATCTTTGGGTACTCTTGATTCACAAGGCTATAAGTATGTAGTTGAAGGTGGAGTTTTAAAAGTTAGTAAGGGTGCTCTCATTGTTATTAAATGGAAATTGTCGTGTGGTCTCTATATGCTTCAGGGTAGCACTGTTATTGGCAGTGTATCAGTTTCATCCTCGTCAAATCAAGATTCAAACACTAATCGATTATGGTATATACGGCTTAGGCATATGAGTGAGGTATGGATGTCTATTTTGAGCAAATAGGATTTGTTTGTGGTTAGAAAACTGGGAAGCTTGATTTCTGTGAGCATTGTGTTTATGGAAAGCATCGCAGGGTCAAGTTCAGTACAACCATCCATAAAATGAAAGGTATTGTTGATTATATTCATTCAGATCTTTGGGGTCATTCTCGTGTTGTGTCTAAGGGTGGTGCCCGGTATATGTTGACTTTTATTGATGACTTCTCTCGACATGTTTGGGTGTATTTTATGAAGAATAAGAATGATGCGTTCTCAAAATTTGTGAAATTCAAGGCTTGTATAGAAAATCAAACAGGCAAGAAAATCAAGCATTTGAGAACTGATAATGGTTTGGAATTTTATGACAATCAGTTTAATGAGTTATGTGAAAGGAATGGCATAGTGAGACACCGCACTGTGCGTCATACACCACAGCAAAATGGAGTAGCAGAACGTATGAATAGGACTCTCTTAGAAAGAGCTCGTTGTATACTCTTTCAAGCTGACTTGGATAAATCTTTTTGGGCTGAAGCTTGTAACCATGCCTGCTATTTGATGAATCGGTCTCCATCAACTGCAATTGAGTTGAAGACTCTATTTGAGGTATTCTTTGGTACTCTAGCTAATTATTCTGATTTGAAAGTTTTTGGTTGTCCTGCTTATGCTCATGTTAATGATGGTAAACTTGAGCCTAGGGCATTGAAATGCATATTTTTGGGGTGAAAGGTTATAGATTATGGTGTGTTGAACCCAAGTCACCTAAATTTTTGATTAGTAGAGATGTTAAGTTTGATGAGTTTTCCATGTTACAAAAGAAAAATGAGTCTATTATTGCAGATAAATACCACAGTGTTAGTGAGCAGGTGGAGCTTGAGAGTGGAGCTCCTAGTCAAGTGCAAAAGGGCACTTCAGATCAACCATCTGTGGATGAGATAGATGATTCTGCTCATGATGTAGCAGAAGAGCAACATGAGCAACCATATAGTATTGCTAAGGGTAAAGGAATAAGAGAGATTACACGCCCTCAGAGGTACGCAGATGCAGACTTAGTTTCTTTTACATTATCTATGGTAGAGTCTATTGAGGTGTATGAACCTTCTAGTTATCATGAAGCTGTCACTTGTGATGATTCTGTTCAATGGTTGGTTGCTATGAATGAAGAGATTGAATCACTCCATAAAAATCATACTTGGGAATTGGTGAAACCGTCTAAGGGCCAGAAGATTGTTGGAAACAAATGGGTCTTCAAGAAAAAGGAAGGTATACCTGAGGTTGAAGCAGCTAGGTTCAAGGCACGTGTTGTTGCAAAGGGCTATTGTTAGAAGAAAGGTATTGACTTCAATGAAGTATTTTCACATGTTGTGAAACATAGCTCTATTAGTGTGTTGCTTTCCATGGTTGTATTGTTTGACATTGAATTAGAACAACTTGATGTCAAGACAGCCTTCTTACATGGTGAGCTTGAGAAACAAATATATATGCATCAACCAGAGGGTTTGTTGTTCCAGGTAAGGAAAATCACGTTTATTTATTGAAAAAGTCTTTATATGGGCTGAAGCAATCTCCAAGGCATTGGTATAAGTGGTTTGATTCTTTTATGATTGATCATGGTTACTCTAGGAGTGATTATGATAGTTGTGTTTATCATAAAAGATTCCATGATAGTTCATCAGTTTATTTGTTGCTTTATGTTGATGACATGCTTATTGCTTCTAAGAATAAGTCTGAGATTCAGAAATTAAAGTCTCAACTTAATGGTGAATTTGAGATGAAAGATTTGGGTGCAGCGAAGAAAATTTTGGGCTTGGAAATTTACAGGGATAGACAAGCGGGCAAGCTTTATTTGACTCAGAAAAGTTATATTGAAAAAGCTTTTGAATGTTTTGGCATGAAAGATTCTAAACCTGTGAGTACGCCGTTAGCTGCGCATTTTAGGCTTTCTTTGGATTTGTCACCACAGTCAGAAGAAGAAGAACGGTACATGTCTCAGGTTCCATATGCTAGTTCCGTTGGCAGTTTGATGTACGCTATGGTTTGTACTCGTCTAGACATTTCATATGCAGTTAGTGTTGTCAGTAGATATATGGTTAATCCTGGTAAGGGTCATTGGCAAGCAGTGAAATGGATACTTCGGTATTTGAGAGGCACATCTAATTTTGGTTTGGTATATGATGGGAGTTCTAATACTGGTTGCAGTGTTATTGGTTATGTGGACTCCGATTATGCTGGTGATCTATATAGAAGAAGATCTTTGATAGGTTATGTCTTCACTCTTTCTCATTGTGCCATTAGTTGGAAGGCTACTTTACTGATCTGATTGCTTTGTCTACGAGAGAGCGGAATATACGGCCAGAAGTAGTGAAAGAAGCCATTTAGCTTAGAGGTTTGGTTTGTGATTTGGGTTCTGCCAGGATATACATTTGTATTTTGTAATAGTCAGAGTGCGATACACTTGACTAAGAATACTATGTATCATGAAAGAACCAAACACATTGATGTCAGATATCACTTCGTTCGTGACATTGTCTCTCAGGGTGCTATTGTTGTCAATAAGATAGTTACTACAGAGATTGCAGCTGATATGTTAACCAAACCAATTCCATTTAATAAGTTCAAGCATTGCTTGGACTTGATTGGTGTTTGCAGTAGATGATCTCCCCTTCGGAGTTTTTTGGACGATGGTTATTTGGTAATCCGAGGAATTTCATTTTTGAAGAGTTTGTTTACTGTTTTGAGCCAAGGTGGAGATTTGTTATTTAATTGGCCCAAAACCAATATAGCCCAAAGCCCAAATAGTTAATTAAACCCTTACCATATTTCCCTTCCTATATATAACTTCCTGCTTGAAACTAACAGGCAGCCACTAGAGTTTTTTGCAGCATCCATAAAAGAAATCAGCAGCAGCAGAATAAAGAAAAACTGCAGGGAGATATAGCAGCTGCAGAATTTGGAAGAAGAAGAAGCCGTTTTGTTTTTCCTTCCAAATTTTCATGTCCTTGAGGATTGTAAATTATATTTCATCTCATTTGTACGGTAATATTTGATTTAATAGCAAGTTTGTTAAATTTATCTTGCTATATATTACCAGTAAATTAAAGGGGATATTTTGTGGATTGATTTTGGATTTCGGTATAATTTGTGAAGCTCTGAAAATTGGTGTTTGTATCTCCGTTTGATTATTAGTGGATTTTCCTCCGTGTACCATCGTTAGTGGAGTAGACTTTTCACATTGAAAAGTTGAACCACTTAAATCATTGTGTGCCATTTATTTTCTTACTATTGATTATTTTGCCGTTACCCATTATTATTAATTTGTGCAACCAAAATTGGACCCGATCTTCGCTTCCGCAAGTGCTAATTTCGTAACATATTTATTACAAATCTATTTCAAGTAAAAATAATATTACAAATCTATCATAATTTCAAATATCATGACAATTTCTCATTAGGTATAAACTTAAAATTATGTGTTATAATATATTTATCAATAATATTGTGTTTTGTCATTTGAGATTAATCTTAAATTTGTGGTACATAACATTTTCCTATCCAAAAACCATGTACAATGTGAAGAAACTTATACCTCCCCTAAATGTCTCATAACGTAGCTTTATTTCAAGTCACCTATTTTATTTTTGATATATCAATTTATGTGTCATTAATAGTGTATAAACATATGGATAAAAGAACCCATTTTTACTCATTGAAGGTGTGCATTTTCAATCACTTTTATTCAACAATTTATTGTGTATTGGTGGCATATACAGTGTCACAACAAAAATAATATAAAATAATTATACTCAAAATACCCTTAAGAGAACAACTAAGGCTACCTATACACAAGGATAACTTGTATAAATGACAGTATAGGTCAAAGATTATCGCTACAATCTACCTCTCAGGTGCAAGCCTAAGATCCATGCATAAAGTAAATTCATGGTAGTTGCTGAGTATCCTATTTTGAGGGACACATATGCTTTTTATTTGAATTTTTTGATTTTTTGGAAAAAACTCTTTCTATGCTTTAGCTTTGAAGCTTCTTGTTTTTTTTTTGTTATTGTTGTTTTTTTTCATTTTTTAGAGGGAAGCAAATCCATGGTAGTTGCTTAGTATCCTATTTTGAGAGAGACATTTGCTTTTCATTTGATTTTTTTTTTATTTTTGGAAGAAACTCTTTCTATGTTTTAGCTTTGAAGTTTCTTGTTTTGTTGTTTTATTTTTTAGTGGGGCGAACGAACTTCAACTTTGATAATGAATGTTGTTGGAGTTGTCAAAGATTGGTTTTTTATTTCCTTCTTGTAGTAAGTTATTTTTGAGTCTTCCATATCTAGTATTGTGTTAGATAAAATATGTATATTCCAATTGTACCCTTCTAATTATTTTCAAGTGTTACGAATTTTGAGAGGTTCATAAGTGTTTGAAAATTTCATGAGCATAACTTTTATGTTATAATTTCATAGATCTTAGGACTTCTCATAACAAGTTTCAAGATCAAATATATCGCATCATATTTACAATGATCAAATGACTTAAATTCAAGTACTATTGATTACATATTTAATTACATTTCATATAAACACTTGGTTGGATAAATTATAATATTAGATGACAAAAATATTAGCATTTTTAGTTGGAGGGATCGACCCCATTATAGATGGATTGATTTGTAATTGACCCCACTTTGATCATTCATCTCTATGTAAAATTGAATATGCCATTTTTATATTAAGGATCGATAACTCTTTGGAAGGATTGATCAAACTTCGATCTTGAATTATTCGTGTTCATTTTTCATAACTTTTAAAGGGAGATCTAAATAGAGGGATCAATCTCCACCTAAGATAGATCAATCCATCAAGACATACTCGTTGGCGTAACTTATTTTTAGGAGAGATTGATACATCTCATAGAAGAATTGATCCTACTATTGAAACTAACGTATTTACTCCTTTTTTATTCACATTTAAACTCAATCAACAGTCAACTACTAATAAATTTATGCTACATTTGATAGTTAGTTTTTTTATACTCTTGTTTATCTTTTTTTAGGTTTAATTTAATCATCTAATCTATTATATTTATATAATCATGCTAATTTACATTTGAACTTATTTATTAATTTTAGATCCTTGATTTGGAAGCTATGCTTAAAATCATATTTGTTTTAAGGTTTCATCATGCTTCTTGTTTACATATGCATATTTGATTGAAATATATGATAGGATTGTTTATTGTATTAGTCCATTTAGAATATGCGTACCACATTTGTTATTTGTACTAACCTTTCAAGTTATTTCGTAGACCGGTTCAATAGTTTGAAGAGAGTTGATTAAAATGTTGGTTCAAATTTATTCACCTATCTTGAAGATATTGTGAAAAAGAGAACAAGATCTTGTAAATAAGGTATATAAGGGCATTATCACTCTAAGAATAGTATATGATCTCTTATACTTAACATTATTTTTCTATATTGGATAGATTAGGTGGTCCAATTAGATCAGTGATTTTTCTCTTAAGTCGTGTTAAATTAAGTTATTTTTATTTAAATTTTTGTATCTTTTATTTAATTATGTATTTATTATTTACGTGTGATAGCATATCTGACTTATCTGTTTAAATTATTAAACTATAAATTGATGAAAGTTTAAAATAATATATTTATATCCATTTAGATTAATTAGATCTGTATTTTAAATTTTTAAATTTGATTAAAAAAATATTTTTTTATATTTTGTCATTAAATAAACTTATCTAATAGTTAATTAACTAATGAAACATACTTTAAAATTTAACAACCCTATTTTTACTTATCTTTAATATACATAAAGTAATTGTACACTAATATACCATTTTTATAAATAATGACAACAATGTAAGTAACAAACGGTAAAAATCTAAATCACATAAATTACTTAGTCTAATTTAGTTATATGGTTTAGTTTTGAAGCACTAAATTTTAAACTTATCAAGTTTAGGTTTAGATTTGTATATATTACTTTTACAATCTACAGAATCACCTTGCATGCTCTTTTCTAACCTGATTGAAAATTATGTTTTAAATGGAGGTCTGTAATTGAATTTGAGGTAACTTGATAAAAAATAAAAATAAAAGAATTAGGGGTAATTCTGCTTAAGTAGTAAGAATGTTAATTAAGATTATGATATATTAATAAATTACAAAATACATTATATTTATGATTTTTGTGATAACTTCTGAAATTCCATTGCCTTTTGTTTGTATTTAGATTTGAAAAAAATTATTTACCATAAATTATAATATTATTATAAAAGTTAATTTTAAAATACAAAATAAATATGATTATTTTAATCAATACTTATATTTCAATTCTTTTTTTTTTCTGTATTTCATTTTTCTCGAAACAAGATGATTCTGTTTTCTCTTTCTAGTCAACATCAGATAAAAAAACATTAAAAAAAAGAGAAAGAAAGGCAAAAGGAAAGAAAGAAAAAAGCCTACAAATGATGATTAATGACCTCTATTGATGATGAATTTGATTTATCTTTTTGACTTTCTTCCTTGTTTGTTTCTTACCATCAGTTTTTCTCTGTTTTTCAAATGGTTATTTTGAACTAGTCCTCCCCCTACAAGTGAAAATAGATCTCTATATAGAGTTACTTCATTAATTCACTTGACACATATATCTATCAAACTGATCTATCTCCTTTTTATCAATAACAAAACTAACATTTTACCTTCATTCCATCTAAAATCTCTGGTGTTTGATATGACTTCATTGGACTTCATTCACTGAAATCTCTCAACTTGGATTGTTCGATTTATATTTCACACATGGCTCATCAACAAGTAAATTTTGACTTCTGTCTCATTCTTTTGGATTTTTGTCTTCTGGGTTGTCTTTCAAATCCTATTTTTCTTTCTGGGTTTTCGTTAGATAAGGGAGCTCTGTCTGTTTATGTAGGGAGCTCTGTCTGTTTATGTCCTTTTTCTTAGGATTTTAATTTTTTTGTAGCTTAGGAAGCTAGTTTTTATTTTATTTTATTTTGATGCATAGTAATTTTTAACTGATATGATGATGATGATTGAAGGAGGAAGGGTGGCCTTTGGGTTTGCAACCAGTTAATGAAAGAGCAGGGTTGGGTAGAGATCATGATTTGTTTGGATCAATATCATTCAACACTTTAATTTCTGCTTCTCCAACTTGTTCTACAGATTCTTCTTCAGATTTAGACACAGAGGTAATTAAATTTACACTGAACTAACAAATATTTGGTTTTTGAAAAAACACCACTCTTCTATTGACTCTTGTGTGTTTGGGGCTCTTGCCTTCTATTTGTAGGTATAAGTCATATAATACCAGAGTCTTGAGAACGTTGGTGATTAAAAACTTTTAACATAGTATGAGAGTGATATGTCCTGTTTAAACTTTTACGATTAAAAACTACAAAATTATATTTGTGATTTTGTGTTATTTTTTTGTCAAATATGGCTTTGATTAAGGCATGACCGACCCTAGCATTTGTTTAGTGTGTTTTGATATAGAACTTAGCATTGTCGTTCCTTAGTGTCATTATGTATATATATATATATATATATCAATCTTAGTATTATTGGTTAACTAATTAATTAGATAATTAAAGTAATTAATTAACTTACCTAACCCAGTTTTTTTTTCTTCTGAAATACATGGTAGATAGAATCCTTGAATATGTGTCTGTCTGTTTTGTCATACAAAAACCACATGGTCACATATTAAAAAGTGCCCATATTAGTCAGAGAGGTACATGTAAGTTGGTGAAGAAAACAATACTCTCATGCTTATTGGTTATTTTATATTTTCAATTATTTGTTCACCTAAACCATTATCTCTGATGTTCTTTTGTCATCTAATGTGTACGAAAATTTGTAAATTCTATAATGAAGCATAAAACTGCTTTGCACTTTGTGATATAATGTATTGTAACAAATTATTCTAGACTTGATTTTTTTTTCGATTAAAAGTACTTTTATTTAAAAGCAGATATTTTTTGTTAAAGAATTAACTGTTAACTCGTTTGGTTGAATCTAACTCAATCTCGAAGTAAATAAAGCATGATTGAACCTTTATACCAAAAATGCTGTCTTCCCGACAATGTAGTATTGTTGTGATCACAAATTGTGCAGTCAACAGGATCTTTCTTTCATGATAAGAGCATAACACTTGGGAGCTTAATAGGAGTCACAAACGTGTTAAAGCTGTCAAGAAGATCTCTAAGGAGGAACAAAACTGAGACAAGAGGAGCTATTAACAATAATAACAATAAGGGGAGAACATGGTTTTGTTTCTCCTTATGCTCAAGTAAACACAGTAGAGATGCTAATGAAAGTGTTAAAAATGTACCATCACTTGGACATTTTTTAGCAGTTGAAAGAAAAGCTTCAAATGATGAAAGTAATATAAGGAATCAAAGTCATGATACCATATATAATAATGGGCCTGATGAGTTTGTCCAGCCTGTTTGTGAGCCAAACTCACTTTTTATTGATGGCAGAGTAGCTCCTCCTCCTCTTCCTCAGTCAAGTACTACACAAGCTGATATGATGAAGAAAAACAGAGGATTTAAGTCATCATTGGGTTTCTTGGGATTTCGTTGTTGTTTTCATGCTTGTATGGACACTACTAGTCACAATCAAACTGATTGATTGCTAGTTAGGTATATGTTTTAGTTGGTAATTTAAATTTATTTTGTGGATGAGTTTAGAAAATGGAGGGATCCATACCTTTAGATTACATCTATTTTTTTATACTTTTTATACTTTTTAGTTTCAATTGGGACATATTAAATACCTCTATTTAGTTCTTTATTTAATTATTGATGTCCTATTTTAATATTAATTAGTATCTTTATGTTACTTAAATTTAATGTTGGATAAAAATATATCATTAATTTAAATATGAGTAATTTATGTATCTCATTTGAAAATGTCAAAAAAATATCAAAATAAAAATAAAAATAATCCAAAGACATTATTTTTAAAATAAAGGTTTATTATTCATTTTTATCACATAATTTACTAGTTATATGCAAGGTAAGTATGATTTTGTTTAAATTATTGAGGCTTAAATTCTATAGATATAATAAAGATATTGTTATTGATGACGAAAATATTGAAAAAAAATTCATAAAAATTATATGCAAATAAAACTATGAAAATTTTAATAAATTTTTAAAATATCAAAACAATCAATTACTTATTTTTTAAATTAATTGTCTTATTATTTAATGCATATAAATATAAAAATAATTTATACTTATTTTAACATTTTATCAACAATATCTATATTATTATTTGATATTTTTTTAAGATTATATAAATATTATATATCAACGTAGTGATCTCTAAAATAAAAAAAATTGTAACATTGTAAAATATATTTTCATCCGTGGCTATATTCATATATAATAATTAAAATTTTTAAAACATATAATTTGATATTAATTAATATTTTAAAACTTTATAATTTAGTTTTTTAAATTTTAAATCTTATCATATAATCATTAAAATTTTATATGTAATTCATAACTTAGTTATTAAATTGTATATTTTTACATCAAAATTTTAAGATTTATGTATTAAATTTTAAAAATTTAAAAGAAAAATAATATGTTTAAAAAATTAAAAGATTTGAATATAATAAGAAGATGATACTTTGAGTTTTGCAACCTCAAATTCAAGGCGATGGTTAATAATGGTAGTTACGTACGAGCTATTAGTGTGAGTCAGAGACAGCTAGATGCATATCTATGACATAATAAGCCAGCAACAAACCTATCATGACAAGAATCTATGTCTGTTTGGGACAATTATAAGGACTGCAATTTGGTACGAAATGACATGATTAATTTTGAAAAGTATACAGTTTATTATCCAAAATATGATGTTATGATGTTAGATTTATATATATATATATATATATATATATATATATATATATATATATATATATATATATATATATATATATATATATATATATATATATATATATATGACATTAGGTATCCTATGCTATGCATGCCTAGCGAGTTTCATATTTGTGTTTACGTACACGTGTACATGTACCTTTTTAACAAAAATGGAAAATAAACTATATATGTATATAACAATATAAAAAAAAATTGGCTATTTTTTTTTTAATAATTTTATATATAACTTTAACATCAAATAAATATATTTTTTAAAATAATATATTATATTTTCACTAATTTTTATTTTACATATTTTGATATTTTATTATATATATTAATAATATTTAACAAAAATAAAGACAAAAATGACACAAGTGAGTAAAACAATTAGTAGTGTACATAAAATGATACATATATGTATTATATATAAATATTTTTTAAATTAATATAGTATAATTTAAAAATATTTTAAATAGTTAAAAATATTCTTATTCAAGATAATAGAAACTCACCTTAAAACTTTATAAAAGTTAAAAACAAGAAGAAAAAAATGTTGGTGAAATTGTTATTATATGTTAAAAGTTTTTACACATTGCTTGATTTTAAAATTTGATTTTATTGAATATTATATTATTTTGTATTTTATTTTAACAATATTTCAAATTTATTTGAACTTTTTAATAAAAAATTTAATATTATTTATAAGATGGATTTTTTAATAATAAGTTTCTATTTTATCTTAAGATAAATTATTGATCAAGTTGAAAGATGATATAATTTTCAATAAAAGTGGGCTTAGTTATCACAAACACTTAGATATTACCTAAGAATTCATACTTTTTTTAATACATTTTTAAAATTATAAATCATATCTTATTATTTATATTTTAATTTTAGATTTAATATTAATAAATTTTGTTATGTTTTAATGCCTTTTTCATTTCTTTACATGAATTTGTACTTAATTAATTTAACTTATATATATATATGATTTTAATATTTATTAACTTATTGTACTTTTTTTTGTTGGATACTTTTCGTTAGGTTTTAATTTGTAATTTTATGTTATGTTGTAATATGATACAAAAATTTATACTTAAATTAACGAGAATCAACTATAACTTTTATTAATATTACATCGTAGGCTTAGCGTATTTTTTCACTTTTTAATATATTTGAATAAAAAAAATTATATTTTATATATATGTGATATTTTAAAAATTCTTTCACCATTAATTCCAATCCATATTTGATCATACATATTGTAGTCGTAGATATAAGATGTCTTATCTCATCTTATTTTATATCTCATTTAGTGTCTTTAATACGTTCATTATATAATATTGTTTCATTTTATTTAAATATCATGTTATTTCTAAAATTATAACCTTGATGAACCTAACCTCAAACATTTTTGTATCATTTTTCTTATTAAACTTACATAATAAATTATTATTCTATCATATTTTCAATTATTTTTATATTTTTATTTGTCTTATTTAAGTCCATTAAGAATAAATAAGACATTCTAATTAATATCGTTTTATTATCACCTCATCTTACTAAAATTAAGTTATTAAATATTAAATAAGTTTTGAAAATTAATAGATTATCTTGTTAATGTAATTAACATTTTATCTCAATTTATACCTCCAATTGTAACTTGTGAGTGGTTAACGGTGATTTATTATGAATGATTGCATATTTTATAAATTATACCATCGGGTTTGGATCATCTATTGATCTATACTTTATTGATTTTTATTGTTTTTTAAATCTCAACCTTAAAAGTAACATATAATGGATAACATCATTCTATACAAAATTTACTATAAATAAAATTAAAAAGAAAATTAATTATTGATTTGATAAAGATTAGTAAAGAAACAGATAATAACATGATCCACTCTATACACCATTTCTAAATTCATGTGATTTTTCAATCAAACACAGTATAATAAGATATTCTTTCAAATCATATGAAAAATGAAAATGAAGTATTTTTCAAAAATAAAAATTGAGAAATTACCTTGGTCGGTCAGAGTTCAAATTGAGAAAGTCTAACGAACCAAAGTTTGACTAGAAGTTTTTCTAATTACTCTTTTTATAATTATAAATTTTAAATATAATTATAAGCATTGTTTAGTAACATATATTTTTATCTTTATTTTCATATAATTTTAATTGTATATTCTACAAATTTAATACTTGCTAGTTCATATTTTGTCAAAGATAATTTATTGTTTTGTTTAGGTTATTAGCAAATAAAACACTCGACCATTAAAATAGTTACACACAAAAAAAAAGTCTTTATGAATCTGTATTCAAATGCTATTATTTTTTCCTTTGGTTTTTATATGATTTAGATATACAGATGATTTTACTTTTAACCAATGATGGAAGCATGTAGAAGCTAGAGAGGCAAAGGTCCTCTAGAATTTCTAAACAAATAAAATTTTAGATATCATAGATATAAAATAATACATAAATTATATGCATAAAATTAGATTATATTTTTTCTTAATTTTAGATTTTAGCCTTAATTTTAAATTTTAGGCTTTTATACTTAAAAATTTATTACAAATTCAATAGTTTAAATATACTTATACTTACTTGAAATACATATAGTATATGTTTTTTAATAACTGATAAATAATTAGTGTTATTTTTTACTATTTATAACGTCATCGTCTTAAAATTAAATCCTATAGATTTGCCACTTCTTTTAACCTCTTTAAAAAAATCATGTAAATCACGTAAAGAGAGTTATAAATAAAACTTAATTTGTGAAGAAAATTTATGCTATGCTATAAAAGTACAATATAATAGACGTGGTTGCAAAAATAGTTGAAAACTCTTCACAAATCCAATTAAATATGAAAATTAATAATATCATTTTTCTCTTAAAGCCCCAACTACTTCTATTCTTATCCTTTTCTCTAAAACTTTCAAGAACTTAAATTTGATTTTTGATTGATAGTGATCTTCTTCTATAGGAGTCCCTCTCTGATATGTTTTCTTTAAATTTAATTTGTATTAGATATATTGAATTAAAACACATGAATTTTGTTCTCCCTCACTTTTAACCCTCATATTAATACTAGCGTGGGATAATTTTGTCTATATTCTAAAATTATTTAAAAAGATATAAGAAGAAAAAAATAGATAAGAATGAGAAGTAAATATGAATATTTATCTATTAAGAGTGTTTAACATTATAGAGATTACATTATGATATCAAGATTTTATTTTATTTTTTAAAAATGATCAATATATAAATTGTAACAACTAAGTATACAATTGAAAAACTTTATAATAGAATAAAAGATAAAAACTTGAGATTTTCTATGTATGTTTAGTTTTGGTTTTAAAATTTTAATTATTGAAGTATTTAGTTTAATAATTTATTATCTAGATTATACTTTCTTATGTTTGATAGTTAGTAATAATAATTAATAAATCAATTTTATCTTTTGAAATTAAGTTAAATACCAAATCAAATTTTTATGTTTTGTTTCAGGAATATATTAAGAAAGAGTGGGCATGAGACCAACCAAAATGGGCCACCGTACGCTAGCGTGGGCCTACATTCATTGTCTATTCTTACACCTACTGGCCCATCTTTTAAACCAAATGTCAATGTCATTTCATTAACTATAGCCTGTATCCCACTCTCGCAACCACAACCACTAATAATATTAACATAAACTTGAGAAAAAAGTTATTTGTTAAAATATGATATTTTGCTACCTTTTATCTAGCTTAGAATAAGTAAAACATATTAGTTCAAAAATTATACAACTAAAATAATTTTTTTTAAATCGACCTAATACTTTTTAGGTAAATTATGATTTTTTTTTTTCATATATAACGTTTTATCCAAGTTAGAATAATTAAATTACATTATTGGACAAATAACTAGTGTAAATTTGTTAAAATTGCACTATATATTACTTTTTAGGTAAAATATAAAGCAAATGTAAAGCAGTACAGTTTCTTATAAAATGAATATGTGTAAAACATTAAAATGTGAGCATATATATATATATATGTCTTTACTCAACAAATTTTAAAAAATCAATCTAATCAAGACTTATTTAAGTAATACATAATTAAATTTTGGTTGAACTTTATAATACATAATTGCAACAAATAATCTATAAAAAAAATATATGCAACAAATAATATTTCATTTTAATGTTACAATTCAATTTGATCCTATTTGACAACTAAGATGACTAAGCTAAAACCAATGGCAATGTTAAATGCTTTTGAGGATGTGATTTTTAACCTACTAAATAAACTTATAAAAATAGTATCTAATTAAACTATTATATTTATTTTATTTTATTATTTTTATCTTATTTATACTATCAAATTATTTTTCATGTCATTTATATCATCAATTTATTGCATTTATCTTATTTATACCATTTCATTAGTTCTTTTTTTAACCACGTTATATTTCATTAATAGATTTAAAATAATTCAGATAATTAAATAATAAATTTTAAATAACTCAAATAATTAAGTATTAGATTTAAAATAATTTAGCTAATTAAATGGTACATTTAGAACAATAATTTGTAGTAAATATACCACTTAAATATATAAGTATTTTTATTCTAAATATACTACTTAATTATTTAAATTATTTCAAATCTATTAATTAATTATATAACGTGTGATATTATTAAAGCGAGACTAATATAATGATATACATGAAACAAATGCAATCATTGTGTGGTATTAAATATGAACCAGATGAAAAATAATCTAATAATATGAACATAATAAATATAATAATTTGATAGTTTTTTTGTAGATTTAGTTTTATATAATATAGGGCGAGCTGTAATATAATTTACTTAGATTAGTTTATTTGTATCATTTAGTACATCAGATTAAAAATAGTGTTATTTAATCTTTAGTTTTGTAAAAAGAGCTAATTGAGAATAAATTATATTGTTTTAATAATTTTTTATTGAAAATATTATTATTTTTTATCAAATAATTAAAATGCGATTTAAATGAAAGTTTTTAACAAGACTAAAAATACAACTGAATATGAAATAGTTTAAGGAAAAAGTAAGCAATAATAAAATTCAAACAAAAACTATTTAAATATATATTTTAAGGTTTGATAAAAATTAAAAATTAAGAAAACATTAAAATAAAATAGTTGCAATTAACAGTATTTTAAAAACTAATACTTTTGTGGTTTTATTGTGACTTTATTATTGTTAAATAATAATATTTTAATTAAAAATTTATTAAAATAAGATAATTTGTCTTTGATTAATCATTTTTACAAATTTCATGTATTAAATGAATATGTTTTTAATCTAAGTGACTAAACGATACAAATAAATTAATTTAAAAGATTTTTGTAACATTTTTCTTTATAATATATATGTGTAAATTAGAAATGTCTAAAATTTATTAGATCTAAATCAATTAATTCAATCCAAACTAAACAAACTAAGTTGTTTTGTTTTATTTTTATTGGGATCGTTCAATTTTATAAGTTTCAAAAAATATTTAAAATGGATAGGATCCGTTCTTGATATTAATAGTTTCATAAGAACTTATTCAACTTATACAATTTTTTTATTTAAATTTATATAATAATTTTACTAAATAAGAATTAAAAATTTAATAGTATTATGCTCATATAAGCCTATTATGGTTTTCTTTTTCTTTTTTATTAATCTAAGTCTTATTTCTTAATCCCAAACTATTCACAGCCTCAAACGAATAAAGAAGGCCCAAGCCCCAAGCTACGTGTACCTTCTTTCTCCACCCTCGAGCGATATACGTCGTGGTTTCTTTGTCAAACTTATTCTTTCGTGGGTTTTTCTTCATAGAATAGTTATTTAGATCATAAACTTAATTAATTATTAAAACATAAAATTCAATCTAAAAGTTATTTAGTTATTAAAAATAAAAAATTTTGAAAAAATATTTAACGATCCAAAAAAAAAAACAAAATCGATTTACTCAACTCAATAGAAAATGTTCATTTTGAAGTGATTTTTTAACTTTTATTAGAGCCATTGGATTTTACTTTTTAAAAATCAACCATATTGGTTAAATATTTGTTTGAGTTAAACTCTAAACATATATGTAATTGTTATTTAAAACAAAAACAAATATGATCAGAAACAAATAAATTTTCCATCTTTTTCTGTATTTAATAAATTTTTAAAACAAATAAAGATACTTATAATATTATCACAACACACCAGAGAAAGAGAGGGGGACTTAGTAAAATTGCTAAATATTTTACTCTTTCCAAAAGGGGGTTGAAAACTACCCTAGAGCAGCCATATAAGAATGTTGAATTTTATTTTGATATAGAAAGAAAATTCTTTTCTTTCTCAAAATATCTAATCCCTAAGAAAATCAAATACTTCAAGAAAGTCAAGAAATTTTCCACAAGCAGCTTAACTTAACCCACCTCAAGACTTCAAGCTGCAAACTCACTTCTTTTGCTTATTTTTCCAAATCTGTGATAACAGATGGAAATCTTTTTAGCACAATAAGTAGTATTCTTAGTGGCAAATACCAACTAGTATTAAGGCTTGTCTGCCCACTCATTTGATGAAGCAATCCTTTCAGAACCGCGGCCACCAATCTTTCCAAAAGATCCCATAGCTGACAAGCTCTTAAAACTGCTACTCCCTTCATTGCTGAAGTTTCGAGGCTTTCTTGACCTTCTTGGCTTTGGGGAATTGTTATCACCATTGTCATTATCAAGATCTTCGCATAATTTGATCTTTGCAACAACCAGGCGAGCAATGGGGCTTCGGCAAAACGGGCAAACTGGTGGCTTTAAGGATGCCGCGCTTGGGTTGGGTTTGTTGTGGCAGCAGAGGACTAGGGTGCAGTTGGCACACATTTGATGCCCACAATCTTGGACTTCAATTGTGCATGCTTGTTCAAAACAAATGCAGCATATCTCTGAATCACTTTCCTGTAGTTCAAGACAACGATAAGTCATTTGGGACCATATATGACTCATATAAACCTTTACGAGAAAATGAGTTGGAACTTACCTCAGATACAGTGTCATCTGAACCATCATCAGAATGTGATAGAGAAGAAGCAAGAGCATAAGCAGTGCCTTTCAGTATGTTCTTTTCCCTTTCTTTGTTTACCTCCATTAAGGCCTGCTCTAATAGAGCTTTTGCCTCTTTATTAAGCTCACTAATGAACTTCAATGGTGAGGGCCATACAAGAGGCTCTGCTGACGAAGGATTTAGCAAGGCTGCACATGCTCCATGTTTGTGCTTCAAAGCAACTGCATATGGTAACCTCCTGTGTATAGATAAAAGTATGACAAATGTTCGCTTCAAAACACCTCTTGTAGAAAATTATTACACATAGGATATGAAATAGAAATGGAGATCTGTACAAATGAAAATTAGTTTATTCCATCAACTTATAAGACATGCCTTTACAAAGGACTACCATTTAAAAGCTGCATTATTGAATCATCAATCATTAATTGTATCAGCCACAAAAATGCAGCAGATAATTATTTCACATAGAAATCACCAAGGCAATCAAAATTTCCAAGAAAATAATGACCAAATTAAGAACAGAAAATAAGAAATGGTGAAATCAACATCAAAATTGATAGCTTGAAATAAATTGATTTTGCATTCAATATCAGTTTACTCAAAGCAAAAGTTACAAGTAAACTCTACACCAATATGATGTCAATTTGTGCAGAGTTTGGTTTTCAATTATGGAACAGTCGAAGATACCCAGATGCATCTCTTTGAAGACGATCTGCGCCCCAGGCCAACAAATTTCTGATGCATTCTAGAGATCCTCCTCTAGCTGCCAAGTGAAGAGGAGTGCTTCCCGGGGAGCTGTAGACGGAAAATTATCCATCAACCAAACAAAGTTAACTCCACTTAATCACTAATTCAAAGAAAACTCGGGAATGTAAGTACCCATATCCACCAGTTGAAGCACAAGCAAGAGCTCCATTGTTTAAGAGAATATGAACACATTCCGGACGTTTTTGACGAGCAGCTAAATGCAATGGTGTTGCTCCTTTCCCATCTCTAATATTCACAAATCTAGCATATCCCCTGTAAATTATTCCAAACCTTGACATCATTTTAGACCAAATCGATTTCATGAAAAATAGGAGAGAACAAAAAATTGGTTTAATTGTGCACAATCTCCTTTTATAGATGGAGTTTTATTTTTAATTCCCCTCCAAGTGATGCATAAATATTTTCTTTTCTTATAACTAAAAAACATATTTAACACATTAAAAAATGCGGTGTAGAAAACATATTTTTTTAGGGTTTAATAGTACAACCAATTGAATAACTAGGTCATATAACAATAGAAAAAATATTTAGGAAAAAATGACTAACCATGAAACTGCAACAGGACTAGAATGAGCAGCAGAAAGAATGGCTTGAAGGCAATCTGAATGGCCATAATAAGCAGCATAGTGCAAACAGGTTCTTCCATTAAGAGAATCAAACATCAATATCTGAAACATTTAATCCATATTAATTAAATATTTCAAAAGTCCAAATCAGGAAGAAAGATTAAATTTTTTATAGGAAATCAAAACTAGACATTTCACGTACATTTGCTCCAACTTCAAGAAGTTTTTTCACGCTGGTGATCTTGCCATGCATAGCAGCTAACATAAGTGGAGTCTGAACCATTCAAAACCACAAACCAAAACAAAATTAGAAAGAGGCAAAATCAAAAGTTTAACATTCGCAGCAACATAATTCCAAATTGACAAACATTACCTGCTTATAACGATTCAATATTTCTGGATTAACAGATTGTTCTAAAAGCATAGAGAGTATCTGCAAAATCAAACCAGAAAATTACAAACCATGTGTAAGGAAAACAAAGACGTAATGAAGCAAATCAAATAATGAAAACAAAGAACCCACCTCGATCTGGCCATTGGCAGCAGCTATATGAAGAAGTGACTGGTGATCATAGACAGTGGTCTGGTGCAATAAAGAAGGGTCTCTCTCAAGCATAGTTTTCAGAGTCTCCTTGCCTCCAATTTGAACAGCTCGGAAAACTCCATTATCATGACTCGACCCACAACTCAGTCCTTGACCCATCTCTCTTTTCTCAGTGAGGACACCTCACCACCGTTTTCCGGTGAAGCGCTCAACTTATATCCTACACCACCTTCCACAGATGGCCAGGTGGTGGCCTCGATCTCTCTCTGAATAAATAGCTCGTTTAAGCTAGCCTAGAGAGAGAAAGCTCAAGACTTTAAGAGAGAGGGAGAAAGAAAAGCGTGTTGAAGTTTGGGCTGCCCATAGACTAGAGAGAGTAGAAGCTGACCGTGTCAGCAAAGGGTCACTTGCAGGGACCGTTACGGGCAGAAGTCAGATATTCGGGCAGCTGTTATATTCCTTAAGCAGTATAAATGGGTCAACTAGGCCGAAGTTTGAGTGTATAGGATGAGCCTTTTTTGTCTAAAGCCCATTTTTATTATTTCAAAAAATTATCTTTATTCTAATATTGAAGGCGATTTCTTTTGATAGAAAACCTCAGCCGTGGATATATTGTGGTTTTGTTGAGTTTTATTGTTCATCCGTTGGATTTAGAGGTAATATTATATAAGTTAATTACAAATACATTCTTTTCAATTTCATGAAATAATAAAAATACTTAGATGTTTGGAAATTAAAATCGCACTTCTTTCTTCTTATTATTATTTCAAAAATCTTAAGTGAGACATTTATAAAAAATCAATAAAAGGAAAAAAAATTGAAAAAAAATAATAACTAAAGAGATTTAATTATATAATGGATCTTTTTATCATTTCTAAAAATATAGGGAGATTTTTAATAATATTTATTATAAATCGTGGTATTTATAATTAATAAAATAAATAATTATAAATTAAAAAATTATATTATTTTAATTAATATCATAACTTAAAATTATAAAAAATGCTCATAATATCTAAAATACTAATGTAATTTGCGATCAATTTATCAGCTTTGCAGTCTCTTTTAGGCAACCGAAGTTTACCCCGTTTTTGGTTTTATGTTAGAAATTATTCGTTCGTTGGGGAAGGTAACAAAGATAATAATAAAATATAAAACAAAATTTTATTTTATTTTATGAAATATATAGACATTTCAAATATTAAACAAACACAAATTATATTGTTAAAAAGATGATTTTATTAAATATGCTACCAAAATATTATGAATTTTTTCGTACTATTAACCTTTTTATAATAATAATAACATTTTGAATCCAAATTACAAAATTATAACAATTAAACTCATACTTAACTAATGTATGTAAAATAATACTAGTTCTCTTAAAAGAAAAACAATAAGAAAAATAAACATTTTTAACAACTAACATATAACCATTGGTAGCGAGAAGACACTATTCCTTGTTCACTATTTTGAACAACTTGTAAATAATCATAAAGTGTGATATTTTGAAATTATAAAAGTTAATATTTAAGCTAAATTTTAGCCCATCTCACATAGCCATAGCCTAAAATTTTATTTCTTTTGATAACATAATCTATTTCTTTATATCAAAGGTAACACTCATAACCTCTGTAGTATGATTTTAAATAACACAACTCAATCTAATGTCATCTCGCGGCAATGATACAGTAACATCGATATTCATCTTGTAAAAACCCACGGGTGGTGCAACTCAACGAGTAGGTCACTTACTTTCCAAGCGTGACATCGACTAATTATAAAATTGTTAAAAATATCTCAAATTATTCGATAGTTATAATATCTAAAGCCACCTATAAGACATCCAAAACCTCTATACGCTTGTATTCTTCATAAAAATCAATGAGGATCGAGCTTTTCCAAGCATCTTTTGCAACCCTACAATTCCAAAGGATATGATTAATACCTTTATGGCCATACCCATAAATTGGGTAGTTCAAGTGCTTAATCACCTTATGCTGACACACTTTATCACTCTTTACCACCCATCAACCAAAATTCTTTACTTTTCTAATTTTATTTAGCACCCAAAATTTCCTCAATAGTCCATGCATTATCGAAGGTGAGGATGATGAAACCACATCTCGCTGTGCATCACTAGTTTCAAAGGCAACCATGTATCTAATTTTCATAATATATATACCATGATTAGTAAAATAGCAAACATAAATTACAAAAGGCATTAACTTTTTCTAGATTGTACACATTTGTAATTAAAGACATTCTAGCAGCCATCACTCCCAATTAGGTCTGCCACTATATCCACCTCATTATGGTGTCATTTTAATTGAACTCGAAAAGTTTCGCTACTCAATGGCAACCAAGGATCATTATATATCTTTGTTAAATATCCATCCATGATACACCACCGAACTTCTTTTACCAATAAGTCACATCCTTATAATAGACTAAGTTGTACATAGATTGACCAAAAATTAGCCCTTACTTAAAGATGGACTTATTCACCATATATTTGGACTGTAATACCACATTATAGAGTTAGGTTATGTAATCATTCGCCATACTTGTTTTACAATCAGTGCTTGGTTGAAATCTAAAAAATTTCAACCATGCTATCCGATTAATACCAATGTTGTCTTTCTTATGAGACCACCAGAATTTTGCATTGGCTCATAGGTAATCTAAATAAACTCATGATATATATTGAAAGTGCTTGATGTACTGACTTTAGAAACACATTTTTTCTAGCCTTCGATAATAGTCATTCCTTCCAACTCTTTAATTTGTTCATACATTGTTCCCGAATTAGATAAAAAGAATTTCTTCTATCACGTTTCAGTTTCGATGGAAGCTCCAATATTTCTCATGGCAAGGGACCTCGTTAACATCTAAAATGATGAGAAGTTAGGCTTGGCAACTTAGATTGACAATTGGACTAAAAGAAACATTTGATATATCAAAAGTTGCCTACTAACCAGTAGATTTTTCATAAATATACAAAATCCATTTCAGTTCTTGACATTGGGCTGTACTAGAATCACAAAACATAAACGAATCATTTATGGAGAAAAGATGAGATGCATTCGGTGTATAACGACAAATCTTAACCCCTTTAATCAATTCCAATTTTTTTTTTTTTGCATTTTTCAGTAGTGAAATAAGCCTTCACCACATAAGAGAAATAAATAAAGACTAATATGGTCACTCTGTCTAAGACCTCTATAGGGTCAGATATCACTTACAATAACCTCATTCACTTTAATTGAATACGTTATGGAGAATATGCATCAATAAATTAAAGATAACCACATATTCGAAAAACCCATAAACTTTAGAGCTTGAATCACATAATGACATTCAACATAGTCAATTGCTCCACCATGCAAGTAGGAAATAGCCCTTGAAACAAACCATCACCACTTCTCGATCTAGTCTTGCTTTTGACTTCAAAACACTACCATTTTTCCTAATGTATGGATACCCCACTTAATTAAAATCCATTATCCTAAAATTATTTAGAGCATGTTCAAAATTGCACATAAGATGTAGTGGTTACAATTGTTTGCCATCCTTTTGTTATTGTTAAGGATTTCATTAAAATTCCTATAAAACAACCATGGTGCAGCGGGTTGTGGTTATAATTTCCTTAAAAGATGGAACAAAGATATCCTTTGGCTAGCATCCAGACTTTTATAAAATCACTTAAACTTCCATTGCATCATATTCGATACCATCAATTAAGCATCTATATGCCCTTTGTGTTAGAACCCATATCCACTAAAATTTTATTATTCCATAATAGTAATAGACTAATACCACCACTAAAAAGGCATTCTATACCACATAACAATTAGAGAAATTTAAACATATCCATGAAATATTAGCTTGCTTTTTATTCGTACGACTTTCAAAAATGAAAATAATATTAGGATGATTATTTTGTACAAGGTTCTCCAAGTTTTATAATGCTTTATTATTATTTAGTCTATAAGCATTTTCACACAATATCTGATTCATTTCTTGTGATGGGACAAACCAAAAGGCCTTTTCACATGTTGAAAAGAGTAAGGAATAATCGTACCAATATCATCCATTGTAACATCAATTCAATCCTTAGAATATCTTTCAAGAACCTCTCCCCATCGTAGCTTCTTTGTCACCACCGCTAGTTCCACTTTCCCATGTTTAACGAAAGAGCTTTCCATATAAGTATTGACATGATCACCCCTACCAATATTAGTAGCAAACTCTACCAACTCAACCTTAGCCCCCATATTTATACCGACATCATATTGTCCCATGATATTAGGGGTTTTTATATTGTAATTGTATATTAGTTTAGTTATCATAGCAATCATATCATCTCCAAACACACATTAACCTCATAGCTTCCCCAGCCTAACCACAACCACTACTACTTGTCCCCTTCTTGTTTGACACATGTTTTTTGAACAAATATTTTACAATATTTGATGTTGAAACAAAATGATCAACGCATAGCCAAGACCTTAATTAGTCGTTAACATCCCCATGCATCCCTTTAAACTTTACATCGCCACCCCTCATGACCAATTTTCCCATAGTGAAAATAAAAAATAGGAAGCTTCTTGTATCTAAACTCAATCCAAGCCGATTTCATCTTTGACCGTCGAAACCACCACCCCGACAAGAGAGGATTATCAAGGTTAAAACTCACCTAAGTCATTGCATAAGCAACATTCCTATCATTAAGAGAAATAGTAAGCACTTGCCCAATTATCCTAACAATAGCTATGATTTCTAGTCAGTCATCCAATTGTAAGGCATGCCCTACAATTGAACCCATATTAACATTGTCTCAAACTTTACTTCCTTCACTTTTACCCTACATGGGACAAGTTGGAAAGCCATCAAGTGGCCATTGATTGTCCATGGTTATCGCTCAAGCACCCAGTCAACTTTGGTCTTTTCAACAAAATAAAATAGAAACACATTTCTTGTAGAACATTTAATCATTAAGGGGAAGAAACGAGACCAAGGTCATCCAATCGCCTCTACCACACTTTCTACCAATAGTTTCCACCCTGACAACAGTCGTCTAGCCATCACCATTCCATAATCAACTATCACCTCGTCATCAGAATCATCCAATCCTCCAACATCCACACCCTTCAATCTCTTACAAATATCCTCCATCAATATAAAATTCCAATTACTAGATAAAAGAAAACAATTTAATATAACTTGTCGAAAACTTGGTCACAAACCTGTTAGATAATACGCCATGGCCACCACAGTTATGCTAAAAGAGTTCTAGCATCAAAGCTTAGAAACAAACCGTGGATCTGGATAATAAAATTTAAAAGATAAAAACAAATAAAAGATATGGATCTAGATTAACATATTGAATTAGAGCAAAAAACAATATACAAGTAACATCTTGATGTAATTTTCTAATTGAGACATCCATAATAACCACAAAGTAATAATAGTGATGCAGAATAACTTCAAATTCATTCTAGCTCTTTTAGTTGCTTCTAAGGATGCAAAGGAAACCTAAACCCAAGAATGTTGTTGAGGAAGCCATAACAAAACTCATTTTTTGACTCTCTGGAAGAGCACTAGCAATTAGTTGTAACGATTGTCTCTCAAACATTCACAGAAGAATTAATTCTTATTACTTTGAAGCCGAAATTATGAATGTCTACGAGTATATTTAACTCCAATATTACTTCTTGAAAATATATATAAATAAAGTTCCACGTGGAACAAAGATCTACAACTTTTAATTTTGTTTTCAAATTTTATAGTCATAACAATATACAAATATATTCGTAGAATTAGATTTGATAAAATAAACAACTAAGATCAATTGCAGCATATTATTTATAGATAAAATTAAGTTGCAAGATATCACATAATTTTTAGTGTGTAAAATTAGTTCTTATTTAGGAAATCAATGTATATACAATAATTGCTATGTGTTTGTTCTAATTTAATGTTTATATAAGAAAATTTTGTTTTGTTCATTGTTTGTAACTCTATTGTAATGTTAACGAATTTATCTAAAAAAATTGTATATAACAAATATATATATGTTAGAAATACTTAATGATTGTATTATATTCTGTGATTAAATGAATATACATGGTGCCTTTATATAGCAGTTACAAGTAAATTAGATATATCTAAAGTAACTATATATAGATATGTCTAAACTAAATAAATATACATTAGTAGATATATATACATTAATATGTTACTAGATATATATTAACAACCCCCCTTAAACTCAAGGTGGATGTGAGACCAGCTTGAGGTTGTCAACCAAATTACGAGTGTGTCCTTTGGGAAGTGCCTTAGTGAAGATATCTACAAGTTGATCATTGGAGGAAACATGGAAAAGCTTGAGAGCACCATGGATAAGATGAGAGCGAATAAAGTGAAAATCAATCTCAATGTGTTTAGTCCGTTCATGGAAGACATCGTTGTGAGCAGTATGAATGACACTCTGATTATCACAATAAATAGGAGTTGTAGAAGATATGGACACACCCAAATCCTTAAGGAGCCATCGTAGCCAAAGGAACTCAGATGTGATATCAGCAAGAGCACGATATTCTACTTCAGTACTGGAGCGGGCCACGAAGGTTTGTTTCTTACTTCGCCAAGAAATCAAAGAAGAACCAAGGAGAAAGCAATAACCTGTAGTGGACCTGCGATTAGTGGGATCTCCTGACCAATCAGCATCAAAGAATGCATGAAGTACTAAAGGAGACTCGGTTGAGTAGAAAAGGCCATGGAAGATAGTGTCTTTCAAGTATCGTAGAATACGTAGAACAACAACATAATGAGTCAATCGTGGAGCAGATAGATACTGGCTCACTTGATGAACATCATAAGAAATGTTTGGACGAGTAACTGTAAGATAAACCATGCTGCCAACCAATCGTCTGTAAAGAGAGGGATTAGACAATGGTTGCCCCTTCGATGGTATCAGATGCACATTAAGTTCAACTGAAGTGTCAAAAGTCTTGCTGTCAGTAAGTCCAGCTTGAGATAAGAGGTCATATGCATACTTAGCTTGAGTAATATAAAGACCATCTGTGGAACGAGTGATATCAAGACCCAAGAAATAGCTTAGATGTCCAAGGTCCTTCATCTCAAACTGCGACGAAGAAATAAGGCAGAATCATAAGGACTGGCAGTGTAATCCAAGCGAAGGATGGTGGAGCTGAACTTGGCAAACCATGCTCGTGGAGCTTGTTTAAGGCCATAAAGTGCACGTCGAAGGCGACAAACCTTATTTGTTTCAACAGAAAGACCATGAGGAGGTTACATATAGACTTTTTCATGCAGATCCTCATCAAGGAATGCATTTTTAACATCCATCTGAAAAAGGTACCATTTACTAGCAGCGACAACAACTAAGAGGGTATGAACAGAGGAAATAAGGGCAACTGGAGCAAAAGTCTTTTCATAATCAATCACATACTCTTGTGTAAAACCTCTTGCTAAAAGACGAGCCTTGTAGTGATCGATGGACCCATCAGAGCGAGTCTTGATCTTATAGATCCATTTACTACCAATCACAGACTGATCAGGATGGAGAGTAACAAGATCCCAAGTATGGTTTTTCGTTAATGCATCGATTTATTCTTTCATCTCAATCTACCAAGAAGGGTTAGTAGATGCCTCATGATAGGTGTAAGGTTCATGGAGTGTAACAAGGGCAGTGTAACAATGATAGTCAAGTAAATGTGTAGGAATGAATCTTACCCGGGTTGAGTGGCGAGGTGGAATGTCTTGTGGAGGATCTTCAGGCAGAACAGGAGTAGGGGATCTATGTTCAAGGTGGGGTAGCTCGTTATCAACCTGTTTTTCTACGACCTGTCTAGGAGAATTATCAAAAAATATCTGAAGATTGAATAGTGAAGTCCAAAGATGTATTAGGAGTATCTATAGAAGGAACAAGAGACTCATTTGGAAAGATTTCTAAAATATTTGAATTAGTTAGGGAAAAACGAAAGTGAGAAAGTTCAACAAATAAGCGGTGTTCCCAAAAGACAACATTACAGGAAACACGAAGACGATGTGAGACAGAATCATAGCATCGATACCCTTTTTGAGTTTCACCATAACCAAGAAAACAATAAAGCCTAGATCGAGGCTCAAGTTTTTTATGTTTATGAGGTTGAAGAAGAACGAAACAAATAGATCCGAATAAGCGAAGGTAATGATAGTCAAGAGATGACCTAAAAAGGTGCTCATACAGAGTCAGATTATGAATGACAGCGCTTGGAATGTGATTAATGGCATGAACAACATAAAGAGCGGCTTCACCCCAAAATGGGGCAGGAACTTTGGCAGAAAGAAGAAGAGCACGAACAATGTCAAGAATATGACGAAGTTTTCTTTTGGCTCGACCATTTTATTGAGAGGTTCTTAGACACGTTAGATGATGTACAATGCCATAAGAGTGTGATAAGAGTCAAATTATTGCATTTTTTGTTATGATTTAAATGTTGATATTTGTGTGAAAATTGTGTTTATTTGATTATTTAATCCATAAATGTCATTTCACGGGTATTTCGTGTTTAAAGTGCAATTTCAGGTAAAATCATGATTTTGGATAAGTTTGGGACAAATTTCAATGATCTGGATTGAGTGAGAATAAAAAATAACAAAGTTTCAAAATTTGGATATCCCATCGCCGGAGAGAAGATTCTCACCGCCGAATAGACACCTTTCGTCGCCGGCAAGAATTAGAGGAGGAGGTTTAAGACAATTTGGAGGAGATAAGGCAATTTTGGATAGAAAGTTTGGAGAAGCTTGAAGGATTATCACCATTGTTACTACCAAGTGTTCATCTTTAAGAGTTTTTCATCTCTTCTCCTTAGCTTTCATTTTCTGCATTTTATTCAAATTTGTTATTCATGGATTCAATTGAGATAATGTTTGTTCTTATTTCCATTATGAACTAATTCATTTTTGCTAAGGCTATGATGTAGTTGAATCAAGAAAATCTGATTTCTTTTGTTATTGTTATATGAGTTCAATGTTTTTAAGTTGAGTATTTATTTCCATGCTTAATGCTTTTAAATTTCTGGCCAAGATTTAGATGATTTGTTGCATTATATTGAGACTGAGAGAAAATGTGTAATGAATTCTTCTTGTGATAAATATCGTATGTTGAATGCGAGTGTGAGACCTAATGCATGATGTATATGGTTATTCTAGAAATTCCATAAATCGTAATGTGCTTGTTTGTGATTAAATATTCATAGGAATATAGTTGGTTTTCATAGATAAGTAATTCTAATATAACTCGAGAGAGAGTATTAGGTAAATTTGGGTTTTTCAACCATCACTTTTAGCTTTGATTCTCATATAACATGACTTAAAATAGGATTGAATTGATTTAGTGAAATCAAATGCCTTAGCATTTTTAATCATTTGTGAACAACATTCATTTGTGTTATTTGCGTTTATTTTTAAGTTAATTTGCTTCTTAAACAATTTCAACAATTGGGTTTTCAAATAAAATTAGAATTAGTCAATTTCGGTACTTAGTAACGCCATTCCTTGTGGGTTCGATATCCGTACTTTTGTACACTTTATTACTTGAACGATTTGTACACTTGCGAAAATACGCATCAGAGTGTAACAGAGCTCGAAAAGAATTTTGAGTATATTCAAGAGCACTATCAGATTGAAAAGTTTTGATATGTTTGGAGAATTGTGTTTCAACCATTTTTGCAAAGTTACTGTATATTGGTAAGATTTTAGAACGAGATTTCATTGGAAAGATCCAACTATAACGAGAATAATCATCAATAAAAACAACAAAATATTGAAATCCACCAATACTAGTAACAGGAAAAGGCCCCCAAACATCAGAATGAATTAACTCAAAAATACTATTAGAGATAGATTTACTATTATTGAAAGGTAAAGCTCGTTATTTTCCTAACTGGCATGAAGTACAATCAAAATTGTCTTTGGACACAAAACCCAATAGACCTTTAAAAGCTAATTGTTGTACCCGAGTGGATGGGGCATGACCAAGACAAGAATGCCAAAGTGCGAGAGAAGGTAAGGAAGAAATTGCAGTAGTTGCAGCAGCAACAGAGGCATGAGCAACATGTGGAAGATGAAGATTGTTCATGGGAAATATACGCCCGACCTTAGGACCGGTCCTAAGCTTTTGCCCCGTCCTCAGATCCTGCACAATACACCCAGAATAGTAAAAAATAAGGAAATATCCTAGTTCAGCTAATTGTCCCACAGAGCGCAAATTATATGATAGGTCAGGTACATGGAAAACTCCAGCAATAGAGAGGGTATAGGTCGAAACAAAACCTAGACTATTCCCATGAATGGTGGAGCAACCAACCATATGAATATTAAAAGGATGTGTTGCAGGGTCAAGTTTGGAGAATAAAGATGAGTAAGGTGTCATGTGATTACAATATGCAGAGTCAAAAAGCCAAGTTTGAGACTTATTGGGTAGAATTGAGAGAGTAGCGGAAAGAGATGCATTACCAGCCGTTTGAACAGCCTGAGTTATGATCTTCTGTAGTTCAATGGAGAAGAGATTGATAGTGGATCCAGAAGACTGGTACTCTACTGAACTATAAGGCATCAGTGAAGTAGGCTCAGTATTAGCAACAACAACAGTAGATTTGTTGCGACGGTAACAAGTCTCAATGGTGTGACCATAACGCTTGCAATAATTGCAGAACCTTTTATTATTCTGCCTACGACGATTGTAAAAGCCAGAGGAATCACCTGATTGCTGAGGTTACTCAATGGAAGGAACATGTGGAGTAATAGCCAAAACATTGAACTTATTCTGGGCTTGAAGGGTTGCAAGTTGAGCTTCTTCTCTAACCAACTCATTTACAACAGTATCAAGAGAGGGAGGAGGACTACGATTAAGAAGCTGACCTCGGATGGGCTCAAAGTCCTTGTGGAGTGACATCAAGAAATCATAGAGATGAAATTCATCCCTAACTGTAGCATATTGTTGAGCGTCTATTAAGCATGCCCAAATTGGATCACAAAGGTCAATTTGGTCCCAAAGGAAGCGAAGCTGATCAAAGTAGTCATTGGTGGATTGCCATGGTTCCTGTTGAAGTTGATGTAATTCAACTATTAGTTGATATTTCATGGATCCATGAGTAATGGAGTACCTTTTGGCCAACATATCCCATGCTGATTTAGCATCATCAAAGCTGCCCAATAGATTGGAGATCGAGGGAATAGAAGTATTCCGAATCCATGTATGGATCATGTGGTTGTGACTATTCCATTAAATCATGCAACGAAGGAAATTAGCATCTTCTTCACTTGCTCATTTAACAGGAATGATAATTGCACCAGTACAGTAATGCCAGAACATACGACCCTTAAGAAAATTGCGCATAGCTTGAGACCATGATAAGTAATTCTTGGTCCCCTCTAATATAGTATTGATAGGGCAAGAAAGAAAAAAATATCCTTTTTATTCATTTGGAAACACAGTATGCAAAAACGGACAGCAAAATCGAGGTCTACGCAAAAAACTGGGCAGGGAAGACCTGTATTGCAAAAGTCAATGGCCAACAAAGTCAACGAACAACACGATCTGCAAAAGTCAACGGGCAGCACAGTCAACGGGAGCCTCTGTGACATCAATTGGATGCAATGATGACATCAACCCTAGACAAGTCATTGATGATGTCACAGGACAAAGAGTACGGCGTGTGTGGCGCTTGGATCTGATGCGCTGCTTCCGTTGGTGCCGTGTGCGGGCACGTGCAGATGAATATGATTGTGATACACCCACGGTTATGTAGATCTGGTCGCGGCAATCACAATGATATCTGCAGAAATTTCATCGGGGTAAGATTTCATGGCGGCGTTTGGGTTCAGTGGCAGCGCATGAAAAGACATGTAGATCATTTGAGCAACGCTTGCAGTGTCCAATGGTTGCGATACTTCCACGGTTTTGTAGATCTGGTTGAGCCGATCAGAGTAATATCTACAGAAAAACGATCGGAGCAAGATGCACGACGCCGACAGTGATTGTAGTGGTCTGTGTGGTGCAAAACTCCTTTACAACGGAGACTGTAGGCCCGCAACCTAAGGACAACGGCTGAGAGACGTCGGAAGTTCAATGGTGAGTGGTTGGAGCGACTATTGTGACAGCGGAAGCTATAAGGGTTGAGTAACACCAGAAAAGACAAGACTGCTAGAAAGATAAGAGTAGTAGCTCTGATATCATGTTAGAAATACTTAATGATTGTATTTTATTCTGTGATTAAATGAATATACATGGTGATTTTATATAAGAGTTACAAGTAAATCAGATATGTTTAAAGTACATAGATATATATTAACTTATATTTATATATATATATATTAATATGTTACTAGATATATATTTATTTACAATATATATATATATATATAATTAACGTATTAATTTATGATAAATTTATAATATATAATATATACATATTATTTTATAACTTAATAAGAAAAATGTAAAAGTTGAGAACCGTAAATTGTTATATGCGTTGAAATTTCTTTCGAGCATTTGAGTTCTCAACATAATTCTTTAAACTGAAAAACAAATTTTAGACAAAACTTGGTTGTTTCGTGTCAGACAATATGGATTGTCTAGTGGAAAAAATTTCAAAATTCAATGATATTATTCAGTCAAATTATAAATAATACAATATATAACCTCAAAGTTATAATGATATAACAAGATTACTGTAACATTTTATTTTATTGTTTTTATAATTTATTTATTGTATTAAAAATTATTTAAAATATATTTTTATCTTTAATATATTTACTTCGTATCTATTAAAATTTATTAAGAATATTTTCAATAATTTTTAAAATTAATAATAAATAATTATAAAAATAATAAAATAAGATGTAAAAATAACTAGACTCTCTACCTTTATTATTATATTAGTAGGTGATGGGATGTAGAAAATTATTAGTTAAAATACTTATAAAAAATCATCTTTTAACTTTAATTATTTATAAAATTTATTTATTAGACAATAATAATTTTTAAAATAATAAAAATAGTTTCCTTTAAATTTGTATAAAAAAAATATCCGTTATATTTATCCATATATTTTTACTATAAAAAAATTTAACATATCATTTTTATTTTAAACATCATTTAAATTTAATTATTATTATTTAGACCAATTCAACACATTAAAACATTGTTCAATTAGATCTCGTTTAATTATATTTGGTATTATTTTTGTTATAATTTTTAAGGGTATTATTTTTTACAATTTTTGTAATTATTTTTTTTAAAGTCAAAATCAATCCTAATCTAATTTATTCAAAGGTTTTAAGTGCATGTTCATACTGTTTTATAGAGGAAAGTTGAGTAAATTTATCACCATTGAGATTCGAGCACATGATACTTTAAATCTTGAACACTTCCATTTAAATGTTGGGGAGGTTGTTGTAATAAGAATATTACTTACAGAGTGTCTTTGGCTCTTTGCTTTTGGAAATTTCATTGAACAGTAGAATTCTCTACAGACAAGTCCCTGAAAAAGTCAGAATACTAAAGAAGAGTTTTGAGGGTCGTGAAAACTAAGAAAACACAATAAAAGGTAAAAATGTACGTTAAAGGACATGGCCACTGTTTCCCTTCTTGGGTAACAATTCTGTACCTTTTTAACTTGATTATCGATCCTCCACAAATAATGTCACCCATTTTTCTTTCTTTCTTTCTTTCTTTTTTCTTCTCTCTTCTTTCAAACCATGCAATTCTTAGCCAATATGAATGGTGATTTTCTTGGTGAGTGGAGTGGCTTAAGGGTGATAGTTTTACCCATCGGGTTGAACCTTAACAAATACCTTATCTCGTTTGAAGTAGAGTGTGACAGTCTGGATCAAGTTGTGATTTATTTTAAATAATATAAATTGGATTATAAATATTTTTTTTTTCATTTAAGTTTGTAGAATCTTTTTTTTTAAATGGGTTGGGTGTTTAACTTGTGGATAATACCCGATCTGATCCGAATTACCTAAGAATGATTCAGTTCATAAAAACTCTGTGGGTCATTTTGGGTCGGGTTGGATCTGACTCGAATTACTCCATTGTCATTCCTTGTGTGGTTGGAGGAGGTGGTGATCGATCAATCTTGAGCCGTGTGGGTTCTTTTCCCCCATCTCATTTGTTCCCTTTATTTGTTATTCACCTTGTTTTTAATGTTTTTAGAAAGTTTTCGAAGAACTTGGGCAAAAAAATAACACCATGGTTTTTAAATTAACTGTGGCCAAAACTTTTAGCGACTATTTCAATAAGAATCGTGACTAAAATTTTGTGGATTAAACTCACCTCTGTTGTAATAACTTATTTTAAATTTAAATGGTGTTTTGACTTTTTGATAAATTTGTCATGTAATGGTACTACTAGTACCCTTTCATTTGTGGGAATTTTTAAGGTAATTAAAGGTCTCAAAAAAGATTGAAAAAAGGTTGAAACTTCTGATCTCAAAATTGCATATTAGTTTATAAATATAATATTTATAATAATTTTTAAAGACAAATGTATCTAGAATAAGTTAAAGCAATTTAGTTTATTTGTATTTTTTTTTAGTAGTTTAATTATTTTATTACGAAAAAAATGACATAATAATAATAAATGATTAAATTTAATTTTTTAATTTTTTAATTTATTATTATTATTTTTGTAGTTATTGTGCATGTTAATAAAGTACATCTATTATATTTCAATAATATGAAAAATAAAAATATTATTACTTTGATTATTTGCTGTTATTTTTTTAAAATAAAAAGACTAAATTGATATCAAGAATAAAAAAACAACTAAAATGTTATTAAAAATAACTAAAAGATTAAATTTATCTTCTTAATATAATTAAAATATTTGTATTATCACTCACCCTAATTTTTAATTTTTGTATTATTATTTCCATCATTTTTGTAGTTATTGTTGCATGTTAATAATAGTTAAAAATATATTAAAAAAAAGTAAAATAAAATATTAATAATTTGTTATTTTTTCAAAATAAAAAGACTAAATTACTACTAAAAACAACAAAAGAACCAAACTATTATAAAAAAAATAACTAAAAAACTTGTGTTATCACTAACCCTAATTTTTTAATTTTATATTATTATTATAGTTATGTTAATAAAACAAATATATAAAATTGATATTTTATGTTATCAATTTTTTAAAATAGAAGGAAAAAAAAACTAAACTGCTTAATAAAACCAAAAAAAAAAAAAATTCTCTGCTTGATTGTAGTGCTTTACTCACCCTAATTTTTAAAATGAAAATTAATGTCTTCATCTATCCAACCCAAAAAAAATGTCACCACAAGGGCGTAAGCCCCGTTCGGTTAGTCCAACTAGACCAAGCGAATGACTGTTGAAGTCGGCCAAGATACTCTGGGCCTGAAATCGAATGGGCTCCACACACGTCTCAGCCCTCTTCGTGCGAAGAGAAATCAAGCTCTCAGAGGTAACACCTCACTAAGGCGCTGCATCTCTGCAGTTTTGGGCCCGGGGACTTTCCTGAGTCAAAATTTAACAAGACCCATTCACTTCGCCTGTGGTGACGTCATATGATGATATTCTACTTTTTATAAATAATAGAAAACTTCTTTCAAAATACGATGTGGTACTTAATAATAATTGAATATATTACTACACCAGCTTTAGCCTACGAGCGTCGAACGTAGAGAAAACCCAGAAGAAAAGCCAAGTCACAAAATTAAATCTGTAAGAAAGAGACGGAGAGAGAGAGAGGTATCAGAAAGGAAATTGATTTTGGGTACAGTAATGAAAATCCTGAAACAACAACGTGATGGATTATTAATTGTAGAGAAAGATATGGGTCTCCTTCTCTACTCTTATCTCGCACAAACCCAGATGATACAAAAACAAACTACAACTGATATAACATCTCTAATCAGCCCATTTGGTAAATTAACTCAACGGCCAAGATGAGTTTTAAGAGTTGGAGTGGAATTTGGTTCTCCAGCATCATTAAATCTTTAAGTGCCGTCGTTTGGACAAATGTTCTTCCAGCCAAAGCTAACTTGTGTAAGTTGATTTCAAGATCATAGTCTAGTAGTAACGGTAGTGATACTAGTATTTTTTATTCGTTGCAGCTCCATATGTGATATGACTCACTAACGGTAAGAAATAAGTCAAGAATGTTGTATGAAAATGATCGAATGATTTGATCATATGATTTCTTTCTATTTATAAACTTTACAAAATACAACAAACCTACAAAATACATTAAAGTTATCTATGAACAGATGTGGACAACTATGGACAGCTGTTTATAGACAATTTGTGGACAGCCATGGATTGATGTTTGTGGATAGACATGGATTGATGTTTGTGGACAATTGTTTATGGACAACTATTTACAACTAAATAGACTATGGATAGCAGTTTTGTACAACTAAATGAATATGGACAACAAATTACATCAAAATTGTTATAGACAAATAAGTTGTCAATGGAACACAGCAAAGCTGTCCATTGACAGCTCCCCTCAAATTGATGTGGGTTGATCAATAAGCATCAATTTCCGACTTAGGAAGCAATGTCGATGACGAGTGAGAGACTTGGTGAAGATATCAGCAATTTGTAGTTCAGTAGAAATATGTGGAAGAGTGATAACATGAGCTTCAAAGGCTTCACGAATAGAGTGACAATCGACTTCAATATGCTTTGTGCGCTCATGATAGACCGGATTGGCCGTAATCTGAATAGCACTTATATTATTGGCATGTAAAGGTGTAGGATCGGTCTCAGAGAAGTTTAACTCAACTAGCAAACCTCGAAGCCAAATAATTTCAGAACAAGCAAGAGACATTGCTCGATACTCAGATTCTGTAGATGACTTAGAAACTGTCTTGTTTCTTACTCTTCTAGGAGATCAATGCATTACCTAAGAACATGCACCAACCAGTGATGGAGCGACATGTATCAGCACAGCCAGCCCAATCAGCATCGCTATAAGCAATAATACGAAGAGAATTGCCTGAAGGAAAGAATAAGCCACGGGCATAAGTGCAATGAATATAGCGTATGATCCGACGGACATCAACCAAATGAAGATGACGAGGAGCTTGAAGAAATTGGTTGACTTATTGTACAGCAAAAGAAATATATGGTCTAGTGATGGTGAGATAGACAAGGCTACCTATCAATTTCCGATATAATCTGGGATCAACAAGTAAGTCACCTTCCTCTTTGCGAAGCTTGACATTTAATTCCATGGGAGTATCAACAGGGGTAGCTTCCTGTAGTTCAGCTATAGTCACCAAATCACTAGCATATTTGTGTTGATTGAGGGAAATACTAGTGGGGCTACGATGCACCTCAAGACCAAGAATGTAAGAGACCCAAGATCCTTCATATGAAAAGTTTGTGAGAGATGGGTCTTGAGCTGGACAAGTAAAGTAGAATCAGAACCAGTGATCATAATATCATCAACATAAACCAAAAGGACAACAATGCCCATGTCTGATTTTCGAAGAAACAATGAAGTGTCATACTTGCTCTGCATGAAAGAAAATTGTAATAAAGTGGTTCGAAATTTTTCAAACCACGCCCGTGGAGCTTGTTTAAGACCATAAAGAGAACGACGAAGTTTACATACATTGGATATCGGAGAGGAAAACAACCCTGGAGGTGACTTCATATAAATACATTCTTTAAGATCTCCATGAAGGAAAGCATTCTTAACATCCATATGATGTAGTGGCCAATCATTGGAAGCAGCAAGAGCTAGAATCGTTCGAACAGTAGTCATTTTAGCCACAGAAGCAAAGGTCTCCTTATAATTAACACCATATTCTTGTTTGTTCCTAAGGACAGCAAGCCGAGCTTTATAACGATTCAAACTTCCATCAGAACGAATCTTGACTAAGTAAACCCATTTGCAACCCAGAGGAACTATAGTGGAAGGACAAGACTCAATGTCCCAGGTATGATTGGCCTCAAGAGCAGCAATTTCTTCTTGCATAGCTTGGCACCAACAATCATGCTTGACAGCATGTGAGTAGCATGTGAGAATATTAAATAGCTGAAATAAAATTTCCAGAAGAAAAACCATACCTATCAGGGGGTACATACACTCGAGAAGAGCGATGTACCAGAGGCTCTGGAGGTGCTGCAAATGACTGACTTTGGTGTATGTTAGGATCAAATATCAGGTGAGCCACCGGAAGAGACTGTGGGTGGGATTGTCTTGTATATACCATTCCTGGTTTGAAGCGAGAACTGTTTTGAGAAAGAGCTAAGAACTGATGCTCAAAGGAGGGAAGGACTATAGTAGAAGAAGAGGGCACAGAAAACACAGGAAAAAATGTTGATTTTCAAAGAAAATAACATTCCTAGAAATACGTGTATGATGTAATGTAGGATCATAGCAAACAAATCCCTTTTGACACACATTATATCCTAAAAATGCACATCTAATAGATTGAGCAGATAATTTATTTCGCTCATGAGGTAGTAAATGAACAAAACATACACAACCAAAAATACGAAGGTTATCATAATTAGGTTGCTTAGTAAACAAACGAAAATAGTGAGATTCCATATGCAAAACTTGATAAGGTAAACGATTAATCAAGTGAGAAGCAGTCTTTAGAGCCTCAACCCAGAATATGGACGGAACAAAAGATTCTAACAAGAGAATACGTACCATATCAAGAAGATGGCAATTTTTGGGTTCAGCTACTCCATTTTGTTGAGGAGTAGCAGGACATGAACGTTAATGTATGGTACCTTTAGAAGCCAAAAATACCTGAAATTCAATAGACAAATATTCACCTCTAGAATTTGTGCGAAATGTCTTAATATTTGTAGAAAATTGATTTTCAACATATGCTAAAAACTCGGTGAAAGTACGAAAAACCTCAGATTTAGAGCGAAGAAATTAAACCTAAGTGAATCTGCTATAATCATCAATGAAAGTTACATAGTATTTAAATTTGTCATGTGAATTAATCGGAGAAGGTCCCCAAACATTACTGTGAATAAGATCAAAGCAGTGAGAAGCTCTACTAGCATGCAAAGGAAATGGAAGAGTTTTGCTTTTACCAAGTTTACAAGATTCACATTCAAAAGGTAAAGAAGAACGTTCTTTATTACCAAGAAAGCCTGAGTTCATTATATGAGATAAAACTTGAGTATTAGAATAGCCTAAACGATGATGCCACACTATACTTAGATTAGGAATATTATTACAAGCAAAAGACTCAATAGAAGGAATTGGATAAATTGATGGAATAGGTAAAAGTAATGGAAACAAACGTCCCACTTTAGGTCCCTTTGCGATCGGCTCTCCTGTTACTTGGTCCTGCACAACACAACCATCATCAGAAAAGTTAACAGCACAATTGTTATCAACTAATTGACCAACATAAATGAGATTTGTAGAAAGTTAAGGAGCAAGAAACACATCAGTAAATGTAAAAAAAGCATTTCCAATAGCTTTGATTGACAAAGAATTACCATTGGCCTTCTGAATAGTAGATTGGCCAACATAAGGTCGAACATGAGACAAAGTTGTGGTAGTATTTCTCATATGATTAGAAGCCCCTGAGTCTACATACCAAAGTGTAGTAGAATTTTTACCTTGAAATCTCATTGTAGATAATGCCGAAATTAGCATCTGTTGCATCGTTTCAGGAGTGCAGTAAGTTGCTGCAGGAGGTGGAAGATTAGGAGAAGCACCTGAGGAAGACACATGTGCTACAGTAGGTGCTACTGGAGGAACAACAACAAAAGTCTGAAATGCTTGGGCCTGACGATTCTGGGGACGAATACGACATTCTTTGATAATATGACCATTTTTCTTGCAATAAGAACAACATTTTTTAGGACAATTGGCAGCAATATGCCCATATTCTTTGCAGCAAAAACATTGCATATTTTTAGAAGGCATAGATGATCCATGCCATTGGGCTGCATAAGTCATAGTTGTCGTCGTGGAATTGCCATAAGATTGTTCCAGAATAGCTCGAGTACTTAGACGTTGTTCTTCGCGAAGTAACTCACCAAAACAAATATCTAGAGAAGGAATAAGAGATCTGTTCAATAGAGAAAAGTGAATTGATTCATATTCCGGTCGTAATTTTATGAGAAATTGATCACGCTGACTAATCTTGTGAAGATTTTGAATAGTTGATATAGCAGCAATATGAACATTTGCTGTAACTAAATCAGCATATTCATGTCAAAGAGTAAAAAATATCGAGTAATAATCCTGGATGGAAAGACTACCATATTGGAACATGGCAATCGCATGTTCCAACTAAAAGCGACGAGCATCATTGTCTTGATGATAAATTTTTTTCAAATAATTCCACATGGAGTGAGCAGAGCGATGAGCCATCAAGTTGATGACGATATGTGGTTCCACCGAACTAAGAAACCAAGACATGATTCGAGCATCAGGCACAACCCAAGAAGGAGAAAACGCAACTTCCTTAGAGTTGATAGTATCAGATGTTAGTGTAACATCTATGCCATCAATATGGCTCCAAAGGTCTTTTCCCTTGAGGAAAAATTCAAACTGGAAAACCCAAGTAGAGTAATTTTTTCCCATAAACTTAACACACACTGGTGCAGTGTCCATTGTAAGTAAACTTAAACAAAGATTGCCGAAGAACACTTGTTTGGCAAAAAAAACGCTAGAAAGTATCAATGAAAATTTCCTCAGAAATATAATGCTGAAATTAAAGAAATTGAGAAAATGACTCTACACAGATATTTGCCAAAGAACACTTATTTAGCAACAAACGCTAAAAAAATATCAATGAAGATTTTCTCATAAATAAAAAATTGAATTTTTTTCTCAAAGAAGCTTTGATACTATGTCAAAAATAAGTCAAGAATGTTGTATGAAAATGACCGAATGATTTGGTCTTATGATTTCTTTTTATTTATAGACTTTACAAATTACAATAAACCTACAAAATACATCAAAGCTGTCTATGAACAGTTGTGGACAACTGTTTATGGATAGTTGTTTATGGATAATTATTTACAACTAAATAGACTATGGACAGCAACTGTGTACAACTAAATAAATATGGACAACAAATTACAGCAAAACTGTTATGGACAGCTAAGCTGTCAATGGAACACACCAAAGCTGTTATGGACAGCTAAGTTGTCCATTGACACTAACAACTCAAATAGAACCAAACCATCTATGGCCAGCAAGCCAGGTAATCTTCCTCCATGTTCATGTATCGTTCTGTGGATAACAAGCTCAAATATCATCCATTATTGCTTTGGACTTGATCATCTGGATCAGCTTGTTGAAATCAAATCCACCATGAAATTTATGAATCCTTTTTGCATCTCCAACTTTGTACGTTTGCATTGTTCCGTATTGATTAAAGACAATATTATGATGAAGTTTGAAATACTAATGGTTCGGAAAAACTATCTATGAGTACCAAAGGCTTTTATCAAATTGGTTAAACAATTTAAAACTTAAGTGCAATAGCAAAGCATCACTGAAAACAACACCTCGCAACGCAGGCTATGACATACCTCGATACCTGTTTTGGTAAAGATCCCAAATTCTGCAGCAACTGAAAAGCCAGTCCAAACCCAAAATAATTAGAAGAAAATGAACACTAAGAATTACAATAATCACTTGTAGTACATCAAACATGAGCAATAGTTTCAGCATTTCAAATTAAAGACACATGACTTTGGAGGCTTCAATAGCAATAACATCGTGCCAACAGAAATAATACGTTGACATCTTAACCAGAAATGCACTACTCCCATCCAAAGCATAATCCTTAGAATCATTCAATAATAACTCCACCTGAAATCAACTGAAAGATCATAACTTCACCACATTCTACTAAACGGCTAAATTTTCTACTCATGTTAAAAGAGAAGTATGATTAGATTGATTGATCTTTATAATGGGAAAGTTGTCTGCTTAGGACTAAAAAACAGGAGAAGAAAATTACTTCATTTGATTCAGATGGAAACCTTTGATTCCTACAAAAGTAGGAAAAGTTCGTTGAATTTGACTGCAATATGAGAATCATAAACTCATTTCATCGTCTCGACCTCATCATGAGTATTAATTCCAAAACCCAAATGCTCTGGTTTATCTGAAGATGAAGACTTGCATATCAGTCGGCCAATATCACTTTTTAGCATACTGTCAGCAAGAGCAGGCTACTTAGTCCTTCTACATTAGCAAAAAAATAAAAATGCATGTTGATTTAAAAGAAAGGGTCTTCTTTCTTTAATCCAAAATCAAGATAAAAATGGTAAATATCACAGAACCCATGTGGTTTAAAGAAATTACAATCTTCCCATCAGAATTCAGAAACTATCTATTAAGTCCCTCAAATAGGAGAAAATATTGAAAGTAGTGCATTTTTTGAAGAAAAATTATAAGGTTTTTCAACATTTTCTCAAATATGAGGAAATAAATGGATAATTTCTGATACTATAATTCTGCAAAAGTACAGGGGTCTTTGTGATAATAACTTAGATAAAAAAATAGTAGAACAACCTACATAGACCAAGGATGAGGAATGCAGTTCCCCATTAAACAAAACATTCATTGCGCTTGATACAGCTGCAGCATAAATTGGAAATACTCACTACTCAGTGAAATACATGCATCTTAACTGTAAGTTAAAATGACAACAAAGTGAAGACAGTAGTCCTTCCTGCAATATTTGTCTCCGAGGTTTTTCAAAACAGCAAAAAATCCCCGTAACTTTAGAAAATATGCAATTACAATCCTGAATTGTTGCTATATTACAATATACTCCCTTAAATATCTTGATTTTGTCAAATTTACTTGCAAATATCTCTCCTAACAAGTCTAAAAAAGTCACTATAGGAGATGTAATGGTTACTTTTTTAACTTGGAGGTTCTTTTTGTTATTTCAATAAACATGAAGGGTAGTATTTGTACTTAACCCTTAATAAGACAAAAATAAGTATTAATAAATGGTAATCACCTAAAATAGGTTCGAGTTTTACACTTATTCATAATGTAGTGTAAGTTGTAGAAATTCGCAATAAAGATTTGGTAAAGTTATAAGAAACAAGTGTGGCGTATAGGAAAGGAAAAAAATGAATTTACATAGTTCGGTAGAAACTTTACATAAACATATAACCAAAATTTTACTGTTATATGTGCAAGTAAAATATTTACATAGGGTGTGTAACTGAAGAAATTTGAAAGAAAAAATGTGAACAATGTACGAAATATATTGTGAAATGGATAAATCAAAATAAACTTTAAATATTAGTACAACTCGAGTGTGTTTTGTGAGCATAACTAAATTCAAGAGAACAGTAACAGATGGTAAAATGAAGAATACCTTGTCTAATAACATAAACATAAACATACGAAACAAATAGTACATTATGAGAGAATTCAAGCGATCAAAGCTGGAAATGCAGAGAAGAAGATCATTTTTGTATTCATTTCAATGTAATTCATCTTAACACCAAACCATGAGAGATAGTGCCATTAGGATAACGCAATATGCGTTTGACTGCATGCCAATCTGGAATCAATGGTTTAGCCATAAATTGGCAAATCTTGTTAACAGCAAATGAAAGATCTGGTCTGGTATAATGAGGTATTGTAAAGCACCCACAATACTTCTATAATGAGAAGGATTGTCATAAGGATCACCCACATAAGCTGACAGTAAACAATTAGAGACCATAAGTGTAGCAATAGGCTTGGAATTATCCATACCAGTTTGAAGTAGAAGTTCTCTTGCATATTTAGATTGAGTGAGAAGTAAATGCTGGGGCTGAGCCATGGATTCCAAGAAACCGCCTCAACCTACTCCCAAAACCCATGACCATCAAAAGCACCATGGCTGTTTATTAAAAAAAAGAAAAATATTAGTAAAATTAACTTAAAAGAAAGAAGAGAACCCTGAAAGTGGGAGCTGGGTCATAAGGGAAGAGGCAAAGAGGAAACGAGGAACCAAAGAAATCACAAATTGAATGAGTTACCATCAACACGAAACCATGCACCGTAAAGTGGAGTTTAGTAAAGGTGGCTTTTTTCTGCGATCCCGTAATTGAATCATTTCTGTTAATCTCAAAATCTGTTTAATTACTTAGAATCTGAAATGCTTTTGGTGTTAGTTAATTTGGATAAAATGATATAATCACAAATTCTCCATCCCAAGATCTTCCTTAAAAAAAATCAAATAACAGAGAAATATATAATACACAACACAAGAATTATAGTGGAAACTCCAAATTAAAGAAAAACCACTTTCGTTGTCAAAAGACAACCAGAGAAAAATTCACTATGTGAAAAATTGTTATAACCACATTCTCAGTAATTTTCTCACACACCCAAAAGACAAGAGCAATTACAAGCCCAAGAGAATTTTCCCACAAAATTCTCTCACTCGAGAACTTCTCATACAAGCTTTTCTCTATTTTTGGGATGATTATCAATGAAGAAATGAAGCCATATTTATAGCCTTCAAGTTCTCATTTCATATGCCAAACATTTCTTCATTCAACAAAATTAGGCTACCTAATTTTTATATTCTTTATTCAAATAAGGTTAGGCACCTCCATCTTTGACAATATGGTAAGCCACCTTCCATGAATTTTCTTCTAAATTAGGCACCTCTTATTTTGACTAACAAACCTAATATTATTTTTAATCAATCATAACAATCTCCACCTTGATTAAAAATAAACATGGTTACCACTACAACACTATCTATTCTAACAGTCATAATTCTCTACACCGAGAATTATCATACTCCACCATAAAGAGTACACCTACTTAGAATTAATCACCAATTCTAAGAATTTCACATCGGCTCATGTCGAGAAAAAAACTTGTCGAAATTTATGGTGCAACTCTCACACTTGGTTTTCCCGAGAGTTCATCACCATCAACATCCTTTCCACCACACACCTTGCATCTATACTGCCAATGCCCGTGTGCAAACTTGTGGACCCGCTACCAAGAATACACCCCTCTTTCATGGCAATATTTAGAGACCACGGCATGCCATATGATGTACACGCTTCTTTTCAAAGAACATCACTATAGTATTTGAAAATAGACATACTATTAGCTGTCCGTCGGTATTTGAGCTTCTTATAGGATCGCCTCCACTCTTTGGACAATTTCTTTTTAGGTGCCCAGATTGTCCACACCCCCAAAGACACTATCTTCTTTTTCATGAAATTGTTTTTCTTTCTTGGTTGCCTACCAATGCTAAGTTTTCAAGCGAAACATTTCTTTTTACCACTCACGCTTTTTCTTGAGAAAACAATCATAGTAACTTCGAAAAAATTATTTTCTCCTTTCCATGAATCAAGATAGGTTTCACGTGATCATAAGCTAAGATGGAAGAGACCAGATGAGCCTTAAAGCTATATCTTCATCATCAAGTTTAACTCCAATGGTTTCCGCTCGGTAGACAATACCATTGAGAACACTAGATGGTCGACATAATAGTTCCTTCATTCATACGCAAAGTATGAAACCGCTTCTTTCAAATACACCCGATTTGAAACGCTCTTTTTCCCGATACAATTCTTCAAGCTTTTCCCAAAGTTCTTTGGCCATAGATATTCCATGCACATTTGCAAGAATATTTTTGGCCAAACAAAGCCGAATTGCACTTGCAGCTCTTAGATCAAGATCTTCCCAATCTTCATCACTTATATTGGTTTTACTGGACTCAATACCAAGAATGTGAGGGCTGGTTTCCCCTTTAACGCTTGTAACCCATATTGGATCAACAAATCTTTGACTTGTCCTTGCCACAAGCCAAAATTGATTCTCCCATCAAATTTCTCAATGTCAATCTTGACTCCTGACATTTCTCCTTCTTTCTTTAAAATTGGCTCTGATACCAGTTGTTAGGTAATTTGGATAAAATGGTGTAATCACAAATTCTCCCTCCCAAGATCTTCCTTAGAAGAATATCAAATAACAGAGAAATAGATAATACACAACACAAGACTTATAGTGGAAACTCCAAATTAGAGAAAAACCACTTTCGTTGTCAAAAGACAACCAGAGAAAAATTCACTATGTGGAAAATTGTTACAACCACACTCTCAGTAATTTTCTCACACACCCAAAAGACAAGAGCAATTACAAGCCCAAGAGAATTTTTCCACAAAATTCTCTCACTCAAGAACTTCTCATACAAGCTTTTCTCTATTTTTGGGATGATTATCAATGAAGAAATGAAGACATATTTATAGCCTTCAAGTTCTCATTTCATATGCCAAACATTTCTTCACTCAACAAAATTAGGCTACCTAATTTTCATATTCTTTATTCAAATAAGGTTAGGTACCTCCATTTTTGACAATATGGTAAGCCACCTTCCATAAATTTTCTTCTAAATTAGGCACCTCCTATTTTGACTAATAAACCTAATATTATTTTTAATCAATCATAACATTTGGTGTTCTTTGGGATCCTTCTATGCAAGTCCAAAAGACTAAAGTAGCAAATGATATTATTATTATTATTTTTGAAAGACGAAAATACTTTTTATTACATTTTATTTATTATAAAAATGATATTTCATTGTTATCTTTATTTTTTGTATGGTTAATAGTTTATTTTTATTGTTACAAAAAATGAGACACAAATATTTTTTAATTTTTTCAATTAAATTAGATAAAAATATTATAATTTAAATAAAATGTAACTAAAAAAATAAAATAAAACATAAAACATAAACAAAATAGTTATTTGTTTTTGTGTATTTCTTTTTTTATAATAATAAAACTAAACTATTACAAAAAATAAATACAAGACTTAAGCATCATTTTTAGAATAAATATAGAACATTTAGAGTCATTTTTCCCTTTTTAAGATAGTTATTTTAGTTCTATAATTTATGGGTTAGATATTATAAATTTTATAGATATAAGTAAGATAAATGAATAAAAGATCTAACATAATGAGTATTTACATCTAATAATAAAAAATACAAAAATAACATGGTTAATAATTAAAAGGTATAGTTCTAAAAAAGATATTTTTTGTGTTATATTAAAAAGACTAAAATATTTTCAAATTTATCAAATTTAAGATTTAAGATTTAAAACTTAATGTTTATTTTTTAAAATTTAGAGTTTAACGACCAATAAAAATGTATTATTGGTAAATCAATATATTTCTTGTTTAAAAAACTCCTTATTTTTGTTCATTTTACTCTTAAATGTCAATAACATCTAACTAGTAACCATTTATTCTTAAAAGATTAACATACAAGAATGATAATACCCCTGCTTACTTATGAATCTCATATTAGTATTACACTTAAATAATATAGGACATTCTTTTCATATTCTAATATTCCTTCTAAGTATGTGTCATTTCAAAGAACAATTTATATTTTTTAATCTATTATTTCAATCTTATACTTTTATTTCTATCTTCTTCTTCCTTCTATTTTCTTTTGTTTTTTTCCTTCTTCTTTAATTTTAATTTCATTCTCCTATTTTATTTCAATGTTATATTTTCTTTTGTTTTGTTTTTTTATCTTCAACTTTCATTTTTTTAAAAGATCTATTAGGATTCTTTTTAACCTATTGATCAACTGAGGTTCTTATATCACATAAAATTTGTATAATATATAAGTAACATTAATTATTTAATTTTAAAATATTAACCTCAAATAAAGTTAAATATCATACTATTTATAAACACTATATCAATATATTTCTTAATCAATATGAAATATTATTTTAACTTAACACTTTGTATTTTTAATTTGTTTGATCATATTCTAATTATATTTGATTCATTTATATCTTTTTTTATTTTTTGTAATGCCTATGTATTTTTATACGAGGGAGTCCCATTAATTTTTTTCCTTTATCCATTGATTGAACGAAGTTCTAATATGTAAATTTTGTATAATGCATCAAAATGAAAAATTCAATTCTAAAATGTTAAACTCTAAGAATGATAATATTCATACTTACTTATGAACCTACATGAGTATCATATTTAAGTAATATGTGACATTTTTTTATACTCATATATACATTTAGTTTTGTTATGATAAAAATAAATACTTATAATTTATCAAAAAAAACATTCAAATTGAACGATTATAGACCTATAAGTAAGACTAATTTTTACATTGTAATATTCAATTTTTATAAATAACGAAACTAAAGGTACCCAACTTAAAAATTATAAAATTAAAATACTCATTTGTACATAATAATCAAACTAGGGTGACTTTACTCTTTTCAAAAAGAGATCTTTAGAGGGGTAACAATCATGGTTGTTACATTTGTTTATGTCATATTTTTTGTTAAAGGAGAATTAAGATGATTTGTAATGTTCAAGCCAAAAAAATATATAATAGAAATAATTGGGTGTAATTTAATACATATTATGTAGCAAAAAATGAGTGGTTTTAATCATCCAAAATCTTAGAGCTAAACTATTTTTTTTACATAACTAAAGAACTTGTGTTATCAACCATCATAATTTTTAAAACAAAAAATGGATATTTACAGGGAAGAATTATAATCACCACAACGGCGTAATAATTTATTAGAATATACTAAATTTTATAAAAAAATTATTTTATAATAATTTTTTTGTTATGAAAAAAATGACAACTAACAAATAATCAATTTTTTTTAATTTTTATATTATAATTTTTGTAGTTATTGTTGCATGTTAATAAAGTAAATTTAAAAAAAATGATATCTCAATAATAGTTAAAAAATATGAAAAAATAAAAAATATTGATAATTTATTTTTATATCGTCAATTTTTAAAATAAAAAGATTAAAGTGCTACCAAAAAAATTTAACTCTTACAAAAAAAGATTAAAGTGCTCTTATCAATACAACTAAAAGACTTATTCATCCTAATTTTTAAAATGAAAATTAATGTCTATTAAAAAACAGGATCAAAAAATTAATATATTAATAATAATTAAAAAAATATGAAAATAAATATTAGTAAGTTGTAGTTGTTGTTGTATGTTAATAAAGTAAATTTATAAAATTAATATCTTAATAATAATTAAAAAATATGAAAAAATATTGTTTATTTGTTCTTACGTTATTGATTATTTAAAATAAAAAACTAATATACCTCAAAAAGATTAAAATGTTATTCTTAATATAACAAAAAGATTTGTAATATGACTCACCTTTAATTTTTAAAATAAAAATTAATCTTTACTAAAAAAAGAAAATATTGGTAATTTATAGTTTTGTTGTATGTTAATAAAATAAATTTATAAAATTAATATATAAATTATAGTAAAAAAAATGAAAAATATTAGTAATTTGTTTTTACCTAAATTTTTCAAAATAAAATAAATAAAATGTTACAAAAAAACTAATAAAAATATTAAAATATTTTTTTATATAACAAGTACACTCACTATGTGTGCAAAGATAGAACAAGGATAATTATATTAATAATTATAGCCATCCTGCGTTGGTTTCATTGGTTTCAGATACATTTTATTAATAATAATTGGTTATGAATTAGTAGTAGTTTTCACATGGTTTAATCAAGTTTTTATTTTTTTAACATTTTTTTAAAAATATGTTTAATTTAAAAAAATTAAATTATAACTTAATTCTTAATTTGGTATTATTAATTTTTATTTTTTAACTATTTAATATATATTTTTAAGTAAAATAAAAAATATAATATAAAAATAAATAAAATTTAATCTAATTATACAAAGAACTGTATATTTTATTATTAAAATTATATTTTTTATATAATTATATATATATATAATAATAATAATATTAATATATATTCAGTTTAAATTAATAACAATTTCAATATCGCAATAACCATCTTCATTCTTACGTCTATTCGGTTATAATTATTTTATAATTATTTTCTTTGTAAAAATATCAATTTTTTTTACGAATAATCACAATTTCATTTATAAACACTATATTCTTAATCGCAACTCTTTCAAAAATTAATGTCAAAAAAGAAAAAAGAAAAAAACATCGAAGTAACTTCGCAATGGTGTATAGGAATGGGCAAAAAAAACCGTGGGTTTGGTTTTTATCCGTTTAATTTTGGGAACGGTTTCGGTTTTGGATAAAAACCGAACATAAAGGAGCGGTTACGATTCGGTTACGGTTATACTTAAAACCGTATCCGTCCTTACCCAAAATTAATTATATTTATTTAAATAAATTATATATTAATTAAGTTTACTTATTTTTAACCTAATATATAAACCAACCTAAACATTTTTTATTTCACTGCGTCTCTACTCTATTCTCTCGCCTCTCATTTTTTCTTAACCTAAATTTCTCTTAAACTGCTCAGTTCTCTCGCCAGCCGCCAGCCGCCAGTCGCCAGCCGCTAGTCACAGTCGCCAGTCGCTGAGTCCAGTCGCCAGTCGTCGAGTCCAGTCGCCAATCCATTGATAGTTGACATAAAAAATGATTTGTCTCCCCAGGATGAGAAGGAGATCAAGGTAAGTTCTGAGTTAAGTCAATATTCAGGTATACGATCATTATTGGTGGTTTGGTTTCATTTTTTTTAAATACTTGTATTATGTATATATCACTTTTTCAGGATAGTTTCATGTCAAGTAGAACAGGAGCAATGTTCCTAGCTACAGCTTATGACAAGTCATCTGAGGCTTGGACTGGATCCTCACCTAATTCATTGGTCAGTTTTTTTTTAATTTGACATTATCGAATAATGATGTGCTCAATTTCTTATCTTTTGCCAGCCAAGAATTACTTCAAGCAGATAGGACCTTTTTTGTTGTTGTTTCAATAAGTGTTTACTAGTGACACAGAGATGTTGATGCTGATAATAAGTGCATCAACTTTCATTTATGATTATTTATAGTAAAGAATGTGACATATTATTCCCTGCCTATTTTCCTTTCGACATTGGTATCTTGTTAAACTAAAAGGAGCTTAAAAGGCTGGTGGCTTATGCTAGAAGCAGTGCATACTTGTTGACCAGACTCGTTGTAGAGGATCATAACGATTTATATAGATGGGAGGTGAGTTGAAATCACATATTTGAGTTATACCATCTACAAATAATGTTTTGATTTTTCAATAAATTTTGATTTGCAGCGTATCTTTTGAACTCTTTTGAATAACTTTGATGCAGTGGTTCTTCTACACAGCGATAAATTACCTTATCCCTAACGTCTTCTCTTTCCCTTTGAACTAAGTCTAGGTATAATATTTTGTAGAGATGAACATGGTCCCTGACATGTTTTCATTTTGTAATTTTAAAGCATAGTGTTAGGTGGCTTCTGTCATGTTTGATGAGAATATGGTTGGCAGGAACTTATATGGCATGCGGAAATGCCAGCAAAATTTTCCATCCCTATATTTTAGTTGGAGACTTAGAGGGTAGCTCAGAGGAGCTAAGAAATAAGCTATTGGTAGATTTTGATCCATTGAAGTGCTTTGTTGGGAATCTTGAGGTAAGTAATGTTCACTTTGTATTAACATGCTTGCTGATGTTATCTTGACAGTATCCCCCCTCCCCCGCAAAAAAAAAAAAAAAAAAAAACAAACAAACAACCTCCTTACCCTTTCTCTTTTTCTTGTTTGTAGAAAGAGTTCTCCAATAAATTCGAGATATGGTATGATTCTCTTGGAGGTGATACTGTTGGTCTAACATGGGGCACTTCTGGTTCCAAGGTTTCATTGAGATACTTTTTGTGCACTAGTTAGATATATTTTAAACTGTCTCAGTTGGCTTAATTTTGATTCCCTTGTTTGTATCTCAGAAACAGGGACGGGAAGAAGCAGATGAGGAAATAAAAAATCCTATTGATTTGTTAAAGGATGTTGGAGAAACTTGAAAAGGGTTTGTGAGGAGTGTTTATTTTCTCAAATCCCCACGCCTTTTAAGCTAATTTTTTTCCCTTCTGGCCATTTAACCACAAGTCAAATGAACACTCCACTTTTCCTATTGAGCGGCTGTTTTGTCTTTGTCTGATCGACGGATGATCCTTAGTGTCATCTTTTCAATGCAAGAGAGCAGTTTTGAGAGGCAACCTGCTTGTCTCCTATGTCAGAATAGTAGCCCTGTCATAGTAAACCAAACAGGCCTTTACTTTCTATAGGAAGCTTTTTGCACCATAACAAGCCATGGACAAGAGAGGCTAATTAGCATTGGAAGCCTTTTACACCATTATATGTTATTGTAATTTATTATTATTTTGCTCTAAATTGTAATTTGTTATTCAATTGTGGTAGGATATGGCATTCAAAAAAGTGGTGCTTAGTCTACGATGCTCTCTTCTTTAGACCCGTATGGACATAGTTCCCTCCATTTGAAAATTGCGTGAAATGGCAGTGTTCATTTTTGACTCTTACTAATTTTTGGGTGCATGTTTATGTATTGTTATTGTATGTGTTGAAGAGTTTGATATACTGACACTTCTTTAGACCTGTATGTGTTCATTTTTTAATATTTGTATTAGTTTAGGATATTTTATTTATATTTTGTGTTTTTTTATTTATATGTATTTAATTTTATCTAGATTCATATAAATATATATTATTAAATGTTAATTTTTTTTATCATAAACTTAAAATAAAAAAGTTAAATAACAAATTGAGATAACAATTGCAATATCCTTGTGATTGCATAGCCAAGAGGAGCTCAATTGAATAGGATTTTAAAAAACGTTTTTTTTTTGTTTGTTTTTAATAACTGTCTCGAATTGTTATCTGTAGGTAAAAAACTGTCCTTAAATTGTAGCGGTTTTGGGAACAGATTTTATAATTCAGTTCGGGGACGGTTATACTTGTAAGCTCGTTTGGTTAAGCCATAAGCCAACTAGACAAGCAAATGACTATTTAAAGTCGGCTAAGACACTCTGGGCCTGAAATCGAATGAACTCCACACACGTCTCAGTCATCTTTGAACAAAAGAGAAATCAAGTTCTCATAGAGAGCATCTTACTGCATCTGCAGTTATGGGCCCGGAGACTTTTATGAGTCGAAGTCTATTAGGACTCATTCACTTCTTCTGTGGTGAGCCCAAGTGCGACTTTTCTGTTTGTTATAAAGAGTAGAAAACTTCTTTCAAAATACGATGTGGTACTTTCACTATTATATATTATTTTGGAGTAGCCTTTTCGTTTCAATTTCACATCATCCTACATAACCTAAAACACAAAAACAGTTCCTCCAACATCAAAAGCTAAAGCAAATTTGTGAGCACATACAGGGTGTCATCGTTGTTGTGCAATTAGTAAAATACGAAATCTTGGAAAGTGCTTCTGCATTCACAGTAACCTCCGAGAAATTTAGCATAAGCTAAATCTGCAACAATAATCTCTGTTGCTGGTATAAGAGATCTGATTGTTGATAACTGTGAAGCTATGGAGGAAGAGAAAGAAGTGTTGTTGCAGAGCTCAGTCGACGTTATAGGAGAGATTGCTTCGATATCGGAATACAGATGTACGGTTAAGAAGCATTATTGTAATCTAGCGCGAAGATTGAAGCTATTGACTCCAATGTTCGAAGAAATTAGGGACAGTAAAGAGGTTTTGCCGGTGGAAACTGTGAAAGCTTTGGTGGATTTAAAGGATGGTCTGCTATTGGCTAAAGAGTTACTCAGATTTGGCAGTGAAGGCAGCAAAATTTACCTGGTGTGTGTATTATTCGATTCTGGCCTTTTTTTTTATTTTTTCGTCTATTTCTTTGCTTGTTGATGCGGAAAGAGAAGAGAGTAGAAAATGAATTGATTGATATTTCCCCGGGAATATGGAGCAGCCAATTGCTCACTTTCGTGTGATGAAGCTGCTAAAATAGTTTTTGTAAAAAAAAAATTTGTATAAGAATCCACGGATTAAAAATCAGAATCTCATAAAAGTTGTTCGAGATTCACTTATTTGAGTGGGAACCATTTGGAGCTATAGTTATTGTAAAAGTTAGGTATCTAAAATTCCTTTTTTTAACAACCACTTTTTTCTTAGGTTCTAAATTGGATTATCAAAGTTGAAGGTTGCTTGTTTGCTTCTTTAATTTGGTTTTTTATTGACGATGGTGCTTTAGATATGGTAAAATTTTCAATTAAAGGTCCTAATCGCTGCTCATAAATTAGCAGCAGGTATTGACTAATTCAAATAAATGCTTGAGCCCATTCCCCTGCTTAAGTTTCGCCCTAATTTCTTTCGTTTTTTTATTACTTATTTACACAATTCTTAGGCTGAGCTTGTTACTATTTTAGCAGCACGCTAAAGCATTATGCCCAAAACTTATATACAATTTTCCCTCTATTTCTTATTAAGTGGCATTCATGGGCTTTAGAAGTTGAATAATGTATTTTCAATGGTTTTTCTTTTCTAGTCTTGGTTTGATGCTTGGTTTGATGCAAGACGGAAGTGCGAATGCATTAATAATATGAAAACACTTAGGAAATAAGAAAGAGATGAGTAAAATTTAGACTAACAAAACTTATTCTTTGATAAGAGGTCTTCATATTTGTGTTATGAAATAAACATAAGAAAACTATTATCTTGGTAAGGACTCTAACAAATCTAGTATTAGACAAACCTAGTTATGTTATGTATCTTTAGACGAGCACTCTAGCAAATCTAAAGTAGGATTATCCTAATGATATTCATTTATTTTATGGATAAGAGGACTTTAACTTTCAAATGGAAAAAATAAGAATTATTCCTAAAATATTAGGAATAAGAGAAATAAAAGAGAACTTTTTTAATATTAATAAGTTGATTATTTTTGAAGATACGTTATACAAACATAAGACATTTATTTATAGTTGAAAAGTTCTTATAATAGTATATAAAGTTTTTTATGTGTGACTCTAGTAATACACAAAAAAATTCTAAATAAAGGTTTTTATGTGAGACTTTAATAGTACATAAAAATTAGAACTCTAAACAAAATAAGTTATTACTTTAGTAAAACTCTAAACAAAATAAGCTATTACTTTAGTAGAACTCTAAACAAAATAAGCTATTACTTTAGTAGAACTTTAAACAAAATAAGTTATTACTTTAGTAGAACTTTAAACAAAATAAATTGCTTTCTCTTTTTTAATTTTATTCTGTATTATTCCCTTCCACTTATTTAAGACTTGTCTTTGAGTTTTTTTTCAAATGAGGAAGGTAATACTTGTAACATTATCTTCAAAATTGAATTTTCTTATTGTTCCATTTCATTTAGCCAAATATTGTCTGCGTGCTCACCTTTAAAATTAATATTTTTAACAAGTTCTGGAATAATGAAATATGACTCGGTATTTTGAAGATGATTTTGACAACTCTTGTTGCTTTAGAAAATAATTTGTTGTGATGTCCAATAATTGATTGCATTTGAAAATAGTAAAGACATTTGGTTCTTTAATTGCAGGAATATTTATAAGTGTTATGATATTTGAATATTTTTTTATGAAAATAATTTTAAGATTTGAAACTAATTCACCCTATAAAGAGAATATCTCTTCAAATTCTTCCTTTTGAATTTGTATGATCTTTAATATAGGTTTATTGACCTTAATAATATGATCATTTTTGTATTCGATCAAAATTATCTCAAGTACCTTGTTTTCAAAAGATTGCTCTTTCACTTTTAAAGTTTTAGGCGAGTTTTCCGTTTTTGCCAGCTCATATTTAATGCTGTATTGGATTATCTTTTCCACTCGAGAAAAATATTGATTTTGAGTTTTTTCATTATCTTTTTGAATATGAGTTTTATTTATATTTTTGTTTAATAATGTCAATGATGAAAACATTTTATTAAAAGCTTGATTAACCTCTTGACGAAATTCTTTAAATTCTTTTTGTGAAATACCTTTATTATGCTTCATTGGACTCATATGAACTTTGCTCTTTATGGAAGAAGCTATTAGAAAATAAGAAAAAGATGAGCAAAATTTAGATATTCGTTTTTTAGCAAGAGGTCTTCGTATTTGTGTTACGAAAGAAACACAAGAAAATTATTATCTAGGAAAATACTCAAGCAAATTTAGAAAAGACAAGCCTAGTTATGTTATCTATCTTTAGACGAATACTCTTGCAATTTTAGAGTAAGTCTAGCCTAAATTAAACTACTTCCTCTTTTATAATCTTGTCTTGTATTATAGTTTCATCATTTTTATGGGTTCCGTTGAACTTGAAAGTAGCACTTGGCCATGCGCAGAGTTGGAACTAGGAAATTTAATTTGTGGGTGCCAAATGACAAATTTATTGCTATTTTTATTTGCATTTACACTATATAGCATATTATATTAGTGGTAAAGAACAAATTTTTCAAAGGGGGTAAGATGGCAAAGGGGTGGATATGTATAGGGATGAGGACGGTACATGTCCTATTTCAACTCTCAATAAATAAATTTAGGTGTAATATTTATAAAATTATAGATAAATTATATGCATAAAATAAAATTATATCTCGTCTAGATTTTAAATTTTAGGTTTTTAATACTCAAGATTTGACTAGAAACTCAATAATTTGAACATATATTCACTAAAATTGATACATATATCATTTTTTCTAATTAAAAACAAATGTTAACTAAATATTAACTATTATTATTTATTACCGTGTATATGGTGTCTCCCAAGGTACAAATCATAAATTTGCCACTGCCAACACCCATAACCCTTGTTCAGTACCTGGCCGGGTGTCTGTTGAAAATTGATCAATAGTGGATATAGCTACGTTCATTTTTAACACTCACTCCATTCTATGCAGATGCATACCACTTGGTACCATGATATAAGAAATTATAGGAAATTGGGAAAAAGTTATGTATCCTAAGAAACATTGCATGCCATGAGTGAAGTGATTGCAAAATTTGGGTGCGACTAGCATTTTCTTGTGGATAAGTATTGTATTACTTGCCTTATGTCAGTTATTGGAATTGTTTTCCTCTTCATTTTCCGATGGAGGAAGTGTAAAATGCTCTGATGTCAGTGGTTGTTCTAAGAGGAAATATTATTACAGTTGATCAAGTACTTTGATGTCACCCCATATTTTGAGATCAAGTTTTGCAAACAATTTAGTGTCTTTCTTGGTCCTTTTTTTGAAACAAATTTATATGAAATTTCTTTCTGAAAGCAGCAAGAGTATTAAAGGATGTATACAACCTGATATGTTGGTCTATTTCATTGTTCACTGTTTCTAACATTTAACTAAACCTTCTTTTTGTTGATTTTAGGTCTTAGAAAGGGAGAAAATTATGAACAAGTTTCATAAGGTGACATCTCAGTTGGAACAAGTGTTGAGTGGAATTTCCTATGAAAAACTTGACATATCTGATGAAGTTAAGGAACAGGTACAGATTCATCATTCCGCTTTTTTGCTACTGTTGGGGGGTGTTATAATGAAGGACAAGGGCATGTACAGGATACTCCCTCGTTCCTTCTTTCTAAACTTTGTGATATTCACTTTTGAGATTGGTGGCACAGTATTGGGATGATTCCATGCCTGCTCAAATATTCCGTTTACAGATCTGCTTAATAACATGAAAAATAATTTCACAAAATTATAATGTTTATCCTTATCTATGTTGTTTTGGCTATTTTTCTTATCCAGATTGAGCTTGTTCTTGCTCAGTTTAGAAGAGCAAAGGGAAGGATCGATCCACCTGATGCTGAGCTATATGAGGATCTTTTATCTCTTTATAACAGCAGTGATGCAGCAGTAGATCCAATTGTCTTGAAGAGAGTAGCAGAGAAATTACAATTGATGGGGATAACTGAACTTACTCAGGAGTCACTAGCTTTACATGAGATAGTTTCTAACATGGGTGGGGATCCTGGAGAAAGTATAGAGAAGATGTCAATGCTACTTAAAAGAATTAAAGATTTTGTGCAAACAGAAAACTCCAACATTGATGCTACCACTCAAGAACAGTGTTCTTCTGTTGGCTGCAGTGGACAAGTATCCACGGATAAAAATTACAAGGCCCCAGTTATGCCAAATGATTTTCGCTGTCCAATATCGCTGGAGTTGATGAAAGATCCAGTCATTGTTTCAACAGGACAGGTATATGTGTGTTACGTGCTAGTTCTTATATAACCTGACGTCAGTTGATTCCCGTGGGCCTATGTTATATGAGTATTAGTTTTGTAGGATACACTACTCTCATGAGAAAAAAGTTTTGGTGTACACAATCCAATGGAGAAAATTATTGGAAAATTACATAAAATAATAATTCTAAAACTTATGAAAATAAAACTATCACCCAATAATATTGAACAGGGTCATTTCGGATGAAGTTCAATATTCAACATTAAACGGGTTTATATAACTTAGTTCAATTTGAATGGCGTTTAATGTGAAATAATGGATAGGATTTTTTTTAATAATAAAAATATATAAATTGGACATAATAGGTGTTATTTTTGTTGTTTTTTCATTATTATTTATGTTCAATAATAGATTTAAGACATTATGTTACTTCCATTTGACCAATTTGGTTTCTTTAAGTTTTGCTTTGGCCTTTTAGAAATATCCAGTATGGTTAAGAGTATAGAATTGGAAACATTTGACCATTTGATGGATCGGGTTTTCTACTGATTATGTTTAGGTTAGAGTCCTGGTATCATTTGTAAATGGTGCATATTATAGACTTGCTTATGTTGATAATACTATTAGTACTTCTAACCAGTCCTCTCCACTCTTGCAGACATATGAACGTTCTTGTATTGAGAAGTGGTTGGAAGCAGGCCATGAAACGTGTCCAAAGACACAACAGGCACTAAGTAGCACCATCCTTACCCCAAATTATGTCCTGCGGAGCCTAATAGCCCAATGGTGCGAGGCAAATGGCATTGAACCTCCCAAACGATCAAGTAGTTGTAGGACTAATAAAGCCAAGTCTTCTTGCTCACCTGCTGAGCGGACTAAGATTGACATTCTTCTAAGTAAGCTCACATCTGGCAATCCCGAAGACCAGAGATCTGCTGCTGGAGAGATCCGTCTTCTAGCCAAGCGCAATGCTGATAATCGTGTGGCTATTGCCGAAGCTGGTGCTATCCCTCTACTTGTAGGCCTCCTTTCAACTCCTGACCCTCGCATACAAGAGCATGCAGTAACAGCTCTTCTTAACCTTTCCATATGTGATGAAAACAAAGGAAGCATAATATCCTTTGGGGCTGTTCCTGGCATAGTTCAGGTGCTCAAGAAGGGGAGCATGGAAGCTCGGGAAAATGCAGCTGCCACTCTTTTTAGCCTCTCGGTTGTGGATGGAAATAAGGTTACAATTGGAGCTTCTGGAGCTATTCCACCACTCGTGACTCTTCTGAGTGAAGGAACCCAAAGAGGTAAAAAAGATGCTGCAACAGCACTTTTCAATCTCTGCATTTACCAAGGGAACAAGGGTAAGGCAGTGCGAGCTGGTGCTGTTCCCATATTAATGCGTTTGCTAACAGAACCTGGTGGCGGAATGGTTGATGAAGCATTGGCCATTTTAGCAATACTTTCTAGCCATCCAGAAGGTAAATCAGCTATTGGAGCTGCAGAAGCAGTGCCGATTTTGGTAGAGGTCATAGGGAGTGGGTCTCCGAGGAACAGAGAGAATGCAGCTGCAGTTTTGGTTCACCTTTGTTCTAGTGATCAACAACATCTAGCAAAGGCTCAAGAGCTTGGAGTTGTTGGTTCACTGGTAGACTTGGCCCAAAATGGAACCAATAGAGGCAAGCGAAAGGCTACACAGTTACTAGACAGAATTAATAGGTTTGTTGAGCAGCAGAAGCAAGCTCAGGCACAAGCTGAGTCTCAAGCTCATACACAGCTGTCGCAGCCACCTTCCACAGAAAATGGTGTTGATGACTGAGGGAATTTGTTTGTTTCCCTTTTGTTTGCTCGGTTTCTTTCCTTGTCAACAAGTGTCAAATGAGTTGGCTCTGCTTCAGCCGGGAAAGTGGAAGATCACCTTTCCCTACTGTAAGTTATTCATTTGTTTGTGTGGAATGAGGACTATAACTGATTCTTTAAAGATCAACTAGGGTAAATTAAAAGGCCCAAAGAGGTGACATGGATCTGACGTGTATGTCAAATTGTATAATTTTAACACTCTAATCATCCTCCGTTTTTAGTGAAGAGATGTTTCCTGTGTTCAAGACAAGTTTCCCCTAGTTCCTGCTTGTGTATGAAACAATTGTCCAGAATAAAGACACTTGCCACAGGTCCCTAACACTTTTGGGAAATTTTATGTTCTATTTTTTCTGTTCTTTTTAATCAAATAGTATTTAGCGTGGTTTAAAATTGCTACTTGAAAGTGATATATAGATGACTTTTATCTGGTCGACCACATTATGAACTACTTATGTCAAAACGTAATTTGCAGTTGCATATTCAGACACTCGGCTAATGACAATGAATAAAAGTTTTGGATGAATTATGACTCATAAGTTGTATTTTTTTTAGAGATCGAATGGTATTTGATGTTGTTTGAATACGTGATTTAAAGGATTCTGTTATACTATCAAATCAATATGTAAACTACCCTAAGTTAAATAAGTCATGGTACTTATAATTCTAAACCAAACACTACTGTGCTCTTTTCTTTTCTTCTAAGAAACATATGACATGGTTAAAAAGTCCAAACGAGTTATTACAATAAGCCACCTGCAGTAATACATCTAATTCAAACATTATATACGTGACGTAATCAAATACATTGTAAAATATATAAGTAACATAAGATATTCAATCTTAAAATATTAACTTTAAAAAATATTAGTATCATATTATTTATAAATATTACATTAATATATTTTTTATTTTATCTATTAATCTTTTTTCTTATAGTGTCGATTGTTTATCCAATATTTTTATATTTTTATTATATTTTTTGAAAATTACATTAATTTTTTTCTTGTTACATGCATGTTGCTTTGAATAAACAACAAGAAACCCAAAATATCTTTATTAAAGGATTGTAGACTTGAAAATCAGAGAAATAAAATATAAAACAAAAAAATAATAAATAAATTTATATGTATAAACCAAATAAATGGTATCTAAACTATTTAAAGTGTAACACTAAATATTTAAGATAAAAAGGTTTGAAAATATATAGAATAAAATATTCTTAAAAACATATATACATGAATATATGAAAAGTAAATTAAAAAAAGAAAGAAAGCAATAACAGATTAGTAATTAAACAGTAAAGCAAGTTAAGAAAGGGTAAAAATTATACTTAGAAATTCAGGCCTAACTCTGAACGCAAAAGTCAGCTTATGAGTATTAGAGGATTGCACATACTTATAAAGAGCATTGGTGCCTTACTCTTAGCCAATGTGTGATTTAACATCTCCCTCCACATCGGCTAGAGTCCGAATTTACGGCACGGTTCAGATTTACAGCACGAGGGTCGATGGGAGTACAAAGAAGCCAAGAGCCTAGCTCTGATACCAACTTAGAAATTCAGACCTAACTCTGAACCTAAAAGTCAACTTATGAGTTAGAGGATTGCTCAGACTTATAAGGAGCAGTGTTAACTTACTATTAAACAACTTATAACTTAACAATCATAATAAAAGTAACAGTAATTAGAGCAGAAGCAGTAATAAAAAATCTAAATAAAAACAAAGCAAATAAAGTTAAAGCAGTATGATAAACCAAATGAAAGATTGACTGAAACTGCTTATGAAATAAACCTGCATAATCGAAACTGATTAAAATAAACAGTAATATATTATCTACACAGTTCCCAGAAACATGTATACAGAAAAGAAGTTAATACAATCAATGAAATAAAATGAAATCACTTCTCAAAAATTTGCAAAGAATTGATATTAGAAAATATATAAAGTAATTCTTGCAAAGCAAATTAGGACTGAGAAAAACAACAGCTGTTTAGAACAACAAAATTGAAGTTAGTAGGAAAAAAAATGAAAATAAAGATATAAAATAATAATGATAATAATCATATTTTGTTGGAAAAAGAAATATGAAAGCAGCACATTTATATGATCATATTTTAAAGAAGTAACTGCAAGTAAAGTAATTATATCCAAAAGGGTATAAACAGTGAAGTAATTGGATAAAAACTGTTTGAACCTTTAGCATCCAGTAAAGGATTAAACACAATAAAAGAAAACAATGTTAAAGGAATACAAAAAGTTCGCCAAAAGCAGTAGCAGAAAAGAATTAAAATAATTTGTTTGTCCAAAAATACAATGGAAAAAATTATGCTAAGATCCTAGAAAATATGGTATGGGAAAAAGGTTATGAGTATATTGTTGAGTAAAATTTAGAATGAACAACTCTAAATTTATTAATATTAGACAAACGAGTAAGCAATTCTTGTATTATCTGCATTATGTAACAGCCTTTCAAAAGCAACTACATGAAATTGAAGAGAAATCTGCGAACAATCTCTTAACTAACTGACTTAAACTAAGTCTGAAAACATTTGTTTTTATGGAATGATTAAACCAAATGAAGGTAGGCTATTTATAATTATAAAAATGCAATCTACAATATGAAATATAAGCCCAAGAAATAATCCTAGCGTACAAATCTTATCTGCATACACCTTTGGCCTTGATCTTCAACGTTTATTTCTGTGTATTGACTACTTTATTTATTTCTACAACCTTGACTCGCCATTTATTTCTACAACCTTGACCATTTCATTTATTTCTCTACCTCTTGACCATTTCATTTATTTCTCTACCTCTTGATCACTTCATTTATTTCTACCTCTTTAATTATTATTTTGGTGATGATTTTCAACACTCCCCCCCAAGCTCTCACTATTTTTATTATGTTAAGGCGATGGCGAAACATTTCGAACTTGCCAACGCTTAAGCTTTTTGTGAACAAATTAACGACTTGATTATCTGTCTTGATTTGCCTCGTTTCAATTTCTTCTTGTAGAACCTTTTCTCGATAAAGTGATAGTGTATTTCAACATGCTTAGTTCTTGCATGAAAAATGGATTCTCTGCAAAGCAATTGTGATTGATTGTCACAATACAAGCGGTAATGCATAATCTATTGATTGATGTAGATTATTCATTAGTTGTATCAACCAGTGTACACTCTTGAAGGCGCCATTGCCGTGCTTTCGATACTCGGCTTTAGTGGTTGATAATGATCTTGTTGGTTGTCTTTTGCTACCAAGAAATTGTTCGAATCCGGCTTAAACACATACCAGGTTGTTGATCTCCCTGGTGTCAGTGATCTCTGCGTAGTACGCATTGTAGTAACCAACTAACTTGTTGTCTCGACCTTTCTTGTACAAAAGACCATAGTCAATTGTCTTCACATATCTCAATATTCGTCGACTGGCACTTCCAAATATGGCTTAACTTTGGATTTTGCATGCTTGAGCTCATTATGCTTCTTGTAAGAAATGTCGGTAGAGTTAAGGTTAAGTAGATCGGTACGCCTACCAATTTCGATACATTATCGCATCTTCCAAATCTTTTTCCTTCATTATGCGCACACATCGCGGCATTTAGCTCGTCGGCGTCGAAATTGGTTTGCATTCAAGCATTCGAACCGTTTTATCAAATCTTTAGAATATTTTCTTGTGACAAAGAAATATTCCTTCTTGTGTGCGATCAACCTACAACCAAGGAAGTGCTTGAGTTGGCCAAGTTCTTTCATGCGGAAACGGTGACAAATTCTCCTTTGTTCAAAGAATTTATGCCTCATTATCACGAGTTATGATTAAGTCGTCCACATACACTAGCCTGATAGCTAGCTTTCCTTCGTGGCTTTAACAAACAAGATGGAATCTGCCGAATTCTTGAATAACCACTTTGTGTTAGAAATTGACAATCTTTTACCGTACCGTACTGGGTGCTTGTTTTTAATCAAGTAGAGTGCTTTCCGCTTGACTTACACACGTATTCGGGATGATCTTGGCTGCGAAAACCCATTGGTTGGATCATGTAGATCTCCAGATCAACTCTCCACGTGAAGAAAAGCATTCTTCGCATCCATCTGTGAGCTTTCAATCTTTGTTTTGCTGTGAGTGCAAGTAGGACTCGAGAACGGTTGTAAGTTTCGCCCTTTGGACTAAACGTTTCATCATAGTCTAGTCCATCTTGTTGAGAGAAACCACGAGATACCAATCGTGCCTTGTATCTCTCGATTGACCCGTACGGTCTACGCTTTATCTTGTAAACCCGTTTGCGAGGATATGGGTTTCACGTCTCTTGGCTTTCGCAGGATCCCGAGTTTGATTTTCTTTGAAGTGCATCGATCTTCTTTCATAGGCTGTCGTCCACTTTCGGATCTTTGCGATGCTTAAACGTCGTCTCGGGTTCTGTGCTTCAATTATGGCTACATTGGCATATTTGGGATTTGGCGCCGTGTTCTTGTTGACCTACGTGGTTGAAGTTGTGGATTTGATTCTTCTATTTCACTAGAGCTGTCTTAACCGTTTAGTTGTTGATATATGCCGGTTTGTCAAGGATTACGAAATTTACTCTTTGTTCGGCACCATCGTCGTGCGGATCTACAGATTCATCTAAACTTGGTTGGAATTGAATAATATGTTCTTCCATCTTTTGTTGAAGCTTATCTCCAAATTCTCTTGAGTACGGCAATGCTTCCTTCTACGAGGACCGCGAAGATGCCGTCAAACACCACATCTCGTGAAGTGTAGTATCTTCCCTTTCGTTGGATCCTGACATTTCCACCCTTTTCTTTGGGCGTATCATCACAAAGATACATGCTGACTTTCTTGTCAAATTTGCTCCAGTAAATGATCGAGAACAAATACATAACATACTGACCAAATACTCGAACGTAGCTAGCGTAGGTTTCATGTTCCATGTAGTTTCTCGAAAGGGTGAAACAAATTCTAACCTTGGTTGAGAAGTTCATGATGACAAAGTGTAGTCCTCATCGATTCAGCCCAAAACCTCAGGATACATTCTTTCATGTATGCGCGTACTCCCAGACAAATTTCCGCAAGATGTCGGTTCTTTCTTTTGCTACACCATTTTGTTGTGGCGTGTTGTGGTAGTGTCCGATGACGTATTCGACATTCCCTTAGGTATTGAGAGAACTCGCTGAGCTATATTCTCCGCCGTTAATACGTGCGCGAACAACGAATCTTAACCAACTTCTCCTTGATTGACTCTTTAAACTCTTTAAACTTTGATAATACGTCGATTTTTCTTTCATAAATAAAACCCACGCATACCTTGAGAAGTCGTCAATGAATGTCACCGTATATCGCATACCACCGATTGATGGTTGCTTAACGGAGACAGAATACATCGAGTGAACTAACTCCAATGGTTCTTTTGCTTTAAACTTCGATTCCTCGTATGGCGATTGGTGAGCTTTACCATATTGGCACCGCGCCAGGCCGGGTGTGCGTACGTACGTCTAGGTTGAGGAATCCGCTTTAAGCATCGACTTCTTCACCATCACACTTAGCTTGGAATAGCTAACGTGACCTAACCACATGTATCCATCTGTTGTCTCATTTCTTCTTATCTTGTCTACATGTATACGGTCTGTGACATTACGTGGTGATTCCAATCGTTGTCCTCGTTGTCGGTGTTTACGAGATTTTGAGATCACGATACACCGCCCATCTTGGGGACCGAACAAGACATAACGACGATGATGTTAATTGAGCTTCTGAGATAGAAAATTTTTCTTCATTCCTGGGACATGATAAACATCTTGAAGTTGTATTTGGTTAGTACTTATGTCGGCGTAACTATCGTCTTACCGATGTGGGCTATCGGTAACCTTGAGTTGTCAAGCTGTCACCCTTACCACGACCTCCACGTACTCGGTCATGCTTTCAACTTTTGTTTATCACTGTCGTATGATTTGAGCGGCAGAATCTACGATCAGGTCATTCTTGTAGTCAATCTGTTTTTAATGTTGTGCAAGTAAGAGCCAATTCTTCTTCCTCTGTGGCGAATAATGCTTGACATCCCAACCATCTTCGCTATGCTCTTTAGAATTGGAAGTAGCGTATTGCTTTCAGGGCTTTTCTTACTCGGCAATGATCTTTTGCCATGTGACCACGTCTTTCCGCAATTGTAACATTCACCGTCAAATTTTCTATTGTTATTGCTTGATTCTTCCAAGCTCCCGCGGACGAAAGCCTCCCAGCTTTCCTTGAGAATTTTTCCTTTATCGCCATCATTTTTATATCCATTTCCATTGTCTGCCCGAAAAGTGCCTTTGCTTTTGCTAGTTTAAAGCGCTTAACTTCTTCACCCTTCGGTTGGACTCCTCGTTTGCTTAGCGTAGCTTCTTGGCCAGAATTTAATAGATTCTCGAGCTCAAAAAGAGATGGTTGTGTCGGCCATCCTTGTATAGTAACAAACCCTCGATATTCGGGTCTTAAACCGCTGAATAATTATTCTCTTTATCCTCGTTTCCCAAATAGGAGCTTTTGGATCTAACTACGAAATTTCGCGGCATAATGACTTTACCTTGTGAAAGTATTGGGAAATCGTCATGTCGCGTTCGCCATCGATAGTAACTTTCATTCTCGAAGTTGCAATCTTGTATCATTCTTCTTTGAAAAGAAGCGTAACAAGAGTGTCACGTGCTTCGCTTTGGTGTTTTTGCATCACGAATATGCTCGACATTTCTTCTTGATTGTGGTCTTCAAAGCAAACATCGCTTTGCTGCTTTAATTTTCCATAGCGAAGATGCCGTTTGCATCTTCCACGTTGGTTGTGTAACTTCCTACTTAAATGACCTCATAGTCTTGACGCTTGTAGATAAGACTCATACATGTTGCCCGCGTGTTATAGTTTTTGTTGTTGAGCTTGATTCCTCCAAACTACTTGAAGATCACCCATCGTGTGGGTGAACTTACTATACCGAACAAGCTTGACTAATAAACTTGCAGTATCGAACTACTCACGACTGAAGATAACTCCATGAAACGATCCTGTCAATCGTCAGCTACGATACCAATTGTTGAGTAAAATTTAGAATGAACAACTACTAAATTTACTAATATTAGATCGAACAAGTAAACAAACTACTTGTATTATGCTACATTCTCTATAGCCTTTCAAAAGGCAACTCGCGAATTGAAGAGAAATCTGGCTTATTTCAAAGAAAGCTCTTCGGCCAGCTTAGCCAAGAATCTGAAAGACTTATTTTTTATGGAATGATTAAACCAAATGCAAGGTAAATTTATAGTCCATGCAAAAATGCAAATCTGTACGTATGAATATAAAGTAAGAAATAATCACTGGAATCCTGAATCTTATCTATATGACTTCTCTTTTTATGACCAATCACGTTTATTTCTACCATTCTAACGTTTATTTACTACAATGACCATTTCATTTATTTCTTTACCTCTTCAACCACTTCATTTATTTCTCTACCTCTTTAATTATTATTTTGGTGTTGATTTTCAACATATATATTGTCTAAAATTGGATTAGAATTACAACAAATATAAATTATAAATAATTTAAATGATAAAATATAAATCGAGTAAAAGAATGATCAAAATCCGTGTAATTATTTTTAAGATAATTTATTTAGCTTATGTTGATTGTCTAACAACTCAAAATATATATATATATATATATATATATATAAAAGATACAATAATTAAATAATAAAAAACTTATACAATATTTTATTATCCAAGAAAATTTAATGTTTAAACTCTATTAAAATGAATATATGGAGATAAAAAAATAATAATAAACTTTTGTTATATCTCTTTTCCTATAGATGTTTTTTCCTCTTCTCTTTCTCTGTGGAATTCATATATATAAATATGTAACCAGCAAGATGGGGAATTAAAGGGAAAACTAAAAGCACAAAAATGAAAGAGAAGCAGTAACAGGAAGAAAAAAAAAGAAAGAAAAGGAAAAGCCCAAGCGAGCAAAAGAAATTAAAGAAATAAACAGTTACAAAAAGTGGATAACAGCTTAATTTTTTTTATAAAATGAATCTTATAATTCTCATGAATGATACACTAATATCTTTAATAATTAATATAAGATATTATTTTTATATATAGTTAAAAATATTCAATAATTGTATTCTATTCTATAAGTTAAGAAATATACATATTTTATTTATACAAGAGTTATAAGTAAATTAAATATATTTAAAATAAAATGTATATAATATAATATACATTAACGTATATTAACAATAACTAATTATAATATAAGAAAAGTGTGTACATGGCATAAGGAAGGCGTTACTCAAATACCACTGGCATACCTGCATTGCTGTGTTTATTCATTGGATTCACCTTTAGTAATTCTATAGTCTAGTGGGACACCAACACAATTTAATCGCATACATATTTAATCATTAAAATAATATATAATCGGTGCTGCTTTTTCTTCTAAAAAAGATGAAGAAAATATATAAAGATTTAAATTATAATTTCATTAATGGAACTAAGTTGGATGCTTCGATGAAAAGGAGGTAAAGAGAAAAAGAAAGTGAAAGGACAGGGACCAGTGAGGGGTGGCCTATTCGCAAGTAGGGGAAGTGAATAACAAAAAGGTGATAAAAAAGATAATGTCACTAATTAAATAAAAAAATACTAAAAGTTGAGAAGATATTTATATTTATATTAATTATAATATAACATAATTTTTAAAGTGAATAATTATTTTTTTAAGAAAACATTATTATTACCTCATATATAATCAATAACATGTAGATTTATTATTTCTCATAATAAAATCGCTTGAAAAGTCTCAACATCATCAATAAAGCTATTTATTGGAAGAGGGATAGATATTTAATTGGAATACATATAATATGCATTATTATTTTTTAAAAAGGATATCAATAGTTTAAATCTTGATGGCTTTTAAATTTGTTTTTGATATTAGTTGTAGTATTTTATAAATAATCTCATAATTAGTGTTAATTGTTTGGCCCAAAATCTATTAAAACCCTTTGCTTTTATGTAATATATATATATATATGTTGTTTTGTGTGTGCGTGTAAATGATGCTGGAAAAGGAAAAACAGATTTCAGAAGCTACATCCACCAAAAAAATAGTAGCTGAAGAAAAAGAAGAAAACAAGCAGTAACAGCAGGAGTTCTGCTAATCTCACTACAACTCCTCATTTTCTTTGCACTTGTGGCCTCTACAAACACTGTTTTGCTTCTGGTTGTGACCTCTACATGTACAGCAGTCCAAGAATAGAAAACTGCATAAAAGTGAGGGTTGGTTGCCTCCATAACAGACTAAGAGAGCAGAGGAAATCAGCTCAAAGACAAACTGTCCATTTCAGCTGTTATTTGTGGTGATTCTCTCATTTGTACGGTAATATTTGATTTAATAACAAGTTTGTTAATTTATCTTTCTATATATTACCAGTAATTTAGAGGGGAAATTTTGTGGGTTGATTTTAGATTTTGGTATAATTTATGAAGTTCTGAAAATTAGTGTTTGTATCTCCTTTTGATTATTAGTGGATTTTTCTCGGTGTACCGTCGTCAGTAGAGTAGACTTTTCATATTGAAAAGTTGAACCACTTAAATCATTGTATGCCATTTAATTTCTTAATGCTTATTACTTTTACTGTTACCCATTATTATTAATTTGTGCAACCAAAATTAGACCTGATATTCTCTTCCGCAAGTGACAATTCATTAACAATTAATAATGATCTACAATATATAGTATTTATTCATAATTCTATTGAGATTTTTTCAAAAAATAAATTAAATAAAAATAAATTAAATAAAACTAGCTTCTTAAACTTTCGAGCCTTATTCTTTTCATTAATTTGATGCCCTCGTCTTCATGACATCATACATGTACCTAAAAGATATAAAAAAATGTTCCTAACACATAAACTTTTATATAAGATACAATTTTAATATATTTTATAATAACATATATCCCGTAAAATTCAATCTAAATTTTACAAAATTTAAATAAATTAAAAAGAATTGTTCATTTATATCAAATTAAAACGAATTGTTCATTTATATTAATCACTTATTTAATGTTAATTATACCTAATTATAAAAAATAATTTATACGTAAACATAATAAAATTCTTAACACTTTTAAATAGAGAAAAAAAAATCTATACCCTCGTTCATATAAAATGGATCAAAAGTGTGAAGCCTATTATTTATCTCTACCAATTTAACATAACCACCCCTCTTTGTCTCACTCTCTTTTTTTTTCCTGGTCATAACTGTTTTTATTGCCTGCATTTGAATAACCAATCTGACCATCTTAAAGAGGAGCAAAGTAAAAGTAAGAGAATACTGCTTTTTTGATAGTTGTATAATGCTTTTTTGTTAGCTTTATTCGCTCCATATTGCTAGCTCGGCATCCTCGGTTCTTACAAAAGTTAATTAATTGATTCCCTCCTCCTTCCTCCTTCCTCCTTCCTCCTTCCTCCCTCCTCCCTCCTCCCTCCTCCCTCTTTTGGAATTTGATCAATTTACTAATTATTAATAGTACATGCATGATATATTAAAACAACTTTTTTATTTTGTATATTTTATATTTTCTTTTAAACATTTATTGTTATCGTAACTAAATCCATTTTATGCATGAATTAGATTTGATGTTTGAGTTACGTGATTTAAATACATATAAATTTTTTAATTTAAGTTTTATCCACTCAAATATTCATGTATAGTTGTTTATAAGGATGTATAAAGTTATTGAGATGCACATATTACATGAAACACAAATAATTTTGCATAATCATGCAAAATTTATAAAAAAATTAAAAGTAATATTAACTTTTATGTAAATTATTTATCTCAATTTTTTTTATAAATGAGATAATGTTTGATTTGATTTAAATTTTATTATTTATAAAAAATAAATTTATTTTATGATAAAAGAAAGATGAATAAATGACGTGAATATTGAACAGATAAATTTATACTATATTTAAAAAGTTAAATTATTAAAATTTTTAAGTAAATTAGATTTGATTTTTGATGGCATCTATTTAATTAGATGGAAAATATTTAGTGATTTAATTTAGAAAAATTGGACATAGCCTTACTAGGTTTAATTTGTTTTGAGAATTTTTTTTCTTTTTTTAAACTTCAAATCTGGAATTCAGGAATTATTGCATGCATGGTTTTGAGTAAGATTTTGGCATTTTCTACTTTTCATATTATTGTATTTTCTCTATCCTAATTCAAATTAACTTTACTTTCATTTCTTTATTATTTTTGGTCAAAAATGTACTTCATTTTATAGTTAGATAACAAATTCCCATCATTACTATTATTATTACAAAAATCATTAAGAATGAGCAACATATGGTCGTACTTTATCACTGCATAGGTTTTGAAACTCTGACCATAAAATTTTAATTGGGTTTAAAAAAATAAATAATGAAGTACATTTTTACCTAAAATAGTTAATATCTTCCTCTTCCTCTAAAAGTTTTATCACAGTCAACAAACTAGTACAAACTATCAATATTTTTTCGTACATAAATAATTTATTTTTAATCTTTAATAAAATATATATATTTATTTATGTTATAAAAAAATAAATATATATTTGAGTGTTAAAAATAAAACTTTATTTATATATATAAATTTATATTATATAATTAATTTTTTTTGAAATATTAATTGAACTCGCATGTATATATATAATAACATGATTTAAACAAGTATCTTTTTAGTATAAAAAAAACAAATATTATTATATTATAATATAGTATTATTAACTCCAAGAGCTATTTATACTAAGATTGACTTAGCTAGCAATCTTAACACAAACTCCTTTTTCTTCTTCATTTAGAAGCTACTAAATGGAAATACAAAACACTTTTGGGGTTTTGACACAGATTAGCATTTTATACTATACCTATCTTAGAATGAAATAATTTATTATAATTAAACAAAATTCTTGAATATCAATCAAATAAATATGTCTTAGTATTTAGAAAAGAAAAGAAAAAACATGATTTTGCAATATATATCTCTAATTTTAATAAAATATTGTAAAAAACATTATCAATTTTTTTATATAATATTTAATAAATTTTTTGATATAGTATTATATTACTAATAACCTTAGTTTGACCCATAATAATTGCATATAATGCTTATGATAAATAATATTTTATAAAAAAGATAAACAATTATAATTGATAATATTTTATCTATTAATAATTTATTATTTAATTATAAAAAAAAATAAGACTTAAAATAATTAACAGTAAAAAAAGAATTTTTTATGTTACTTAACATAAATAACACTACATAAAAAGAGATAAATAATTATAATCTAAATAATTATCAATATTTTAATTACTAATATTTTATTGCTTAATTGATAAAAAATAAGATTTAAGATAATTAATCGTAAAAAATATATATTTATTTATGCCACCTCGATAAATAACTTTGTATAAAAAGACAAATAATTATAATCTTAATGATTATCAATATTTTAGATATTAATATATATATATATATATATATAATAAGAATATTAAATAAATTATACAATAATTAAAGAAAATAATAATCTAAAATAAGTGGGTATTTTGTTTAAAATTTTGTAAAGTATGATTTAAGCTATTATAAAACTTTTATAAATAAGAATCTTGTAATATATTATTCTACTGAAAATAATACTTTCCGTAAATGTGTGATTGATACATGCAAAAACTATAACCTGTAATTAAGTGTTTTCATCCATCTTTTTAAAAGCTTAACTTTCTACAATCTGTAATTAAGTACGTTCTAAATAACAGCTAAACAAAATAATAATAATAATATTCTTATAATAAATGTGTTGGAATCATTACTTTTAAAACTTAATTGTTAAATTAGAAGTAAATATTATATTTATAGGTTCCAAAACTTTCAGTGTGAGATACTTTGTAGGCCAAATCCTTATGTTAGATTGCGCTGATCACCCATCCTCTAACTTATGCGATTAGAAGATAAGTAGTTAACATTATATTTATACATTCCAATATATATATATATATATATATCAAATATTATATGGTACCAATAAATTATATGTTTTACACAAGTTTCTAGTTATAATTATAATCTTAAGCTGACACAAGAATTGTTACATGATGATCACAATTAAGCTCCATATAATTTACACACAAAGTCCCAATTAAACCAAAACTACACAAATTAACACACAACACCATACTCCAATAACATATTATAAAGCATTAGTATTAACCAAAACATGCAAAGAAATTAATTAATAATCCATATATATATATATATATATCAAAATTATAATCCTACCATTTCTTGGATCTTCCTCTATAATCATATGCTTGGAATTTCTCAATAATTAAAGATCCAACCTTTTATTTAAAACTTACAAGAGATGGTTTGTTGATGAAGAAGAGTTGAGACCTGATAAATCTGTCCAAGCACTCCTACCCCAAAACTGATTATTATTATTATCTCCTGAATTACCCTCCAAATTATTAGACCTTGACAAATTTAACCCTTGATTTCCTTCCATTGTAACTTGTGACATATGAGAAACCCTAGCTGAATTTAAGGACAATCCAGCCATTTGACCTTGTGCTTCAATTCCTTCACTTGTTTGATTAAATGGATATAAGTTTGTTGAAGAATCAAAACTACCAAAAAATGGAAATTGTTGTCTAAAATTCATATTATTATTGTTACCTCCAATTGGAAAACTCATATGATCATGACTTTCATATTTTGGTTGACCAATCTCACTTAAATTTAAACCCATATTTCCACTTCCACCAAAACGAGTGAGATTTTGTATAGAAGCTATAAAAGATGAGTCATGATCTTGTGGTTGTTGTAAATGACCAATTTGACCTTCTGAGTTTTGAGCAACTCTTGTTTGAGTACTTGAACTAGTTGGAGACTTTGAGCGATTCTTGCTTTTGTTTTTCTTGTTATTTCTACGACAGCCTCCGCCTACCGGAACGTTCCTAAGAGCACCACCTTTAGTCCAATAACGACGACACGCCTTGCAGAAGTAGCGAGGCTGGCAGAGGTTGTAGTTGTTGTAGTAGCAAAACTTGGTGTTGTTTGATTCACATCTTGGACACTTTAGGGCTTGTTCTGGCTGTGGTAATTTAGCTAGTCGGGCTCGATCGGCCATTGAACCTGGTCTGATCGAGCCTGTATCAATACTACTACTACTACCGACACCACCAACTTCAGCATGAGTTGTTTGCGACGACGGTAGGTGCAGCTGTGTAAGTTGAAGAATTTCACCGCTGCCAATATTACTACTTTCTAATTGAAGATTTTGATGCTGCAAAATGAAAAAAAAAAAGAATGAAAAATAAGTGAATTATAAACCAAAAGAAAGCAAATAAAATTAGGTATATTCATTATTCACAAAGAAAAAAAGAAAGAATAGGAATTATATTCTTTTGAATTTGCTTTTCTAGCTATTCTTCTTTTGTATTCTTTTTTGATGAAGAAGCTATGTTGAGTAAATTAAGAAATATTGAAGAAAAATTAAACCTAACCTGTTGCCAATTAGAATTAGGATCTAAATAGACTGGAATGGATGAGAAAACCATGTTTTTTTTTTTTAATAAAAGATTGATGGAAGCTTTAGAAAATATGGTGGAGAATCAAACTAAGGGAATACAAGAGCAAAAGAAAGAAAGGGGAAAAGAGAGAAGAGAGTATTGAGGAAAAGCTAGCTAAGAAGAGCCTTTTGTATATATTTTTATTTTAATTTGCTTTAATTATATTCCCTCATTTCTCATCTCTCTTTTTGTTTTATTATATATATATATATATTTATATATATTTATATATAAGGTTTTGAGTGGGAGAACTTTCTTAACATTGAAGCTTTCATAACTTTTATGCAGTAGACTCTAGTAAAGAGCTTAGAGCTTTAAAAATAAAAATAAAAATAAAAATACAAAATTAAAAAAATATCCCCATGCATTGACACTTGATAGACTGATACAGTAAAGTTGGCTGTGAACGATACTTCTTTCTTGCTTTTACTTTTAATGTTTTCCAATTGTATTCCTTTTTTATTTTTATTTTTATCTTAATTTGATGATACGACGTATATTTAATTAGTTGTATTTAATAAGTATTAAGTAGTTTTTAGGTATTTTATTATATAGCATTAACAAATTTCTTTTATAAATATTGATTATATATTTTTTATATACATATATATATATATATTGAATACTTAATAATTTAATAAAAATTATTATTAAGATTTGAACAGAGTGTTTTCAATTATAATATCATGTTAGAAATTATTTATACCACTTTTTTTAAAACTTGAGTTATCAACATAATAATCAAATGTTTATCATTTTTAATTTTAAATATAATTAATTAATAATTAATACATCATTCAATATATATAATTTTTTTTCTTCCTATTTTAGATTTATTTATGGTGAGTCCGCTATATTAGTTAGAGACTTTATGATTAAAGAAGCTTCACACACTAATTCCTCGGAAGTTTAAGCACGTAGGAGTTGGATTTATTAACTTATTTTTATTTTTTTACTAGATTATATAATAATACAATTTTTTTAATTGATTTAGAGTTTGTTACAAGATTGGATTTCAAGAGTTTGTAATCATGATATTAAGTTAAAATTTATGGAAAAATCAAGTTATTGATAGATCAATAAATATATATTTAATATGTTATAACTAACATTTTGTATATATTTATAGGTTGAGTACTTCAAATTTAATAAGTTAAGTTGCAAGTATTTCCATTTCAAACCCTATTAGGTTACTTTTGGTTGAGTTGAATGGAACTGAAAATAAATGTTGTTTCCTATTGGTTATTCTCTTATTACTTGCAAATGGATGTTTAGAGTGAAATTCATCTCAGATGGTTCCATGGACAAATACAAGGTTCGTTTGGTTACTAGGAGTTTCTTGCAAGAGTTTGTAGTGGATTACTTGGACACTTTTAGTCCAATTGTCAAAACCACAATCATTATAATTGTGTTATATCTTGCTATGAGAAAATGTTATTTCATTAGGCAAGTGGATGTTAATATTGTGTTTTTATAAGAAGATTTATTAGAGGATGTGTCTATGTCTCAACATCCTGGTTTTGAGACCTTAAACAAGAGCTTAGTTTGCAAACATATAAAACTCTTATATGGTTTGAAACAGTTACTAAGAGCATGGTGTTTTAAGTTGAGTCAAGCCTTATTGGGTATGAGTTTTCAAAATAGCAAGTCAAATTGTTCTCTCTTCTTTCAACATGCCAAGACATACACATTGTTTATTCTTGTGTGTTATGATGACATATTATCACAATGTCTTATTCTTTGCATATTAATGCTTTGGTACATGACTTAAATTTGCAATTTTCTTTAGAAGACTTGCGCAATCTTCACTATTTGTTAGGAGTTGTGTTTATTGTATATAGTGATGATTGACTTTACTTGTCTTAAATGAAATATATTGATGATTTGTTGCACGGTACTGGTTTGGATGAATCTAAACCTGCCTTCATACGTATGTCTACTAGAAAGCTATCGAGTAGAATGGATGATGGTTCTCTTGGTGATCCTACTAAGTATAGGAAGGTGGTTAGTTCCTTCCAATATTTAACTCTTACATAACTAGATATCGTATTTTCTATTAACAAGCTCTATAATTTATGCCTTCTCCCTCTAGTTCCCATTGGCTTGTTGTGAGAGAGTTTTGAGATACATGAGAGGCAGACTTAGATATGCTCTTATCTTACCTAAATCAAATAGCTTAGATTTACTTGAATATTGTGATGCCAATTGGAGAAGCTTTCCTTATGATAGAAGAAGCATGAATGCTTTTTGTGTTTTTTTGTAGAACGCTTTGGTGTCATGACATTGTTCCAAGCAAAAAGTTGTTTTTAGAAGTAACACTAGAACTGAATACAAAGTCGTGGATCTTACAACACAAGAATTGATATGGCTCAAGTTTCTTCAAGTTGATTTGTTTTTCACTTTGTCACGTGCTCCTACGTTACTCGGTGATAAGATTAGTGCTCATCCACTTTTTCACAAACTTTTGTTTCATGTAAGAATTAAACATATTGAGATTGATAACTATTTTCTTCATAATCAAGTGATACAAGGTGCTTTTTATTTTGGTCATGTGTCATCTACAGATCAGATTGCAAATCTTCTTACTAAGACTTTTTCCTCTCCTTTGTTGTTGAATCTAATGTCCAAATCAATAGTGGTTCTTTTTCTATTAATTTGAAAGAGGCTATAAAATATAATATATATGTGAGATGAGATGGACCGTAAGAGTTAGTTAAACATTGACCAATAAGCATTTGCATACGTACAAGCTTGGTAGGAATGTTAGCATAAATAAATTATACATATTGTATGATCATCAATTCAATTTAATATATAAATTAGTTTCTTGATTCAAGATTTGTCTTCCTTCTCTTCAATGAAAATGTATATCACATAGTTTTTTATTTCATTTTAATCATTTTTTTCTTGTAAATTTAGAGTTGATTTTGTTGGTGGAATTTATTAACAGGATAATTTGATCATTTAATGTCTTTTCCTTCAAACAACCAACTCATCATTTCATTTATTTTCTTTCCACCATTATTTAAAAGCTCATAATTTCATATAAAAGATTTGATATTTCTTTAAAAAAAATTCAAGTGATCGATAAAAACCAATAAATAATATAAAATATATTGAAATGTTGTTTTAGTCTTTTTGTTGATGAGCTTGGAATCTAATGGTATAATCCTTTTTGGTTATAAATAAAGGTCATAAAAGGATACACATTATTATATCATACTTTTTTAAATAGTTAGTGAGATTCAATGATTTAACAATTATGTCATTTAATATGTTTTCCTCCAAATACAATCAACTTAGTCTTTTGTATATTTCTTTCTCGTCATTTTTGAAGCTCATACAAGTAGATAAAAGATTTGCTATTCTTCAATCATTTTTTTTTATGTAATTGATAAAAATAATTAAATAATATTAAAAGTGAGTGAACATCTTAATCTTTTTATTTATGAGTTAAAGGTAAACTTGTCCATTAACTTATAAAAGGTGTTATTTGGTCATTTTTGTTAATAAAAATGTATCAAGAATGACAAATATTATTATAGCATTATTATTTTAAGATTTTGTACACTTAAACATCCCATTATATTTATTAACGGATTATTTGATCATTTAATATATTTTCCTCTCGATCCAAACAATTCATTTTTTTATCTATTTCATTACCGTCGTTTTTTAAGATTAGAAACATATATAATATATGCTATTTATCTAGTATTTTTATCACATAATTGATAAAAATCATTAAACAATTTAAAATATTAAGTTTATTCTTATTCGGTATATTTTTAAAACTGAATAACATATTTTAAACTATGAAAAAGCCTAAATAATGAGGATGAAAAGCAAATGTAATAGATGAGCTATGCTGCTGTACTTTTTCAAGCTCTACATGATAAGTAAAAAGATGCGACTACGATGAATTGAGAGATTTTTACTTTAAGAGTTTGATAGCGTCGAGTTTATTTTGAAACTGTGTTATATAGAATAGAAATTATTTAATTATATTTCACACTTTTATTTAATTTATTTAAAATTTTAATTCTAAATTTTTTTAACTTTTTCTTTTATATTAATTTAAAAAAATTATTTTTATTTTTAAGTATAAGAAAAATATAAAAATGAAAACAAATATTAATTTAAATAAATTTTTATAATAAAATTATTTTGATATGTAAAAAAAACTACAAATAAATTAAGTTAGTAAAATATTTGTCATCAATACAGATTATTACCAATTGTTTTACAAAATAATTATAATATAATTCAATACAATTTAGTTTAATATAATTATGTTTAATATGATGCACCAAATATACATTAAAGAATTAAAAGTAATTATTTTAAATAAAACTATATTGTTACGTAAGAAAACTGAATAAAATAAATTATATATTATTTTAATTATAAATTAATTTATTAAAATATTTAATTATTATCGATTTTATTAGATTATATCATACAATTTTTTTATAAATAATATACCAACTAATTATAATATAGTTTGTTATAATTCAATCAAATTACAACTATATTAACATTTACAGATCACACATAACATATCATAAGTGTAGCCTATAGCACACTAGCATATTTTAATGGAGTTTGTTTTGAAAAAATAATAAAAATAATAATTTTAAAAATTTATAATCATAAAAATAATATATTTTATGTCAAATTTATATATTTTTGTTATTAAAAAAATTTTGATATATCATTTTATTTTAAATATCATCCGATTAAACATCGTTCAAATTAAATTACGATTATTTAATTTTTTTAAATATTTAATACCGTTTAATTAAATTTTATTAAATATTAATAAAAATATTAATTTTATTATTATAAGTTTTAAGTTTCTTATTTTTTTATAATTCTTTTTAAAAAATCTAATAGAAGAATATCTCACTATTCATAAAACATAAAATTAAGAAAAGTCATAAGAAGCATTACTGCTACTTTTGTACCTTTTAATTAATATGACCCATTTGTGTTATCATGTCCTCTTCTATATACATATAGGGACTAAGCTCTACAACGCACCTTACAAATTAAAAGCAATATTACCAACTTTCTATGATTGCAAAATCTTTTCTAGTTGCCTCTCAACTTTATTGTCATTTTCTTAACATAACTTTAATTTCTTAAAAACAAACGTGGAGAAAATACTCTTGAATTTTTGAATGAAAAAACAAATGTTTTCTCTTTCAAATTGAGAAAAAGGGTATGTTTAATTAAAATTAAATTTATAAATCATTTTTTTCATTTTCTTTGTTAAACTATATTTGATATTGTAATTCATTTATATTTCACTTGTAATATACTTGTATTATTTCACTTGTAATACACTTTCACTATTTCACTTATACTATAATTTCATTATTTTACTTGTATTAAACTTGTTACAACCATATAAATAGGGTTATTTATGTACATTTTAAAAATATCAATACAACACTAAATCATTCTTTCTTTTTATCTCTTTGTACTCTTCACGTTCTTTAATTTAAAAATTAATCATTTTGAACTGTTTTGATATTTCTATTTGATGATATTTTGACCATTTTTTTTATTTGACCCTTTTTTATTTAAGATTCATATAATATGTGACTCTATTTTGGAGAAGGGAAATGTTTTGATATTGCTATTTGATTATATTTGGACCATTTTTTTTTATTTAAGATTATCTATAAATATATTATTTGTGACTTTATTTTGGAAAACTCACTTCGATAATTCATTTATTATTTAATTTTTTATATTTATATTTATACAATTTAAATTTAAAATTATATTATATTTGTTTTTAATTTATTTTACTTATTATTTTTACTAAGATCTTAAGATAATGTTTTTTTTCACTTTTTGTACAAACTTGGCATTTTCAGAGCTGTAACTTATTTTTCTTCTAAATTAAAACTTTTAATTTATTTATTTTTTGTTATTCTGACACTTTATTTTTCGAAATACTGATATAAGTTTAAAGTGATAATATTCTTATTTGCTTTTACTTATTTAAAGTGATAGTATCTCCTCTTTTTTTAGTGTTTTCTTTCATTGCATGTTTCTAATTATTTGATTTACTTCACAGCTCAGTTAAATCAGGGTATTAGTTAGAGGCTACATGTTAATTCTTCTCATAATTATTATTGCTAACATTTTATTTCTTACATCTTAATATCAATATTTTTTTTAATCTTTTACTACTACTAATGTTGAAATCTTCTTTGATCTTACGATTCTGTTTGACTCGTGGTTATGTTTATATTATTAAAAGGTTTTTTCTGTTTTAATTTCATATTTATTTTTAAGCAATTTTTCTGTTTTAATTTAACTATCATTTATTATATGATATTAATACTTTTCGTTTTAATCTATTGTTTCAGGTTTACTTTTTAGTAAGCTATAAAAGTACAATTTGATTATTATGTTCTTTAATTACAATTGTTTAGGTGTTAAATTTTATTAATGTTATGTTTATTGGTGGTACTAACTTTAACTTAAACTCTATTATTTATAGTTTTGATTGGATTTTATGAAATTTAATTGTAAAAACCCGATCAACATTATTAGTTCCTTTATGTGTTAAAGGTTTTTTTATAAAATTACTTTTTTAAGTTTTAAACCTTGGCTAAGGTTTTAAACAACTTTGTGCCTAGTAACCTTTTGCATTATAATGTGTTGTAATTAATTGATATACAATTGTTTTTTACATACTAATTTATCCTATATTAATCTGGCTAAAAGTAAAATAAAATTTTAATATTAATTTATGATTATAGATAAAAAAAAGTAAATTTATATTCACGTAATAAATTATTCAATTTCTTCAAACTATTTAAGAATCGAAAAAAGTTGTGAATAAATAATTATGCAGTGATAATAAAGATAATATCTAAAAAATCTATGATTATTAACAAATAACTGTTAGTGTTAGAGATCTAAAATAACTTTAAAAAATTTAATTTTTAAGGAACATGGATCAAGAATGAAATAATTGCATTGAAAGAATATGTCATTGAGAGATACTTAATGATTTGTATATCAAAAATTAATTATTTTATTAATTCATCTATTTACTTGTTATCTTGAAAAATATGGAATGAAAGTTTAAATGAACTAAGCAAGTTAAATAATATACATTATAAATATCCCTTTCATAAATTAGTTCTAAGTATAAATGTGAAGTTATTTATTTTTTGTTCCTGTTCATTTCATTAATTCCTTTGTGCGTTTGGGCTTTTTTTCTTTTCTTTTTCTTTCTCTGTTACTGCTATCTTCAGTTTTTGTATTAATTTCCCCCTTAATTCCTCTTACCTCTTGCTGATTATTATTATTATTATTATAAGTGTTTAATAACACTTATCCTAAAAAGAAAGAAAAAAACACTTTTATCCATTTATATTCTATCTAATTAATAGAGTTTAAATACTTTAAAATTTGTTTGAAAAATAAAATATGATATGAATTTGTTACTATTTGATCATTATATTTTATAATTTCTCGTACGCTTACAGTAAACAAAAAATTATCTTAAGAATATTATATGATACACATCATTTTCTTACTCAATTTTTATTTTATGTTATTTAAATTTTATATTTATTTTATATAGATTTTTACTTATATATTTTTAATCAATTTATATATATATATATATATAATATTTATTTATAAATTATTTTTCCATACTATATTTTCAATAATCTTAATTGTTGGAAAATTGAACGAAAAATTTAAACTCTTACCCATCTTCTGTAATTGTTCATTTCATTAATTCCTTTTCCCCGTTTAAGCTTTTCTTTTCTTCCATTTTTTTTCATTTTTCTAGTACTGATTTCTTCAGCTTCTATGTCAATTTCCCCTTTAATTCCTATTGGCTCTTGCTATATAAATGAAGGCCATAGAAAGAGAAAATAGGGAAAAAAAACTTATACGGAAAAGATTGGGAAAAAAAAACTTTTAACAATTTGTATTATTAGTTTCTATCAAAATGAGTTTAGACATTTGAAAATTTATTAAGATAATAAAGCGTGGTATAAATTTGTTATTATATGATCGTTGTATATTTTGATATATTTTTCTAGAGTTCTCACACACCTACTATGCGCAAAAAAATTATTTTAAAGACAATGTGCGATACATAGGTTTCGATGATTTGTTTACTCAATTTTTATATTATGTTATTTAAATTTTATATTTATTTTATATGTATTTGTACTTACGTATTTTTAATTAAATTTTATATGTATAATATTTATACAAAAGTTTTTTTGTCCATATTTTATTTTCAACAATCTTAAGATAACTTTTTTCAGACAAACAAATTATGTATAAGTTATTTGTCCATACTTACTAATACTTTATTTTTTCAAAAAAAAAAAAATTGGTTGGTCGTTCTCTTGATTATAAGATTTTGAACTCTAAACCAATATGTAATTTATTATATGAACTCTAATATATCTTAATAGAGATGTATAATGAAAGAATGATATTGAATGAGACCTTCCAAGTTACATCAATTATTGAGAAGTTGATTCATTCGTGGATAGAGTTCAAGGCCTACCTTATGCATAAACGAAGGAAAGTGTCTTTCAAGGTTTTGCTTATAAGATTTAAGATGGAAGAAAACAATAAGGCCTTTTTTAAAAAAAAAAGGTATATCCCATCAACATCTAAGGTTAACGTGGTGGAGCATGAACAAAGCTCCAAGTACAAAAACAAGGACAAATTAGATAAAGGGTCTACATTAGGACCTAGAGATGAAACTTTTAAGAAGTTAAGCTTTTTAGAGATATTTGCTTTAACTTTCAAAGGACAAGACATAGATCCCTTGACTGTAAGTTTTCAAAGAAAAACAAGCATCATGAGGTAAACATAGTTAACGTCATTACTCAAGATATCTTTGATATTAACTTGTGTGCATTCGTCTATGAGGTGAACCAAGTGGAGTCAAACCCAAAGGTAAGGTGGATTGATACTAGTACAACCAAGCATGTTTTCTCAAACATAGAGCTATTTACCACTTTAGAACCTGTCAAGGATGTAGAGAAGATATTTATGGGAAACTCTATTACTTTTGTTGAAGGCTAAGGATGAGTAGTACTCAATATAACCACTAGGAAGGATCTAACACTAAATAATCTATTGTTAATCCTGAGATTCATAAGAACCTTGTGTCTAGTTCGTTGCTAAATAAGTATGGCTATGGAATTGTCTTTGAGTCAGACAAGATCGTGTTGACCAAAAGGGGTGTATTTGTGGGCAAGGGTATGTAGGTAATAGGCTTTTTAAGATAAATGTTAACAAATGTAATGCCTAAGAAAATTAATAAAATCAATTTTTCTGCTTACTTGCTTGAGTTTTCCAATTTATGGCATGGTAGACTACGTCATGTTAATTATTATACATTGCGTAGATTAATTAATTTGAATCATATACCCGCTTTTCAAATTGATTCCAAATACAAGTATGAGACTTGTGCTAAGGTAAAATGGCCAAGTCATCATTCCATTCGATTGAAAGGAACATTGAATCCCTTTACTTAAATTATAGTGATTTACGTTATTTAAATTTCTTCAAACAAGGGGTGGTAATAAGTATTTTATTACTTTTGTCGATGATAGTACGAAACACTACTATGTGTACGTATTTGTTTAAAAGTAAAGATGAAGCTATAGAGAATTTTATTCTTTATAAAGCGTAAGTTGAGAATTAACTCAACAAGAAAATCAAGATACTACAAAGTGATCATGGTGATGAATATGTAGCACTTTTTGGTGAATTTTGTGTAAAAAATGGAATCATATATGAAACCATAACCCTTTATTCATCTAAAAAATGGGGTTGTTGAGAAAAAGAATTGTAACTTGAAAGAAATGATTAATGTAATTTTATTAAGTTCTAAGTTATCACAGAACTTATAGGGAAGCTATACCGTGGTGAGTATGAAGCACCTTTTGGTGAATTTTGGGTAGAAAATGGAATCATCTATGAAACCATAACCTCTTATTCATCTAAATAAAATGGGATTGATGAGCAAAAGAATCGTACCTTAAAAGAAATGACGAATACAATTTTATTAAGCTCTAAGTTATCACAGAACTTATGTGGGAAGCTATATTGTCAGCAAATTACCTTTTAAGTAAGATATCCCAAAAAAATACACATAAGATCTAATATGAATTATTTAAAACAATGGTACTTTCTTATAAAAATTTAATAGTATTGTGGAGCCTTGCTAAAGTTTTTGATAATGGAATCAAGGAAAGCGTTGTTTTTTGAACATGTATTTTCAGGTAAATCTAAAGGGGAATCAAGTACATCTAAATGAACTTATGAGACTATGAATGAAGATTTCTAAGACCAAGAACCTGAACAAAAGGTTGAGGTTGAGCCTAGACGTAGCAAAAGAATTAGGATAGAAACGTCATATGATCCAGATTTTCTAACCTACTTGCTAGAAAGTGAACCTTAAACCTATGAAGAGACTATGAAATCTTCTAAAGGTCCTCAATGGAAAGAGGCCATTAATTATGAAATTGAGTCTATTCTATAAAATCACGCTTAGAAACTAGTTGATTTACCTCAAAGTAGTAAAATACTAGGATTCAAGTGAATTTTCATGAGAAAACGTAAACTAGATGGATCAATTAAAAAATACAAAACTAGGCTTGTAATTAAGAGATACAAACAAAAATATGGCTTTAATTAATTTGATACTTATTCTCCTATGATGAGAATAACTTCTATAAGAATGATGATTGCTATCGCATCTTTACAAAATCTTGATATACATCAAATGGATATAAAGACAACCTTTCTAAATGGAGATTTAGATGAAAAAATATACATGAAACAATTTAAGTTTTTTCCAACCCAGGGCAAGAAGAAAAGGTTTGTAAATTGGTGAGATTGTTATATGGCTTAAAACAAGCACCGAAGCAATGGTATGAAAATTTTGATAATGTCAAGAGGATAAATGACTTTAAATTCAACAAATGTGACAAATGTGTATATGTTTATGTGATCTTGTATCTTTATATTGATAACATGCTAATTGTGGATAATAAGGATAAAATGATCAAATCCAATAAGAATATGTTGAATTCAAGGTTTTACATGAAAGACATAAGACTTGTTAATGTAATTTTGGGAATTAATATATTGAGGATATTAAACGTTCTTATTCTAAGTCAATGTCATTATATTGATAAAATACTTAAAAAATTCATTAATGATGATTTCAAAATTGTTAGAACACTGGTATATGTAAACCTACACCTATCTAATAGTAGAGGTGATAATATGTCTTAATTGGAATATTTAAAAGTGATTTAAAAGTACAAGACTAGATATAACTTACGTTCTAAGTATACTAAGTAGATATACCAGCAATCCAAAATCTAATCATTGGAAAGATATTATAAGACTACCTAGAAACTTGAGATACACACGTAGTTATGGACTATATTACACAAGATATCCAATTGTATTAGAATGATACAATGATGCAAACTGAATATCTAACATGAAAGACTCAAAGTCTACCGATAGATATATGTTCAAACTGGGTAGTACAATTATTTCAGAAAAGTCCCCTAAATAGATGTACATTAATAGATCCACGATGGAATCTAAGTTCATGGCTTTGGATAAATGTCATGAAAAATCTACCTAGCTTCGTAATTTCTTAAAGGATAGTTCTAAATGGGCAAAACTTGTGCTTATAATATGCATACATTGTGATAGCCAATCGACTATTAGTAGTGCTCAGAGCAATATGTATATTGATAAGTCTTGACATATGCATCATAGCCATAATACCATTAATCAACTACCCTTAATTCGTGTTATCTCTATTAATAATGTGAAGTCAAAAGTTAACATAGTAGAAACATTAATCAAATGATTAAATCGAGAGTTAGTTGATAATTCATCAAGGAGAGTGGGACTGAAACCCATTAATGAATAAGGATTTGTAAAGGATACCTAACCTAATTGATCAAAAGGACAACCTAATAGTAATGACTTAGTGATATCATTGTGCGGGTTTACCCTTAAGTCCATTCATATTATTAAAACAATGATACCCATAAGATATAGGTTAATCTAAGATTTTTAATTATTCTTACAAAAAAAAATATTGAGTAGAGAATACATGTTATTCTTTGTGGATTAATCTTATAGATAAAAGATCATTTATATGATAGAGAAGTAGGGCCACCTCAAAAGCGAATTATGTAAGGCTCAATTCTTAGAAACTCTTACAAAATCATGTGCATGTTCAAGGCCAAAATGAACATAATAGTGAGAACTAAGTTGTGTCAAGAAAGACTCATGTGTGATGTGTGTCATCGCTTACATAAAAGATAGAATAGTTAAAGGACATTGTGTCTATTGATCAGTAAGTAAGGTAAATAATACACTCTTACAAATGAATGTTTAAAGGGTAAGATCTACTCATCCTTTGTAGATTTCAAACCGTTGAACTCTATATCTGTATCAAATATAACTTAAGAGTCATTTTTTTTCTATTTTCTCCATCATTTTTCATTCATGTGGGAGATTATTAAAAAATTAAATGAAAAATTTATATTGTTACCCACTTTTTGTAACTATTTATTCCATTAATTCCTTTTGCCCATTTGGGATTTTTTTTCTTCTTTTTTCCCCTTTTTTGTTACTGATTTCTTCAATTTTTATAAATATTTTTGCCAAGTTTTTTCCTCTCATTCTAAAGCTAAGTTCCTTCAATAGAGTTCAAACACTTAAAAATTCGTAAGTTAATAAACTATGGTGTAAGCTTCTTATTTTTTGATCGTTGTATTCTATTAAATATTTTTTGAAATTCTTAGACACCCATGGTGAACAAAAAAATTATCTTAAAGACATCATGTAATAAACAGACCTAGTCCTCGATCATTCCTTTACTCAATTTATATTTAATGTGATTTAAATTTTGTATTTATAATTTATATGTATTTACACTCATGTAATTCTAATCTAAATTTTGATTTTTGCATTTTTTTCAATATTTACCATTAAAAAAGTTAAAGGCATGATTTTTTCCCAAAAAAATATTTGATGAAAATAGAAAAAAAATCAAAAAAGGAAAATTTAATTTAAAAATACTTTTTAAAGATTTATCAATCATCCAAATTTTATTAATGATTCTTTAAAAAAGTTAACATTGAAATCAAAATTTATTATCAACCATACACCACTCAAAAATTATTTTAAAAAAATCAAAAATCAAAATAATTATAAAATTACATGAATTGTATTATTTTATGTGATGATGATATAAGCTATTATGCACGTAGGGATGTTTTTCTCGTCTTTATTACATTAAACAAAATCTTATATATAGGATTGACTAATACGATTTTTTATTTTTATTATTATGGATACAAGTTTCAATCTCATCCCTTTACTATTTTTATTTTTTTAATAAAAAAGGTGAAAACTTTAATGAATGCCATTGTTAAAAATAAAAAATAAAAATGTTTTATCCTTGTCTTTTTTTATTCAATCACCACATTGATTTTATGAAAAGCTTGGTTGAATTTTGAGATTATACCTACCAAAGCTACTTGAAAATGGGTGGTGAAGGAACATAGATAGCTTTATCTCTAGGGAATCTGATCTCGATATGCATATGGCCTCATTAATTTGCACTTTAATTTTGACTTTTTTTTATATATATACTATTTATATAGAAAAAAAAAGAATAAATTAAAAAAAATTAAGATCATGGATGTATTCTATTAATATTATTTTTGTTTTTTTAATCAAGTTTTAAAATTTACATGTATTCAATTTGAATTTTTAAAAACTTTTTAAAAATTTAGGTATATTAAATTAGAATTTTATAGAAATTTTTAAAATTTTGAGTGTGTTCAAAAATTCATTGAATTTAAAAAAATTTAAAAACCTACAAGTTTTCATGAAGTAAGATGTTTTTTTGGTTAAAATTTTATATGTAAGAAAAATTTCACTCTGTTTTCTCAAACCCAAAGATTTTTAAGAAGAAATTTTTTTTCCTCGATCGCTCCATATCTCTATTATTTATTAGTCTAATTATTATTTATATAAATTCATAAAAATCCAAGAAAGAAAATCTACTACAATCCACATGATTCTAGTAAAATCTACAAATTAAAGTCTTTAAAATTTATTTATAATTCTTTAAGTATATTAAAATCTTACCTCCTAAATTTCTATAAAATGGTAATAATATTCATAGTTATGATTAAAAAAATATTAATTTTTTAATAGATTAATTGTATTATAATATGAAAATTGTGATATATTTTTTCAAAATTTAAGATGGCAAAGACCAGCACCAAAAATGATAAACATGTCGATAATGACACAAATCATAGAGAGAAAGTTCAGAGGGAAATGATTTGATGATAACGTACGTTAGGAAGAGAGTGAGAGGGCGGCGGATCACCATATAAATTATAAAATATTACTTTCTGTTTTTTAGTTTTTACAATTTTTAATTTAATAACTAATAATAAAAAATTAATATAATTATAATTATGTTATTTATTTTTAGTTAATAAAAAAATATTATATTTATTTTATTCGAGTACTAATATATTTAAATTATTATATAATAAAAGATTAAAATTCAAGATTCAAAAAAACATAACTTTATTTTATAAATATAATTTGTAGTTATTTTATATAATTTTTTTATATTTTATTATTATATATAAATTAAATATGTGAAAAATAATATATTTTGTTAAATAGTAATATACAAGTTAATTAACATAAATAATTATGTAATTATATTTAATATTAATTTTTTGATTGTAAATTTACGTAAAGATTATAATCATCTAATTTATTTTATTAGAATTGTTTATTTTACGAGCTAGATATGATAATTAAAATTAAATTAATTCTTTTTTCATAAAAAAAAATATGTTTAAAAATTATAAATTTTATTAAATTAACGTAACGTTAATCATTGTTCCATTAACATAATAATCATGATAGTAAGTAAAGAAAATATTTTTTCTATGAGTCATGTCATTTTCATCCCTTAAAACTAATATAATTGAATATTTTTATTAATTACTAAAAGGGAGGAGAAAAAAAATATTTACTTATTCTCATTAATTCTTTAAAATTATTTCTTTCAGAATAAATTATCAAAATGCTATAAAATTGACATTTAAGGTTCTCATAAAATGCTCTTAAAATTAAGTGAATGTACTCAAAAATAATTTTATATTTTATGCTTTATCTAAATGAAATAAAAAAAATCATATAAAAAATATTATTAAAAATTTTATACACTAAATATATGTGTAAAAACATGCACTTAATTAATATATAATAGAGTTTGAATTATTTTTTTCTTATAAGAAATAAATATCATTATATTACAAGAAAAAAAATATTAAAATCCACATTTAAATATTACAAAATTTATATAGGAAAGTCTATTGAGATAGTTGGCCACAAATTAAACATGGAATCAAATTTTATTTATTTAAATAATATATTTACTTATGTTGTTAAAAATTTATTTTTAGTTGCATAATTTATTTTTAAATATAAACATTATAATAAAATTATTAAAATATTTACAAAAATATACACATTATATCCGGTTCACATATTATTATTATAAAAAGAAAATCCAGTCCAAAAATTCATATCAAACATCGACTATTTGAGCGCTATTTAAGTTTAATTCTAACAAGTTTAACTCGTTCGAGATTAAATATAACTAATTAGATCTTATTTAATGTGATTGATGTATTATTTTAATATTATAAGTTTTAAATATGTTTTTGAGATAATTTTTCAAAAAAAAAAGATTGAACAATTTTTAAAATCTCCAAATTTTGTGAATTAATTTACATAAAGATCCCTAAATTAAAAAAACTAATATTTTAATCTTCAAACTTACTGACACGTGTAATTAAAGGGTAAAATAGATATCAAAACTAAAATATAAATAAGACAGAGAGAGAATGATACGCTAAAGTATGAGAAATATTGTGAATAATGATTAAAATAATAATTTTAATTCTCATTAATAAAATTATATGTAAACTATACAATAAATTTAATTAAAAAAATCTTAAAACTTATCATAACCTAAAAAACTAGGAGACTATTCTTTAATTTTTCTTTTTTTATCATAATCTTTACAAAATTGGTGGTGTAAAATAGTAAAAAATAGGGGTGGTATTTTGTCTTAGTTTGAGTTGATTCGAATTAATCCATTGATCAAACCTTAAATTGAATTTAATTTAAGCTAATAAGGGTAAGTTTGAACACAAATCAAATACAAACAGTTGGTTCAAACTAACCTAAATTATTTTGAATTGTTAATTGTAAGTTAATTAAACATTTTCTTATAAATGAAAAAATATTTTTAACGATATTAAAGTTCATTAGTATAAACACCATTACCTAAAACAACAAAAATGGATAAATAATATTAATAACTAGTTAATCATAAAAAAAATCAAACATTAATAACATCTTATCACATCATCATTCAATCATTAATATTCAAAATAATTTATATTATATTTTAGATTTCGATAATTTCAAACCATTATATTATACATAATATTTTAGATATGTATTACAAAATTACAATAATTTTAATTTGATTTTGAATTAATTCAATTTGATTTTTTTTAAAATTATTTGAATTTAATTTGATTTATAATCTATTCAATCAACCAAATTACAAGATAGATTATGACCCCTACTCTAAAGCCACAACTTAGCCACCTCATTTTTAAGTGGTGTGACAAATTGACTTACATGAGATTCGAGTCTATGACCAAATGACCATTTGTTTGATGTGTGCACTACTTTGCAGCACTTCGGATTCCAAAAGTAAAATTACCTCAAAGGAAGAAAAAAAAAAGTAGGCGTATATGGTGGTATATTTTGTGTAGTAAGAGAAGATATTAGGACAATCTTTTTCATGGGATGCTGATGGTCGGAGATTCCAATTTCCACCTACATATCCACAAAGTAACCTTTATCTTTAGGGTAATATCTACTTTCTAAGGAATACATAAGAGTATGTTCTGGACAGTGGATGGATATATATATATATATATATATATATATATATTATCATGTGTGTGTTTAATATGTTATAAGAAAATACATATATGTCCTGATATTTAAGGTTTAATAATTCTAATTTTAAAATTATAAATGTTTTATTTATATATTATATAGTATCAATACTTATAATAAAGAATGATAAGTGTATAAAAGTATTATTATTTATTTTTTTAATAATTTACGTTTTTTTTTAGAATTTATGATTAATAACTTCTGATATACATCAAAAAATTTAATATTTGAAAAACAACTGTTTTTTAGGTTATTAAAAAAAACATATATATGCATCTAAATAAAGCTTTTTCCACAAAAGAACGATATTATGTAATTAAATCCTTGAAATATCATCATCATATCTTAATGTAAGATGCATGCATGTCACTTTTTTTTTCTTTTTTTCCTTCTCTATAATTGACTTATAAACTAGCCACACAATTTGAATCTTCGATGTTTTAATTTCTGATTATTATGTTTTAGTGATTCCATTGTTGGGTTAAGTTAACATCAGCTGATATTTATGTATGCAAAGAGAAAAAAAAAACCTTATCATATAAATGCTATGTATAGAGATAGCTTCTTGGAAATTCATGAAGTACATACATACATATCCCTTCTTTTTTCCCTTTATCACCTAGAATACTCTCAAAGTTTTATGTTATTTTATGATGTAGTTTTAATTGTGTGAATTTTGCAATCTAATTTTGGTAACGTTATGCAAGGGGAGTGTAGGAAGGGAAAAAAAAAAAGAAATTTACCTGAACATGTAACTAAAAACTTACTAGATATATGTATATAGAAAATATGTAACTAATATAATTTGAAGGAAAAATAAAAATACGAACAGTACAGAAAAATATATTATGACATATAAATAACTTAAATTAAATTGTAAATATTGATATAACTACGTGTTATTTTGTGAGTTTACTCGTTCTTTTTATTTTTTTTTTTCTCTATATGGCTTGTGAAAGGTAGACCTGTGTGGACGCACTTAACGGCAATTTGGAAGCCACGTATATTTCTACCTTAAAAAAAGTTATTCAAGCTGTTAAAGCGACAATCTTTTATTATTACATTTTTAAATAACAACTACACACTCTTTTAATGTTTATAATAAACATATAATATTGTGGTAAAAATCAATTGGTATATTTTATTATTTTTCTATATTACAATTGAAGATTGGGGTAAAAATTATATTGAAATTATTTAATTTCGATCTATCCAAATCCGATCGGAATCATTTTTGAAATTTTCAATTCGAATTGAATCTAATGAAATAATCTATCTGAACCAATTTAAATTCGAATATATCGGATAAATTTAAATTGATATTGAATTTTTTTTATGAATTATTATCATATATAAAACACGACATAAATAACATTTAAATTATAAATTAATTATTTGTAACAAAATTTATTATTTATAGTCACAATTAAAAAAATCAAAAGAATAATAAATATATTTGTACAATTATTAAATTATTATAAATATTTATATTTATTTCTTAATATAAAATAGTCATTTAATGTTATTATATTATGTATAATATTTAAATATAACATATTATAAAATAAAATATGTATTTATTTATAATTTAATAATAATTTGATCCGGATCATGGATCAGATACAACGGATAATAAAATCGATCAATCTAAATTGAAAGGGATGATATAATTTTTAATTCGAATCCAATCAAACTATAAAATTTATCAATCCAATCCGATTCGAGACAAATCAAGTTAAATTTTTCAATTTAAATGTATTGATATAATTATTTGGTCACCCTTAATTAAAGAACATGTGAATGAAAATATAGATCAGATTCTGATGTTATGTGATCGGATCCATTGCTAAAAAAAATGCGGTTTGATCCGTCAATTAGATGGATAGCATATTAACTAATATCATCCACCCAATTCAATACATTGAATTTATTTTTTGTTAGTATTTTTTTCTAAACAAAAATAAATAAAATGGTAAAATTATTTAATTTGGGGCACTATAATATTTTAACAAGTGAGTGGGCAAGGTTGTATAGGTTGGTTTCATGCTTATATTAACATAATCAAACCTTGTAGTTGTTCATCATCTTTGGTTTTAACTAAGTTTCCTTTGCTTGTGCAGTTGTGCTTTTAACAAAAGTGGCATACGAAGAAAGTGTTTCAAGTTAGAAACACATATCTTGTGCTTATGCCTATTCTGAAAGCAATTATAACAAATTTTTCTTTGAAATATTTAAAAGTGTTGTTAATGTTCGCAAAAAGACCATAATAGATTCTCTCCGTGTATTTTTCTTTTATTTATCCTTTTCATTTTTATTAAAACATGTGTATATATATATGTATGTGAAAATGTATGTCTTTGGGACATTTTGGTCTATAAATTTTAAACAGATATACTTTAATACCCATACTTTAAACGTTTAAGACATCATGTACAAAAATAGGTTCATAAACTTGTGTCTTTGGGATACTTTAGTCCTTAAATTGTACCAAGATGTGATACTTTAGTCCAAATTTAGGTACTTAAGTGTCTCATCTTAGTAAATTTATGAGACTAAAGTGTACTAATTAAAAATTTATGAACTAAAATGTTCAAAGACACAAATTTAGTTACCGTAGTGTTATATATTAATTTTATCAATTACATGTCACTCTTCAAATTTATTGATTTTGTTCCAAACTTGCCAATTTCCATAGCATATCCCCTAAAAATGATAAATGGAGAGTAAACATTCTCCATCATAATTCATAACCATACTACGACTCCACTTTCTAAGCCTCTGCACAAAACGAACAAAACAAGTGCAACAGAGTTCTCACATGCCTTTCGAGAAAACAAAAATCATTTCCTCCCCCTGTTAAGCCTCTGCAAGTGGTAATTAATGCTTCCCCACGGCTTTCTTTTGTTGTTAGTCTGCAAACAAAAGCAATCACAAGCTTAAGGATGGTCCTAAGAAAGAACATGCAATAAGGCTATTTCCATATCAAAAATTACTAATGCAAGTGAAATTTTTACCTAACAATTAAACGATCAAGTGTTTCTAAAAATGAAAACTTTGATCTGGCAACAAGGCTACTCTAAATTTAATAACATCAAATAAGGCCCCATAACAAAAAGTTACTAATACCCTACCTGACCATCCATGCAAGTGCTCAAAAGTTCCTTATGCCGTGCACATTTATCATCATTGTTGTGGTTTAGAGCCAAGCAGTTTAGAAATGTTACCATCTCCTTCATGCATGGTTTGTGAAGTGAGCCGAATTTCTTTGGGTTAATGTAAAGTGTACCAGCTTTCCTTCCCATTCTATATTTACAAGGGAAAGAAGAGAGACACAATGAGTACTTGAATTTATTTTCAAGAAGAAAGATCAGTGTCAAGAGAAAAATATTTGAATAAATTTATTAAAACTATGAACCTCAAATGTATACGAATCAATTTCGTTAACACGATCAGTGTAGTAATTTTTCTGTACCCTACTTGGAAGTCAGAACTACATGCACAACATCAAATGGAACATATTAAGTAGGCTTGCAACATTTAACAAAGATTATACTTACACAAAAATGCCAATTGCCCAAATCATGTTAAGTCACTTAGATCAGAGAAATGGAAACAGTTTCTCACATTCAAGCAGCAAGGACTTATCAAATGCCCTAAAAATTTAACCCGATTTCAGTGCTACAGATATGAAAGAATTCATCTCATTGACTGACTTTTTGTCGAAAACTAAACAACGATTCTACACTTGCTTTTAATGATATCAACCTCTGTATTACAAAGGGAATAACTATAAAGTTTTCAATTGTTCATGTATTTCCTAGACATAACAAATTTTATCTCCAGCAATCTACTCCAACAAGTTGTATTTCAAAATTTGCATTTAGTTGACCCTGCAAGTTGATTTCGACCCCCTCAAGAGCTGACACAGTATATTCCTATAATCTCTTGGTCCTGTGGCCAAAACTGAAGAGGAAACTGGTACTCTTTAGAGCAATAGCGACCAAGAAATACAGAATTTTAGTATTTTATTCCAATTTCTCAACTTGCACACCAGTAGCTCTCTTTCACATTCCTCAAAACAGACAGTTCATCTAAGCACCAAAGCAAAGCCTAAAACTACCCACTCTGAGCATGTGACCTCATTCAGATATGCAAGCAATATTATAGAAATCAGAATTTAAACAACCTCACACATGGTCAAGAAAAATGAAAGTTTTGTGAAATCTTCCACCTATAAATTTGTGCTTTTAATAGTTTACACAATCTTAAAAGTGTTGAATTATAAGAAAATTGATTTATGGATAGATGTAACCACACCTTTAGAGCAAATAAAGCAGATTGGATTGGATAAGCTAAATGGGAGAAATTCAATGATAAGGAAATCAGATTGCATTGGACAGCTCACAATCATAGATTGTGTTTAGCACAACCTACCTAGATTTTCATCATTTCATGAACATTACCTAGCAATTAAAGAAAGACAAACAAAACGAATCAAATCTACAAGACCATGAAAGAAAAAACTTAACAGTTTGTACCCTGAAGTAATCAATTTTCTTATAATTCAACACTAATCTACTTTCCCTGACCTCAACAAATCTGAAACTCTACTATTTAGTTCAGAATTTCAAAAACAAAACCACCTAAAAAAAGACAAAAGATAATGACACCCCCTTCAGATATTCAGAAACAGATACATTCAACTATTAATATTCAATCCTCAAAAGAGGCTCATCCAATTCATTAACAACTAAGAATTCCCACAAACACCTTGTATTCACCATCAAGTTTCGAATCAGATTAGTAACAAGGTAGTTAGGCTTAGGGATCACAAAACCCTAACCAAAAGTAGATATATTTTTACAGAAAGAGAAAATTGTTAACACGATACAAAGGCAATTTTGAGAAACGAAACATGCCCATTACTGTATCTGAATTCCCAATATAGCTGAGAACTAATATTTCAGGCTAAGAGAGCTACAATAATGGAGGAACAAACTTACGGTTGAGTGAGAGAGGCTTGATTGAATGAATCACACTACAGGCGGCGAGGAGCGGAGAGCAGAGCCTCTCTAGACTAGGCACTAACGACGACCCTTGTCTATGTCGTCCCCACGGTTTCGGTTTCGGTTTCTGGCTGGGAGGGACAAATTTAGATGGAATCACTTTATAGTGGGTCGGGTTTCTCAAACTGGTTAAGCTTTAAGTTCAATAAGATTAGCCCATCATTTACCAATTCGGAAGCACATATGGGGTGGGCTTTATGCTCTACATTTTCAAGGGTGATCCATTTGATTTGGAATAAAAGACTTCGGATAGCAGCCTATTGGGATTTTTGATTACTTTTACCAAATTCCCTTTACGTTTCCCTTTTTGTCACACGAGTTTACACTTTTACCCTCAAGTCACTTTCTATTTTTTATTCCAAACTTTCAATTTTTAGATGTTTTACTTAGGGTTTATTATCCTAGTGTTACCAATACCACTTTTAGTAATTTTTTAAACTAGATTTTAAAATTGATATTTTAATAATATCTCATTTTAAAAAAATATATCATTTTTTTATTTATCGATGATTTTTTACATATACATTAATATAAATATGATATTTAAAAATTTATTTTTTTATAATAAATTAATTAAATGATAATTTGAAACGATTAATTAATTATTTATTTAAAAACATCATTTGAATATCGCAGTTATATTATTTAATATGTAAAAAGAATTTTATTAAATGATAAATTATATTAAATTTGTATCTTTTTTGTTTTAAATAATGTACCACTAAGATATCATCGCTAAAATTTGAGTAAAAAAAATATAAAAAACGAAATTGTGCTAAGTTAACAAATCATTTTATTTGTCTAATTTCTCTCTCTCTCTCTCTTGTTGAAAACAATTTTGTTGTTTCAATAGCCACAAATTAACTTTTAATGAGAAAAATGTCTCCCATATTTATTCAATGGTTGTTTATTGTGAAAATAGATTTCATATTAAGTTATTGGTTTTTTTTTTAATGAGAAAATTTTCTCTCATATTTATAGGATGGTTGTTTATTGCGAAAATAGATTTTATATCTCTTATTAAAGAATTGACGAAGACAAGGTTTATTTTTATTATCCTTGTTTGGTTGTTGAAAACAATTTTATTCTTGGACTATTTTAAGAGGAATTTGAATATAAGTGGTTTTGTTTTCTTTTATCATATTAACTTGTTTTTTTTTACTCTTTTTTTTTTTTTTTTTTTTGCAGTGATCCAATAAAACTCAGCAACAATAAAGTTCAATATCGACTCTCAGCAATGATGACAGAACAACAAAAGCATCAAAGAAGTAAGGCTCGTGTTGATTTCTTTTTTTTTCCTTCTTTTTCTTTTAACTTCATTTTTTCCTTGATTTATGTAATTGTTTGTGTTAATATGTTTTTTTTTTGTATGAATTTCCCTTTCTCTTATCATTAGCTTAATTTTTTAATTATAAACATAGTTATAGCAATTTTGTCACATAGTTTTTTTTATGATATATAACATATTGCATCTACATATTTTTTTATATTTAATATATTACATAAATTTATAAATTTATATATAACTTGTTATATTCATCATATTTTTGTCGACCCACTGGTCATAATATATTATATTTATATGTGTTTTTTATGTAACTTGTTATATTCACTTTAATTTCAACGACTTATCAGATGTAATTACATCCACGTATGTCTTTATGTATAACATGTTGCATTATAAATTTTCTAAGATCTACAGCATGTAATATGTTACATTTATATGTATATTTTTATGTAACATATTATATTCACTGTAATTCCAACGATTTGATAGATGCAATATGTTAAATTCATTATAGTTTATGTGACTTACTAAATATAACTTTAACTTATATTATTGTATATAACTTGTAAATTTTGACACTTTAATTTAACAAAAATATTGAAAAATAAATAAATATTATTAATATCAATAAAAATTTTGTAAATTAAAAAAATTATGCCAAATTAAAAAAAATCCTCGTATACCACTATGATATTAAGTCAACGAAGAAAATATATATATCGCTATATTTTTTTCATGAGCTAATAACTATATCCAATATTTTGGAAATGTTTTACTAATTTTTTTTAATATTTCTTATGCTTATATCTATAAAATTATCACAAATATTTTTAATTTTTCAACCAATTGTGTGACTACTTGAGAGGTTAAATCATATTTTTATTTTGGTTAATATTTTATTTAAATTAATTTATTAGATTTTAGTTCACATTTAAATATTTTTTTCTTTATTTTTAATAAAATTTAAAGATAATTAGTTAAAAAAATTACAATTATAATCACTTTATTTTTATAAATTAGATATATTGATAATTTTATTTTAAATTTATATCCTTTAATAAACTTACTTGTATATTTGTAGACAATTTAATTATTTCATGAAAATTTTGGTAATTTTATTTTATTTTTCACTTTATTTTAACAATTTGAGACATTTTTATCTCCTATGCATCTCTTAGTAGGTCCCTTCTAGTCATATTCATTTTAATTCAACTTAATTTTTTTCAAAAAAAATATCCACAAAATAAAATTGAAAAGAAATAACCAAATCATCCCAAATACAACAGTAGTAATATGACTAAAAATATTATTTTAAAAATTGTGATTATATATCTAATTTATGAAAATAAAATCATCAAAATATCATGCTACCCATTGATTATGTAAAAAATAACTATAACATGTTTTTTGTAATGTTTTAGTACACTCATTTTACAACAAAATTAATTTTTTAATGCATAATAATTTGATGTATTTTTATTTTATTGATTTAATTATTATTATCTTTTTATGAATGAATGAAATATAATTTTTTTAAATATTCTAGTAAATAAGACTTAAACTCAACTTTAAGGTAGCGTTTGGTTCGTAGAATAGAATCGAAATCAAAATCGAAATCGAAATCGGAATGAAATGGAATTGAAAGGAAACAATGTTGTTTGGTTTGATCACTAGAATCAAGCTCGGAATCAGGATTATAATGTTTGGTTTGCCACTGTAATGAAATGGAAAAACTATAAATTACCTTAATACCCCTACATTTAGTAAAGTTCAAATAATGTCATTTAATTACTATTTTTTCGTCAAACAAAATAAATTATTGAAATTATTATTTTTCTAAATAATTATTACTTAATTAAAAAGAAAATATATTATTAAAATTATTATTTTCCTAAATAGGGTTTAGGGTTTTGAGGTTTAATATTTGGATTTTAGGGATTTAGGATTTGGGGTTTAGGGTAGGGATATATTTGTGGGTTAAGGTTTAGGGTTAAAATTATTATTTTTCTAAAAAGGGTTTAGGCTTTTAGAATTTTGGATTTTGGATTTAGGGTTTTAGGATTTGGAATTTGAGGTTTAGCGTATAGAGTTTAGGAATTAGGGTTTAATGTTTTGGGATTTAGGGTTTAAGGTTTAGGGTTTTGGGATTTAGGTGTTAGGGTTTTGGGATTTAGGGTTTAGGGTTTAGAGTTTTGAGATTTTGGTTTTAGGGTTTAGGATTTGGATTTGGGGTTTTGGGTTTTGAGTTTAAGGTTATATTTAAGATGAGGGTAAAATTGGAAAAAAAAATTTGAGATGGGAATAGAATCATGATTCATAAAGGAAGTAATCGATTTCATTGTGTATCCTCTATTCAGCTTAACCAAATTTGATTCCTTTCCATTCCCTAAAACCAAACATCACCTAAATATTCAAATGAGCATAGTTACAGCTCATTGTCTCTAATTTATGGATGTTATATTTATATTTTGTACACTAAAATTTACCCGATTTAAACTTGTCTAAAACAATTTTCACTACGCCAATGTTTCCATCTAATGTTTATAACTTGATTTAAAATACCTCAATGCTTTAAATATTGTTATTGGTATTCTTAAATTGTTAATAATATTAATACTTATCATTAGTTTCTCAAATTTTTATATACTAAATTGTCACAAATATTCATGAGTTTTCATCTTTTGTCATATATACATGTAATGTTTATAACTTGATTACAAATACACACTATTTTATATATTATTATTTATACCTTTAAATTGTTAACAATGTTAATATTTATTATTGGTTTTTATTTTTTATTTTTCATGCACCTTCTAACACAAAGTTAAAAATTTACAATTAAAAATTAATATTTATGATACAAGGTTAAAAATTACGATCTATCTATTAACTTGTTTTCTTTTAAGTTGAGTTTGTTGGTTTACTTTAATTCTTTTACAAAAAATATTATAACTTTAATTATTCTACCATTAAAGATTATTACATGCTCTCTTATTATTGAACAAAGAAAAATGAAGAAATCATCACATCAAATTGTAGGCATAATTTAACACAAAATGAGTTTGGGTTGGGAAAGTGAAAAATTAAAAAGAAAATAAATTATTTCTATTTAATGATTCCATTAACATGTTAATATTAATACCTTAAATAAAACTAATTATCTTAAATATTTCAAATTAAAAGTTTGGTATAAATTAGTAGAGAAGTTTATTCATTAAAATATCTGAATCCAAAACCAAATCTCAAACGAAGAATTATAATTTTCATCAAAATTCAACATTCTATCAATAATATGAATTAGAGATAAAGGTTAACCACTCTTTGCATTCTTAAAAGAAAGCAAAGACAATAAACATATTAGTTCTTAGCATTGTAATAGTTTTTATCACTTAGAAAAATTAGGGTTTCAACTGTAAATAAAAGAACACATGAACTAATGGGTTTTGCGTTAAGAGAAGATATGGTTTTTGCATTTAGTGAGAGGGTTTCATAAAATATAAGTGAACTAAGAGGTCCAATAACAACTTTTTAGACTTGAAGATTTAATTATAATTTCACCTTTTAGATATCACGTTAAATATAATTGTGATAATGTTAAGGATAACTGTGATATTTTGAAAACGTTGGGATTATATATAACAAAAGATAAAAACTTAAAAATATTTGTGATAATTTCCACCTAATACCTTTCAATATATATATATATATATATATATATATATATATATATATATATATATATATATATATATATATATATATAACCCTATTTTAATATTTTAACACTTAAAAATAAAAGTGTTTTTTTTAAAACACACTTGATAATAAGGGTTGCATTAATCGGCATTATATCTCGGAGCTTTCTTTTTATATTTTAACTTATTTTCACTTATAAATAATATGTTATTTATTATTTTAGAGTTATATTTTACTTACTCTGTGATGATCATAACGTTTATTATGAAAAGAAATTATGTTTCTTTGACTCTCAGTAAAGTATTATCAAGATGTAAATATATTAGTAGATATAAAGATTTATCGATATATCTATTAAAGTATTTATGGATCATAAGAAGTATTTTTGTAAAAAATTTAAAATTTTTCACATAAATAATATAAACTAAGTATCATGACTTCATATTATATCAATTAATGTAGCTAAACTTTAAAATAAAGAGTATTATGGAGCTAATAATGAAGGCTCAAATTTTTTTTCACAAGCGAATATCTTAATGATTAACTAATTTTAATTTTAAGTTTGATATTTTGATGTATTTGAAAAAGTAAAGACTGATCTCTATTATATGTTTTTTCTACTATTAATGAAATTCCCCTTTATTTTTATTAAAAACAAAACGTTAGACTGAAACTTTTGTTAAAAGAACAAATAAAGATAAATATATCAGGGGGCCGAAAAAAAAAATACATATCATTATCATTTATAAGCATTTTGTTTACCCTGATAGCAATTAGCAATTGAACGAGACTCTTGCAAAGTGCAAAGAAGTATTTCATTTCCTTGAATTTAAAACATGTTATGGGAAAAATTCTTAGTTGTCATATTTCTTTTTAATATTAGTCATTAATTATTTATTCTCAATTTCTTGCACATTTTTACTTTTATAAAAAATAAAAGATTGAAATAAATTTGTTTTATGACATATTAATAACACTTTATATATAAGATTTTCTCATAAACAATTCATTATTTATCTAGTAGATAATGCTTAAAAACTTTCTATTCTAATCAAAACAAATATTATTATTATCATTATCATTATCATCGTAATCTTTTAAAGAGAGAATCAATATTGTTAAAAAAAATTGGTTTTATTCATAAAAATTATAATATTTTTAAAAGAGTTAAAAATATATAAATTTATAAAAATAATAAGTTTGGTTTTTAGTAGGGATGTCAAATGAGATGGGTTTTAATTTAAGTACAATCTATTGCATTTGAAAATTTATCTAATATTGTACCATTTATATTTAAGTACAATCTATTAGTATGAGAGAAGTTGTTACATCTTATTTACCTCAAATTGTTTCCAAATAGATCATTTTAATTCTTTATAAAAACTTGTGTCATATTATTAAAAAATATTTATATGTATTATTTGTCAAAAAAAAAATTCAAGTTGTTAAAAAAAACTCACTTTATTATTAAAACAAATTGAAAGCAAAATAAAATAAGAAAAAAAAGTCATTTTAAGTTAAAATGGATATCAAAAAATAAGATAATCCATATTCTATTGGGTTGGACTTGAATGAAATGGTTTTTAAATTGAATGTGTTATGTTTGGATTATTTAACCATTAGGAACAAGTTAAATAAGAATGTTATAGGGATGCGTTTGTAACCTTTAGTTTTTAGATAAGTCAAATTTTTCAAAATACCCAAAAATAGGTCATAAAAAATTGTAAAATATATTAAATTTTTGCTATAAGGATTAATTATATTATCTTGCCCAAAAAAAACACCACCTTAAAATGTTAACTAGATGCAAATTATTTATTTGCTCACGTATGATGGTATCATATGAATTCATTATGGGCATATTTTAACTTTCATATAATACTTTTTACTAGCTAGGTGAACAACCCATGATTGGAATTTATCTTCTGATATAATTATGTTTTGTCGTTAATAAGAGTAGTAGATGAAATAAGAAGAGTTGAAAAGATGTAATTATGTTTTGTCGTTAATGAGAATAGTAGATGAAATGTGTAAAAGTTGAAAGAGATGGAAAAATATCATTTTCCTTGTTGTTATTGGAAAAACTTATTTAATCATTGAGATATTTTAATTAACTTATTTAATGGTTGAAATATTTTAATTAAATAGGTTTACTATTTTCTATATAAAAGAAGTTAATGTTGAAATTAGTGTCGTAAACGTCAATATCTTTATAAATAAAACAAGCTCTCTCAAAGTTGTATTCTTTCATTCATATTTTCATTACAATTCTATAGCTATATATAAAGAGATTTAATTGAATTACTATTTGAATTAAATATTCTTTGATTTACTCATTGAATTAAGTATTCTTTGTTTTACTCCTTGAATTAAGGATTCATTGTTTTTCTCCTTGAATTAATCCTTAAATTAAAGATGATAACTCATTAATTTACTACTTAAATTAAGAAATTAACACTCCTTAAATTACTCATTAAATTACTCCTTAATTTTATCTCCAATACTCCCCCTCAAGCTGGATCCATAAGGTTTATGGATCTAAGCTTGCACAGAAGTCATTGAAACTGATGAGAAGCCAAGGCAGCAAATGTAAAACTAACAAAAAAATGCTGATTACGATAGAAAAAAAAATATTATTGTTGTCGATATGTGACCTTTCCTTTTACCACAATACTTTCCCTCCACATCGGGCAGGTAGGAGCTGCAAAAGAGATTTAATCCATCATCGCCAAGAGCTTAGTTTCAATGTGGGACCTTTCCTTTTACCATAATACTCCCCCTCCACATCAAGTAGGTAGAAGCTGCAGGAGAGATTTAATCAATCATCACCAAGAGCTTGGTTTCAATGTGGGACCTTTCCTTTTACCACAATATTCCTCCACATCAAGTCGGTAGAAGCTATAGGAGAGATTTAATCCATTATCGTCAAGAAATTTGGTTTGAAAAAACAAAAAAAAATAAGAAATCGTTCTGATAGAGTGTCAAACGCACTTTGAGCAAAGGAATAACAATTTTTTTAAGAAGATCGACTTGCTCTGATACCATGTTGAAAAATTGGTGTTGGAAACGTCAAGGCCAAAGGCCAAGGCCTAAAGGCCTCTCTAAATAAAACAAGCTCTCTCAAAGTTGTATTCTTTCATTCATATTTTCATTACAATTCTATAGCTATATATAATGAGATTTACTCATTGAATTACTATTTGAATTAAACATTCATTGATTTACTCCTTGAATTAATGATTCTTTGTTTTACTCCTTGAATTAAGGATTCCTTATTTTTCTCCTTGAATTAATCCTTAAATTAAGGATGATAACTCATTGATTTGCTCCTTAATTTATTCCTTAAATTAAGGTTCTTGATTTACTCCTTAAATTAAGAAATTAGCACTCCTTAAATTACTCCTTAATTTTATCTCCAATAATTATAATTTAATAATATTATTAAAATATGATCACTTTAAAGAAATAAATTACTTGCTCATATGAAATTAAGTGACCAAAACTTACGAGTAATTCGACATGCAAAGAGAAATGTGACTGGTTTTGTCTACAAGGAGACACCTTAATTTATGGCCATCTAAATGCTCAGAATTTTTGTCTCGCCTTTAAAGTTTCTCTACTTATTCCATCAAGCAATATTCATGGACATTTAAGGAAGCCATGTGAACGAACAGTTCCATTTCTTTACCTCTTATTTTTCTTTATTGAATTATTTTATTTATTTATTTTATTTTTTTACACGGAAGAATCTGAATTTAATTTGTAGATGACAAAGTTTAAAAGTTCAAATTTTAAATAAAGTAAAATATTAATTGTTTTAATATTTATTGTTTGTGAATTGGTTTGAATTCGATTACTGTATACATGAATATATAAATGTGTAAATATTTATTTAAAAAGAAAAAATAAACATATATAAATTATATATATATTAAAGATTCAAGCTTGTATATATTATTCAATAACTAATTAACAATTTCAATGTCACATAAAATAACAAAACAAAAAAAAAACTTAAAGTTATGAGCATCTAAATTAGAACGTAATATTTAGAATTGTATATTTGTTATAAATTTTGTTAGTGATAAATAGAGATATATATTATAAATAAGTGGATGAATTTAAATGTATATTCAATGTTTAATCAAACATAAATGTATAATATTATACACGTGAAGCTATAGGACCCGTATAATTTTTTTAAATAAGGAATAAAGCATATTTATCTCTTTTATTATATTCATAATTATTAAGTCTGGTGTCGGGTAGTTACTAGTCTTCCGCATCATATATAAACTTGTACAATCTTTTATCTCATAACTTGAGTTTTGAGATGGAATTAGATTCAAGTATAATATGATATAAGAGCTAATTCTATGACTTCTTTATCCTTATCGGTGTTCAATAACTTGACGGTACGTTCACTTTTAAGCTTCGCTCATTTAGTACCGATCAGATTGGACAAGTATTACTCTCCCGTTGCAGATATAAGTTTAAACAATCTTTCATCTCAAAACATAAGTTTTGAGATGAAATTAAACTCAAATATAACAATAATTTTAAATAATATATCATAGGATATCATAAAAAAGTGTTAACCACTGTATAAATACGTAACAAACACATCAATATAAATAAAGAGTAAATATAAAATTACTTACAGAGAAATACTTTAATTAGAGACATTGGATGCTTTACATCATTAAACTCATTAAACTAATCGACGATGGAATCAGGAATCAAAATTAATGCTTTCAACAAATCCTATGTCACTATACAATATGCAAACTACAACAAAACTCTTCTATTTTATTTCGAAGTGACGTCTAAATAAGTTTAATAGTTAAAAATGTATGTTTTATTGTTGTAGTAGAAACAATAAGAATCCTTACTAATCGAATTAATATATAAATAAAAAAAATATCTCTCTTTTTTTTTTTGTTTAGCTAGTCTTTTATATAATTTATAAATACAGCTCCTATTTTGAAATTATGAATCATGGATAACATTAATCTAATAAATCTTCAATTGTCTTTTCACATCAATCTATCAATCAAAAAATATCTCCCACCTTTTTTTTTTGATATAGCTATTTTTTTTTTTAAGAAGAATACAAATATTATCAATATTCAATGACTTGAATGCATCATTATGAACTAGCTAAATTCATGATTAAAAATTCAATTGTTTCATCAAGAAATCTATTACATATCTCCATCAACTCAAAATCGATTACAACATTAAATATATTGATAATAATGATCAACCTTTTGAAACTTATAGGAATATGTCTCTTTAACAACTAATATCTAAACAAATGTTTCTTTATTTACTTTATCATTATGCGTTCTTTTAAAAAAATTAACGAAGAGTTTTAAATGGATTAAAACTCTGCTATTGATATGTCATCAACTTTTTACCTATAAAATTTAATAAAAAAACTATTGTAATTTTCTATAACCAATAATTAATGAATATAACAAGATACATGGAAACATGCATAATTGTACAATAATATATTTAATCACATAAACTCAAGGACATTTTATTTAAAGAATTAGCAAAGTTTTACTAAAATTAACAAGGTGTATATAAACACAATAGTAAATATTGAAATCAATATAATGAGATATATAAATACAAGTATAAATATATAATAATAAATTCAATCACATCGATTTAATATTTTATTAAAAAAATTATCAAAGTTTTATTAAAAATAACGCGATGTATATAAACACAAGTGTTAAATGTACATTGTACAATAAGTAAATAACAAATAGTTAAAACAACGTAGGTATAAGGATGAAATATAATAATGATTTATTAACTATGATCAGAGTGTACAAAAATTTATTAATTTTTGATTGAAACGTTATAAATTTATTAAATATTGAAAAGTAAACTAAAACTTCAAAAAATGTAAAAAAATAGAACACATGAACTGACATGACCCTATTTTTAGGTTACTAAGTATTAAATTAATCAAAATTTATATTTTTTGAGTTGTAATTTATTTAGACACCATATAACAACTCATAAAATGCGAACATGTATGTTCACATAATTTATTTTTGACATGTTTTAAAATTTTAGACTTTTGGTTCAATTTTTAGTAATTAATGGATTTTTAATACCCAATCAAAAATTAATAAATTTTTATATATTTTGGTCATAATTATCATTCGTATTTTTTTTATTATATTAAAATCAATAATATATATCATATTATTATCCTATGATTCTTAAAATAAGTAATACAAACAAATTAGTGTTGAAATATAGTAGAAATTTAACAAATAATTTTTAAACTCTAAAATACTGATAAGAATACAAACATAAAATTTTAGAACTTACTCAAAATTTTGATGTCAAGTTTCATTTTTTTGCTATAATTTTCTAAACTTAAAAAAACATTAAATTAAAATGTATTTAATTAAAATATTGAAGTGATGGGTTTCTGCCTCTACCCTTACATAGCTGTCACGGATAGAAAGTTAAGAAGAGATGAAAATGGAGATACTTTTCCACTAAAAAATAAATATTTTGCTTTCAGTAATATATCTGATAAGATATGTGGGATAAAGATCTTTTTAAAAAAATTTATATTAGATTAATTAATTTTTATGACTCTATGTTAGTTATAAATATATTTAAAATATTTACTCATTATAATTATTTCTGCAACCTAAAAATAATAATAAAAATATTACCAAAATTAACATATTTTTATCATTATCAATAAATTATAGATATAATTATAACTTCAAATACGTTTAATATATTTAATATTATCTCTCATACATTATACATAAAATGTAATTATCCATTTAATATTCAAAAGATTTGAATTTAACAATTTTGGGTTTTTTTGTTTACTTATAAAAAATAATAATCCACAAGAAAACACAAAGAATTATATAAATTAATATTATTTAGTTTTATAAAAAAAAATATTGGTTAATTTTTTGAAAAAAATTCAGAGGCAACTAGAGCCCGTTCTAGCCCTAACTTGAGTCCACCAGTTTCATGTTAAATTACAGTTTCTTTCTACTTCTTCTTTTTTTCTTTTTTTGTCTGAGGATGTAAAAATGTAATTTTGCGTTCGCATTCTTTATATTTAAACCATGAATTTGAACTATACCGTTTATTATTTGATCTTTGAAAAATAATAATAATAACTTCTTAGTAAAACTATGGTAAAGACTAAAGACAAACGTTAATTATAACATACCCACTCCAGACAGAAATTGAATGGATATGTGTTGAAATTTTAGCCTAAACTAAAAACGCCTGCAATTTCAAATTCTCTGATAAAGACATAAAGGGTCAATTGTTTTTGTAAGGACGATAAGAATAAACGTTGAATACTTGAATGTCATGGGAGGGTTCTTTAGCAGCTTGATATTTCAAATAATGTGTGAGAATATATTTAAATATGCTAGTTAAATTAGCATAATTATAATTAATACAATTATGTAAATATAAATTAAAAAATTATTCAACTGACGTTATATATATATATATATATATATATAAAGAAAAACTATAAGATATATTTATTTTATTTTTTTGATAAATCTACAAAAATATCATTGAATTATTGTATTTATTTCTTTTATATTATTGAAATATTTTTCATTTCATTTACACCAACTAACTCTCCTAAAAAGTTTTATTTATATGGCTCTATTCTAATTGCATCATAACACCTACTATAAACTATTATTTTAAATAATCTACTTAATTATATAAGTTATTTTAAATAAATTATTTAATTATATGAGTTGTTAAAACACTAATAAGTAACTATCGAGTTGTTAGATTCAAAACTAAAAGAATGATATAAATGTCATTTTTTACGAGTTAAGTGTTATAAACGAGACGAAAATTAATTTTATGATATAAAAAAATAAATATAATAATTAGATTTACTTTTCTTTTTTTTACTAGGAATAAAATAACAGCAAAATAATAAAGTTTCCCATGGTGTATCCACTAGGCCTAACAAATAATAAACTTTATTTTGTGAGGATATATTTTCAAATTTTTAGCTCCAAACAAAAATATAAAGATGATAGACCAAAGTTCAACGGTGTTTTAGGCCATAAAGAGGTGGGAGAAAGATTTAGTTGGCACAAATTTAAAAAAAAAAAAAGGACAAATAGTATGGACCCTTAATTCAAAATTGTAGACGTTGAAGTCTTGAAGCCTTATAGGTCGCTCTTTTTTCCAACTATTATCTTCTTTAAATAACTTCAAATATTTTACAAACTTAAATAGATTTTAATGTGGTTGAAAAACAAGAAATACTATCTTCGAATAGAAATTTAGTATGAGATTTTTAGGTTACGTTGAATCCACTATCTAGATATATAGTTTAAAAATAGTGGTGGGCATCTTTTCTAAGTGAAAAATAATTCAATATGATATGAATGTTATACCAAAATCATTTAAAATAGATATATTTATAATTATCTGTTATATTTCATCAAAATTTAAAAAATTATTAGATTTGTAACAAGTAACATATTTCTTTACAAAGTTTAATTTTATTGTAAAAAATTAAACCACAACAACATATATGTTTAATGCAACATTTGAAATGATGAAAAAAAAGACCCATCACTATTTTTAATGTTTTTCTTATAAATATTTTGATGACTAACCAGATAATAGACATGTTTATTTGGTAATGTTAAATACTCACACTCCTGTTTACTTCATAAAAATAAAGAGATAATGCAATAACTTTTTTTCCTTTACTCATGCAATAACTTTTTTTTGACGAAAGAGTAAGATTATGTTATAAAAATATCATAAATATAAATAATTTCAATTAATTTTATAATTTCAATTATATTATCTAATCAAATTCAACACCTTAATTAAAATAAATTTATCATACTTAAAATTTTCCTCCATAAAATACCATAAATATCTTCTACTTTTTATAAACCAAAGTATTTTGATCATGTAACTTGCAAGAAAATATAAAAATAGTAAAAGTTAGTCATGGGATATGCTACATTATCAATACCAAATTTAACTTTTGATATCAAATTATTAAGTTATAAATTAAAATGTACAAATTATCTAAAAGATATATATATATTTGTTACACAAAAAAAAAGTACATAAAAAAGATTTAATTATAAGTACTTCAATCTTTTTTTTAAAGTACACAAAAAGTACAAATTATAAGTACTTTAATTCTTTAAAATATTTCTTATTGTTTTTAATTTTTTTTTTATTCTCCTCTTCTTATTTTCTCTCTTTTTCGTTCTTTTTTCTTGAGTTTATGAATTAAAATTTAAAAACTTAGAATTTAAAATTTAAGATTTAAATTTGAATGAAATAAGAGAATTATATGTAAACAGATACAGACGGATAAAGAAATAAGAGGCATGAAAAAAATATAAAAAGATAAAATAACTTAATTGTCATTATTATTTTTCATATATAAAAATTATTTTTAACCAAATGTATATCTTTTTAAAAATAGAGTTAAAGTACTTTTAAGGTACAAAAAAAAATTCAACGGGACACTAAAACAATAATATATCAAAAAGTTACCGACCCCTTACAAGACACACATTAAGATATCTTTAATTCTATAAGAGAATTGCTAAAAACACAAATTACAATCTATTTACACTCACACTTATTATTATGTTGCAACACATGTAAGTTTTATCAAGAAAAATAAATCAAAAATTTTAAAATAATTCTACCTTATGATATGATGTAATATTAGATATTGGTACAATAACGTATACAAATTTAAATAATATTAATATTCTTAGTATTTTATATGCTTTCAATTGAACATTTAAACTCACAAGGAGAAAGTGATTAAAACACTCGTTACTGCCTACATGAAACAGCCCATTTGGCATTTGGCAATGAGGAATACAAGTACAATACTATCAACCTTCTACCAAATTGAATGATTACTATTTTAACGAAGCCTATGAATATGATGGCAGACAATTACGATTAATTACTTATTGACCAACAGACTCACAATTCAATAGACTAAAAAATAACTTAGACATCAATAAAGGAATGGTTAGTTTTTCATTGGGGCTCTCAAGGAAACATGCGGAAATAACCATGCTAACAAGTAAGTATTAACAAGAATGGTATTTATTAAAGAAAATACCTTTTAGTTTAACAAACAACCATCCATGGTAGAAAAATCTAACAAAAAAAATATTAGCAAGATCCATCTAAAGGTAAGCTCATGAGAAGCTTGTAGAATCGAGGCGCTTTCCAAAGAGTCGCTAATTCTTCAGTTTCTTCAAATCAAACATGATTAACTACGAATTTTGAAGTAATGAGTGCCCATATCAGATAAACATTGAAAAATTTAACTTCACCCTTCCATAAATCCAGGTGCTTGTTGCCTTGTAACAAACCCAACAAAGTTAGCTCCAAGAACAATTGACTTGTTTCTTTTCAAGTGGTCTAAACATCGTCGGTGAAGAAGCCAAAGGAAGTACCTGAGATGAACTAGAAGAATACTGAGGAAGATATTGATTTGTCTCTATCTCCTTATTCTTCCCAACCACAAATGTGAAAGCAGATCCATCTCTATCTTCGTTAACCATTGAAGAATTGGAATTAGACTTGGGCTTAGGCTTAACTAACTCAGAATCTGAATAAGACTCTACTTTTTTAGATGCCCTTTTCTCAGCTTCTTCCAAAAGTCTCTTAAGCAATTTCTCCTCTGCATCTCTTAAAAATTTGAACTTTGGTGGAGGTGAAGATCTCAATCTGTTTAGATCTGTTTCCGTTGATGATTCAAAGAGAGGATTCAATTTGAACCCTTGTTTAAAAGACTCTAAAGAGTTCAAAGGTGAAGACTTTAATGGTGGAGAAGCCAGAGGAGTAAGAAATGGGGAGTCCATAGTCAATATTAGATCACTTAAGCTTCTTGTTCTAGACCCTTTTCTACTTCTATCCCCTCTTGATTTTCCATCATCAGATTCCAAATCTTCTTTTGTTTCCTCTTTGATTGTGAAGAGAAATCTTGGCGGGCCAGCTAGATTGTGCAATCTCATAAGCTCTGCTTCAACACTTTCTTCTTCAATGGACTTGAGTAATGAATCTTTACTTGAACCCAATTCTAAATCTGGGTCATGACCATTGTTTGCATTGGGATTTGGGTTTTTACTCTGTTGATGAGTATTTGAGGTAGACAAAGAAGAGGGTTTCTTAAAGCAAATAAAATGAAAGAGTTCTTTAGTAAAGTTGCTGTATTCTTCTTCAATATCTCTGTTAATAATTTTCTTCTTCCACCATAACAAATAGTAAAGCTCTGCAACAAGAGCTAATAGAAGACAACCAAATACTAGGCTCAGGCCAAGACCTAATCCACTTAAAGATGACATCTTTAGCTTGAATTTCACATACCCAGAATTGATTTTCCTCGAATTAATACTTTCACATTCACTTTGAATTACCCACAAAACAAGGTGAAGTTGGGTCTATGAGGACATATCTGAAAATGAAAACCCATATCCCAAAATTAGCAAACTCAATATAGTTACTATAAAAATTAGATTTTTACTGGGAAAAAAAATCCAAGAGAACTCTTCTTGAACGGCCCAGGAACGCTGAATTAAAAAAATTAATTAACTAATAATTTTTTTTTTTTTTTGCCTTAAGAAGCACACACTAGGAGAAGTTCAGGTACTTTGAGGGAATTTGTGTGCAAATGGAAAAGACTTACCTTAAAGCTCAAAACTTCAACCACCGAGAATCACAAGCAGAACAAAACCAATGAAAAAAGGGATCTTGTAGCTTATATATTAAGTAAAATAATTAAATAAATTTGGGACAGAAGTCAAATATAAAATTGAGAGCAGCATTAAGAAGAAGCTAAAACAGGGGCTTTATGAATAAGAGAGAGAAAGCTAAAATCTTTGTCCTGGGTGATGAGTGTGGTGGGCAAAGAATCGAGAGCAACTCACATGGGCTTGGAAAAGCTTTTGTGATATTTTATTCACACACAAAAAAAAAATTCAAGTGTAAAAGAAATTGCTTTTCATTTTGTATTCTCTTTTGTTTTGGCTCGTACGAGTGTTAAAAAAGTATATAATATAAATAAATTTAATTATAAAGGGTAATTTTATTTATAGATAAAATTTATTTTTAATTTTCTTGTAGTACATATATAAATATAATATATATTTTGTATAAGGTAAACAAATATTGTTTAAAAATATAGCATAATATGTTTTTTCATAATATAAAAATATATAACTTTTTTAAGAATTTAAAAGAAATTAATTAAATAATTCGTTATATAAAAGGAGCATAAGTATTAAAAATATATTAAGGGATATATGCCAAACGTTCACGTAGCATAACCTTGTGTTGGATGAGGATGTTGACAGATACCAAATGATTAAAAATTAGGGTGTTTGTAGATAATTACGTAGATTTTATAAGTTTAATAATACTTAATTATCTAAAAAAAGAATATTATGATTTTATAAGAAATATATCTAAAAGATAAATATATGTGCATGGGATTATTTTTAATTTAGAGTAAACAGTATTTATTACTTCATTTTACACATAACTATATTTATTTATATATATATATATATATATATATATATATAATAAGATTTTTATTGTCTACACAAATTTTATTTTATAATTAAGTTAAATAACGTGAGTTAATTACCATTATTTAATTTTTGACATATCAATTCATTAACACTAATTAAATAATATGATATAATTTAATAAAAAAAACTTTTGTCTGATAAAAATATGAATACTTTTATATATAATTTAATTTTTGTTATGTTGGTTATTCATATATATATATATATATATTTACCCTTTTATACTTCATATAATATATAAGATCTCATACCATAATTGAAAATGATAGTTACAAAAACTCTCTTCTCTTTTTAAGCATGGTAAGAATTAAGAGTTATCACATGTTTGTAGTTTTCTCTCTAACACATTTAAGGAGAACCAACCTATTTATATTTAATATTGACCAAAAACTATGTAAATAATATAAATACGGTAAATTAAGAATGTAAGATGTTAAATTGATATATGTAAATTAAAAAAAAAATAGAATAGAATATAGGAAGAGAGAGTAAAGATACAGTAAAAAGAAATTGTATTCAACGTATCAAATAAATACACGTAATTATAATAATTTGCTACAGGACTCATATAATACTTAAAGACAAATATTAAATAACATATCTAATAATTTAATTGATAAATCTAAATATTTAAAATATGATTAAATATACGTTACATAGAATAAGAATAATTTTATATTCATAATTATTATCATTAATACTTACATGTTTATATTTTTTTTTGGGGGGCCAAATAGAAGTTTATATATTGATATTTATATTTTTTGAGATGTCTTAAAGTAAGAATATTAATTAATATTGTTTGTTAATTCTTAAGATTTGTCCTGGAATCGAATTTCTATTGTTTGTAATATATAATATTGTATACGATAGTAGAAGAAATAATAAAATTGAATTACTATTAAAACAAGAAACTATATATTTTATAACAGTTATTATAAAATAAACACAGTTGTAAAATGAATTGTTTTTTTTATTATTATTGTTAACTTTTTGTTATGATCGTTTCTAATTTCTTAGGACGATAGTGGTTAAATAGGCATTATAGAAAATATTTTTCATGATACTAGTTGGATTTTTTACAAATTTTACGTGACAATTGTTTTTTTTTTTACCCTACGATCATGAAAAAACATACTTATTATTATAACACGTAGATAAATAAAGGTATTTCTATTTTTTTAAAACATTATGATAGTCTTATAATGATTATTAATAGTGGATATTCATGATAATTTTTTACACCTAAAAATTAAAAATTAATTAATACATAATTAAGTTTATATATGTATTTTTAATTTAAATATATATATATATGTTTGTTATTACGTAATTATATTAATAATAAATATTATTTAAATTTATATATATAATTTAAAAATTGATTAATATTAAATAATAATTATAATTATTTACTTTAAAAAAAGTATAATTTACTTTTACTTAGCCTATGACCCATTACTACCAAATTTTGGACCAACTGCGACACTATTTGTCAATTAATATTGACTTATAATTTATTAAGTTGCGACCATAGGAACTGCGGATTATGCGGAAATAATAGGAGACAAAAGTTGTATGGGTTTAATTATTGTTAGTTAAAATTAATTAATTTAATCTTTTTATTTTTATTAAATTAATTTAATTTTTTTAATTTATAAAAATAAAATAATTTAATTTTAAAAATTTATATTAATTTTAAAAATTATATGATTAAAATACTTATTTTTTATGATAACAAGACTTATAATATACAATTCAAAAATAAAAAAAATTAAATTAACTCATTTTATATAAAATTTGAATAACTACTAACCCTTCAATTAATATTATATAATATACAGTGGAAGTGTTATTTATTAAATTATTACTTTCAACTGAAAACTAAAATATTTATTTTTTTTAATAAATGATATTAATATTATATTTTATTATCTTATAAAAACATATAATTACTTAATTCAAATAATATATTTATATATATATATAATAAATTGTTGTTTTAATAATTAATCACATCAAATAAATGTTATGGTTAAATAATTATTGTATGTGTACAAAAAAGTGCTCGTGCAAATAACACACTCGTCATGCCTATGTCTTTTTATCTCGTTTGTCCTTGGAATCAAATCATAGCTTTTATCTCTAAAAGCTGATAGACTCAAAGATAACAGACTTAAAAAGTGGTTTCTTCCCTATTTTCAACCTATTTTAATTAAAAATAACATTGTTTTGCCATATTATAATATTAGTACCTAAATTTATTTTATTCTACACTTTAATTTTTCTTTTTTTCTTTCTTAATATTACATCTATTATTTTAAAAAAAAATTCACATTTAATTTAAATTTAAAATTAGATTAAATTATCCTATAACAATAATAATTAACATGTTAAAAAAATTATACTTTTTCATTTTTTAATCACTTAAGTTTTAAAATTTAACGAATTTAATCCATAATTATTTTAATAAAAAAATCTATTATCATCAAATTTAAACAAAAGTTGTTAAATTTAAAGATATTTGACATAATATTATCAAAAAAAAAATTAAAATATTAAAGTATTAAATTTAATAAAATTAAGAAATAAATAATAAATTTCTTAAATGTTAATTCCTTATACAACCTTTTTAATAAAAATTTTGTCCTTTAGTTTATAAATATGTTCCTTATGATCCATTCAACAATTAACATGTCATTTTTTGTCATTTTTCAATTTTTCATCCAACTCTATTTTTTCTATGTTTATCACCGTTTTTTTCATCTTCTTATTTCCTAAAAAAAATCAAAAATAAAATATTATCTTCCACCAACTTTTAATAAATAATAATTTATATTTATATAATAAAAAAATATTTTTTTATAACAAATAACTTATCAAAATTTTATTATAAAATAATTTAAATAATAATAAATTATAAAATTTTAAATTATTAAAAATTTTACTAAAATAAATTATTGACATTTAAAAAAAATAAATTATTTAAGATTAAAAAAATTAAAAAATAGATTACATTATAACACATATCTTTAATATTATTATAATTTTAATTATTACTAAGATAACAAATATTTATTAACAATAATTTAATTAAAATATTAAAATATAATTAATTAGATATAATTTATTATATTAATAATAAAAATAATTATAATAATATTATATTAGATAATATTTTCTTACAAAATTTATGATATAATGTTCTATGTTTGTATTGTATATTGCAAAAAGTTGGAGAGAGAGACTTCATAATTTTTTTTAAATAATTTAATTTTTTATGAATATTATTTTTTATATCATAATTATAATTAATATTATAATTATTTATTAAATATAATTATAATTATATTTAATAATAATTTATTATATTATTTAGGTTGTTTTTATTATAATAAGATAAAAAATTAATGTTATAAAATTTTGCAAAATAGTTAAGTAAATTATAATTTTTATGTAATTTAGTTATTCTTTATTATACCATCACATTTTCTCTCTCTTTTTTATTTTGTTTTTTCTAACCACTATTTCATTTTCTCTCTCTTTTTTTTTATTAGGAGCCCATCAACTACGTTTTTTAAAAAAATAATTATTTTTGTCTTTTCCTTCTCTCTCTTTCACTAATTTCCATACCGTTATTTTTTTAAAATATACTCATTTATCAATTTTTAATAAATAACAATTTATTTTTATTATAAATAAAAAATAATAAAATAATTTATATAAAAATAATAATATATTATATTATTTATAAATTATCAAAATATTTAGTATATCATTTTCAATATATGTATAAATTTATATTTATTTTATTGTAAAATAAATTATTTTTATTTTTTAAAATAAATTTTTAATATATGATATGATAAAAAAGATTTATGTATTTAAAATTAATTATAAATTTATAAGATGTTAATATTTTTTTATGTTTATAATAATTATGTTTTATAAAATAGAACTAATACATCTTTTTTTTAAATAAAATTGGTTAAAAAATTTGCTTTTCAAGTTTAAGGTAAGATTTTGTCTATTTTTTTTTTTAAATAATTATGCCCATTTTTAAACTATTGTTTAAGAGTTGATTTTTATAGACAAAAACCTTTTTTGATAACATAAAGGATTAAAATGTTACATTAATTATGAATAAAATACATAAAAATTAATTAATTTTTAGTTGTAATATTACAAATTTATTAACTATTGAAACACATGAAATTTGTGTGGTATAATATAAGTCACATTTTTTTAAATAGATTAATTTAGTGTAAAAAGTAAGTGTAGGACTATAATTCACTTTTTACACTAAAAATTTCTATCTTTAAAATATTAAATTAATTAATTTATAAATAAAAAAAACTAAATTGACCCATTTTTATGTAACAAATGAACTCTTATCATTTTTATCTCCACGTGAAATACATGTACGTGTTTTTTTGAAACATTATGTGTTCTTAAATTAATTGATATGTATTCAAAACTATTTAAATTTATATCTTATGAATTGTAATTTAATTAAAAAACATATAATAAATCAAAAAATTATGCACATGTGAATTCATATGTTATATTTATGTCATTTTTTAAAATTTTAGTTTTTTGATATATTTTTTAATAGTTAATAGACTTGTAATATATTACTCAAAAATCAGTGAGTTTTTGTACACTTTAGTCATAGTTATTTAATCATTTTTTATTTTTTTTCCTTTATAATATCTCTTAAAACTTATAACCTTAAAAATAATATATTTTATAACTAAATCATATATTTTTTATTATAAAAAAATCTTTAATAAAAATTTTTATATCGAAAGCCACCATGTAAAACTATTCAAGTTAACCTCTCAATAATTAACCAATTTTAATATTATATTCTAACCAAATGAGCTATGTCCAATGTTATTAAAACATTTACTCATAGCAAACTTATAAAACTATCAATGAATTATTATATTTATCTTGTTCATAATATTAAATTATTTTTTATCTCGCTTATATCACTCAATTATTATATTTATTCTATTTATATTATTATTTATTTAGTCTCCGTCTAATAGTAGGTGAACTAATCGAGTGTTGCAATAGAGACCACATGCTCGGGTCAATGCAATGTTAAACTAATGAACAATTGGATCGATTGTTGAAAAATTGATGAACAATTGGACTGATTTTACAAAACTTACAAAAAAATGGACAGGTTTTAAAAATAAAGAACTATTTTTTTGAAAATTTGGTGAATTTTTGTATTTATTTTCGTAATCAATAAATTTTAATTTATGTCACATTTTTTAATAAATTGACGAAATATTTTACCGAAATAACTAAATATTTTACGAGAATAAAAAATTAAAATAATTATATATACTTATATTATTTAGTTTTTTTTTTGCTATCGTATATTTATAGGTATATCTGTCATTATTTTTCTCACTCAAACTTAATAATATCATAAATTTTACAAGTTTTGGATTAATTTAAAAAATAGTTTAAATAATTAAATTTAAATATCGTATATATATGTTTAATAAAAAAATAAAAAATAAACCTAAGAAAATAAACACTTATATTTTTCCATCATAAATGAAAATTTAATAAAACACTTAACATTTTACTTTTCTTCTTTTAAAAAAATAAGAAGTTAAACTCAAAATTTCATTATATTAAGAGTGTTTTTTTAACAGTATGATGCATTTTTTTATTTTTTATTTTACAAACTTTAAAGAAGGATATAATAATCAATATATTGGATTATCAATTTATTACCCTTTTTTGGTAACCAATGGAGTCGGTATTTAAAAATTAATTTGACTAATTTATTACTATAACTTTTATATTTTAACTAACTTATTACGACAAGTTCTCAAACTTCAATAATTTGAGATCATAATTTATTCAATTCAATTAATTTATTTTTTATGAGTTTTAAAGTAATTAAATTAAGAAGTTAGGATCTCAAATTAGTTAAATTACATAAATTAAATATTAAATTCATCAAATTAAAACTTAAAAAATAACTTAAGCGAGTTATTTAACTTAATTAAATATTATAATTATATAAATATATTTTTTTGAAGAGTTTTTTTTTTTATGGGATTACACCCCTTCGGCCCATATTGTCACATTGTGAACTGATGAGCAGAATAATATTGTTTTTTTTTTGTTAATAGCATAATTTATTTGTAGATAAAATTTAATTTTGAATTCCCTTAATATAGTATACATTTTTTCTCCTATAATGTAAAAATTATATATACATCACATTTTTCCTATAACATGAAATACATGTATATTTTAAGAGATTAAAGTGACATTAATTGAATAACTATTTAATATACAAACCGAAAGGTAAGTTGTTATTTTTTTAAAACCACAAGTTTTAATTATATTGCTCAAAAAAATTAATCTATACTCACGTGTATTATAGGTTAAATATACAAATTATATTTAAACTTTGGAAAAAATAAAATAAAAATTAACATTATAAAATATATAACAATAAAAATAATATCTTAATAATATTAAACGAGATTTAATTATATAAAATTCTATATTGAACGAATGTAAATGATTACAATTTAATTTAAACTACATTGAATCGAATGATGTTTAAAATGAAATGATGTATTGAAATATTTTTAATAATGAAAATGTATAAAATGAATGTAAATAGTAATGCTTTATGGTTATAAGTTTTAAAAGTATTATTTTTCTTTTTTTAAAATAATATTTTTATATTATAAACTTTTATATTTTTAAGACAAAAATGTTATAAAAGCTATTTATATTAATTTATTTATGTAGTTTAATTCATTATATTAAAAATTATATTATTTTAATTATTTTTATTAAAATTTTATTATTTTTTTTATCAAATCGACTTTAAAATATTGATCTTTATTGATAATAAAATGATAACTAATATATTAAAAATATATTCATTTTAATATCCATTTGAACATTATTATTTTTGATTTTTTTAACAATTTTGTATTGTATTTCACTTTTATCCTGGTTAAAAACTTATATTTTAATCGTATTTTAATAAATTGATAAAAAATAATAACATTTTAATAAAAATTTATTATTAATTGATATATTTTTTCATGATTTATTAATTAAATGACACTATAAAATTAAATGATATAAATAATATAATCTTAAAATAATTATATATCATCTTATACTACTTTTAATACATGACATGCGAGTTACCCAATAAATTTCTATTAATATCATATGATGGTTAGATTACTTACCTAACTTAAGAGGTAAAATTATCTTAAAATTCATTTTATTTATATCATTTAAATATTTTATTAATTTAATTTTTAAATTATAACATTTTAATCAAATAGCTTTAAATTATGTGATATTTTACTCAATTTTTTTAAAAATCGAAAAATCTATATGTTTCTTACAAAATTTATATGATCAAAATGTCTTAATGATACAAAAAAAAAAATTAAAGAATTAGTCACTCCTAATTTAAATAATCTTTGTAATTTTATCATGTATTTTTATTTTTTAAATGGCCCTATAACTGAAACTCATTTGCCATTCGTTAAACAGTTTATCAAATACTCAAATTTTAATATTTAATATTTAGGTATCACAACATATTCTTTTTATCAAATACTCAAATAATTGATTGTTTGTTCGATATAATATAACATGTCATATTTTAGTAAATATCACTTCTGTTTTATTAAAAAATGTGTTTAAGTATCTAAATATTGAAGAAAAATATTTTTATTACATTTTAATACATAAATTAATTCACATATTATAAAATAATTTTTTCTATAATTATTTTAATATTTTATCTTCTTAATTCACATCAAATTCAACGTTAATAATGTTTTGACATATACTTATCTTATTGTAGTTAGTCCACAATTTAAGCCTAATGTCACGACCTTAATTTTTCAAGTATCGATCGTGCGGCATTTAGCACCGTCCGTTGCACTAAGCTTGTCTTTGAATCCGAATGAAACTCCAAAGAGAATAGAAATAGTTTGCAAAAAATGCTTTGTATTGCTCTAAAGAGAGTTTATATTACAAATGCTAAGAATTCCAAAGGATTTCCAAGGATGAATGCAAATGAAGACCAATAGGTCTATTTTATAGTGTGCCTTCTAAGCTTAAGAATGTGCCACCACTTTCTAGATAATTCTAAGCCTAGAATATACAAGAGTGTTCTAGGTTTATGTACAATGTGCCACAAGTCTCTAAGACTTTCTAACCAACTCTAGAGTCTTCTAGGTTTGTCTTGCTCCTTCATGCACGTTCCGGGATGTTCCCTAAGCTTCCAGCGGCTTCTACATCCTTCCCGAACCATCCGGCATGTTCTAGAACATTGCAGCCCATTCTAACACCCTCCAGCGTGCTCTAGAATATTCTAGGGTCCTCAAGCTTTAGTTGAGTCCGTCCAACTCCAACCCTTTCTAGACTTTTCTAGGCAACTCTAGAACTTTCCATGTGTCTAGATCCTTTAGGCAGCCAACATTTGGATTTTTAAAGACATTTTGAGCGTGATGTGACACTAAGTTCATCCATTTATTGGGCCCAAGCAATCACAGATATATATTTTTAGCTAAATATACGTACACTCATTTCATTGATCAGAAAAAGGTAACAAAAACTCTCTAAACTTGAGTTCTTACAAACGACACCATGGATCTGCATTAAGACAAAAAAATGTTGCCTTCTCAACATTTAGCGTCCACCGCCTGAAATGAATCCCTTTTCTAATCGTGGGGCTTTTATGATTTAGTTGGTTATCCGGTGATTATGGAAACCCTCTCTTATAGACATGTTTCATCCTCTTATCAATGATATGTGAGCACACAAAAGTAAAGATTCTCTAACCCATATCTGTTTGATTCAAATAAGTTTCATTGTTAAAATATCAATAGATTAAATCTACACTTATCTAAGAATAAAAATAAGAGTATGTTTGAATTAAAATGTTTTAAAATGACAAGAAGTCTTATATACTTGATGAGTTGTACAAGATTAAATATAACTTACTTTGTAAGTAAATTAAGTAAATATAACAATAATATACAGTTTTATTATTAAAAAGATATTACAAGATTATTTAAATATTTAAGATATGCACGTAATTATATATCGTACTACACAAGATATCCAATTGGATTAGAAAGATACATTAATACAATCTTTTAGAAGATATTTCTAAGTAGTTGAAGCCTATATCTTTAATATGTATCCATTCTAATATCCAATCTACTATTTATATTTATATAAGGCAAATAGCAATCTACTTGTTAATAGTAAGCTTGCCTTTATATGATCTTCAAAGAGTTAAAGCTACTTGGATGAAGAATCTCACACATGAGATTGTGAAATATCATCTATTAGTACATCCTCCACGACGTTTATCAAGAGAACTGATAGAACATTCAAGCTCACTGATCCTTATCCAGAGCATTGTCCACATGGGGAGTTCATTAGTGAGATTTCATTGTCTTCTCGTATTCCAGATGATGCTCAGCTAAAAGCATATGGTGATGAAACAGGAACAGGTTTAGAGATCATTGTACCAAATTTGGTATTAATGAACCGTTGCTATCTTGAATTAGACATTTATTGTAGAAATGTAGAGACAGAGTAGCGCGCATTCATACAACTGTAAATAGAAAGAAAGAAAAAAAAGTTCTCTAAACAAATGTTATAGACTCTCTGATATGAACAAAGTAGTTTTGTTTCTAATGCTTTATGCTTTATGCTTTATTAGGGGCATTGCTTGCTTGTATCATATTGAATTGAAATAGCAAGTGAAAAGAGTTATTTAGTCATTATATATGTGAAAGGTTTTGTTTGATGCCTCGAAAAAAATTGGCTACTTGAGGTAGGAATAGCTGATGAGTTTAAATATATTTATCGGAAAATTCTCTTAATTTTTGAAATATTTAATAAATATTAAAAGAATTTAATTAAATATTATTCAATATTAATGAGATGTTATTTTAATTATTATAAATTTTTTGCTATTAATTTATATAATTTTAAAAGAGTTTTAGTTGGATTGATTTATGATGTTAAGATTATAAAACATAATATTTTATAATTATTTAAATATTTTTAAATAGAGTTGATAATAAAGACGTAAAAAATCAAAAATACCTCCAAAATTTTCAATATCTTCAGAAATATTCTTAACGTTTAAAAAGAACTATAATACCCCTAACGTTTAAACGTTAAGGATATTTTTGAAGATATTGAAAAACTCGGAGGTATTTTTAATTTTTTTTCTGCGAGAGTAATATATGTATAGAAGTGATATTAACATTTTAACTCTAATATTAAACAGAGATATAACACTGATAATATTCATGAATATTTTTGATATTGAATAAAAACCAAGGATAATTTTAAAGAAACGAAAAACTTTGTAAGTATTTGCGATAATAATCTTAATAAAGAAATAAAATTAATCTTAGTTTAATTTAAATAAATTTTTATCTAAAATTATAAATTAATATTTTTTTAAATAGTAAAATTATACTAGTTAGATATAAAGGTTAATTTTGATAATTTTAAGTTTTAAAAATATTATTTTTGTAATTATAAGTGATAAGATATTATTTTTATTATTTATTATTAAATAATTGGATTATAACTATTCTTTTCTTTTTTTCCGCTGCTAATCCACTTGTTATCTTCATCTCTCAGCCTCATGAATCACTGAACCTCTCTCTACCCTTTTCCTTCAAATCACGTCCATGGCGAAATTTCTAATCTCACCGCCACCGTTTAACGGTGTTCCTATTCCATCTCTCTCTCGCCATGGCCTTCATAGTTCCTTTCCTCAACGAAGGCTTTTCGCTACTAGAGTCAAGTTCAGTCTCCATGATATTCCTCCAATTCAGTCTTTCGAATCCTCCATCGATTTCAACGCTATTGCTACCCGAGCTGAAGCTTTTCTTTACACTCTTGCCGACGTCGCAGTCGCCGCAGATCTGGCCGCCGGCTCCGGTGACGCCACAGCTGCTGCCGCACAGAAAAGTGGCGGTTGGTTCGGATTCATCTCGGATGGTATGGAGTTCGTTCTTAAGGTAATTATAATTGGTCTTCGCTCTGGTATGAACTATACAACTGTAGTTTCACTACTGAATATTTAATTATCTGATGTTGTTGCAAAATGTCGAGCAATAAGTATTTGAATTGATTTAGAATCACTTAATTTGAAATAGACATACTTGCCTTTGATGATGGTGTTTAATTATTTGAACTGAGTCAGATATTGAAGGATGTACTTACGGCTGTACATGTCCCTTATGCGTATGGATTTGCGATTATAGTGCTCACTGTTATTGTTAAAGTTGCCACATTGCCTCTCACGAAGCAACAGGTTGGTGCTTGTTTACACTTTGGCTCATAGTTTAGACTTTTAATACTCTCGTACTGTTTACGCCAAGTTTAGTGCTCATGGGTGATTGTATTGTTTGTGAATCAATGATATTTGGTGTTACATAGGTGGAATCAACGCTGGCAATGCAAAACCTTCAACCTAAAATTAAAGCCATTCAAGAAAGATATAAAGGCAATCAAGTGAGTCTTAATACTATGTTTTTGAAGAATGTTAATAAATTTTGAGTTTGAGCGGCGGTGCTTCTATCTCTGTCTCAAACTGTAATTTTTTATATGGTCCCTCCCTTATTCTATTCTCATTGAAGGAAAGAATACAACTTGAGACATCACGGCTGTACAAACAAGCTGGGGTTAATCCATTAGCAGGTACTCTGTTGATTGATCAAGCCTCCTTTTTATAGCATTTACTACGTGTGTGCGCTTGTAGATATCTGCCCTTGGCTTTTTGCTTCCTTTTCGTCTTGATATGTGACAAATCTACTATGGATGCATTACATTTCAACCTCTTAGGCATCTCTTTTCTGCAGGTTGTCTCCCTACATTGGCCACAATACCAGTCTGGATAGGATTATATCAAGCTCTTTCAAATGTGGCTAATGAGGTATGCAGTAGACTTATTCCATTATGTTGATGTACACGATTATGATATCATCATTACACTATTTGCACATTGCCGACTCTTGCTTCTTATTCTACCTTTTCTTTCTTTATCCTTGGCCAAGGGTCTGCTAACTGAAGGTTTCTTTTGGATCCCCTCTTTGGGTGGCCCAACAACAATTGCTGCTCGACAAAGTGGATCTGGCGTTTCTTGGTTGTTTCCATTTGTGGTAATGAATCTTTATGGCTAACTATTGTTTTGGCTTATCCTTTGATATTTAATTTTCTTAACCATCCTTAAGCTAATACTTTACCTAGTTATAGAAGCTTTATTTTGGACATACATTTTGATACTCCTGTTTATTTATCAAAAATACCTATTTTATGTATACCTTTGCTAGTGTGTGCTTAGTTACTCAATGAAAATAGCGGTGATTCATGAAAATTGAAAGGTTAATCGTCATTACAACTTGATGCGTTCGGCATGTTCAGTGAGTCCTGTAGGCATCATTTTTTGTTGTACGGATCTTCTATAGTTTTATTGCATGTCATAGCTGGTACTAGAGAAATCTGCTTTATGTTATTCTACTAAGACAATTTGATGGCCAAGTTCATATGATAAGCTTATTATTTCTCTTTTGCTTGGACTAATGATACAATGCATACTCTGTCCCCAGGATGGCCACCCTCCACTTGGCTGGTATGACACTGTAGCATATCTTGTTTTACCTGTTCTCCTTGTTGTTTCTCAGTACGTGTCAATGGAAATTATGAAGCCTCCCCAGGTAAAAACACTTGTATTATTGACAATTTACTTCTGTACCTTTCTTTGTACACCATTGAACCCCAACCCATTGTTTGACAGACCAATGATCCAGCTCAAAAGAACACACTTCTTGTATTCAAGTTTCTCCCTCTCATGATCGGTTACTTCTCCTTGTCTGTTCCATCAGGATTATCAATTTACTGGTTGGTCTCTTTATCACAGTTTAGTTGTATTCATTTTTGTCAGACATATGCTATGGTGAGGCATATATGTTCTTATTTTCCTATATTCTATGAGTTTCATAACCTCACTAGTCATAGAGCATTTAGTTTTCTTATTCCATGCAATGGTCTGAACTTCCTTTTTTTTATCACACATGGAAAACAAATTAGTTAGAAACAACTTTTATTATCCAAACTAAAACTGATGATGAGTAACACCATATAGACTTAAGGAAGCTGGTGATGAGTAATTCCATATTCACTTTATTCCTTAGGGGATTCCAGGATATTGTTTTCTAATTATAGAACAGCCAAAAAAATTACTACTAGGGATGAAATCTAAAAATGAATTATCTTTTCCAGCAAAATCTCAGTTCCCTCACTAATACTATTTTTATTGAGTCTTCAGGTTCACAAACAATGTCCTCAGCACAGCTCAGCAGGTATGGTTACGCAAATTAGGGGGGGCAAAACCTGCTGTTAATGAAAATGCTAGTGGAATTATTACAGCAGGACGTGCAAAACGATCAACATCTCAGCCAGTACGGCCAGGTGACAGGTGGGTTTGTAGCTTTCAGAATGCAAATTAATGTTATTTTTCATTTTTGTGCATCTCTGTTGCTGATAACAATGGTGATCACCAGAGTTATGGAGTTGAAAGAGGAGAAGAGACAGTTGAGTAATGCGCTACCAATGGAAGAGATTCAGACATCATTAGCTACTATGTCTGATTCAGAGGTTGATAAATATGAAAAGAGGGTAACTTTTATATTTTAGTGTAACCTAATATTTTGTGTATAATCTTCGAAATTTAAATTCTTGCTATATTTGATTCCATTACAAGAACATAAATCTTTCAAAATCCAAAATCATACAATGGCACAAGAAACCTCAATACATGATAATTACTGTATTTAGAAAAAGGTAGGGAAAAAAAATAAGAGTGAAACATTACTTTGATTTAACTGTGGCATTGGACCTTACAAATAAAATCGATTCCATGATTTAAACCAAAAAAATAAAAAATAAAAATAGAGCAATGCAGAATTTTATGGAGTTCTCTTCAAGGAATCCCAGTTAGTATCTTCAGTGTATTAGAATGTAAAATAAGACCTCTTCCGTTTTTTGTATTAGTCTTGCATTGCTTTGATTACAGGTGGAAGAGTTTCTTGAAGAAGCATATGCTTCTAATGTTAGCAAAGAGGTTCCCAGTAATTCTCAGTCAAGAAGAAGCAAGCGATCAAAACGGAAGCGTCCTTGATAAATGACTGTATAATGTTTTTTTTTATAAGTCCTGTATATCTCAAACAATTGTATTATTTTTAGTGGCCGATCTTATGTTTGCTTATTAATTTGGAAAAATAATAAAAATAACACCCTCAAAATTTGTAATTACAAAAATAATATCTTTTATGTTCAATTTATGCATTTTCACAACTAAAAAAAATATGATATTATCTTACATTAAATACCGTTTAAATTAAGATGATGTTATTTTAACCCATTTAATTGGACTGTTTAATCTTGTTATAAGTTTTAAATGTATTATTTATTTATTTATTTTTTTGTTAATTTTGCAATATATTGTAATTTTATTGTCTTAAACCTTAGATTATCGCGCACACACAAAAAAGAGAACCCTTATTGATATCATCCTTAATTAGCTAGAAAATATTATCTGAATGAATATTGTGCTGAATTTGCAGAGATGTGATATTTCAGCTATCAAGATGCTTTATAAGTGGCAGGATTACTATTTACTCAACTTGAATTTAACCATTTGTAACAAATGTGTTGAATGTGTTTGGTAAGATTTTATTTTAAAAAGAAAACAGTTTTCGAAGTGTAAAAAATAATTTAAAATAATAGTTTTAAAATTTATAATAATAAAAATAAGTATGAATAAGTTAATGTTATAAGTATTATTTTCTTGTTATTAATTTTAAAAGAGTTAGTTTTTAAGTTTTTTTTTTAAATTATGTTTTCTAAATTAACTCTTTTGGTCAGCTTCTTTTAATAGAAAGAGTCCAAATACAATTTCACACATAACCAACCAAGTATCGACTATGATGACAATCGTGTCGATATGTTGTATAAATAAACACTACTATAAAAACATTGACGATTATGTTCTAAACATACTCAAAGACTTACACTAAAAAAACAAAAACAATAAAAAAATTATTTTTAAATTTTTCTTAACAAAAATAGGCTTAATCGTGTCCGCATGGCAACACCTTGTTTTAATTTGTATACAACACTAATTTATTTGTTACATGGGTTTACGATAAATGGTGTTTTTGTGGTTAGTATATAAAATATAATTATGTTAATAAAATTATTTATTTTTAAAAAATTATTTAAATTAATTTATAATTTATTAAGTAATATATTTATTTTTATCTCATATTTTATGTTAATACTTAATTCAAAATAATGATATTATTTCTAAAAATATATATAAATAATATTATGTTATTTAAATTTGATAACTATATACCAATGTTAATTATTAAGTAATAATTAATATTGTTATGAAATTCTTGATTTAAAAAATATATTTAAACAAGAATTTTCAAATTTGATACATATACAGGGGTATTTTTTATTTATTATTGAATAAAAAAGCAAAAAATAACTAATATATAGTAAAAAACAAACAAAAATAAAAAATGAATGAGATATAAGGTCATTTCGATATTTATTTGTATATAAAAAATATAGAAATTAAAAAAAGTGAAAATAATCAAAACAACACAAAATAAAACTAACAAAATAACTATTTATAAAAGTATATGTTTTAGAGACACTTTGTTATTTATTTATGATTATAAAAAATGTATTTATTTTAAGAACATTTTGGGATTTTTTTGTATGTATAAATAAAAAGTATTTATTTTGAGAATATTTTGATATTTATTTACATGTACAAATAAAAATTTTATTTATTTTATAGACATTTTTAAATTTCTTTATGTGTATAAATAAAAAAATATTTATTTTTGAAAAAAAAGCACCAAAAAGAGAAAGAAAAAAGCATGGAGATGGAATTAAACTTAATAGACTTTTTATATATAAAGATAAAAAAAATAGAAGATAAAAAGTGAAAAAATAATAAAAAAAATACACAATAAAAATAAAAAAATAAGTTTTTATAAAAGTATATTTATTTTAGAAATATTTTAGCATTTAATTGTATATATAAATAAAAATGTATTTATTTATTTATAAAAAAAGTAGTTGAAAAATGGAATAGAAGAATAATCAATTTACTATTCATTAGTTATTCTCACTTTTTATTTATAATTATAAAAGTGTATTTATTTTAAGAATATTTTGGTATTTATTTTTCTGTATAATAAAAAGTGTATTTATTTTATGAATATTTTTATTTATTTTAAGGATATTCTAGTATTTGTTTATGTGAATAAATAAAAGGTATATTTATTTTAGAAATATTTTGATATTTATTTGTATTTATAAATGAAATCTATTTATTTTAAATATATTTTGATATTTATTTGTGTGTATATATGTAAAGTATATTTATTTTTCTAAAAAAAGAAACAAAAAAAGTATAAAAAAAATAGTTGAACAATAGAATGAGAGAATAATCAATATAATGTTCATTAATTGTTCTCTTTTTATTTATAATTATAAAAGTATATATTTTAAGAACATGTTCATATTTATTTGTGTGATATAAATAAAAAAGTGTATCTATTTTAAAAATAAAAATTGTATTTATTTATGTATATAAATGAAAAATGTATTTATTTTAATTTTTTTATATGTATAAATTATAAATATATTTATTTTAGAGACATTTTAACATTTATTTATATTTATATATAAAAACTATATTTATTTAAAAAATATATTGTTTTAGAAAAAAGCAAGAAAAAGAAAAAGAAAATATAAAAAATAAAAAATAATAAAATAGTATAACAGAATAATAATTAATATACAATTTATTAATTATTTTCCTTTTCATTTATAATTATAAAAAGTATTTATTTGAAAGAAATTTGATATTTATCTATTTGTATAAATAAAAAATGTATTTATTTTAAGAATAAAAAATATATTTATTTTAAAAATATTTTAATATTTATTTACGTGTATAAATGAAAAATAATTTATTTTAAAAATATTTTATATTTATTTATATGTATATATAAAAAATATTTATTTAAAATAAAACGATTTGAAAGTTCGAAAATGGTTGTTATAAAGAGAAGATATAATATTGATGTGGAGTTTTACAAGTGGTTATTAAAGGTGTCCACAGTTCGGTTCAATTTTGGGTAAATTTTTATAATTGAATTGAATTATTCATATTGTTCAAACTGGACTGGATTGGACTGGACCAGACCGTTTGGTTATTCAAAATGTTGTAATCAAATGGTTTGGTCCAATTTAGTTAACGATTTGCAATGGTTCAATTCGGTTAATAATACATAAATATGATACAATTTAATATGATATAGTCAAATGTTCTCCTCATCAAAGAATAAAATTGATTCGCGAGCGAGATACAGGTAAGGATGGCTGGTTTTGTTATATATATAATACATCGGTTAAATTAAGTTTTTAATATATTATTAAAACTGATCCGACCAGTTTAAAATTAATATAACCGAACTGAATTGTTTGAAAAACAATTTTAGTTAATACAAACCAGATTGGACTGTTTGATTTATAAAACTGTTTAGATCGATCCGATTCAATCCGGTTTTTGAACACCCCTTCCGATCATCCCTAATATTTACAATCATTATGATTACTAGAGATTAGTATGCTTTTATCTTTTAGGTGATGTTTGGTTCACATAATGGAATCGAAATCGAAATCGAAATGAGAATGAGAATGTGAATGGAATGGAATGGAAAGGAAACATTGTTATTTGGTTCGATCATTTGAATCAAAGAAGTAATCAGTATTACAGTGTTTGGTTTGCCACTGGAATGGAATGGAAAAAACTATAAATTACTTGAATACCCATATATTCAATAAAGTTTAAATAATATCATTTAATTATTATTTTTTCATCAAACAAAATACATTATTGAACTAATTATTTTTCTAAATAATTATTACTTAAAAAGAAAATATATTATTAGAATTATTATTTTTTTAAATAGGGTTTAGGGTTTTGAGATTTGGGATTTAGGATTTGGGATACAGGAATTCAAGGTTTAAGGATTTGGAATTTAGGGTTTAGGGCTTAGGGCTTAGGGCTTAGGGCTTAGAGTTTAGGGTTTAAGGTTTAGGGATTTGGGATTTAAGATTTGTGATTTAGAGTTTATGGTTTTAGGATTTTTGGATTTAGCTTTTAGGGTTTAGCGTTTAAGGTTTGTGGATATGCCGTTTACTGTCTATCGAATAGCGTTTTAGGATTTGAGGTTTAGGATTTAGGGTTTTGGGATTTATGATTTAGGATTTAGGGTTTAGGGTTTAAGGTTTTGGGATTTAGGATTTAAGTTTAGGATTATATTTGAAGTGAGGGTAAAATTGGAAAAACAAATTTGAGATTGGAATGAAATCATGATTCTTAAAGGAGGATAATGAATTGTGATTCCTTCTCCTTTTAGAATCGATTACATTGGTGACTCTTTTTCAGTCCAACCAAACACACAAATAAAAAAAATCAGTTATGATTCATTTTCATTGCTTACAACTAAACATAACATTAATATTTGGTAATGTATATGTCTAGTTATATAGTGACTCTTATATTTATTCAAGTTGATCTAGAAATAATTTTTTATTTATTTTTAGGTTAATTTATAATTTAAATAATATTATAATTTATTTTTTATTTTTTATTATTTTAATCTAAATTTAAATATAATTTATATAATATTTAATTTATTTAATAAAAAATAACTATAATACCCTTTATTTAAATAAATAAAGAAACATACCCGGTTATATAAGTTATAGTAATCAATCGGTAAATAAAATATCTCTTTATATTTCTACATCCTCTTTTTTACTTAAATCTTATATGCTCTTATAGTATGTAAAATTAATATTATTTTATTTTTTAAAAAAATAAATACTCAATATTTGATAATAAAAAATATGATATAATTAGAAAAAAAGTGATATAATTATTGAGAAAATATATTCAAAAAATAATTAATAACATCTCCTAATTTAAAATGAGCAGCTCCCACTTGATCATTTTTTAATGTCTTGTAGTTATTGTATTATTATACATCCTACTCTTCCAACACTTATAAATGTTGTATACAGATACATGCAATTGAGCTTTTATAGCTTCTTTTTTCTTAGAAAAAAAATGCTAAATACACTCTCATATGTTTATTGCTATCATTTGAGAAAACAATATCTCAAACATTGATAGCTACTAATAACATACATATGTTATAACTAAATACATATCTCATATCTTTTAAAAAAAGTTATAAAATAAAAGCAATAATTTTACGAGAACGTACAAAATAACAAACAAGAATTTGTAAGCATTACAAATAAGTTGTTTTTGCTTTTTTTTACATTATAATTAAAATGATAAAAATAAAAAAAACAATAAATAATAGAAATAGAAACACAATACATTTCAAAAAGTTTATCACAAAAAATAATAATTAATAAAAAATTAAGAAATACAAAAATTAAGATTAAATCTCAAAGAATGAGATGAATTTAAAAATTTATCGTTCTAAATATTAAAAAAATATTTTTAAGAAAATATATAATTTATTACGAAAAAATAATAAATAAATGAATATTAATATTACGGACTCAACAAATTGTATAATATATTATTAATTGACGAATAAACTATTGTAGATAAACTATCAACAATCTCTAAGATAGAAAGAGGAAAAATTTGATACATCAATTTAGGATGAATTCAAATATTAATAAAAACATATTTTAGAAAAAGAATTGATACATTAATAAAACTATCACTGTTAGATAATAGAATAATAAATATATTTTATTAGGAATGATCCACGAAAACTTAGGATACTACAAATTAAAATTTACAACATATCCTAGATTTTCCATTAACATTAATGATAAGAACTTAAATCAAGTATTAAGTTTAGTGTATGAATTTGACAGATGAGTTTTAATGAAAAAATAAAATCATTTATTTTAAGTACACTACATAGTATGATATTTATTAACAAACAATCATAATAGTTCAATACGAGGACAAAATGAATTCATAGAAATAAACAAAACTTTTCAAGAAATATGACAAATAATAAAACAAAAATATCAAAAACTTTGAAATACCAGAGGAATGAAATTTATACGTAAAAGAAAAATCTCTAATACCAAAAAGAGAGTAATGCAGTAAGAATAAATAATGTATCAAGGTTCATGTTTATAGATCGTAAAGTAAGAACCTCTAATAAATAAAAAGGTGACATATTTACAATAAAAAGTTCAAATAATGAAAGCATTGGCTCATAATGTGATATTAAGAAGAAAATGATACAATTGTTATCCCAATAATGATCAAAAATAAACTACAGAATATAGAATATAATACAAGAATTGAATATCAAGTCTTTACAAAACATAAAAGAAACACAAAAAGAACGCTTGAAATAAAAGAATATGGTTTTAATAAAAAATTACAACAAGATATACGTAAAACATTTACATAATTAAGAAGGGATGTAAATAACATATCTAGAGAAAATAAAATTATAGGTTATAAATTTGATCTTTTTGTAATATTAAAAGAAGAACCACCTAAGAGATTAGATGTATTAATACCTAAGACTAAGAAGAGAAAAAATGAAAAAAAAAATCTAAAGATAAAGAAAAAACTATAATTTCAAATTAATGGAATATAGAAAAGAATTAAAAGAAGAATGTATGAATTCTAAAAATAGGGACATAAAAAAATTTGCTAGTCTGTTAACCCTAACATATGAAGAGCTATGAAAACATTATGAACAAAAACTTTGTGCATACAAGAAATAAGTTAATATGACAATAATCAATGAAATTGGCTATAAATCAGAAAATATAACCCAAAAAAACCACATGAAACCTATCCCATTACTAGTCCCTTATTAAGAATGACCATCTGACCCACGTAGGGAAGAAAAAAAAAAGCAAACACCAGAAGAACCTAATCTTCCCTATAGAAGAAAACACCCACTCAAAATGGAATAATTATTACATTGGAAAACAAGAGGTAATATTCCACAAGAAATCAAACTTTATGAAAATTATAGATCTGATCTTTTAGATTTAAATTGCATAAGAGATAGGAAAAAAGCTTTAGATGCATCGTTTAGTGTTATAAGTGTAATCATACAAACTTCTCAAACTATACAATCAAATCCTTTAACTTGTAGAGTCTTAGTAGCTCACAAAATGATAAGAAATATTAAAATTTGGTTTACAAATTTAATAGAAAAATAATATTTATAAATACAGGAGAATGCTTCCATAGGTAAAGAGTACTTAGATATTGTATTAAATGAACAAGGAATTTATTAAATAAGACAAATATTGACATATCACTAAATCGAGTAAGAATTAAATCGAGAAAACCAAATGACATTTTACAAATATAAAATATGTGACATGTTTTATATAGATTCATTTATTTATGAATATGAAATATATTATCACAAGTTACCACCATTTGTATAAGAAATTTGTAAGGAAATGTTTTTTTTTAAATTACCAAAAATATTACATAAAACGATAACAAAATGATGGAATAAAATGAATAGTGAAACTATAGCAAACACCTTAGAAAGAAGAATACAAAGTATTAAGAAATGAATAATTATTAAATTTCAAGAAGGACAAGAATAAAAACAAATAAGAGGAAATGATAAATCTATTATGATTCAAGAGATTTTAGGATGCTAAAAAAATATGGATGTAATATAAAATCTTATAAACGAAAGTATAAAGAACATAAAAAAACTCAAAAAACTCAAAAAGATATAAATTTAAGAAACAAGGCTTTCAAAAATATAAGAGAACGTATAACAAAAAACCTTATAGAAAAAAATATTTTAGGAAAAGATACATAAGTCACCATAAAAGAAAATTTTGTGTCCATCAAGAAAAAAATATAGATGTTGGATTTGCAATGAGGAAGGTCATTATGCTAATGAATGTCTTAATATGTTTCAACATAAAGAAGAATATAATTAAAGAATCTTCACAAAAGGTAAAAGTTTGAGAAGAAGCATTTAAAATGAAATTATAACCAATAGAAGAATCAAATATAAATGATACTTGTAATATTTATCTATTAAAGAAAATCGAGGAAGGAATAATTGACTCAAAATTCAAATATTATTCATGAGATGATATATGATTTATATAATATTATAAATCCAAACAATACTTATATTAAAATATGATTAAAATTTAAAGATTATATAAATTATCATTAACATGCATATATAGATATATGAGCTAGTATATGTGTAGTTAACAAATATGTATTCCCATAAAAACTATGGAAGAAAGCACACAAATATTTAATTATAACAATTACGAACAATACTACTATAGATCTTAATAAATCTTATATACAAATATAATGATAAGATGAGAGAAATTTTATATTCCTACCGTATATCAACAATAATTAAGAGTTAATTTATTAATAACAAATAACTTCTTAAACCTTTACCAACACTTTACCCAATATTTTTAAAAAATTAAGTTTAACAATTCTAGATGATGAAACCATTTATATGTCAAAAATAAGAAAAGTTTTGACAGTATCAAACCCAACTTTTATGCAACAACATATAAAATAAAAACACGGTGAGATAGATTCAAAAGAAAAATCTTATTTAGAAAACATTTTATTAGCCATATAAGAGAAACAAAACTCTTTTTTTAATGATATATAAGAAGATAAAACCTTAATAAGAATAATAAAATTGTTACAAGTAGTAAGTTAAAAAAACCCTTTAGATCTTAAATTTAATAAGTCTAAAATAGTAGCAATCATAAAACTTAGAGACTTGAACAAAATCATAAGATTAAAACCATTGATTCATACCCTAAAAGATAGAAACGAATTTGGAAAACAAATTCAAGAACTTTTAAAATTAAAAGCCCTAATATCCAGTAAAAAATTCCACTCAAGTCCAATATTTTGAGTTGAGGAAAAAAGAGGAAAAAAAAGAATGATAATAAACTTCAAGGCTTTGAATAAAAAAAATTGTTAATGATGTATATTTTATTCTAAAGAAAGAAGAATTGCTATTATTAATAAAAAGAAATAAATATTTCTTAAATTTTGATTGTAAAAGTAAATTTTGAAAAATAAAATTTGATGAAAATCACATAAATTAACAGCATTTAGTTGCCCATAAAAACAATTACAATGGACAGTTGTACCATTTGGATTAAAATAAGCACTAAGTATTTTTCAAAAACATATGTCTAATATCTTTAAAAAAACTAAATAACATTTGTTCTGTATACATTGATAACATTTTAATATTTAATAATAAATTAAATAAATATTACTTAGATATTATTAATGTCTTACAAGAATGCAAGAAAGAAGGACATTTTCTATCAAAAAGAAAAAGCTTTAATAGCTTAACACACAAATAAATATTTAAGATTAAAAATAGAAGATGAAAAACACTATTTCCAATCTTATATATTGAACAGTATAAAAGGTTACCCAGTGAAACTAAAGATATAAAGATTTTTAGGATGTTTAACTTATTTAGAAGCATATATTAAAAAATTAGTAGAAATGCAAAAACCATTACAAACTTAACTCAAAAAAGATTATGTTTGAAAATGTACAGAACATTATACATAGTACATAGACAAGGTTAAAACATAAGTAAAAAACTTGCTAACTTTATACCACTCAAGTCTATATGATAAATTGATAATATAAATAGATGCTTTACATGAATGTTGTGGAGTAGTTCTAAAAGTAAAGATAGATGATAAAGATGAATGTCTTTGTAAATACACATCAAGATATTTTCAGGGTCTATAATTAAATTATCATAGTAATGAAAATAAATATTTAAACGTTAAAAAAATTATATAGAAATTTACAATATATGTTATTAGTTCAAAGTTTATTGTTAGAATGAATAATAAAATTTTGGATATTTTTTAAGAACTAATATTGCATGTGATGATAAACAAGATCAATTAATTAGATGGCAGTAATGGCTCAACCATTATAAGTTTGATTTTGAACATTTACCAAAAAATAAAGATAGTTTTACTAATGCATTAACTAGAGAATTAGTACCTTTAACCAATTTTTATTTATCAAGAATGGATCATATTGATAAAGACATCAAGATCGAAGAAAAAGAAATCAAAATCCTACGAGACCAAGTTGAGATATTATATCTTAAGAAATCCATCAAAGAGGTTAAACCCTCGGCTAAGTAGGAAGAACTTAAATGTTCAGACTATAAAATGATGAGATTATCTCAGATGAAAAGAAAGGAATCAAAATTCTCAAAATAAGTGAAGAAGAAAACAATCTCTATAGAGAAAAAGAAAGAAAATCTCAATTGGGAATCTTCAAAGACTAAGCTTTATATGGTCTATAATGACCCCAAACCATAAATTTATACTAGTTGGAAAGAAGCTAGTAAAGTCATAATAGGATAAAGTGGAATAATCCACATATCATTAAGCAATATGATCAAAGCATAAGGTAGTTTTGGACTTTTTTTTATTATAGAATGCCAAAACTATTAACTTCTTTTGAGGTAGCTGAGAACTATTCCTAAGCAATACAACAACTAGCCAATCGTAACAAATTGAAGACACTCGAAAGGTTACCGAGATTAGTACTATTTAGAGAAGCAATCGATAACTCTCTTATTTCAAAAGAAAAAAATAGATCAACATAGGAAACTCACAAGACAACAATGGTTAAGTTTTTATAACCTAGCCATAAAATCTACTGAGGAACATCTTGATAATATGAAGTTATATACTTTAGAAAGAATTCCTTACAGGTAGCAAATTTAATATCCGAGAAGGATAGTGTTTGTATACAAAATATTTCATGTTGGATTAATAGAAAACTTGTATCTAGAAAATAATTTAAATGAGTTAAATTACTTTCCTAAACACTTCAAGAAATCCATTAAAAAATTTAGAAATAAAATTAAGGCTATGGATAAGCCTATTTATTTAAGATTTTTAGTTCAGATTAGAACCAAAAAAATTTAGTAAGTCCATATCATTTTATTAAGCTTAGACTTTCCAACACCAAAAGGGAATTTAATCTTCCCAAAGCTTTGTCAAACAAGTAATTTGATTAAGGAGAAATAAGCATAAAACATGTCCAAATGCTAAGCCAAATCTATTATAAACTAAAAAAAACTAACTTTTTTAAAATTAAAATTAATTATTCTATCAGCAAAGTGGTTATCATCTCATAAAATAATCTGCCTATCATTGAGAAAAATGGTAAAAAGGATAAGTAAATATGAAGCTGCTTTCGATTACAATGTATTAAAAGTAAATGTAGAAATCAAGAAGGTATTCTGCCATTGTATTAGGTTGCGGACCACGAATGTATTTATAACATTAAAGATGAGGAAGAAGATGTGGAGAGTTCAGCTTCACAAGACTCAATGTGAGTAAATGACTTTGAATAAATGTAGGATCCCTACACAGTAAATTGACACCTCAACCTTAATGATGTAGGTGTTGACCAAGAAAGTCATATGAAATAGTGAAATCTCAACTATGTAAATGAAAACCCTTATGTTTATAAAAGAAAACTCTTATTCTAAGGAAAGACACACTTCTCATACTCTTTGTAAAAATTATTCACTTAGCTTATCTTTTGTAATATTTTATCTAGGAATGGGTAACTAAAACCTTCTTCAAAGTTCTTAGCATTCCAATTGTAATAAACTATTATGATAAATAAAAGCTTATCTTAAAACAGAAACTCATATTTAACACTCTAACTTTAAAAGCAAAGTAGGGATATTATAGATCTTCATAAGTCAAAAAGAACATAGGGTTTGATTTAGTTTAGGTACTACCTTAAAAAAAGGAGACACTATGAAGCGAAAGATCAAGATAAACTCATATTTATTAGGTCAATTACAATTACATAATGTGAGGATATTAAGGATTTTGATTGTTTATTGATTTATTTATCACTCATTTAATAATTTACATAAAATATGAAAGAAAAATAAAATAAAAAAGAAATCAAAAACTAATTTATATATGAGTAAAATAAAAGGAAAATAAGAAATCAAATATTTTTTAAAAGATGTTATATATTTTAAAGTATATTTGCTATATTTTAAGAAATTTATAAAAAAAACTTCATTGTTAGTACAAGAAGATCAAAAGTAATTAAAAATATATAAGAATTGATTGATTGATTTTTAAAAATAGAAAAGACATAATCTTGGATTTAATAAATATTTTTTAAATCTAGAAGCTAGTTTGGATATAATTATATATAACAAAATAACAAAATACAATAATAAAGTTATTGATTAGATAATAAATTTAATACATAAAATGTTAAATTATGTTTGATAAATGATTGTTATAAACCCCGGGTCTAACTCTCAATGTAAAAGTTAACTCGTAAGTTAGAAGATTGTCCAGACATATAAGAGGAGCTGCTACCTAACACTTGATTGATGTGGGATAAACAAATCCTTCACAATCCCCTTACATCGGACAATGATGGAGAACAAACCACGGTGAGAGTTGAAGGGAGGTCCACACATCATACCAGGGTCTAGCTTTGATACCATATTATAAATCCTGAGTCTAACTCTCAATGCAAAAGTTAGCTCGTAAGTTAGAGGATTGCCCAAGTATATAAGCGAAATTGCTGCCTAACACCTGACCGATGTGGGATAAACAAATCCTTCACACTTTCCTTCACATCGGATGACGGTGGAGAACAAACCACTGTGAGAGTTGAAGGGAGGTCCACACATCATACTAAGGCCTAGCTTTGATACCATGTTAAGCAAATGATTTGTTTATCCCACATCGGTTAAGTGTTAGGCAACAATTTCGCTTATATGTTTAGACAATCCTCTAACTTACGAGCTAACTTTTGGGTTGAGAGTTAAGTTCGGGGTTTATAACAAGAATCAATTAGAATTAAAATAATCAAGTCATAATTTGATATTATAGTTATAAGAAAAAAAATAATAAAAAAATTATAATTTTTATAAGTTTTACAAAAATGAATAAAAAACTTATATAAAAAAATAAAAAAGAAGAGTATGTATTAAAAAATATATATATAATGTATATCTCTATTAGAATTTCTTCTATTAAAACTATAGCTTGCTCCTAAGGATGTGCAAAAATATCGTGGGTCGATTTTTAACCGATAAATTTTGAGGACGGGGATGATTTCGGGTAAAACTGAACATGAAATAACGGGTATTCATTTTTAATAAATGAATTTTTGATCATCCATACTCAAAAATACTCAAAATTAATTATATATATTTAATAAATTAATTTTTTTTCAACTTTTTTTATAACCGTCTCAAATCGTTATTCGTGGATAAAAAATCATCCCCAAATCATAACGATTTTCGAACGATTTTAAATATAAATTTTATAATTCGATTCGAGACGTTTATATCGAAAACCGTACTCAAATGTCTGTCATTCCACATCCAGAAACTTTGTTTTTTAATCTATAAATATTTGTCGATGTCGGCTTTACAAGTCTCCTTGTCTTCCTTGGCAATCGCATTACAGAGGTTAGAGAGCTAATCACAGCCTCTCTCTCTCTCCCTCTGCATCTTTCTCCATCTATATGGCCTCTCAAGCCAGCCTTCTACTACAGAAACAGCTCAAAGGTAATCATCATTCACTATCACTTATCTGTTTTTTAATTAGATTGAGCTAAATTTATTTGTTCGAAACATTTATTGTTTTTCTGTAACTAATAAAATTATTTGGTTTTTCTCTAGATCTTTGCAAAAACCCAGTCGATGGGTTCTCGGCCGGTCTTGTTGACGAGAAGAATATATTTGAATGGAACGTCACGATTATTGGACCGCCCGATACGCTTTAGTGAGCTTTCTTAAATTTAACTCGGATGAAAAGCTTCATTTTTTGTTGTTATTTTAATAACTGTTGATCATTTTTTGGCGTCAAGATTATGATTTTCGACTATTGTATATTACACTTTGGATCCAGGGCTGGTACTGGGGGTGTTAATATATGATTTGGTGTAGTCTATTTTGAAAACGTATGGGTGCTTTGATTTTAGGTTGTAATTTAGGGTTTTTCAACAGTCAGGTTGAGTGACTAATTCATTCATTCGATTTGGTTATTTTATTTATTTATGGGTTATTTGTCTGTTGAGAATATGTAATGATGGGCGGGCAACTTTGGAACAAGAAGATTTTCACCTGAAACTGAATTTGGATGTGTATTTTGATGTAGGGAGATTATGAAATGGAAGCAAAGAGTTGAATTAGGAGGAAGAAAGAAGATGAGTAACGATTTGGAGAATAAACTAGAGTACAAATTGTTCCCAAAACTTTATTCATAATTTCGAGTGTTCAACATTCTAGTTAAAACATAAAATAACAAACCTATATATGCATATATACTAATGGGCCTTTAGTCCATAAGCCTTGCAATATTCCAATGAACATAATAATATGGATACTAGTTCCTACGTTATATTTTGTAATACATGTTGCCAATTTGAAGTTATCTTTAGTAAATAAGGACTTAACTGAAAATATGATCTTTCACTTCACGATTGGTGGTTTTGTGGCATGTCTAAATTTTTCCTTCCCTTAGAGCTTACTGGTAGCATTAAGGGTTTGTTTGTTAAGCCTTATAAGTAATATAATAGATTAAAATTAAGCCAATCCGAACTTTGATTGGATGCAAGACCAAGATAGTTTATGAAACAATTCAGATACAACCCCTAACATCTGGAAAATAAACCCAAGTGAAGGGATGGATCTATTGCCGAATAAATTTTTATGATGACTAAAATTTATTTAGTTTTGTTCAACTCCTCAGGATGAGTTGCATCAAATACTACAATATTTCAATTCAGTACAAGGTCAATGTGTTACAGTTTATAGTTTAGTTGGATCAATTAGATATGATGTGCCAAATGCACCCTAAAAGGCTCAACTCGACATCATTGTTACTCTTCCCATTTAACCTTGGCGCATCGTTACTCATTTGCTTTCTCTTCTATTGGCTTTGCCTTTGCATGTGCGATTAGGGATACTAATAATCATCTTTTTTGAATTCATCTTGAAGATTATACAGTAAATTATTAGCATATAAAAAGTGCACTAGCTTCTCTTAGGTTTTTGACATCACACTCAATCAATTTTGCAGTGAGGGAGGATTTTTCAATGCCATTATGAGCTTCCCCTCCAATTACCCAAACAGCCCTCCAACTGTGAAGTTTACATCAGAGTTATGGCATCCTAATGGTTGGTTAAACTTCATATAATCTATGTTATCTGTTCCCCTTTTAGTATGATAAATATTGATGGTTGTCTAAATTGCAGTTTATTCTGATGGACGTGTTTGCATATCAATTCTTCATCCTCCTGGTGATGATCCAAATGGTTATGAGCTTGCTAGTGAGCGCTGGATGCCTGTTCATACAGTACGTTATCACCTAAAAGAGTTTCTCTATTCATTGAGTTATATTGATGACTAAATTTTTATATGCACATTGGTAGTAATTTAAAATTTTCAATTTCTAAAATTTGTCTAATCTTCTGATTTGATTGACCTCATGTTTTTTCTTGGACTATTTTAAACCTATATGAATTACCATCATTTAATGTCAATGATCCTACACATTATCTTAGCAAAACCATCTTGTTTGTTAGTAATCAACTAATCATGGATTGAGAACTTCATAATATAAAACTATGATTGTAGCTTCCTGTGCAGAAGTGCAAAATTTGTCCCAAATTATGAAATCTAACTTTATTTAAATGAAACATCCTTTCTTATACTCTTTAATATTTCTTAAAAACAATTCGTATGGGGCATTTCTGGAGATTCTATGGGAAAATTTTGCTTGGAAAGGCATTATAAGTTTGTCAAGGTACTAGAGTTATGAAAGATATGCTTACAAGCAATAATAGTTGGTGGTTAGTTATTGGCAATATTGTCATTTTCAAAGTAATGGGAGGAAATTGAAGAGTCATGAGAATAATGTGAATGGCAACAGCCTTGAAACAAAAAATGGGTATGCATATGCTATAGAACAATTAAGAGATCTCAAGTAATCTATAAAAGACTAAAATGGCACTTTGAAATGATGATTAATTAGCCTACTCTCCAATTGATTTTTTCATGTCAGAAACTGGTTTAAAGGCTGATGTTATGTGCATCGACTAACCAGGGGCCAACAAGTCTTCTCCTTTATGTAACGAAAAAAATTGGTATCGTTCGTTGATTGGTAGGAACGGGTAAAATTCCCCCACTTACCCCTTGGCCCTGGTTAGTCAACGCACATGGTATACATGAGTAATTTTTTATTATTTTATTATTTTATTATTTTTTAATAGAGTTAATGGACTAATTTGTGCACCAATTCAACAGTTAAAACCTAAAGTGCCATTTGCAAGAGTTATCCTCAATCCTATGCAATAGGGAGCATCAAGTTTGCTTTCCATCAATAGAGCATTTTCTTGCAAATAAAAATGTTATGTTGTTAAATGTCAACACAAACACAAGTTCAAGCATTCCTTATGTTCATGAAAGTTAAAGCATTCCTGATGTTCCTTTTGCAGAGGTTTCTCTCTATGAGTCATGTTCATGAGCTCATTTTCTTTCTTATTTTACACCAATTAGAGGTTTGGTTTTTGAAATATTTTTTAGTTCAGTTACTGAAGATCCCCTTCAATTTACGTATTATTTGAGTCCCCCCCCCCCAAATGTAACTGTTGATGTGAAATCAATGCCTGCGGAATGTTTTTATTTCTCTTGTTTTCTGACAGCATGATGTATTTTTTATTACAAAGAAAAAGACGTTTATGAAGCTAATAGTTATTATTGCAGGTTGAAAGCATACTTCTAAGTATAATATCAATGCTTTCCAGCCCAAATGATGAATCTCCCGCCAACGTTGAAGCTGCTGTAAGTCTGTATTAACTTTCAAACTAGGCTAAAGTACTAAATTGATCATCACCTTTTTTTCTTCCAATTTGAACCTTTTAATTTGACCAATTTAGTCCATAACTACGAAATTCTGATTAATTTAGTCCAAAACCTTTTAATTGGATCAGTTTAGTCCAGACAAACTTGGTCAAAAGTAGTTCAACTACGAAATTCTGATTAATTTAGTCCAAAACCTCCAAACAATAAGCACCCATTTGGGTGACCCAAATAACTTATAAATGGGGATGGAAAGACTCGAATTTCATTCACTAGTGAGGAGGGACATCCATTTAGCCACCTCTACTAGAGAGGTGTGGGCTTTTGGACAAAATTGGTTAAACAAAAAGATTTAGGACTAAATCGGTCGATAATAAAAAAAAAAGGTGAAGACTAAGTTGGTACTTTTGCCTTCAAACATATATTGATTCTTTTAAAATTTGATATTCTTCGTATGAATAATCAAATAAAGGTTTTCTAAGATATATATATATATATATACCTTGTGTCCGTGTCGACATTTGTTACTGCAGAAAGAATGGAGAGATAGGAGAGACGAATTCAAGAGAAAGGTTAGTCGCTGTGTGAGAAAGTCACAAGAAATGTTGTGATCTAAAAATCTATAATGTTAGGTTTAATTTCTTTGTCAAGGGATTACTTGGCCAGAAAATGCATTGGCTTTTGTAGAACGAATCTAATTTCAATCCCAAAGTAATGTCTTTATTTGTTTTTCTTCTTCTTTTTTCTCTTCCCCAAAGTCAAGTATTTGTTATATCTTTAAAACATGTTTGTAATGAAAACGTATTATCCAGTGCTTGTTGATGAAGTGTTTCTTGTTATTCACACTTTGTTCCTCACGTATAGATAATTTACATTGAGGATGATGTTGTAATTGGATTAAAAAAATTCGTTAATCACTCAAAATGACTCGAGTTTGACGTTTTTCATGTGTAGTTTAAATTGTGCGAATTTCATAATGAAGATTTGGTTTAGTTGTGAGAAGGAAAAAAAGAAGAGGGAATTTACATAACTGTGTAGAAATTTAGTAATCAAAATTTTATCCTAATATGTGTATTTAAAAAACTCACATGAATGTAGCTAGAAAAATTTTAAAGGAAAAAACACAAATAATATAGCCAAATATTTTTTTTGAATCATAGTATATTGATATAATTTAAACATATTTTGCGAGTTTTTCTAATCGAAGGTAAAAATGACGTAAAGTGGGTTGTTTCATTTTATTTCGTATCTCATTAATATTTCATCTCAAATTACTTAACTAAATTTTAATTGTAGTAATTCATCTAAACTTGTTACTAGTATGGTCATTTTGCCTTTCAAGTTACATCCATGTTAACCATTGAATTTTGAGACAAACCTCTTTACCCTGTATGTAAATAAATATACCCTGTATGTAAATAAATATAGGTTTACTTGAATATATGTTTAAACAAAAGTTAAATAAGTCATTTGATGTATTTAAACTTTATACTTTAATGCGTTTTTTTTAACATAGAGTTACTTATATTGTAAATCTGATGACGCACAAGTAGTAAATAAATAAGTCATTTGATGTTTAAATATTTAGTAATGATTTAATCAGTTTAAATTTTATGACCTATTTTTTGTCATTTTTAAATACATAATAATCCGTGCTAGTGCAAATAGAAGCTGAAGAAAGGAAATGGCTTCGGTTGACGGTTGCACAAATAAGATGTAAACCGTGGGACATACGGATCTGTAACATAGCTGGGGCCCGGTGACTAATATCCCAAAAATATAATGTGCAAGAAATCTGAATGTTAAAAAATACATGTGGCTGCTGGGATTCGAGCCCAGGTCTCCACGGCCACAACGTGGAATTCTTACCACTAAACTACAGCCACAAGTTGTGTTTACTGTTGAATTTTGATAATTACATAGTGAATTAGTATTTAATGTCGGGACAAAAACTATAAGTAAGAACATTTTACAAAACAATTGTATTTATAAGTGATCTTTTTCATTCTCAAATGTGAAATTTCTGTTATGTTTTCTCTTACTTCAAAGTTTTTTTTTTTTGGTTTTAAGTTCAAATTAAGGTTTTTTTCTTCAAAAATGTTCAAAATTCCATATTAATCTACTTAGTAATAAATTTATAATAATCTCTAAAATTTTAATAATTTTTTATGTTTTATGTTTACTCATAAGAAATCACCTTATATCAATTTTGTAAAAATTTGTTTTAAATACTAATATTTTTTTTAAGTAAGGTGAGGCTTGACTCTTAAACAATAACTTAACAAACTCTTAAAATATCTATAAAATATTTTTTAATCCAATAATAATATGAAAATAAAAATAAAACATATCAAGTATATCATATGATTAAAGGCATTGAAAAGGTGAAGTCAAAACACATATTTGAACAATAATTACAAAAATAATAAAACTCTATACTTAATAGAAAAGAATAATAAATATAAATAATCAAATAATCAAATAGAAAATAAATGTTACTTGTAAGATTTCAATTTAATGATAATTAAAATTGGAACCATCGGAGACAAGAGAAAAGAAATTCCACAAATAAAGTAAGATCGAAAAATGTAAACAAATAAACCCTAATCGCATATGTTTATAAGATTTTGAAATTCTCCTTTTTGTATATCTTATTCATGATTTTTTATAATTTTTTTTAATGAAATTGGGTCAAGATTTTATGAATAACTCGTATAACCAACTTAAAAACAACCTCTCGAGACTATAAGTCTTAATTTACCTCTCAAGGCCTCAAAACTTTTTTTCTTTTTTTCCTAGTACAACCTGTTTCAAATTGTTCTTTGCTAAAAAAAAACTCAAAGCACCGCACCCTTATTCCCTAATTTCAATTCCCAATCTTCTACTTTCTCTTCCTAAACTTTTCATAAGCTTTATCTTTCTCGGTGATACTGAAAAAAAACTCAAGCACCGTATCCTTATTCTCTAATTTCATTTCCCAATCTTCTAATTTCTCTTTCTAAGCTTTTCCTGATCTTTATCTTTGTATGTGGTACTATAAATCCTCACAAATTTGGACACAACTACATCAAAAAACTGTAGAATTATGGGTAAACAACAATGAATTAAGACAATCATGTTCTACATATATGTTATAAGCCTTGATGCTAAAAACTCTAATTCTACATCTCAACTTTTAGAATTTATTGAAAAACCAACTCTTTTTAAAACTTAAAGTATTAGAAGAATGGTTAACATTGTTTTTATATATTTATCACTCTCTCATAACTATTAGCTCTATATACCATGTATGTCAAACACTTTCAATTTAACAATTAGGGTTATTAGGTCTTAAACATAAGACGCCCAATTTTGATATTATGTTAGAAGTTTTCAGAAAATCGATCATCCAAAAATCTTAAGTTATTGAGATTACTTTTATACATTTATCAACGATCGTTGTTACTATTGTTGCAAAATAATAATAAAAATGAATGAAGTTGCCAAAAATCTAATTGGGTTTATTTGTAGACTAGGTCACTCTCTTTAAGACGTTTTGTGACTTTGTCTAAGTTGTGCAAGCAAGCTACAAAGGTCGTCATCCTTAAAATAAAACAACCTAGAAAACTTATGTCTTAGAACTCTATTGCATTATAAAAGATCAAACTACTGTACTTCTACTAAAAGTATATTGTTTGAAACCAAAGAACAAAAACAAAAGCTAAGAAATTTATTTTCGATCCGAGAGAGAAAAAAATCAAAGAGAGTTGTAAGTGATTGTATTAATGATTGAGGTCACTACCTCTATTTATAGGAAAATATTGAAACTATTGGAAAGGAAATTTAGGAGAGAGTGGGAAGAGAGATTGGTTAAAAAATATTTAATTTAAATTAAAAAAATGATTAAACAAATTATATTTAAAAAATAAAGTGTATGCTATTTCACCACTATGTATTCACACTCGCGTTGGTTGGTCGAAAAGACAAAAATAGCAGGGTATATGTGAGAGGTAGACAAACAATTACTTATCTCTCTTTCCTTCCATAAAAGTGGGTACCTCTTGAAAGGAGAGTCATTATATGAGTTGTTTTGGATTTAGATTAAAATTAGAACCATCACAATATGATTAGTTCTTCGTATCTCTAGTCAACTAATAAGCCTATAAACCAGCTGATTCTTCACTATAAATAGCTAGTGTTATCATCTAAGATTTTATCGTAGATTGAGCCAAAATAGTCTATTTTTTAAACTTTCAAGAAACAACTACACCAACTTTTCTAAATATATAACCTTTAGTTTCTTTGGAGTCTTCTAAAATGGTGTTCTAATCAATATCATTGTATACTTCTAGGATAATATGGAACTTTTGATAATGTAATCTAAGGTTCATAGTCCTCTTTAGGTTTCAATAGCATGCCAAAACTCAATATTAGAAATAGTGGTAAACTTACAACATAAGCTATGTCAGGCCCCACTCTTTCTTCACTGCACTCGATCGAACGGTGAAGGCGCACACACGTGTGTAAGGGAATGAATAATAACATTTTATGTTCCCTTAGAACGAAAAGGTTTATTTAGATCAACAATCATTAAATTGGTAGACATGGTGGATGAAATATTGTCTTAAAATTGTTGTAGCAAAATAATAATAAAAAGGAATTAAGTTACAAAAAATTTGCTTGGGTTGAGTCGCAGATTAGATCACTCTCTTTAAGACGTTTCACTGCTATATCCAAGATTTGCAAACAATCTACAACCTTGTTGACCCCAAGATAAAATAGTCCAAAAAATTTCTCTATCTCGAAACTCTACTAGATTGTAGAAGACCAAAATTTTACACTTCTATTAAAATTATGTTGCCCAGAATCAAAGAACAAAAATAGTCAATAAAGAATGTGTAGAAAGAAAAATCAAGGAAAGCTATAAGTGGTTGTATTAATGAATGAGGCCAATGCTTATATTTATAGGAAAATATCAAAGCTATTGATGAGTAAAATATGAAAGAGAATAATAATCATAAAATAAAAAGTTAAAAGAAATGTGAGAGGGAGTGGACACAAAAAGATTTGGTCTAACAAACTAAGTCTTCTCTTACTCATTTAAAAATATTTAATTTGAATTAAAAATAATTAAATAAATTATGTTTAAAAAATAAAATATATGTCACTTCACCGCACTCGATCGGATAAACAAAGTGTGCACACATATTTGAGAGGTAGACAAACAATTACTTATCTTATTTTATTTCTCAACTCTCAATTAAACATCTTATAAATATCTTGAAAAATATTTTTAAAAAACGTGAGATAATTCATAATAAAAATAATAGACTCATAATATACATCTTTTTTTTTCAAAATTTATTTTATATAGAATGTTTCTAACAGTTACAAACCCTTGTTATCATCGTCATGGTATTTTTTTCGTTGAGTTGACCATTAGTTTTCGTGTGGAGTTTTGTTTGCTTATAGATGAATATTATTTATTCATATTGCATCAAACTTATTGATCAATAAGTATTCATTTGTAGATACATAAAGATGTAATTTACATGAAAGAAATGTTTATATTAATAATCACAATGATATTGTATTATTAGTTGCAATTACATTCAAGTAATAACTATTGGTTATAAGTTGATGATAATTTTTTCATGATTCAACCAAAATTCTTAATCTTTATCATTTATTTAAAATATATTTAGTTTAAAATAATTAAATATTAATTTTATTAATACCCTATTACATTATTTAAAATATTAACTTTTAAGTAAAATAAAAGATATAAAAATAAAAATAAATAAAATTCAATATAATTATTTTATATATTAGGTATTTTATTATTAAAAATATTTTTTTATGTAATTATATATGTATAAAAAAATAATTTTAATATACCGTAAGTTTCAATTCAACATAGTTTTAGTATTTTAATAATTATCTTTTATCTCATAATTTATACTTTATACATTACGGTTATTTTGAAAAAAAATTCAAAAATTTATAATTAAATATAATTTTAATTATTTACTATTAAAATATAATTAATTTAGAAATACCATCTCTCAAATTTTGTAAAACCTTTGCAAGGTTAAACTTATAGTAGGGAAAAATTCAAACTTTAAAATCTTAAAGTAGCCACCGTGTCATATTGTTTGGCTCGGCTTTAAGCAAGCTTAGTCCGCGTGAGAAAATCAAAGTATCCTATCACATCGTCGATTATCCATCTAGCAACGTTCAAGATCTCACCCAAAAGGATTCCCTTGGATCACACTTTCTAGCCGTCAATAACCACATATCCCAACGGTTCAGATCAGATCCCGCCAAACTTTTTTCGCCGAATACCCAAAATGCATCTATCTATAAAACCCTCCATATACTCAATAATCTCCATCGAATCAAAATTCAAACGCTTCCTCACTTAAATCTCAATCCAATTCAAGATTTCCACACACTTAGCAGAAAATGTCTGGCCGTGGAAAGGGAGGCAAGGGTTTGGGCAAGGGAGGAGCCAAGCGTCACCGAAAGGTACTTAGAGACAACATTCAAGGAATTACCAAACCTGCCATTCGTCGTCTTGCTCGTAGAGGTGGTGTTAAGCGCATCAGTGGTCTGATTTATGAGGAGACCAGAGGAGTTCTGAAGATATTCTTGGAAAATGTTATTCGTGATGCTGTTACCTACACTGAGCATGCTAGGAGGAAGACGGTGACGGCCATGGATGTGGTGTATGCTTTGAAGAGGCAAGGAAGGACCTTATACGGTTTTGGGGGTTAAATGTAGCTTTGTATTTGCTATGATAGATAGTTTAAGGATTATGATTGTAGATCTTGGTTATGGATCTGTTTTCTATTGTTTTTTAGGGGTTTAGTTCGTTATCATTTGTAATTTGTAAAAAATTATCGTTTTCTGTTCATATCGTTTTTCTTTGGATCTTTTGATCGAATTAAAGTCAGTGTGTTTACTTCTAAGCTTAATTAGTTACCTTCTCTGTTTGTTTCTGAGTATATTTTGAATTATGTTTTTTTTAGTTTGTCTGCATTTGATCTTGTAATAGTCGTTGCTCATTCTTCTCTCTATAATGTTTTATTCTTCTGTATTACGAAGATTTTCTTTGTATTATTCCCGTGCGAATAGCATATGTAGTTCGAGTATTTCAATTGTCGTTTAGGTCTTAAACATTCAAAAATCAAAAGTTAATGTGGTGCTCAATTACTTCTAAGCTTTATTTTTGTTGGTTTCTTTATTTGTTTCTACATCCCACTTGCAATTATAGAGATTCAAATCGTAGTTCAAGAGGTTGTGGCACTCCAAATCCGTTGGATGTAATTTCTTCAATAGTAGTTGTAGAGGTCATGGTTTTATTGTTATTGTTGATGATCTGTTTTTGCTGCTCAAATAGAAGGGTTTTTTTTTCACACATCTGTATCAATTTCATTAGAATTTTTTTTATCGCTTCTTTCCTCTCTTAATTTCAATCGCAATTTTGCTTAGTTTTGATGCGAGAAAATACCCATATCTAGACTTGCCTTCAAGTTTTGTACTGGCCTTCAATTGTTTAGGCTCGCCTTCTAGTTTTGTGTTGGTCTTCTATATTTTGGTGGCTTGTGTGGAGCAAATTGACTTCACATTTGAACTTGAAAAATCTGATCGAAAATGAACAAAACACTTTGAATTTGGTGTTAAATGCTTGGAAGAAACCTGTCAACCTTGTTGCTTTCTTGTGTGCATTTGCAAGCTTTGGCCTAAGGATGGTGTTCTCAGATTGGCAAGCATTGAAGAATGGCTTGTTTAATGTTCAATGGTTGATTCCAACTATAATGTTTGGTGAGTAGTTCGGGATTAATTTGGCAGGTTCTAATTGGTATTTTGCCTTTTATTCTATATTATATGTTACCTATTATTCTTATACGAGGGTTCTGATGCTGTTGAGAGCACAGTAACAATTGCAATGAGAAACAATTTTGTGGATTCCATGTGAAGGGGACAAAGCAAGGATGCAACTGAAATTTGATAATTGAAAAAATCTAACACCCGATACACAACAATGTGGAGATACTGACTCTTTCAAGATTAACACTAAACTCACAAGCGGTGGAAATTAAACAGATAGCAGATAAATAATAAAAACAGTAAAAATCAATCAAATAACAAATACATTATAATACAACTGAAATAATCAGAAAACTATACTCATGATATAAAGAAAAGAAAGAGAGCATGCAACAATATATAATAAAAAAAAATTCTAATTAGAATCTAAATCTAGTATATTGATACACAATAAAAACTCATTATACTAACATAACAATAGATATAATAAGTTAAACTCACATAAAACCCTTACTTATGTGGTAAAATTTTCGAGTTACTTGTTACAACCATTGAACAACAAACAATTCACTAATAACAATAAACATATAGTACTCGATAGAAGTATAAGCACAAATACCTCTATCAGTCGAGATCACTTTGTCCTAATTATCTATTATTTCTATCGCCTACTAACTCCGCAACAACTTGATCTAACATGCAAATTTGACTCTTTCCAGAGCCAACACAGTACAATGATGTGTACTTAGAAACCAATAATCAATAAAGCATACACAAATGTGAAAACCACCTCAACCACAACCACTAAGAATCATTGTCTTCGGAGCTCACATATATAACTTAGCTAAAACCTAAGAACATAATATTGGTCACAACCCACTAATAAAACTCTTAAATACTCATAAAAATACTATTTTACTCTCACAAGTACGTAGCATAATCAATACTCTTAAGATGATTTGTGAAGCAGAGTCAAATATTAACCTTAACCAAAATCCGTTAGTAAACACATCCTCAATACTCATCATTCAAGAGCACATTTCAGCTCATACAATCACGAATCACTAATGCTAAACAAGCCCTCAAGGTAATAGTGATTTAAAATCATAAAAGGGGAGATCAATTTGATAGAGCTTTGCTAATTTTTCTAATTAAGAAACAATTAAAGATTTTGAGCTGATTAGGGTGCCTTGTCAAGGGGGTTATCGAGGGGGTCTTCGAGCAATCATATATGTGATTTTTTATTTTCAAAAATTGTCGAGTAATTTTTTCCAAATACTTGCAATGCAACGAAACACACTATAGCGCTCAACCAAGCTTGCACAATACAAAAAACAAACTTGTGGTGTGTGTAAATATGCGTACATACAACGTGTACCTAACTATTTACATATGTGAATTACTGATAATTAGTAATCAACCTTATAAAGAGGAAGACAAATACACCAACCTCATGTTTGATTGATTGGAATGGAATTAATCAGAACTAATTCATTCTAGTTTTATGTTTAATTAGGCTAAAAAGAGAAAGAATGAGAATTCCTTCATGATTACTTAAGGGGGAGAAGGAATTCTGATTCTATTCTCATCTCAATTTTTTTTTCAATTTTACCTCAATCACAAATATAACCTTAAACCTTAAATATCAAATCCCAAAACTCTAAACACTATTTAAAAAAATAATAATTTTTACCATAAACTTTAACTCACAAATGTAACCCTACACTAAATCTCAAATCCTAAAAACTTAAATCTCAAACCTCAAAACCCTAAATTCTATTTAAAAAAATAATAATTTTAATAATATATCTTATTTTAAATAATAATTATTTAAAAAAAATAATTTTAATAATGTATTTTGTATAAAGAAAAAATAATAATTAAATAATATTATTTAAACTTTACTAAATATAAGAGTATTAAGGTAATATATAGTGTTTTTTATTTCATTCCAGTTGTAAACCAAATACTGTAATATCGATTCATTTTTTGATTTCAGTGATTAAACCAAACAAAACTGTTTCATTTCTATTCTCATTCTTATTTTCATGAACCAAACGTCACCTAAGTAAAATAAATAGACTCTGTATTTTACACACGAAAGTACCAACAAAAACTTAAAAGGCTTACAGGACTTGCAATAAGTTTTCAGGATTTACTTGTTTAATGTTTGGCTTGATGTTCCCTATTAATGGTTTGCTACTCGTGTGATGGTTTTTTTTTCATACTGCTTTATTGATGTTTCTGTTTTACCGTCATATCTAGTTTTGGAACTATAGGTTGTCTTTCAAGTCTATTATTTCTTCTGAATTTTGATACTTTTGTGCTAAGTCTTTCTCGGAATTTTGTTGCACTCTTTTCTTGTATAACGCTAATTAGTTTATGAATTCCTTATATCAGTAGTACATGGTTCCATGGGCAGTTTGTTTGCTTGTTGAAGAAAAAGTTTGTTTAGGTATTATGATTATGGTATGCTTTCTTTAGTTTGTTCATGTCTTTAGGGTTTGTATGTTTCTTTGGATTGGCTAAATAATAAAACATATTTCTCTGTTTTGAATAGAAAAAAAAAACAATCGGGTGAGCTAGTGGCTATTTCAGTAACACAGATCCGACAGAAATGAAATAAACCTTCATTATTTCAAAAAATGGGTACAAAATGCAAAACGAGATGTCTCCACAAAGTCATTCTCTCACAAAATTATATCTGAAATTGTCTAAAAACGCAACCCCTTGTGACTTTCAAGACATATCAATGACCTCTTTTGATCACAAAGGGCTAACAAACGACACCAAGGTAATTATAGAAAGCGAATAATTCCTAAATCACAAGCAAAGTGCAAATACAAACAGCATAAGGGAGTCTAGTTTCAGTCAATAAGCCAAAAACAAGCTTCATCAACAACGATGAACAAGTTAACCGGTCCAGCAATGACTTTCAAAATTGAATCCAAATAATTTTCGCACCTGCTCTCTTTATGGAACTTTCAAATGTAAAATCAACTGCTACTAAACCTGTGCCGACCCATCACCATATAAAGCAGGCAAATGCATCAAGTAGTTACTTTGCTCAAACTCTGAAAGCAGTAGTGAGGCATAACCTTAATGATGTGTCAACGTTGAAACATTGAAAATACATAATTTTATACCACATCAAGATGAATCGTATACATACAAATATGCAGCACAAAATCCATTTTAGCAGAAATACTCGTGCAGCGCAACACTCTGACCCCATTGTCTCATGCTACATGGTTGACAAGCATGCATCAGTTTCCCTCCAAACCAAGGCCTGAAGACAATGGGCATTTCAGAACATGACATTTCCTAGTCAAATGCGCTAGCTAAAATGTCACTTTCATTGTTTCTATGTCAAACTTGCTTAGTTTCCATCAATCGTCAAGCATTTCAACTATATGGATTTTCCGTATCAATTTGTTATGACATGTCAAATAAACTTGTACGTTAGTACTTGCAAGATAATCTAACCAGCCCAGTTAACTGCACAATTAAAGCATAAAAGCTAAAACTTAAAACAATCATTACAAATTACAAGGGAAGAACAAAGAGATCTACCTCAATGAAGTACCCAGGTTTCACATGTAGTAGTGATTAGCAAGTAAAGGACATTGCAGCGGATTGTGATTCCTTGCGCTCAATTCCTTTCACATTTGAAAGATTGCCGCCAATGTTTTCTTGGAAATGGAGAAACATAGATAATTTCAGCTTCCATTTTGAGCTTGTTGGAGGAAACAATTGAGGATGAAAAAAGAAAGACCAAAAGTACAATAGTTACATACTGAGAACAATCCATCATCCACATGTTTCATACCCAAGTTAAAGGAACAATCAATAATAATAGCCCAAACTCCATAAGTTTCTAACCGATATTCCTATGAGTAATTTCTCCCTTTTTTTTTCTCTAAAAGTTGGATTTCTGTAGAGATACACAAATAGAAGAGGTTCTCAAATCACCCCAGCACCTAAAGGCAAGAAGATATAATAGAAAAAGATTTAAACACTTGCTGGCTTCTAGTTTTCTTGCATTGCTTCTGAGTGGTACTTCTCCAGATCAGCATCAAGATCGTCAGCAGACACTGAAACCTTTTCCCCGAGACCTCCACCTCTTCCCTGACCACCCCTTCTAAAGCCACGGCCACTGCTGCCGCTGCCACGGAGCCTTCCATGTGCACTACCCCTGCTTTGTCCACTGCTCAATGACCACAAGCACAACAATTAGAAAGTATCCAGGTACTCAGGAAAAACGAAATCCAAGACCACAATCACCAAATCAACCATATTCACTAAATTGAAAGTTCATTAGTCTTGTACTTCCGTGGAACTAAGCCCAACCCTTGTCTTAATCTGTATGTTTTTTTTTATCATAATTCAGTATCAGTTTATTTGTTTCATCATTTCATGCAGATGATAAAGGATGTATTCAAACCACCAAACTAGTAGGGGAAGCCTTCAGAGAAATCTAAAATAACAAAAAAGAAAACATACCCCCTTGAGGATCCATTTGTATTTCCAAAAGATCCATTGCCAGATGGAGGAGGTGCAGGAGCAGCAGGAATGTTAGTTCCAACAATCTCAATCTTCATTGGTTTTCCATCAAGTTGAACGTTGTTATATCTTTTGACTGCTGCCACAGCATCTGCACGCCGTGAGAATACAACTTCTGCAGTTCCCTAAGAAAAAGAACTTTTCTAAATCACAGCAGGAAATAAACATATCATCAAAAGTATCTACTTATGCCATGACAAGATACCTTTGATCTTCCACTTCGGTCATAATGGATTGAATAGCGTTTGAGGTCACCAACTTCAGAGAAAAGTTCCTGCAAAATAACTACCATTAAAAAAAGCAAAAGGTCGAAAATGACATTGATCCATGATGAAATCAATCTAAAAATGTACGTCCATGTCCAATATACAAGGTTAAAAACACCTTATGTATAAAGGAAAACTCATAGCAAAAATTCATATAACTATCATGCTATGCATGTCTAAGAGCTTCCTCCAGAACTAGACATAATAGAATCACTTATCTAATTCCCATACCAAATAAAATCATAGAATTCTTTCAAAATCAAAGCTTTATCATGTAAACACGACCCAAAAAAAAAATTAAATTAAACAATTACACACAATAAAAATTATCTAAAAAAATCCAAATAATATCACACACACCTTAATCCTATTAACCTTCTTCCCCAATTGAAAAAAAAAATTCATACTTATAGGAAACATATGCTATACAATTCCCAAAATCGCATCCAAAATGAATTAGATAACTTGTTAAGCATATAAAAAAAATCTAAGTTAGAAACAAAAAATACCTTAACATCCTCGTTAGAAACGCCATAATCCAGATTAGAGATGTAGAGCTTAGTTCCAGTTTCAATGGCAGAAGCTCTTCCACCTTGACCAGAGAAGGCAGCTCCTCGCTGATCAACAAACATATCGTGTTTCCAAGTTGCATCCGGAGCCTAATCAAAGGGAAAAAAATCAGATCAAATAAAAAAATAACGAAAAATCGAATATAGATGACAGATCTGCGAGAAGTAAAACAAATAGCATAGCACACCTTAGCAGAAGTCGCATATGGAGTGGCACGATTGGGGGTGCGGTTGGGGAAACGACGGGCGGGTCCAGGTCCGGAACCCCTGCCCCGACCTCGGGATTTACCGGATCCAGATTTGTTCTTCATTATGATATCATCAAGGGACATGGTTAGAGGATCTGCCATATCTGAAGATCGAGAGAAGGAAAATCAGAGAAAAGGAGAAAGAGAGAAAGCTAGGGTTTGCAGGATGGAGAAGGATCAAGGAGGAGAATATGGGAATTGGGGGGGGGGGGGACTAATAGGACACCGAGGTAAAACGGACGAGTTTGCCTTCTGTCCAATGATGTTTCTTAAATTTATTATTTCTTTATAATTGAAACCCATGGTTTCGTGGTGTAGTTGGTTATCACGTCAGTCTAACACACTGAAGGTCTCCGGTTCGAACCCGGGCGAAGCCAATATGTTTTATATTTTTTTCGCTCTATATTTTAATTTAATTTTTAAAACTTATAATTTAATTTAAAAAAAATTAAAAAATAAATCTTACGTTTAAATTTTTTAATAATATATATATATATATGAATCTAGTTAAATTTGATGACCAATTTACTTTTATCATTTATACAAAAAAAAAAAAAAATCCCCATAATACTGGTTGGTGTCAAAATAGGGCTTAACTTTTCATATCTAAGCAAGCAATGTGAATCCTTCCAAATACTTGTATCATATGTGACATACGTGTATGCAGTGGCGTACCCCAGTAAGGGCTGAATCGGGTTTAACCAAAACAAGATTTTTAGAACAAATAAATTTATTATTTCGATCTAATTTTTAAACAAAGTCCAGCTTATTTTAATAAATAAAAACACATTCAATTTATATTCCATACTTTTTTCACATTTTATTCACCCCAATCTCTCTTTTTATTATCATATACCTGATTTTTTTTCCCTCTCGCATAGCCTATTATTCTTCTGATTTTGCCGCTAGTTTTTCCGTCTGGTTTTGTCGCTGGTTCGCTGCTGATTTCACCGCCTGTGGTTGTTGCTGTGTGGGCTGACCTGGCATCGAACTTGAGTAGTGCTGTAGTGGAGACCGCGTATTAATTTCTTTTATATTATTTATTTTAGATTCTTATAAACATTACATAGGTTTTTGAAATATATATTAGGGTATTAAAATGCCAATATTAAGATTTGGTATTATATAACCCACAATATAGATATAAGTTACCAAAATTAGAATTATTAATCTCTCGGGAAAAATGGATGGTTTTAAAGAGATAAATATTTCACACACCCAGGATAATTTCCCAAATCAAAATAGAATAAAAATGACACCAAGATTTTTGAGTTGAAAAAGCAGCGAAAAGAATGAAATGCTGTAATTGGGGCCGTCGTAAACTTAACAGTATAATAAGATGGGATTACCACGCTTCAGGGTGGATCTCTTACAAAAAATATAACGAAATATGTATCTTGATTTGTGGATAAAACTTCACAAATTGGCTCTTTTAATTTACTGCTCAAAATTTCTCGAGCTTCTACTCGCTCTCTTTTTGTTTTCTCACTTGATCTGTTTGAGATTGAAGCTAAGGCTTTATATAGCCAAAAACTTCATCCTTCTACTACGGATTACGAGATTTTGACCTTTTTTCTTCTTTTCTTCTTTTCTTCCTTTTCTTTCTACCTGCAGAGACTTTCTTCTTCTTTTTTTTCTTTGTGGATGGCGCATTAGTTGGACCAACAAAATCTCCCTCGCGCTTATGTGGGGCACACGCTCTTCCATACCGCAATCTTTCTACGGATATGAGTTTTTCTCTAGTCACGCTTTTTGTCATCATGCTCTGCCAATTATCATTGGTATGAACCTTTTCAACTTTCGGTAGTTTATGTTCCAACACATCACGAATCCAATGATACCTTACGTCAATGTGTTTGGACCGAGTGGAAGGTTGGGTTCTGCTAAGATGAATTGCACCGACAGTCGCAATAAAGAACATAATTTTCTTGTTACGATGCAATTCTTGTAGGAATTTTTTCATACGAGATCTCCTTACAACCTTCGGTGATTGCAATGTACTCCTTCGTGGTACTTAAAGTAATACACTTTTGTAATCGTGATTGCCGTAGAAGCTTGACTCCACTCCAAATGTTATTAGGTACCGGGATATAGATTTCCTGGGTATCTACATCGCGACCATTATACGAATACGTATATCCTTACAATACAGGGTTTATTATTATCAAAGCATAAACAATGAGCCGGAGGTTCCTTTGAGATACTGGTATCCATTTGACGGTACTGATGTTCCTTTCCAGGATTTGATAGGAATCGGTTCATAACGCCCGGCGGCGTGTGCAATATACGATGCAGTACATACCATGGCGTACATTTAGATCACTTATTTGCCGATAAGGCGCCATGCTTCTACGATTTATCCTCTCACCGGGGACATTGACTCACATTAAGTTTGAAGTGGCTTGCGAGTGGACAACTAACGATTTTAGCATTGCTAAGTCATGTCGAATCTTTCAAGAACTTTTTCAACATACCGTTTTGGGAAAGCGGATCTTTTGCTTTTGCACATACGGGTAATCGCAAATACGCCAAGAATCTTTTGGCGAGGTCCTAAGTCCTTCATTGCAAAGGACTTGCTCAACTCGCTTCTTTAACTTGTTAATCTTGTCAATATTTTGACCAATAATATATCATCAATAAAGCAAAAGAATAATAAAATCACCATCGAGAATTTCTTGATGAAGCTTGATCCGGTATGGATTGTTGTATTCATTTTCTCCGTGAATGAGTCGAACTTTTTGTACCATTGTCTTGGTGCTTGCTTGAGACAATACAAGCTTTTCTTTAGTCTAACGTACCAGCGTTTCTTTGCTTTTGACTTGGAAACCTTCAGGCCGCTCCATATAGATTTCTTCATCAAGATCACCATGTAAGAATGCAGATCTTTACATCAAGTTGTTCAACTTCGGATTAAGACTAGGCGCGAACCAAGAACAACTCGGATTGAAGACATTTTAACCCTTGGTGAGAATATTTCATCGAAGTCAACGCCTTTCTTACTGCACGAATCCCTTCACATGACCAATCTTGCTTTATAGCGTGGTTGCGAGGCGCTAACTTCACTTTTGATTACTGTACACCCACTTATTCTTGAGAGCTTTTCTTCCCTGTGGTAGTTTCGTGGTCAATGTGTGGTTCTCGTACGCAGAGATTTCATTTCTTCTGCGTGGCTTTAAGCACTCGGTCTTATGTTGATCAATGATAGCTTTGTCATAAGTCTCCGGGTTCCATCGGGTGAGCATCACGTACTCGTTAGGAGAGAATATATACGACTAGGTTGTCGTACTCGGGTAGATCTCCTTGCCGTATACGGTTGGACTTGTTCGAGAGACTCTGTTACGGTTCGAACTACCGGTGGTGGATTGACATCATCGATATCGGTGTGACTCCCCGTCATCGGGATTTATTGGTGGAGAGGGTCCGGATTAACCGGAATTTCATCATTGTGGTTTCTCGAATTTCTCAAAGTCCTCGATTGTTTGGTCTTCAAGAAATATCACGTCTCGCCGACAATCCTTTTGTTAATAGGATCCCAAAGTCTGTAGCCAAATTCTTGTGGGCATATCCCATAAAGATACATTGTTTCGGCTTTTCCATCCAACTTGGACCGCTTCATCTCTTGGGATGTGGCAAATGCTCTACTGTAGAATACTTTCAAGTGTTTGTAAGAAACGTCTCTTCCCGTCCAAACTCTTTCCCAAGATGTCATGGTTCGGTGGAGCGATGGAGAAAGGTTGATTAAATCCTCTTGCTGTCCGCGTTGCCTCCCACAAAAGGTGTTTGGCGGTTTGCATTTGAGCGTACATCCGACTCTTTCCAGATGGTTCTGTTCATTCTGCGCGACACCGATTTGTGTTGAGGTGTCTTTGTGAAATCTTGAAATTTTTCCGGCTGATGCCAAGCACACGCGTACTCTTCGAATGGTCCACGATGCTCACCACCATTATACGCACGTACAGCTTGGACGTACGCGATTTCTCTCTCCCACTTTTACATGGAACTTCTTGAAAACTTCATGACTTGATCTTTGGTTTTCAAAGCAAAAGTCCATACTTTTCTTGAATGGTCATCAATAAAGGTCACAAAATAGTGAGCACCTCCTAATGACTTACAACTCATTGTCAGACGTACGTATCCTGTATTAAATCTAGAATATTTTCCTTTCTAGATGGTGTGAGACTACGAAATGCAACTCTACTATGTTGTTTTCCCATGTCTGATCAACACAAGTTTGCAAGGGTGTACACTTTCATTCCCGCAAGACCTCATTTTTGGAAAGAATTGAGACCTTTTTCACTCGTAGCCGAGTCGGCTTATGCCATAGCTCGGTAGAAACTTCTTCCTTGTGGCATTTACTTCTCTACTGCAGTTTGGCTTCTGTGATGTAAGTGATGTATCTTTCTTGCCTTTAGCTATTACCGGATTGCCTTTGGTGAGCTTCCACTTTCCTCCACCAAAATAATTATTGTATCCATCATCATCACATACGGGTAGAGATTAAATTGGGCGGATATCGAGCAATGCCTCACATCTTTAAGTAATCTGCATCCAAGATTAGTGTCTAGATAAATATTTCCAATGCCGAAAATTTTTGATGCATCATCATTTCCCATCCTCGCGTCCAAAATCACCTTGAGTGTAGGTTGAGAAGAATTCCCGTCGTGAGGTGACATGATAGAAGCGCTGAGTCGACTACCCCAGTAGTGTCTTGGCGTATGCAAGATTGACATAATCCAAGATCTCGAAACGATGACAACACCGATGTGAGTTGTGGTGTCATTTGTTCACGGATTATTCCGCTTTAGCTAACCTTCTACATTCTCGAATGAAGTGTCCGGGCTTACGCAATGATGACACTTCATGTCATACCTTGATCTAGACTTGAACGTCTCTTTGTTGACTTTGGTTACGGGGATTTTTACTTTTACTTCTCCCCGCCATTCTTGTCTTCTTGTTTACTGCTGTGGCGCTTGATGTCGAGGAGTATAGCCTTCATCTTTTCGTCGAGACTCTTCGTTTAACATTCTGTCTTTTACCATATCCATGGTAGCTTACCCGTCGGCCGGAGTTGCTAAGCGACACTGACTAGAGTATCGACTTATTGGTAGAGAACTCAACATCAACAGTCAGCTTGTGCTTCTCGTCTTCTACGGTCATGCTTACGTAGAGTTGAGTTGATCTACAATGCCTTGAAACTCACTTTCGTATGTTACGTCTGGCTCTTAGTCTTTATACTTCAAATTGACTAATCGTCGATCGATTTGCTTTATTACGTGCGGTTTGTCTCAACGTACATTTTCTCGACTTTTGCCAAAGAACATAAGCGTCGTGTTTATTAGCAAAATTTTGAAAAAATGCTTTTGTCGATCCATTATGCGATTTTGAGCGACACTTTCGGTTAAGCGGCCTACCATTCAATGTACGCATCGGTTATACTTTCTCCTTGACATTATAATTGGCTTATTAGATCTTTAATGTATAAAAAGATCCTCGTCTTGGACTTCAAATTGCATAATTAAATGCGGTTAATTTTATCATATTACGTGCTTTCCTCCGTTTGAATAGATTGGTCATTAGGTTAGCGAACTTGATACTTTTCTGACAATGAATAGTACCCATGAATAGTATTCGTGAATAGTACCCGTGAATAGTATCCGTGAATAGTACCCGTGAATAGTATCCGTGAATAGTATCCGTGAATAGTATCTGTGAATAGTACCCGTGAATAGTACCCGTGAATAGAATACATATATATATGAATAGATCGTATATGTGTCTGATCTCTTACTAAAAATAACTTGGCTCTAATACTGGCTTTGTTGGGAAAAATGAATGGTTTTAAAGAGATAAATATTTCACTGAGGATAATTTAGAAATCAAAATAGAATAAAAAATGACAAGATTTTTCGTGGAAAAACCTTCAAAATAAAAGTAATAACCAGGGCCGTGGCGGCAAAAACTTCTACTATAATAAGATGGGATTACAACGCTTGGAGTTCAATGGATTCTTACAAAAAAATATAACAAATATGTATCTTCAATTTGTGGATAAAACTTCACAAATTGACTCTTTTAATTTCTCTTTCAAAATTTCTCAGAAACTCTATCTCACTCTCTATTTGTTTTCTCCGCTTCTGATCTGTTTGAGATTGAAGTTAAGGCTTTATATAGCCAAAAACTTCATCCTTCTCTCCGGATTACACGGAGAGATTTTGACCTTTTTTTTTCCTTCTTTTCTTCTTTTCTTTCGGCGCGCAGAGACTTTCTTTTTTCTTCTTTTTTTTTTCTTTGTAGATGGCCTACATTAGTTGGACCAATATAATCACATTTTACACCGTACAATTGACAACAGTGACAAAAATGGTATAATTATTTTTATCATTTTTTTTATTGTTAAAAGCATGTAAATAATTTCTTTTTTTAAAAAAAAGAAAATAACATTTTATATTATTCCTTAATATCATTATTTTTTATTACATTTTCTTACTTATTTAAAATATAATAGGTAATTAACTCTAAGTCTACCAAAACTTTTTATTTATTTTTTTAAGAAAATAAAAGATAAATGCCTAATAAATAATTTTTAACAATAAAATTTATCTAGATATCATAGATGAAAAATTTCTTTCAAACTGTATGACTTTGTATCTTGAAAAATAATTTATTGAAAATATAGATTTCGATATAATAATAGATGAATTTTATAATTTGAAGAATAATAACACACAATTTAATTAATAATTGTTACGGTGTTATCTTATTTAAAATATGTAATATATTTTGGAATTAAATTTAATCTTCTATTATTAATTTTTTAAAATATATTTGTTACTTTTCGAATATTTTACAAGTGTAAATTAGCCCTCCCATGAAAAAATTCTTCACTACGCCTACATGTAACAAATGGCAAGTTAGAACAAAATTAAACTATTTCAAACAATTTAATTCATTTTGTCATTGTTTCCAATTAAGGTAAAATTAGTTAATAATATACCAAAATCTTAATCACCCACATTATAACATCTTATTTATCTTATAAATAATGCATGTAAATTTCATTATTTCTAAAATCTAATTATAATACATTTTTCATATAATAGTAATAAAATTTGAAACACTTTTTTTTTTCCTGTTAAAGGTATGGGTTAAAACCTTATCAGTACATACACATGAGAATCATACGATGCAGAGAAAATGAAATAAAGATACTATGGAATCTGAACAAAAGATGTTTCATTTAAATAGTACTTACATAAAAACATTAACAAGAAAATACAGAATATAAAACATTCAAATCAATCCTAATTGATTCTATCACAAATTTCTTAAATTACACTAAAAACAGCCCTTTCGAAAGAAAAAAACCCTAACTTTCCGAAAACTTCATCAGTTCAAGAGCTAGTAAATTTAGTGACAGCTTTAGTCCCCTCAGAAACGGCATGCTTGGCCAGCTCACCGGGAAGAACAAGCCTCACAGCAGTTTGAATCTCCCGAGAAGTAATGGTAGGCTTCTTGTTGTACCTAGCGAGTTTAGAAGATTCCTGGGCAAGTTTCTCAAATATATCGTTAATGAAACTGTTCATAATACCCATGGCTTTGCTTGAGATCCCGATATCTGGATGAACTTGCTTTAACACTTTGAAGATGTAGATCTTATATGTCTCCACACTCTTCTTCGTCCTCTTCTTTTTCTTGTCTCCAGCACCGCCTTCCTTGGCAAGCTTCTTGCCTGCCTTTGGCCTCTTTTCTGCCGGAGCTTTCTCGCCAACGGTAGCCTTCTTTTCCTCGGTTGGCTTCTCAGAAGCTGGCTTCTTCTCGGCGGGTTTCTTTTCTCCCTTTGGTGCCATCTGAATTCTTTCGGAAATCAAACTGAAAATTTAGAGATTCACAAGTAGGAAAAAGGTAAAGTAATTGTGAATAGCATATGAAACAAGGCAAGTGTGGTTTTGTTTTTATAGGGACTGTTAAGGGCTTTTTATTGAATAATTTGAAAAGTTTCGGATTGATGACATGTATGGTTTTTGACCATTCGATGTGTTCTCATAGAAAAGAGTAGATCAACGTCTATAACAAAGCGTGAAGGGGGTGACTTGCTTGAGATGTTCGGTTAAAACGTGTCAGGAAGATATTTGATAAATAGAGAGGTGTGGACTGCTGACCTGGTTTGGTACTCCAAAGAGCTTGTGTTCATTTTGATGCATCAAAATTTCTGTTACTAAAAATTAAAAATTAAATATATTTTGGATTAATTGTATGGGATAACTTATTAAGTTTTACGTTTAATTCATTTTCATGTATATATATTATTTTTATAATTTAAAAATTATATATATATATATATTTTTTTTAAATAGTCAAAATTAAAATTAACTAAATAATTATGTGAAATAAAAATAATATATTATAGGATAATAATTATTGTGTAATAATTCTTTCATAATTTAACTATTATTCTTATGTTTAAATGTTTATTCAAAAGTGAGAGAATCAATAGCTTCAAGTTTTTACATCTACTTATTTTAATTGTTGAGATTTATTAAAAAGTTGAGAGAAACGGTATCTTTATAAATCTTAATAGATGACATACAAAAATGTAAAAAAAATATATATAATAATTTGTAACTATTGATCCTATTCCTATTAAAAGGTTTAAAAATTCAAAAAATTGACATAATATTTATTCTATAAAATTATCAATAATATTAACATTGCATTTTATTTTTTTATTATTAATTCATACATGTTTTAAGTAAAATAAAAATAAAAATCTATGTAAAAATAAAATAAAAATTCATTTCAATCTATTTATTAAAGATATTGGACATATAATATTAAATTAATCACCGTTTTAAATTTAAAATGAATATTATTATTTTACCTTTAAATAGTTATAATTATTTAAAAAAAAAAAGAAAGAAACGAATATCCTATCTTTATTTATTAATAAGTGTGGTTTCTAAATTTAACAATACTTGAAACAATACATGTTGCTCTTAAAGTATTGGACATTTTTACAGCATTGAGAATTGAAAATGAATAATACCTTTTGTCCCCGTCATGTCACTCAACATCATTTGAGTAATAAAAATAATCACTTTTGTCTTTGTTTTGTTAACATCAATTTGATACCATATAGCATGATTCTATATTCAATTATGCAAGTTTGCAGTAGCGTAAACAGGAAAATTATAACTTCACTTAAATGTAAATGTATATTACATCCTACTACCTTTCATGTATGGTGGTTAGTTTTAAAAATAAGTATTTTTTTATTTATTTAATAAACTTTAATGGTTTAAATTGGGTGGAGTATTAAGTTAGAATGATCCAATATAAATGTATTTTTTTAAAATAAAATAAAATAAAAAATAAGATTTATTATGTTTTATAAATCGAAATGATATTTAATTTAGTTAAAACTTAAAATTTGTTTGAAAAAATATTGTGAGTTTTATTGTAAGAATACTATGTCAAAATCCATTCACTTGTCCTTAGCTCTCACATACAATATTTCGGCCCACGATACCAGAATAAGCCTATCAATCCAGCCCAAATGCTTTTAATAAAATGTAGGCCCAAAAGTTAAGCCCACTTGCTACGTTACCAGTTCGATTTGTCTCGCTGCATCCAGTTCAAGAGGTTGGAGTCGGAACTCCAATCTCTGCCATTTCCAATCCTCACGTGGATCAACTCCAGATCAATGAAATGAAGCTAAATCGTCATCATCACCATGTTTCGTTTTCTACATTCCACAGAAAACTCACTACTTACTTCAGATCCATCACAAAAGACAACGAAGAATACGAAACCCACTTCATATCGATCCTAAACAACGTTGTGCGAGGAAAGCAAAGCTGGAGAATCGCCCTCAATGATTCATTCATTTCCATCACTTTGAAACCACACCACGTAGAGAAGGTTCTGGTCCAAACCATTGACGATCCCAGGTTAGCTTTGAGATTCTTCAACTTCTTGGGCCTTCATAAAAGCTTCAACCACTCAACACAGTCGTTTTGTATTCTGATTCATGCTTTGATTAATGCCAATCTCTTTTGGCCTGCTTCTTCGCTCTTGCAGACCCTTTTGCTTCGTGGGTTAAACCCAAATGACGCTTTTGATTGTTTTTTAATTGCTTATGAGAAATGCAAGTTCAATTCGAGTCTGGGTTTTGATTTGTTGATTCAACATTATTTGCATGATAAAAGAGTGTCGGATGGTGTTTTGATTGTGAGGCTCATGAGGGAGTGTAAATTATTGCCTGAAGTTAGAACATTTAGTAATTTATTAAATGGTCTTGTGAGAATCAGACAATTCAAGACGGTTTTAGAACTGTTTGATGATTTTGTAAATTTGGGTATTCAGCCGAATGTGTTTATATACACACAGGTTATTCACAGTTTGTGTGAGATGAAGGATTTTAGTGGAGCTAAGGAAGTAATTAAGGATGCGGAATCAAATGGATGTGATTTAAATATTGTTACATATAATGTGTTGGTACATGGACTCTGTAAGGACCGAAAGGCTTGGGAGGCCATCAAGCTTAAGAACTTTTTGGGACAAAGGGGATTGAAAGCAGACATGGTCACATATTGTACATTAGTGTTTGGATTTTGCAGACTGGAAGAACTGACCGTTGGTATTGAACTTGTGAATGAAATGATGAAATTTGGCTTTGTACCAAGTGCGGCGGCACTTTCAGGTCTGATCGATGGGTTGGTGAAGAAGAAGAGGTTAAAAGATGCTTTGGATTTGGTAAATAAAGTGATGAGAGTTGGAGTGGTGCCTAGTTTGTTTTCTTATAATTTATTGATCAATTCTTTGTGCAAAGATGGGAAACTGGATGAGGCAATTTTGCTTTTTGACAACATGGAGTTTAAGGGTTTATTTCCAAATGACGTTACTTTTTCTATTTTAATCCATTCTTTTTGTGAAATGGGACAAGTAGACGTTGCTTTGGTTTATTTTGATAAAATGACCAAGGTTGGGATAAAAGCAACTATATACCCATACAATTCTTTGATAAGTGGATTATGCAAGATTGGGAATCCAAGTGCAGCAGAGTCACTGCTGTGTGAGATGTTGAATAAGGGGCTTTTACCAACTGTTGCAATGTATACATCATTGATTAGTGGAAATTGCAAGGCTGGAAAACTGCAAAAGGCATTTCAGCTATATCATGAAATGACAAGGAAGGGCATTACACCAAATGTCTACACTTTTACTGCACTTATTTCCGGTCTTTGTTGTGCAAACAAGATAAAGGAAGCTTGTAACTTGTTTGATGAAATGGTGAGAGTGAACATTCTGCCTAATGAGGTGACTTATAATGTTATGATACAAGGGTACTGTCAAGAAGGTAACACAACAAGAGCCTTTGAATTGCTTGATGAAATGTTAGAGAAAGGTCTTAAACCAGACACCTATACTTACAGACCTCTAATAAGTGCTCTGTGTTCTACTGGTAGAGTATCTGAAGCCAAAGAGTTTATAGATGATCTCCATAAGGACAATTGTAAGTTAAATGAGATGTGTTATAGTGCACTTTTACATGGTTATTGCAAGGAAGGAAGGCTGAGGGATGCATTAAGTGCTTCTCATGAGATGGTTAAAAGGGGTGTGGATATGGATCTGGTGTGTTATGGTGTACTTATTAATGTGACTCTAAAGCAAAAAGATACAAGAGGATTTTTTAGTCTCTTGAAGGAGATGCATGATCGAGGATTGAGGCCCGATAATGTAGTTTATACAACTATTATTGATGCATATGGAAAATCAGGAAATCTTAAAGGGGCATTTGGAGTTTGGGATGTAATGATCGAGGAAGGATGTCTTCCTAATGTTGTTACATATACTGCATTAATATATGGATTATGTAAGGCAGGGTATATGGACCAGGCAGAACTTCTTTGCAAGGAGATGCAGGTTGACCATACACTACCGAATCATGTAACATATGGTTGTTTCTTAGACCAACTTAGCAATGAGGGAAATATTGAGAAAGCTCTAAAGCTACACGATGCTATGCTTAAAGGGCTTTTAGCAAACACTGTGACATATAATATTCTTATTCGGACTTTTTGCAAAATGGGTCAGTTTCAGGAGGCTTCAGAGCTTCTGCTTGGCATGACAGACAATGGTATATTTCCAGATTGTATCACCTATTCAACATTTATCCATGAGTATTCTAGAAGGGGGCAATTGCAGGAAGCTTTAAAGATGTGGGATGCTATGTTGGATAAGGGTTTAAAGCCTGATTCTTTGGCATATAATTTTTTAATATATGGTTGCTGTGTCTCTGGAGAACTTACCAAGGCCTTTGAATTGCGCGATGACATGATGAGAAGAGGTTTGAAGCCTAACCGGTTTATGTATAACTTGCTCATCCATGGAACTTGCTCGGCAAGTTCAGTCCATTGTACCACTACCTAGATAGCTTTTGAGTACATGTTTTGTAGAAGGCAGGATATGGTGACCATGACTTTGATTTGTGAGCAGATGGAGTTGGATGGCAGGATAGCCTCATTGCATCCCATAGGAGAAGCGGAACAGTCATGATGACTTATATAAATCGAATCTTCCATGTAATCTTGCTCACTTAGAGAAGGGAAATATAACATATTATCCGAAGTGGAAGCAGCATCAAGCTGCGAGAAGCTCTTCTCATGTAATTGTTTCAACGGAAAGCCCCCAATCTTAGTTTTTTCATTGGCACTATAGATGTTTGCCATACTAGCACATTTTTGTCAACATAAAATTTGTTAATTGTCTGAGTTCATTTTTTTCTTCTGATTCTCTAAAAGAGCGTCTTGTTGGTGCAGGTTGCACTTCAATAATTAAATGGTTGAAGCAGGATAAAGCTGCTCATAGGAAAATCCATTAGCTGGACTTTGCTAAGTGAGAGTAAGTCTTGTCAATAGTGGTGACCTTAGCTCGTTAAATTGAAACAATCGAAGTTAAAATCCTCATGTTACTAAGTTTAATTCAATGCTTTTCTAACATGCCTGTAGGATCTGCGGTTAATGAAGAAAGACTGTCACTGGGAAAAGTGACTAAGCAGTCTGAGCTTCTGCCTGGTTTCAAAAGTATGCTAGAAGAAAGAAGCTAGCTGATTTTATCACTGTTAAAATTATGTGGATGATGATTCTGTCACTCTGTTAAAGGTTCTTACTGCTGATTTTGGCCCAAGATGGATTTTATCCATGACTTAGCGAGTCCCTCCGGCAAGACGGTTGAAAGAAGTTTTTTTGCGGTGAAGGCAAGTAAAGGAGCCACAGCATAAGAGTTGGTCTGTCTTATCACACAGTATTTAGTATGGTTTGAAACATGTAACTTGAAAAGAAAGAGGAAGAGTCTTATTTGCCGGATCACTTGATGTACGATTTGCCTGGTGAACTCGTGTGTTTTCCGTTGGCAAAAAGTGGACTGAACCATGTTTTCACTTGAAATTGTTTGCAATATCTAATGCAAATTAGAGAGGAGATTATCTTTGATAAGTGTCTCTTGTATTCAAGATATTATTTGCTTTCATTATCGACTTCAGTGACACTTATGGCTGATTGCATGTGCTCGACTCATTCATTCATTTCATTACAAGAAAATAAGTACAGTTTTAAGAATAATTATTTTGATTTATGATTTCTAATTAAATAATTTCATTATTTATGTGATTTCTGATTTTTTTTTTAAATAACCATCACAATGTCTATAAATTAAAAATCACTTATATATTATATAGTAAAAGTTTTTTTATTCATGTACTCTTTTTTTCAAAACCTAGATAATTAATATTTTTCTTTTGTTAATATTTATAAATTTATGGTTTTTAATCATTTCCTTCTTATATTTGTATTTATACATAATTGATTTACTTTTTAAGGAAAAAAATGTTCAATAAAAAAATAGAAATAAAATATCTGATTAAAATATCTTTTTAAAGATTTATTAATCATATTATGTTTTGGGAATTATTATTTAAAAATGTGAAAATTAATAATGAAATTGCTATCAAAACATATTTTATTAAAAAATTGAAAATTTATTACTAATGTTCTTAAGGTTTAACATATCTTCATTTATGTCCTTAATGTTTGTAAAAAAAATTCTAATATCTTTTAGATTTATAATTAATGTCATTAATATCCCTAAATAATTAACGAGTTAACTTTTCATATCATAATATATTTTTTTTCTTTTTTATGACTTTGATATCAAATTGTGTTTAGTTCTTTTATAATGCTAATTATTTTTTTCTCTATATTATTATTTAAAAATAAATATTTAAGTTTCTTATCAAAATATTATTTTGTTTTTATAATTTCTTTATGCTTAAACTTATACAAACTTATGACTAGTTTATTTGTATTCATTTTTTTATTTATCTTACAAGCAAATATTTAATCATTCAAGATTCTTAATTGACTTAAAGTTATAATTATTCTACATAAATTTAATGTGTCTACCACGGTCTTTCTTTCCATTGTTTGTATTCGTTTGTTACACCTGATATGCCATAATTTGCTCAAACCTTAATACTCTCATGTTAATGATGAAGTTTTTGCATCCATATATAATATTATTTCAAATTTATTGACTTTTTTACTTTCTTTAGTGAGAACCATATTATTAAGGGAAGTAATTATAACATTATTAGTTGAGAATTTTACTTTAATTTAAGAAGATTATCAACTTTCTTCAATCATGTCCTCCTAGAATAAATAATTCACTTGTATTGAATTATTTTTTTGGAAGTGTCATTAGTTTGTAGCCTCCCTATTTGTATTGAAAATCCTTAATTTGATAAAATGGTAAGGACTAGATAGAGACTAACACAATCTTCTTCTTTACAACTCATAAGTAAATTGAAAAATTTAAGATAGATAAATTTGTCACCTACTTTGGTATTCTTTCTAACGTTCTTGATAACATTATTGAAATTTTTTAATAAAATAATTTAATTTATTTAAATTAATTCCTGGATATAGGTTTTTAATTCAACCTGTACGGAAATCTTTATAAGTAAAAACTGAATCAGCTTCTTCAAGAATATTACTACTTATAGGGAATTCTTTGTTTATGATATAAAATTTCATATATTTGATATGTTCTTAAGTAGATTTTTTGTTTAAGTTATAAAGACTCAATCATTGTGGTTTACATAAGTCCTTGTATTTGTCCTTTTCATCTTTAATTACCAATTTATTCCTAATGGGATGTTTCCCTAAATAGTACTGATAGCCGTATTCTTTTTGTTGTCTATGTGATAGGCATTTTTCTAAATAGTATTGATGGTCGTACCATCTTTCCTAGAGTCTTAAACCTGATTAGTGGCTTTAGTTGTTTTGTAATGATGTAGAGTAATATTTAACTATATTCTCTGGGGTAATTAGTTTTAATCTCTATAGTGAAAACTCTATGAGTTATTTCACTAAATTTGATGATAATTTTACTTGCTTCAAGCTAATTGTTGAAATTCTTGATTTTGGATCATTATATACTACATAAGTTTTTTTGTACTTGTTCAGTCCAACTAATTTTTTTCTTTTTCTTTTCAGAGATATTACTCTCTCTTGAACTATTAGGTTATTCCTTCTCATTTTAACTTTCTTCTTTAGAAGTTTTAATTTCATTAGAAGAATCTTTGATGAAAATTACTTTTTACTATTTTTGGACTCTAATGGTCATTTTAAACAGTTAAATTCTTCTAGATATAAAACCTTGAGTTGTTATTAAGGATTCTTATCTCATTTTTCTTTATATTGATCTTAATATAAAGATGTTTCATTCATACGAGAACAAAAATAGTTAAATGTGTTAGTTCTCTTGTAAGGGCATTTATTAAACTATTCTTGTTTTTTGGAAGATGATCGACATCAAAATTGTATCGGTTAAATCACTGTTACTATCCGACTAATATTCTTTGTTTATAATCACTTATAATATTAATCCTTAAAAAATAACCAAAATTCCTATTATCAGTTCTCATAATGAATATGGAACGTATTACATATATTGTAAATTTTTCAATTTTGTTTTTGACAATTGAGTATTCAATTTCATTATTATGATAATTTAATTATGAACCATTAAAATATTCTAATATATATCTACAAATGTATTCATCTTTGTCATTTAATTTTTGCTTTTAAAGTCGTTCCTTAATATTTATGTGAAACATCTGTTTTAATTATCATTTAATTGTATAAACCTAAATGGTATAAGGTTTTACCCTATTCATGTATAAAGTATATTGTTCTATCTGTTTCCAAACATGATATTTTTTTCAATTTTATTTGTAAAGGTTTTTGCATATATGCAAATTTCTTGATATATGCTTTAGTATTTGTTAAACATCCTAAGAATCTTTGTAATTGATTTTTTTTAATTCAATAAAAAATCGTTGAATGTTATTCATAAAAATACAATGCATTATTTCCTACATTCTTGTATAATATTAATAATATCCAAATAATTTTTATTTAATTCGTTAATAAAAACTAAAATATCATTTATATAAACACAACAAAATTTTATAATTTCTTACAAGATGTTGTCTATATACCTTTGAAAGATACATGAAGCTTGTTTTAATTCAAATAGTATAACAGTCCATTAGAATTTGTCCATAGAGTAGCTAAATACTATTAGTTTTTAAGATTCCTAATATAATTTTATTTGTCAAAATTTACTTTTGCAATCCAAATATGAAAAAATATTTATTTATTTATTAATGTTAATAATTCTTCTTTCTTTGGAATAAGTATCCACCATTAATAGTTTTTTTATTCAATGTTTTAAACTTTATTACTATTCTTTTTTTCTTTCTTTTTTTAGCTTCTTTTCCAAATAATAATGTTGGATTAAAGTGTGAAAAATCACTTTGTATTATGACATTTAGTTTCAAAAATTCTTGAATTTGTTTTTCAAACTAAATCTTGTCTTTTAAAGTATAAATCATAGATTTTACTCTAATGAATATATTAGAGTCTCTTGATTTTATATTAGTAATCATTTTATATTTATTTATTTTTATATCTAAAGGATTTGCAAAGCTTACTATTTTTAATAATTTTTTTATACTTGGTAAAGCTTTATCTTTCTAGATTTTCTTAAAAAAAGAGTTTTATTTCTCTTCTATATCTAATGAAATATTTTCTAAATAAGATTTTGTTGCTACTTTCTATATATCTTACCATGCGTTTCACTTTTTATGTTGGTTCATAAAAATTGTATTTGATACAATCAAATCTTTTCTTATTTTTGACACATAAATGGTTTCACCACATAGTGTTAGACTTATTTATCCAAATATTGCATAAAAGATTGATATAAATTTAAAAAATTATTTTATATTAATAAATCAACTCTTATTTCTTGCTGATATATGATATGAATATTGAATTTCTCTCATCTTATCTTTATATCGATATATTTTAAGACTTTATTGAGATTTATTATAGTATTATTAGCAATTATTATAATTAAATTTTTTAGTGTTTCTTTTCAAAGTTCATTTAGGAATATACATTTACTAGTTACACACATACTAGCTCATGTATCTACATATGCATGTAGATGATAACTTATGAAACCTTTAAATTCAAATCCTACCTTAATATAAACATTATTTGGATTTATAATACTATATAAATAATTTATTTTCTATTGAAAAGTATTTATATTTTAAGTCAATTATTTTTTTCTCAATTTCTTCCAATATATAAATACTATAAATATTATACATATCTTATTTCTCTATTTGTTCTAAATCCATCTTAAAAGCTTATTTTAATATTTTTTGTAAAAATTCCTTTTTAATTTTTTTTATGTTGAAGCCTATTAATGCATTCATTAGCATAATGTCCCTCTTTATTGTAGATCTAATATTTGCATTTCTTTTTTCTTGATAGACAATATTTTTTTTATTTTTTGATGGCTTATACATTTTTCTCTTAAAATATTTTTTCTATAAGTTTCTTTGTTATACTTTCTCTTATATTTTTGGAAATCATGTTTTGTAAATTTATATCAAAATTAAATATGCTTTTGCTTGTAATATTTTATGTTACATCCATATTTTTTTAGAATTTTAAAATCTATTATATCACAACAAATTTTATCATTTTCTCTTTTTTGTTTATATTTCAATTTTTCTTAACATTTGCTAGTTATCTAATTTTTAAGACTTCTTATTCTTCTTCTTAATGCAACTAGTATATTTTTCTATTTCTTTTATTTTATCATTCTGATATAATTTTATGCAATGTTTTAGGTAATTTTTGAAAAAATATTTTTTTTTATAAGCTTCATGGAGTGTGGTAATTTATGATAATACATTTTATATTCATAAATAAAAGAATCCATATAACACATTTCACATATTTTTATATTCTTTAAATATTATTTGGCCTTTTCAATTTCATTTCACTGGATTCAGTTATATGTCTACATTTGTCTTCTCTAATGAATTTCTTGTTTATTTCATTTATTACAGTACCTAAACATTCCCTACTTGTGGGAGCATTCTCCTAATTATTGGGTTCATATTTTTGATTTATAATTAATTTTATTGATTATTGTCATATTATCTTCATCTTTGTTTGTAATTTTTTTTTCATCATAATGTCTTCCTTTTATTAGGGTTAACAAACTAAATAATTTTTCTATGTCAATATTCTCGGGATTCTTGAACTATTCTTTTAATTTTTTATATATTCCATTAAACTGAAATTTTAGCCTTTTCTTTATCTTTGAGTTTTTCTTCATTCTTTCTTTTCTCATTCCTATGTATCAATGTATTTGATTTTCTAAGTGTTCTTCTTTTAATCTTACAAATAGATCAAATTTGTAATCTATGATTTCATTGTCATTGGTTATGTTCTTTGTATCATGTCTTAATTTTGTAAATTTCTTATATGCATCTTGTTGTAATTTGTTATTATAATCATATTCTTTTATTTCTTTTAAGAGTTCTTTTTTATATTTCATTTATTCTTGAAATGACTTAGTGTTTGATTATTGTACTATATATATTTCTTCTATTAAAAGAATTAAAGATTTCATTATTGTTATTTGATTTTTTGATATGCCTATTAGGCTTCACCAAAATCTAAATTTTTATTCTGTAGTTTGTTTTTGTACATTATTAGGATAACAATGATATCAATTTCTTTCTAATATTACGTTATGGACTAATGTTTTCATTATTTTAACTTCTTGTTTTAGATCTGTAACTTCCATTTCTTTCTTAAGGATTTCTCCTTCAAGATCTATAAACGTAAACCTTGATATATTATTATTTATTTCTATATTACTTTTTCTTCCTAGTATCAAAGATTTTTTTTAACATCTTGGTAATTTGAAATATGTAATATTTTTTATTTTATTATTTGTCCAATTTCTTGGATACTTTTATCCATATATTAAACTATTATAATTGTTTGTTAATGAATATCCTACTATGAAATGTATTAAAAATGAATAATTTTGTTCTTTTATTAAATCTCCTCTCTGAAATTCATAGGTTAAAATCTAGGTATATTAGGTTTCTATGGATCATTCCTAATAAAACATATTTTTTATTTATTATTCTATTATCTAACAATGTTAGTTTTATTGATATATCTATTCCTTTTCTAAAATGTATTTTTATTAATATTTGAATTCTTCATAAATAGATGTATTCATTTTTTTGTCTTTTTGAGTGATTTTTGATAGTTTATCCATAATGATTTTTTGTCAATAAATAATATACTATACAATCTTTTTGTGACTGTAATATTAATAATCATTTATTTATTACTTATTACATAATAAATCATAACTTTTTTTAAAATACTTTCTTTATACTTGAGAATGATTAATCTTTACATTCATCTCATTCCTTAAGATTTAATCTTGTTTTTTGAATTTTTTGAATTTTTTTTTTATTAATTACAATTTCTTGTGAGAAACATCTTGAGATATCTTGTGTTTTTATTTCTATTATTTATATTATTTTTATGTATAAAATATAACCATTCAATTCAATTATCTTTAACTTGCATGAAATTTGAAAAATATTGTTGATATTTGTGAAGCCTTAAAATATATTTGTGATATTACTTACAAGCTTAAAATTATTTTTGATAATTATCCTTGAAAAATTACTTTAAAAAATCATAAATTTAAAATCAAACTCATCAAAAAATTATTTTTAATAATAATAATAATTTAGGTGGTAGCCAAACCGCAAAATAAAATAATTCTTGAATTATCAATTAATCTAACTAATCATTTTAACCATAAAATAATTTAAATTAAGAAAAAATGGTTATTAGAAGTCTCAAGTAAACATTAATCATTTAGAATATAAAAGATGTTTTTTTTATCATATTGTTATTACAAAAGGAGTCATAGAATAGCAAAAAAGTTAAACTTTAGTAAAATATACATTAAAATATTATAATTTAGATAAATGTAAAATAGATACTAAAATTAAAAATGAATGAGACAGAGAGATAATAATATACTAAAACTTTGGGTCGTTTTTGAATGATTAAAATTACAACTCTAGTTCTTATTATTCCTTAAAATAATTCATCAAATATTCCATTAAAATTAAGGCATTGATTAGGGATTCTTACCGGTACAAATTATAACGAAGAGAGACATCCGCGAGTGCTAGTGGCATAGTGCAACTAGCGAGTATGAGATAAGACTACAAAAGACCATGGAGACCTAAAATCATGAGATTTCCTAGTAGTGGGGGCTATCCATTACACTTAGTTTTTATTGCCTATAAATATGAAGTTAATGTAATTGTAGTAGTTCTTTCATTATTTGTCAAAGTAGTGTGCTTATAATTTGTTGTGTTCATTTTTTTAAAAAAAGTAATATTATATTTGTGAGTATTGTCAAACTCTCTTTTCCTATTCCTATTCCAATTACCATCTAAACACTCGAAGAGTGAGCAATACGAAAACTTCTAAAGTGTGTGATTGAGTGAGAATGCTGGTCAAGTGCAGGACTTGACAACGCATGAGAATGCTGATCAAGTGTGCGATTAAGTGAGAATGCTGATCAAGTGCAGGACTTCAAAACGTGTGATACGCTATGATTGAAAGCATGCAATTTTTTTATATAATTAGCATTCCTCCAATAATTACCCACCTTAATATTAGTTAAATTTAAAGATAATAACCACATACCATTACCATGCCAGTTAAAAAGGCAAGTTTCAGTATCAAAAGATTATACACTTAAGTCACTTGCATTTGTATCTTGTGAAACAAATTATAAGACAAAGACTCAAACTGATGCCGGTATAATTGTTCCAAAGACAACAAGAATTGTAGGTAAAAGATGAAAAGCAAACACAATTCAGTCAAAGTTGCGAACCCACAAACTATAAGAATCTCAGTTAAAAGTAAAACAAGAGATAAGGGTCTTGCCGTTACAGAGACGAAGAACTTTAGTTGGCACAACTTTTAATAACATCAAGACCCACCTCAGTTGGATCAGTCGCCTGCAGTTCTATCTGAATCCCATCCAATTCTCTCTTGAATCTGTCCTTGGAGCTGGCATAAATCATCTTGCTTCTCACCCTTGATATATCAGGAGACCTTCATGTATATAAAAGCAATAAAACAAGAACAATAATTAGAAGATCCAAATCACATATGTTTGAAAAAATAACATTGTAATAATATTGAACGGGTTCTAATTGGACAACATTCAAAATGAAACAAGTCTGAATGACTTAATTCAATCTGAACGATATCTAATTGGACGGTGTTCAAAGTAAAAAATTGTGCTAGGCTTTTTTTAATAATAAAAATGTATAAGATGGACATAAGAAATGCTATTTTTGTGGTTACAAGTCTTAAGAGTGCTATTTTTAAGATTATAAGTTTTAAGGATGCTATTTTTAAGATTACAAGTTTTAAGGGTGCTATTTTTGTTATTTTTCCAGAAAAAGATAGGACATTGAGGATTCTCATATCATAGAGCATATAACATTACCATGCAATGAAGAAAATCCTACTCTTTTGACAGTTTTCTTCTGTGACAAAGTCAAAATCGTAAACAGCATATCGACATTCATCAGCAGGAAGGCTTGCAGTAAAATCTTCATAACTTTGAGCTGGCTCACCAAGTTTCTCTACAATTACTTGTTTTTGCTCCTCCTCAATTTTAAATACAATGAAACGGTATGTTCTTTTAGCTTTCAACTCCAAAAATTTCAGCTTGCAATCATCGTGCACAGCCATTCCTGATGCTGCATTAGCCTGTAACAAATTGAAACCGAAAAAAAGAACATGAAGTTTATCTCATGTTTGTCCCTTGGTTTTGAAGGGCTTAAAATGTAAGAAGCCAAAGAGAGTGCAAAAAATTGGATTTACTTTCCCTTTTACACTCATCTTGACACAACCCTCCACAGTTTCTCTCATTGAAAAGTTTTTAGTTTGGAATTTCATTACAACATATTCCATATAAGATAGTGTAGATTTTCAGAGAATATTATTAGTGTTGTACAGGCTGTAGAGTTAGTGTAAATCAAGCTGTATTTTCATTATTGTTACCAGCTGTTCTATTCCTAGAATTAGTGGACACTTTGTATTTCTATAAATAGATTGTATTATAGTGTTGTAAAGAAGAAGAGAAAACAGAATACATACCCATATTATCTCCATCTTATCTCTGGAGTACATTTAACATGGTATCGTGAAGCATTTCTAAATCCATAAATCCAATTTTATGTTATATCAATTGGCCCAAGGAACACTTTGAAATTAATCAGAAATCCGTAAATCCGCAAAATCCGTAAATCTAAAAAGCGAGAAATCCGCGCGTAAAATCGTAAATCTAGAAAGCGTAAAGCGTAATCCGAGCGTAAATCCAGGAATGCGAGAAAGCAAATCCATTTTCTACGTTGCATTCCGGAGACAAGTAAATCCATTTTCACGCTTCTTTCCATCTCGGTCATCGTCGAGCCATCTCTTCATCGCTTGCCATTGATCATCATCATCGCCATCTATAGTAAGTCTCGGTCTTGCGGTCATTACCTTTGTTTTGTTTTTTTTTGTTTCCCATGAGTAAGTAAGTATTTATATATATAACGTCAAACCATGCTCGACCTTGGCCAAACAGTTATTCAAAAAAAAAAAAAAACGACCCACAAATTTCAATCCACGTGATAATCTACAATGCAACAAATGGCCACGGAAAAACCTTATAATTCTTGGTTCCACGGACAATAGTCTTATGCCCATCACCCAGTCACAATTAAATGGAGCACAATTATCTTCGGTGGTCTCGATCCGGTCATGATGTTTATATGTGGAAAAATGAAAGATGATTACCTTCATTGGCGATGCCCAAACAAAGACGTCTACAATACGTAACATGGAAAATCGAAAACAATATGGTAATGTCTTGGTTGATCAATTCCCATGACAAACTAAATTGGAGAGAATTTTCTTCTACAAACCGCCAAAGGAATATGGGATGCAACAAAAGACACTTATTCCGGTTCGATAATATGTCGAGAACTATTCGAGATCGAGCATCCTCCATGATCTTCGCCAAGGAGAGTTGTCACGATTACACAATACTTTAACTCTCTCACTCGATGTTGGCAACAATTAGATCTCTTTGAGGTTCACGAATGGACACATCCCGACAGACAAAGATCTTGTACAAGCAGTTATTATCGACAAGAAACGGGTTTTCAAATTTTTACCGGGACTCCATAAAGATCTTGATGATGCGCGTTGCACCTGAAAACCTTTGCCCGGTATTCGTGAAGCCTTCTCTCAAGTCCGTCAAGAGGAGAGTCGAAAGAAAGTAATGATGGGTCCTCAATCTACAATGATGATGGGTTCTCAATCTACCATTTCCGTATTTGGAGAAGGATGCGCACTTGCCATTCGAGGCCATCAAAGACTCTTATAATACTGTACAACCGTCCTCGTCGTGGAAGACCTCGTGTGATCATTGTCGTAAACCCGGTCATACTAAGGAAACCCGGAAAATTCATGGTAAGCCCACCGATTGGAAACCACCTGGTCATACAAACGACACGTCGACAAAGAAAGTCATGGGAAAAAATTGCCTCTAAATCTCAAAGAACGAGTCAACCGACCGCTCTCGTTTTGAAGGAACAGATTGATCTCCTCCGTAAATTATTTGGACAATCCTCACTCACATCATCTCGCCACTATGGCTAACTAGGTAACACCCTCAATGCTCTTAATGTGAAACAAAGGTGAGACCATGGATTGTTGATTCCCAGGTGCTTCGGACCACGACGCGATGCTTCTCTTCTCATAAATCTTAAATTCTACGCTGGACACACGGTCGTCGGGGAAGCAGGTTCGGTATCCAAAGTAACTGTGAAATTGGTTCACCAAAATTTCAAACTCCTTTATTCTAGATTACGTCCTTCTTTGCTCCTACACTTGATTGTAATCTTGTATCAATTACTAAACTCACCCGTGATAAAAATTGTATGGCTAAATTTGTTCATAACCTATGTGAATTTCAGAACCGCATTCGGGGAAGATGATTGGCAGTGCTAAGGAATGCTCGGGACTCTATCTCCTCAACAGTGAAGAACCTTCAACAAGACAAGCCCACCAAGTTCTATCCGAAGTTTCTAATCAGAATAAAGCTTTGTTAAACCTTAAGTCCAATAAAGATGGTGAAATCATGTTGAATCAATATCGTTTAGGTCATCCTAATTTCAAGTATTTACAGAAACTTTTTCCTTCATCATTTAGGAATAAAAATTCAGAAGTTTTTCAGTGTGAAGTATGTCAATTTTCAAAACATGTTAGAAATTCATATACTCATCTTCCACATAAAAATCACATCCTTTCTCATTAATTCACACCGATATTTGGGGACCTTCTCGAATCAAAAACATCACGGGACACGTTGGTTCATTTCATTTGTGGATGATCGTACTCGAACCAACTTGGTTATTCCTAATGAAAGAAAATCGAAGCATGTCAAATTTTTAAAAATTTTAATACCATGATTCAAACTCAATTTCAAACAAAAATGTGTATTGAAATCCGACAATGCTAAAGAATATTTCACTTCCACCGCCGATTATCCGTTAAGTCGAGGATTGTCCATCTAAGCTCACGTGTGTTGACACACCCTCGACAAAACGGGGTTGAAAGAAAGAATAGGCATCTTCTCGAGGTCGCCGGATCCCTCGTGTTCACAACTCGTGTCCCTCAACATTTTTTGGGGGATCTTTGTTCTTCTGACTACCTATCTTATCATAGGATGCCATCTCGTGTCCTCTTATTTAAAACACCTATCAATACTCTCCTCGAGTCATACCCACACACAAAAATCGTGTCCCATGTTTCACTTTAAAATTTTTGGATGTTACCTTATGTCCGTACGTACATCAGTGGCAAACTTGATCCTCGAGGCCATCAAATGCATATTCCAGTATTCATTCGTACCGTAAAGGATACAAATGTTTTTCTCCTATCACAAAACGGATTCTATAATACAACTGGATGTCACATTTTTGAACAATATCCGTACTATTCCAAATCTGTCATTCGGGGGAGAAGCATAGCCAATGAATACCGAATATCATAAGTACTCGATGGCCTCCCACAAATCCTATTCCGCAACCTCTAGAAAGTGACTCAATATCTCGAATAAATACTCTTACTACTCCCAATGAATCCTCAACTTCTCTACCAACAGATCCAAACTTCCTTGTCCCAAACAATGATCTCTCGTCTACTGCAAGGAAAACAACTCAAGAAAACGGCAGAACCGAGCATATCTTGAGCCATTCCAGAATCCAACCCGAGTACGCACTCCGACAATTCACAAGGTAACACCAGCTGAACCTCATATTATTGAATTACCTCCTAATGATTTGAATTTGCCAACTATAAGGAAAGGTGTAAGATCGTACAAACCACCCCATCTACAACTTTATTTCCTATAAAAATCTCTCGCGGGTATAAGGCATTTATCAAAGAACCTCGATCAAATAGAGGTTCCAAATTCTATTCATGAAGCATTTCGGATACCGAATGGAAGATACTTATTCGTGAAGAACTCGGTGCTTCTGAAAAAAACAAGACTTGGGAGATCACGAACTACCATCGGGAAAACAAACCTGCTGGATGTAAATGGATCTTTACAATCAAACCTGCAAAGCGACGGTAGTGTAGAAAGACTCTGAAGCCTCGCCTTGTGGCTAAAGGATTCGCATCAGACATACGGGCTTGATTATCGGGAGACTTTTGCACTCAGAAGCAAAACTCAACACTATTCGTGTTCTTATAATAGCATCTAACTTGGATTGGCCTCTACCAATTAGATGTCAAGAATGCATTCCTTTAACCAATGGTGATCTCAAGAAGAAAGTCTACATGGACATTCCTACTGGAATTGAATCTCTGTTCCAACCATTGTAGAGTCTCAGAACTTAAGAAATCCTTATATGGATTGAAACAGTTCTCCACGTGCCTGGTTTGATAAGTTCTCTAAAAGTTCAAGAGATATGGGTACAATCAATGCCAATCGGATCACACACTATTCGTCAAACACTTCTCCACCCATTGTAATAGTTATCGTAATTGTATACGTAGATGATATTGTTCAATGTAATTCTACTGATTGAGATGGATAAACTCAAAGAATTCCTTGCCAAGGAATTTGAGATCAAAGATCTAGGCAATCTCAAATATTTTCAGGGATGGAAGTAGAGCAAAGGGCATATCTATATCTCAAAGGAAGTATGTACTTGATCTTCTCGGAATGATGGGGTGTAAACCAACGTGACGCCGATGGATTCTACAATAAAACTCGGAATCAAAGAAAATAGTACATGTGGACAAAGGTCGTTATCAAAGATTGGTGGAAAACTCGTTTACCTATCTCACACCAGACCGGATATTGGTTTTTCAAGAAGTGTTGTAAGTCAATTTATGAACGGTCCTCAAGAACACATGGAGGCGATCTATCGTATACTCAGTATCTCAAGACGATACCAGGAAAAGGATTATATTTCGGTAAGAATCTCACTAGAAAAATTGAAATCTTTGCGAGATCAAGTGGTGCTCTATGGTGGATCGCAGATCTACCACCGGATATTGTATATTCGTATGGGAAACCTTGTAACTTGGCGAAGTAAAAAAGCGATCGGTAATTAAGCTCGGCGGCGCAGGTTGAATTCTGTAGCCATGGCTCGTGGATTTGTGAAGGAACGTGTGGTTAAGAAGGCTACTTCAACGAATCGGGACTTCAATGACTTCCTAACCTATCGGCGATGCGTCATGACAATCGTACTGATAAAATTGCGAAAAATCCAGGTTCATCATGATCGAACCAAACATGTAGAAATTGATCGTCATTTCATTAAAGAAAGATAGATGAAAAAATTGTAGACCTACTTATATACATCTACTAAACATCAAATTGCGTATATCCTTACTAAAGCATTACTCGAACAATCTTGAAGAATTGAGTTGCAAGTTAGGAATGATTAATATCTATTACCCAACTCGAAGTGTAGATTTTGAGAGAATATTATTAGTGTTGTATGCTGTAGAGTTAGTGTAAATGTTGTATTTTCATTATTGTTAATTTGCTCTATTCCTAGAATTAGTGGACACTTTGTATTTCTATAAATAGATTGTATTATAGTGTTGTAAAGAAGAAGAGAAAACAGAGAATACATACTCCATATTATCTCCATCTTATCTCTCGGAGTACATTTAACAGATAGGCAATCCACAAACAATAGGGAAACTTGGGATTCAACTTCCCCGTATCAAGCCAAAAGCTTAGCATTATCAAATGTAACGAACTAATAAAAAAGAAGAATATATATTACGCAAATTGTGAGACTAGGCGAACTATAAGCATTAATATACTTGTAAACAATTGTTTTAAGTACTAAGGCATTTTCTTTAATTGAGGTGAGACTTAAGCTTCGAGACGGTCTAAGACGTAAACCTCAAACTTTAACTTTAAAAAACCTTTAAAATATTGATAAAAACAATTTTTAATCCAATAAGTAATAATTATCATATAAAGTAACTCAAAATTTAACTTTAAATAATGCTAAATATTAATATGAGAAGTTAATCATGAAAATATTAATAAAATACACAAAATAAATCATATAAGTTGTGGCTCTTTCTCAAATATCAATTTCAAGCAGAAGAAAAAAAATACAAATATAAATAGTTAAATAAAGGAGAATTGTGACTTGCACTGCTGTTACTTCGTGACTAATGAAATTTAAAGCTGCTGGAAGCAAAGGAAAAGAAAAGTGATTGGTGAAGGAAGATCGAAGAATGTAAGAGAATCAATTATAATCATGTTTGTTAGTGAGATTATGATCTTTTTTCTTTTTCTTTTTTCTTTCTTATTTATGATTTTCTACCTTTTTAATTTACGAGTTTAATATTTTATGGGTGACCCATGAACCAACTTAAAAAATTAATCATTTGAGGCTAAAGCCTCCATCACCGATAAAGTCTTAAGACATAAACCTCAAACCAAAAAAGTATAAGCTTTATTACCATCTGAAGCTATAACTTTGGAACTCTTTTTTAAGCCTCAACTTTAAGCGAGTCTCAAAATAACCTTTTACAACAATGTTCATATATATGTGTCTATAATCTATTGTTGCTCAGAAAATGATCCATGCAGACAATCAAATATCAACCTTTTCACCCAATAATCCTATCCTCACTACATTTCTATTTCCAAAGTTAAATTCTGAATTTTCCTCCAACTCTCCCCAAAAGTTATATATAGACAGAAGAAGAATCCTCAATCAAATTTTGGTATTGGAATTTACTGATACACCGCAATGATGACTGAATTTGTGTACGACTTCAATAACTCAAGCAACTCTTGTTAAAGACCGTACAATCAGGGGGAAAAGGCACATCTATTACAGATTCCAGAATAAATACGACACAATAATTAAAACTCACATCTACCCAATGATCCAACCACAGCTCTCAGCAGTGGCGTATATAACTGCATTTTTAGGCACTAATCATTAATCAATAATATAAAATTTCGATTAAAAACTTATAAATTAAATAATAACAATTTTTTTAAACAAATAAGTATCAAAATGTAGAGTTTGTTATAATTTTATTAGATTTAAATTAAAAAAACGTGAGTTTACATGTAAAATTTGAGCTTAAAAGAGTTTACATTCAAAGCTTACAATTTCAGTTAACAGACACTACTACATCTTAAATATCTAACCTTCTTTAAAATCACAAAAAATTACGCGTAAAATCAAGTAAGTAAGGCACATCTTCCTTCAAGTAGTACTAGCAACACTTTCAATTAAGCTATTATTTTAATTTGCATCATTCTTCAAGTAACATGTATTAACTTTAATTACTTTTACGCAATAATTTTTCCTAAAAAATATGAAAAGTCATCGATAAAATAAAGTTTATACATGTAACTTAAAAAATGATATAAGTGAAAACAAGTGCATAATACATTCTCCCCTGATGCTCACTAAAAAACTCAAAACAAATAGGACCCAAAATCAAGTTTTAACCACAAACTCGATACCGAAGTAAAAGATCTAAAGCGAAAAATGGAGGCGCAATTTAGATCTACGGCAATCTAGCAAATGTGAGAACATAAACAACTCGAATCGAGCCCCAGATTAAACGCCGAAACACAATTTAAAAAAAAAAATTTACCGAAAACATTAAATAAAACACAAAAATAGAAACTAAGATTAAGCAGAAAAAGACTGACCATGGCAATAGAGATCAAGCGATGTGATCCACAAACAGGTGCAGAAAATCTAGGGCAAACGAGAAATGAGGATTAGCTTAAATAAAGAGAAAATACGTATATTGCGAGTTGTAACTTTTACAAAGATAACTCAGATGATGCACTTTACAGAGAACTATGTTTCCCCTTTTTTTTCTTTTTCTTTTTTTTCCTTCTTTCTTTCCCTCCTCTCTTTGGAGAATGTGATATTTTAGAAAGAATTTTTTTTTTCCTTCTCTCCTTCCCTCCTCTCTCTCTCGACAATGTGATATTTTAGAAAGAATCTAACATACAACGGATGACAGATACATCTCTTGATATTTTTTTAGTCAAAAATATTTTTTTAATAAAACTTAATATATATATATATATATATATATATATATATATATATAATTTAATTATTTCTTATAATTAATGTTATGTTTTGTTGGCAGTAATTAAAATAAGAATTGTAATAGAATTAATTACATATAATTTGAGATTTGATTGTATTATATATTAAGATTGGAATGATATATATTTTTAAAAAAAATTATTCTTAATTATTCTTATTACATTCCTATACTCATTTTTCGAGAATGTAATATTTTAGAAAGAATTTTTTTTTCTTCACTACTTCCCCCTATCTTTCAAGAACGTGATATGTTAGAAAGAATCTATCTAACATAGGACGTATCACAGATACATGATGTCTTGATATATTTTTATTCAAAAATATTTTTTTAATAAAACTTAATATATATATATATAAATAGAAATAAATATTGAAATATAATTGATTTCATATATTTTTAATTATTATTTAATAATGATTTAGAAAAATAAATAATATTAATAATTTTAAATAAAATTAAATAATATTTTTAAGTAATAATTAATTAAAAAAATAATAATCGTAATAATATATTTTATTTTAATAATAATTTATAAAAATAAATAATATAAATAATATTAAATAATTATTATTCAAAAAATAATAATTTTAATAATATTTTTTATTTTAATAATAATTTAGAAAAATAAATAATATTTTTAAGTAATAATTATTTAGAAAAATAATAATTTTAATAATATATTTTATTCTAATAATAATTTAAAAAATAATAATTTTAATGATATATTTTATTTTAATAATAATTTTAAAAAATATAATAATTGTAATAATATATTTTTCATTCCATTCTAATTGTAAACTAAATAATGAAATACTGATTCATTATTTGATTTCGGTGATTAAACCAAACAATGTAATAATAATACTTTTTTCTTTCCATTCAATTCTATTACCATTTTCATTTACATTCTTTTTACATTCTTTGAATAAAACGTCCACTAAGTAAAAAATTTATATAACATTATACGAGTTTAAATATCACATAATTAGATACATTATTTATTTGAATTTCATTAAAATAGTTTGGTTTGTTACACATATCACATATGTAATATCGGATGATATAGTTGTGATACGAAAGTTTTTTTCATCATTTTGTCCTTAATTGTAGATTTAATTAATAAATGATATCTCACTTGATTTATATGATATACTATTATTTTTAGTAATGTATGAATGATTATTTGCCTTGATTGGGAATTAGGATGAGAATTTGTATTTGATTAGTTTATATCAAAGAACATAAATCGAATACAAATTGAATTAAATTTGAATAGGTTCAAATCACTGAAAAAAATAAGACTAAATTTCAACTAGGTAACCTATTAATATGATTAAAAACAAGAAAGTATAAGTAATATTAAAAACAAAGAATTTAGTATGTTAAGGATGGATAACAATATTTATTTTTAATTATTAGTTCATAGGTAAATTAATTAAAATTAGTAAAAAAAGATTTTTTGTTTTTTTAATAAAATAATATAAACAATAAAATAAATTGTACAAAATCCACTATAGATACGTGATCATGAGATTGTCCTCGTTAAAACTAAAATTATCATGACATTAAATTAATTAAATCATAATGTTTGACTTAAAATTTCTCACAATTACATTATTAAATTAGTCACACCTAATAAGAATCGATATTATAATCATAAGAAAATTAAATAGAATAATAGTAAAAAAATTCAAAATCTCTTCCAAAAATTATCCTATATGTGTTCTTTGATCTCTCTAATTCCTTATCATGTTCACTTATTTTGTAAGGTGTTACTTTATATTTCTTATATAAAAGTCAAATTATGGTGCAAACAAAATGTATAATACTCTAATAAAGATAGGATTAATGTATATCACATGTCAAAATGATGGGATAAGCTATTATGGAAATAAGTTGTGATTGTTTGCTAAATATATAAAAAAAAATCTAAATTAATCCATATATCAAATAAAAATCCAAAAAAACAATATTTTTTAATAAATACAAAATAAATAAATTTATTTTCTTATAATAATAAAATACATATAAATATAAATGAATTGATATATAAAAATATGTATAAAATAATATTTATTATTCATTAATTCAAAATAAAATTTAAGTCAAAATAAAAATAAAATTATTTCTCTTTTAAGTCTTTTTAGTTGAATTACACATAATCAAACTCACAATATTATTTTAAATAATTGAGATTAATTAAATTAAATTAATTATCAAAATTACACTAATATATTATATTAACTATTAGTATTTTTTATATAAATGGATTAAAATACATATATATTATGTTCGTTAGTAGATCACACCAATTTATTGCTTTTCTCAATCTAACTAAAACCTTATAATAAGTGAAATTGAATTATACTTTTAATGTTACAACTTTTTTTTATATATATTTAGTTTTATATTATAAACTTTTAGCATTAATTATAAATTTGATTTTGAATAAGAATATGTTGAAGGATCTTATTTTGTTTTTATAATTTGTAATTATCATTTATTTTAAAATATGCACCATATGTAAATATTTTTAGAAAAATAACAAAAATATTATCCTTAATAACATATTTTATTTTCAAATCATACATTATTACCATTAAAAAATCACACATAATTTTACATTAATTTCCATCCAATTAGATGTCTTTCCAATTGAATTATAACCATTTAGACATATTCAACTAGACATGATTTAATATTACTTGCGTGTTATTTTTATAATTTTTTAATATTTTAATAAGAGGTTGAGTATTGAAAAAATATAATGTTTATTATTTGAATTTTAACGACTTTAAGCATCTTTTTTGTTATATATATTTGATATGTGTTTTTATATAAAATACTTTAAAAATTTAGTATAAAATATGAACACGATAATAATATATAAATACGAGTATGGTAAAAAATGTTACTAAAAGTAACGTGATAAGATGCATATATATATATATATATAATATTAAGATATTATTATATTTTTCATAATAATATAAAATATCAACAATATATTTTATATAAATATATCATAATTGAAAATAAATTGATTAATAACACTAAATTTAATTCAATTTTAATATAATTTGTACAATAATTTAACTAATAAAACACATATTAGTTATTTGAATTATATGATTACTATATTTTGATATTAAAAATTCACATTTAGCTTCTTTATTTTTTAATATGTGTTTTATAACTAATGATTCTATTGTTAAATATTTAATTGAGTTATATTAAAAATAATTATTTATTTCTATAAATTTAAGGAGTAAATTTAATATTTCAATAAAATATAAAAGTGATAATTTAAATATAATTGATAATTATTTTTATTATATATTATTACATTATAATAATAATAATATATTTAATTAAAATTTATTGTAGAATAAAGTATTTTTCATTTATATTATTTGAAAAGAATATTATTTATTTATAATATTTTTTTAGCTCAAAAATTGAGAATTTTTTTATAGGTTTAAAAATTATTTAAAAAAATATTTTTCTATTTCAAAATGTCACAATTTTTTCAATATATTTTCACATTTTACATGGTGTACGTGGAAATTGTTTAAATTATATGCATTATATTTAATATAAATTTTAAAAATTAATAAAATATAATTTCATTAACATAAAAAATTATTAAAAACAAAAATATATTTTTATCAATTTTTAAAACTTACATTAAATAAATATATATGAATACAATAAAAAATAATGTATCAATAACCCCACTCAACTCTTTTTATGTTTTATTAATATTTTGATAAAATTAATTTGGTGATAGTTTCATAAACTGATATTTTAATCCAAGCACCCAACAAATGAAGTATTCGATCCTTTGTTTTTTTTTTTTCTTTATATAATACTTAATTATTTACATTATTTTATTTTAATCTCTTTAAAAAATATTTTTTTATGTTATAAAAAAAACATAAATTTTTTTTACATTATATAAAAAATAATATATATACCATGTAGAAAATGATTAAAAATAAAACTTTATTTATAAAACATAATAATACTATCCAATTAGATCTTATCTTTTAGGAGAAAAGAAAAACAATAAGTATTCAATCCAATCCATATATTTTTTTAATAAAATTACTCTATATGTTCATGATTTATAATTAATTATATTACATAATCTCTTTTTTATATATAGAGTATCATTTTAACCCTTCAAAAAAAATATATGTTAATTTTTTTTATAATATAAATAAATATATATTTTTTAATGTCGTAAAAAAAGAACATATTTTTATTTTTCTAAAGGGATTAAAAGTGAAACCAAATAAATAAATATATCATTTATACACAAGATGATATACATTTTTGTAACAAAATACTCCAACGATAAAGTCTATCTCAAAAAGGCTTAGTTATTGAATCCAATAAAATTATGATTTAATTGCATTTGTATATCATAGTTATTTTGTATATAGAATTTTATTTTTAAACATTTTCATACTGTAGATGCATATTTTATTTTTTATAATATAAAAATATATTTTCATATATTTAAAAATGTTATTTTTTATTTATATATAATATAAAAAATGTTTTTTTAATTAAATATAAAAAGTGAAATCACATGAATCAATTATATCACAATGGTAAAATTATTTAATGTAAAATACTCATCTTTGTATGTATTTAGGGATGGGCAAAAAAACCGCAGGTTTGGTTATCTGCGGATAACCGCACCAACGGTTCAGTTTTTAACCATGTAATTTCGGGAACGGGTTCGATTTTGGGTAAAAACCGAACATAAATGCGCGGGTACGGTTCGGTTACTGTTATACTAAAAACCATACACGTCCGTACCCAAAATTAATTATATTTATTTATATAAATTATTTATTTTTAACCTAATATATAAACCTAATTTATGCTTGCCCATCATATTCCCTAATCTCTACTCTCTCACTAATCTCTACTCTCTCAGCACCTCTTTTTTTTTCTTAATCTCTCATTTTCCTTCCAATCTTCCATCTGCAGATCAACATACATTTCTCACAAGTCACAGCGCCGCATCTTCGCCAGCCGCTGCATCTTCTCCAGCCACTGCGTCTTCTCCAGTTGCTACATCTTCGTCAGTCGTCACCAGTCCATTCACAGCGCTGCATCGTGGAGAAGAAGAGAAAGGTAATTGTGTGTGCTATTTAGTGTACTAAAACTGTGTGTGCTATTTAGTGTGCTAAAACTGTGTGCTAAAAATGCGTGTGCTAAAATTATTTTTGCTATTTAGTGTGCTAAAAATGTGTGTGCTAAACAAGGTATAAGTTTATATATTTAATACATATTATATTTTATTAACACTTGTTTTATGTATTATATATTAATTATTTAATTATGTATTTAAATATTTTATAATTTATTCAGATATGTTATCTCATGTTTCATCCTCTTCCACTATTAATATTGCATAAGATGATGTTGAGGTAAAAAAATTTACATTATTGATTAATCAATTTATTATTTTGGTTTATAAAAGTTATTTTATATGTTTTATTTTTGCAGGAAATGCGTACAGTTGATGAATAATTAGAAGAAAGAAGTTTTGATTTATTGTAATTGAAGTTTTCTTAAATTTATTTAATTAGATTTCAATATTTGTATTAGTTTATAATATTTTATTTATATCTTATGTTTCTTGTTGATATGTATTTAATCTTATCTAGATTCATAGAAATATATATTATTATATGTTAATTTTTTTTATCATAAACTCAAAATAACAAATTTAGATAATAAATTCAATATCAATCATTTGTTTTGGTTGAATTGCATTGCTAAATAGAGCTCAATTGAATAGGATTTTGAAAAGCGATTTTTTTTTGTTTTTTTTTTCAATAACTGTTCCGAACTGTTAACCACGGGTAAAAAACTGTTCCCAAACTGCAACGGTTTTCGGGGACAGATTTTATAATTCGGTTCGGGGACGGTTATATTCAAATCCATCCCCGCCTGTCCCCATGCCCATCCCTATATGTATTTGTTTTAGGACTTATCATTGTTTTAAATTGGTGCGTGCTTAAAAACGCCGGAAGAAAATTGGAAATAAAAAAATTATATACATGATATGTCTCTCCTTTTAAGGGTATTTGTCTAAAATATTCCTAAAATTTAACATATATTCACTTATGTTTTTGAGGTTTAGAAAAAATGTTATAATATTCTTAAATTTTATGATTAATACCATTAATGTTCTTAAATCTTATGATGTTAATTTTTTTCATCTATATTATGTTAATATTTCTATGGGTGTCATACCAAATTAAGAACCTAATTGTTAATTCTTGTAATTCTTGTATATCATTAATTAAAGATAATTTTTTAATTTTTATTATAATATTATGTTATTTATAACTTCATCTTCTTGTTTATTTTAATGCTTTGAAATTTATTACCATTCTTTTTTTTCCTCTTCCTTTCTCAGTTTCTTTTTCGATTAAAAATACTTGACTAGAGTGGGTTGAATTTGTTGGTATTGTGACTTTTAGTTCCAAAAGTTTTTGAATTTTTGGAACAAATTCAATCATGTCTTATGGAGTATGAAGCATTGGTTTTATTCTAATAACTTTGTTAGGGTTTCATTATTTTATGTTGGCAGTCGTTTTAGATTTATTAATTTTTGGATCTAAAAGATTTTATGAGCTTACTATTTTTAATAATTTTCTAATACCTATTAGGGCTTTAAATAAGGTTTTTGTTGCTTCGTGTTTATCTCATAACGTTTTCATTTTTTATGTTATTGCATAGAAGTTGGGTTTGATACAGTCAAATCTTTTCTTACTTTTGATACATAAATGGTATCACCATCTAATATTATTAGAATTATTTTATCTAAATATTGTGTAAAATGTTGATATAAGTTTAGAAAATTATTTCTTATTAATAAATAAAATCATGTTTCTTGTTGATATATGGTAAGAATATAAAAAATTTATCATCCTATCATTATATCTATATTTTTTAAAACTTGATTAAGACTTATTGAAGTATTATTAGCAATTTTTACAATTAAATCTTATGGTGCATGTTTTCAATGTTTTTATGGAAACACATATTTACTTGCTACACACATACTAGTTTCTGTATCTATATATCCATGTAAAAGATTGTTGGCATTGTTTTTAAATTTCAATCCTAGCTTAATATAGGCACTATTTAGATTTGTAATATTATACAAATCTTTCATCTTCTGATGAAGAGTACCCATATTTTGAGTGTTCATATTCTGAATCGGTTATTTCCTCCTCGGTTTTCTCTAATAGATAAATATTGTAAGTATCATCTATTTCTGATTTCTCAATTGTTTTTAATTCTATCTTAAAAGCTTCTTCTAAGATTTTTGTTTTCTGTAAAAATTTATTTTTAAATTCTTTCTTATGTTGAATCCTGTTAGGGTATTTATTTACATAATGTTCTTTTTCATTACATATCCAACATCTGCATTTCCTCTTTCTTGATGGACAATAATTCTTATTTTCAAGAGGTTTATACCTTTTTCTTTCTAAAATATATTTTCCTATAGGTTTTTCTATTAAATCTTATTTTATATTTTTGAAAATCTTGTTTCTTGAACTTGTATCTTTTAAATTTATTGTATTTTTATATTTTTTATAATTCTGTTTGTAGGGTTTTATGTTACATCCATATTTTTCTTGTATTTTAAAATATCTTATATTGCAATATATTTTATTATTTTCTCTTATTTTTTTTATATTCCTTTATTTCTTGGCATTTAATGATTATCTAATTTTTAAAGTTTCTTATTTTTTCTCTTAAGGTGTCTGTTATGATTTTCCTATTTCTCTTATTCTAACCTTGTGTTAAAGTCTTATGTAATATTTCAAGTAATTTAAAAAAAAAACTATATTCACAAATAAAATAATCTATATAACATATGTTACAAGTTTTCATATTTTTTAAATATCATTTGGCTTCATTGATTTCATTTTCGTTGGATTCAGTAATAGTTTTTCATTTATCTTCTCCAATAAATTCATTATATATTTTATTTATTATTATATCTAAATATTCTCTTATTGTGGGAGCATTTCTTTACATTAATAAATATTGTTGGTTTATTAAATTTAAAAACCAAACTTTAATATTATCTATCATTTTATGAGCTACTAATATCCAACAGATTGAAAGGCTTGTTTATATAGTTTGAGAGGTTTATATGAGTACATTCATGCCACTAACCTATTTATCTAAAGTTTTTTTCCTATCTCTTATAAAATTTAGATTTAAGAGATCATATCTATAAGTTTCATGGAGCTTGAATTCTGGTAGGATATTACTTTTAGTTTTCGTAACGTGTATTTCTTTGCAAGACAAACTACTTGGAAAAGTACATAAAATGACTAGTTATGCTGTAAAAGAGATAGTTGGTAACTAACCAATCACTCCTCACAAAACTTAAAACTTGATAAATTTATAATGTCCTATAATATTTGAAGATAATACCCAAAATGTCCTTCAATGAAAGCACAAAAGTAGCAATATGTTGCAACTTACAATAAATTGAACCACCAATGCCCACACATATTTCAGGTTAAAAGTAAACACAACTCTAAAGTTCTATGAAACTTTTTATCCATACCTTTAGGCAGTAGACAAACTTAATTGAAAAGCACTTTCCATAATCTCTTCCATAAAACGTGTACCTGCAATGAAAAAGTGCCATCAAGCCCCTTAGCATGGAAAACCAAAAAACAAGCACTTGATTAATGTTAGAATAAAAATTGAGTCTTAATTAAGTCATTTGTCCTATTTTCCTTGGCAATTGATTAACGTGAGAATAAAAATTTGTACAAGAATTTTCCATATTACAAGCAAGAGTTTTTTCATAACAAGATTTGTACATAAAAATAAAATATATTTATTATTAGAGTTTGAGTTTTGTTAATATTGACAAATTCAAAATCTCCATTCAACTTTTCCAAATCCAAATCGCCAAATTTATATGTATTCATTACCATTATAATGTATTTTTGGTGTCTCATCAAACAAAAATTCACAATCAACAATAGTTTGTAACTAAAGAATTACTCACTAGCTTAGATGTAGGAAGAGGATCAACCACAGTAGTAGACCAAAAATTGGTGGTCTAGTTGAGGTTGAGGGACGATCGAGAATAGGTTGAGGCATCGGCTGAGCTAAAGGTGTGCGAAAGCTTATGGAGCTACCTGATAATGAAAGGGTAGAATCTGCAAGTTAGGTACATAAACCAGGGCGAGGAAGAAATAGAAAAGGGTACAATCAGAGCTAGGTCGCGAGCAACAACGAAAAAACGGCTAGTGATGGGAGGTGCGTGACAGGGGAAAAAGAGGAAGAAAGAGATAATGAGTGAAATAAAAACCAGCACGAGCGAGGAGGGGAAAAGGAAAAAAAGTAAGAGAAAAAGAAAAAGAAATTGATATAGAAATTTAGTGTGTGGTATAAAAGAGAAAAAATACATGAAATTAAATTAATAAAGAAATGAAAAAATTGTAAAATATTTTTTGTATTTTAACTTATGGTCATGGTTACTAATAAAAACCAATTGTATATGTATATACTATAGCCTCGATTTTTATTAGACCGTGACCAAAATCTTATGACCTCAGTTTTTCAAAAGACTGAAGCTAAATTTTTGATATCAAAGATCACTACTTTAGTTGTATATCCCAAATTACCATGGATCATTCCTATTAAAACATCTTTCATGTTTATTATTTTATTATCTAGTAATGTTATTTTTATAAATGTATTTATTATTTCTCTAAAATAAGCTTGTATTAATATTTGAATTCCTCTTAAATGAATGTATCCAAATTTTTTTCTTTATCTTTTTGGGAATTTTGGATAATTTATTTATTATAATTTTTTTTGTCAATTAATAGTATATTATAAATTCCTTTGACATCTGTTTATTTATTTGTTACTTATTTCATAATAAGTTATATATTTTCTTCGTAATAATTTCCTTAAAGATGAAAATCATGGAACTTTAAATCCATCTATTTTTTTAAGATTTAATTTTGATTTTTGATTTTTGAATTTCTTTAAATTTCTTTTTTCTAATTATTATTTATTACGAAAAACATTCTGAAATATCTTCTATTTTTAATTTTATTATTCCTTAGTTTTTTATTGTTTCTTCTTCTATTTTTATTTATAAAATATTATTATATACTTTCGTTATTTTTTAGAGATATTTTTAAATATTTTAAATTTTAAGAGTATTTTTAAAGATACTTTAAAATTTGAATTTTTTTTAAATGTTATTCACTCTTTTTAGTGATCAGTGAAAGAAGCCTTTTACTAGCATCTATTAGATTTTAAATTCAGAGATCTTATTATTCTTATAATTTGTAATTGGAGAATATATCACTGATCAATACATGCCTGTTTGTGTTTTGTATTAACAGAAAATTTAAAATAAGACAGAAATAATCAAATGATAAATTTCCAAATACATAAAAGGTAAACCGAAAGTAGCAAATTGGTGAAGTTGAAAGATAATATTTATCGAGTTCATTACTTTTATTTTGTAGGTATTAATATTGTCCTGGTATTTTTGTCAACTAGCGAAACCATGTGTCTCGATAAAATTGTTTTGCGATTGCAGTTTTAATCGTTTTGCTCAATTATTTATTTTTGTGCTTTCTTTAAAAAACTAAAAAGGCATAGAGGAACAAACAAGAATAAAATGACCTGATGTGATTGAATTTTAGAGGTGTTAATCACATAGGAATCGCTAAAAAAACTGTAAGTTTGATTATTTGAATTTTTGTTTCGATTTTTATCTAATAAATTTTAAAAATATGTATGATTTTGAATAAAAATTGAAGATGAATTTAGATATGTTTATAATGATAACCGTAATACCTAGTACTTGAAATTAATTATATTTATTTAATTAATTCATATATTTATTAATTTAAATTGTATATTTATTAATAATTATTGTTTATTGATTTTTTGTGTATTTATATAAAAACTTTTAAAAACAAATTAGAAAAACAATTTTTTATATTATTTAATAAATGTCGGTAGTTAAAAAACTATCAACAAACATTAACGATTTTAAGGTGGTTTTAAGTAAATATTTTATAATTCAATTTCGATATAGTTATATCAATAATCATTATTGTCCGTACATGTGATCATTCTTAATCTCATATCAATTTGGACAATTAAAAATACGTGTATGTCCATAAAATTGGTTTCGATCGGTATAAGTAATGTGACACATGAATTATGTGTGTATAATGAATCATTTAAATAGTTTTTCGCAGTATAATTTTAACTATTTTATTAAATTGGTAGATGATGTAATTTTTTTTAGAAAATAAAAAAATTGTTTGCGTTTTACAAACAAGAATCATGAAAAACAAAAAAAAATATTGAGATTAATAGTGGTCATACGCTACAAACTCTCTCTAAATTCGCTTAATTATCTTCTATAAACCTCATCAATCAAAATGTCTATTGTTTTGTTGTTGTAAAGTAAGAATATTTGATTAGTTAGAAAATTTTATCTCAATATTTTCATGTTAAATCAATTAAATCTTTAAATTATAAATCCCAAACTAATTTTAAAGGTTTAAGTATTATTGTCAATTAAAATATTAAAATTAAATTTTATAAAAGTTACAAGAATATTTTTGTCAATGACAAAAAATTTAGAAAAATTATAATATAATAAAATATTGACAACTTTAATAAATCTTAAAAAATATCAAAACAATTAATTATATATTTTTTAAATTATTATTCTTATATCTTAGTATACGTAACTATAATGTAATCTTTATTTTGGTCAACAAATTTAAAAGTTAAAGAATATGTAGTTTAAAATATAAATATTCATAGTATATATAATAAATTCTACGCTCAAATTATAAAAATATTCTAAAACTAAATAGAATTTAAAAAAAAAAATTCAAAGAAAACATATATATATATAATTAAAATGACATAACAGAATATGAATAACAGATTAACTAAGAAGATCATAAGTGAGACAATATAGCAGCTAAATTAATCAGAAGCTTAATTTAATAAATTAATAATATAGCCTCCCAATCTATTTTCAAAATATTGTATTTCTCTGATAATTATCATGTATATTTCATGTTATTTCTGTTCTGATATTTTCTGTACAAATGTATTCTATTTGTATACAAAAAGAAACAAAAAGTAAACAAATTATAACAATATTAATTTCAATTATTATTCTTGTCCACGATTATCCGCCATAATTCCTGATTGATGTTTCTTGTTTTCCGCCATATTACTCACGCCAACACTCCTCCTCAAGTTGGTGCATATATGTCTCTTATGCCCAACTTGTCGTTGAGTTGCGTAAGCTCCTTTGACACGCATTTTCGCGAAAGATATCGCCCAATTGATCTTCTCGATTTAACAAATGGAAGCTTAATAATCTTTTCTTCAAGATTCTGTTTCGATGAAGTTCCATCCACTTCAACGCTTCGTGCGATCATGTTGAACTCGATTGATTGTAGAGATGGCAATGGCCGCTTTGTTATCACAAAATAAGTTCATTTCAGCACTTGTGAGCAACACCAATCTCAATTAGAAGTTTTTTCAACCAAAGGAGCTCACATATTCCCTCGACCATTCCTCGAAATTCACCAAAGATCGGATAAGGTAACTACATTTTGCTTCGCTCTCCTCCACGTAACAAGGTTGCCCCACAAAAGTAAAGTACCCAAGAAGATTTCCTATCCTTCATATTCCCCGCTTCGGCTCGACCGTATATCCAAGTGACTTCCAATTAACCATTCTTTGAAAACATAAGTCCTTTCCCGGGAGGATTTTAAGTAACGAAGTATACGTACGACCGCATCCATATGGTCTTCACTGGGCAAGGTATGACCGACTCACGACACTCATCGCATAAGCAATATCAAGTCGAGTATAGATAAATATACGAGTTTACCTACTAACCGTTGATATCTCCGTTTATCCGCCGGTACTTGGTCCACATATTCTCCGAGTTTATGATTTTGAACCATTGGAATATCGACAGTTTACAATCTAGTAATCCCGGCTCAACAGAGTCCAGAGTATATTTCCTTCTGGGGAAAGACATATGCCTTGTTTCGATCTTCATACCTCAATACCTAAGAAGTATTCGAGCCCTCCCAAGTTCTTCATTTCAAACTCATTCGACAATTGTTCTCGAAGCTTAGAGATTTCTTCTTTATCATCCCCCGTAATGATCATGTCGTCTACATAGACTATAAGTGGTCAAGTATCTTCCATGATCGATGTTTTAGAAAAGAGTATGATCGTAGTTGCTTTGTTGGAACCCATATTTCTTCATTGCCGAACTCAACCTACCAAACCACGCCGAGGTGATTGTTTTAGTCCATACAACGCGTCGTTGTAATCCGACGCAGCTTTCTTTTTCCCCGATGTAACAAGATATCCCGGTAGGATATCCATGTAAATCTCTTCTTCAAGGTCACCATGGGCGAAGGCATTCTTCACGTCAAGTTGGGTGCAATGGCGTCAATCTAAATTTGTCGCAAGAGATAACAAAATCCCTCACGCTTTTAGTTTAGCCAGTGAGAAGGTTTCTTGATAATCTATCCCATGTTTTGTATATCCTTTTGCTACAAGCCTCGCCAGTATCGATCAACTAACCCATCTTCTTTATACTTAATGGAGAAAATCCACTTGCATCCTACCATCTTCCTCTCTTAAGGCAACTCGCTAACACCCACGTGTTATTCTTCTCGTAATGCCTCAAATTCCTCCTTTATAGCTCGAGCCCATTTTGGATCGTATAAGGCTTCTTCAATGCTACTTAATTTGGACACGAGGGAGCAGTGTTTGTGCAAATGCCCCGATAGGTTCGATAACCTGAGTAGATACATAATTTGCTATTGGATACTGGGTTGTCGTTCTTCTCTTTCTGTAGAAAGTATCGATTTGGAGGTTTACCTCGATCGTGTCTCGAAAGGTAAAACATAACCACCAGATGTATCTATAGCATTAGTTTGTAAAGGCGTGATAGATAGCTTACCTCGCAGTTGTTCTCAAGTTAGAGGATCATCTGGGTACTAGATAATGGAGGGTACATCAACCACTTCATCTTCGGGAGATTCAATTACTACTCACTTTCTGGGCTTGAAGTTCAAGCTCCTGGGTCTAGATATCGGCTCCTCCATATTCTCGACACGATCCGAGTATGTTGGACTAGTGTCTAATATTTCAACATCAAGCCAATTTCTCGTTTCTTCACCATAACTCTCCTCCCGAAGAGTGTAATCGATACCGGTACGGGAAAAACCATTCTCGATTCGAGGAACGTGACATCCACGGTAGTATAGATTCTTTTAGTAATCGGATCATAACATCGGTAACCCTTTTTTGTAAACCATACCCCAAGAATACACATCGACAAAGACATGGATCCAACTTAGTTCGTTGATTTTTGGCTGAGGTGGACAAAAGCAACACATCCAAAAATTCGGGCGGAAGCATCAAAATAGTAGGCAAGGGAAGATGATCGATAACACCTTTAATGGAGTTTGAAATTGTAAGGTTTTTAAGGGCATACGATTCAAGAGATACAATGTACCGTAAAAGAATAGCATCACCCGCATTTATTAGGCATACGTGCACCGATTAGTAAGGCCCGAGCCGTTTCTAAAATATGCCGATTCTTCCTCTCCGCAGTCCCATTTTGTATTGGGGTTTCATGAACACGAGATTTCACTGAGAATACCACGGTTGTCCAAGTATGTCCTAATTGTTGATTAACATACTCCCCTTCATTATCGACCTAAGATCTTAATTTTTTCGTAAAAATTGTGTCTCGAATCACGGCGTGAAACAGTGAAATGTAGCAAATACTTCATCTTTATGTTCGAGAAGGTAAAGCCATGTCATTCGTGTACAATCATCAACAAAAATAACAAACCAACGACGACCCGACGATGTAACGACCGGGAAGGTCCCCAAACATCGTAATGTACCAAAGCAAAAGGAGTCATACTTTTATTCATGCGTCATAAGATAAGATGCCCCATGACTTTTTGCTAGATACACGTATCACATTTGAAATCTGAATGTGTGATATTTGAAAATAAACCTGGGGAGTAGGTTTATAAATACCCGAATGATGGATGCCCAAATCTACGACATAAACCAAATCTGTCATTCCTTGTTACCAATAGTATGTCAGACAAGATTAGCTCTTCCCCGAACCGAGGTCATCCACATAATATAGCCCCTCCTCTCCTAGTACCACGCCCAATGATCTCCTCGTGAGAATATCCCGTAGAAGGCAAAAAGTAGAATACATCAACACTACGGTTAAGGTCTCAAGCGACCCGACTTACGTACACATTAATCGGCTTCGATGCAGAGGTACAAGCAAAGTATTAGATAATGATAATGAAGGAGATAAGGTCACCGTTCTGATTTCCCCGTAACTCGGATAAGCGACTCCCATTTGCATTGGCAACACGGGGCCCGTCTCGGGCCGGGTTGTATCGGGAGAGATCGTTTGGGTCAAATGTCACGTGATCCGTAGCTCCGCAGTCCGTAATCCAATCCTCTTTTATCACTACGAGTAGAGATGTGAAATGCTTTACTTGAAATACCGGATCCCGGGAAGATTTGGCCCGAGAAGTATGGTGATAGCGAGGCATTATTGGTAGCCACAAATGCCGCCCAAATGGTGTCCCGTTTCTTCCGTGCTTGAAGATCATTCCACCATTCTCGGGATACCCACGGAGTTTCAGCGCTTTTCACGGTGTGTTTGGAGTTTCCGCAATGGCCACATTTCATGTCGCAGATGGTGGATTTCGAGGATTTTCATACCCAAAGAGGTTCCTATTTTTGGTGGCATCATATTACGGTGTCCTCGACCCCTTTAAAAGCCATAACCGCTCCGGTGTTGTATCTATACCCGTGATCATCACGGTCTGCGGACTTCTTCCCTACGTACGTAATCCATAGGCTTGTTCCACCGTAGGAATGGTTTGAGCCAAGCACATCACTTCAAGTTTGTCGAGTCTGTCATCAAGTCCATCAGCGAAGGTATACACTCGATCTTCCCGTACGTGTTGTATTTTTGTATGTATTTGCACACCCATTGATTAGGACGACGGAAATCAATTTCTCGCCACAACCCTCAAGCGTCATTGGTAGTATTTTTCAATGGATCCACCCGCCGCTTCATACGAGTAACTCGACGGGCGAAGATCATACACTCGAGACGTGTCTCGTCCCATCATAAGCGTAGAAAGAGTAATCCTAAACTTGTTTCAGTTGGGAATCGAATAAAATTTGCAATCAAGGAGGGTCCATCGAATTGATCAACCATCCTTTAACAATGGCATTTTCAAGCTAAGACCATCTCCGAATAAAATGGGTCTGTCAGCAGTCGAGGAAAATCCCCATTAATATATCCCGCTTGTCTTTGCTGCAGAGATATACATCTCTACCACCTGGGACCACAAAGCATAGTCGATCCTCCCAACTTGATACTAATGGGCGCGGCCGACGCCTGGCCACGGAGGTCATGGGATCTGGGTTGAGCTCTGGTTAGAACTTCCGTCATTTTCGTCGTTAAATCTTCCAATATGAAATTGGTGGTTAAATCTCTAGATTCTGCCATGAAATCTAAAATTTTTTTCCTTCCGTTTTTCCTTTTTTTTTTTTACACTTCGTACACTATATATAGAAAAATTCCGTAACCCTAAACCTCCTTTTTCCATTTTCGCTAGCCTTCTTCTCCTAACCCTAAATTTTTTTTCAAAATCGCGCAGCCTTCTTTCCTCACAGCAATAAGAAATTCTTTCTTCTTCCTCAACAGTTCTTCTTCTTCCTTCTCAAATAGCCTTCTTCTTCCTTCTCAACAGAAGCTTCTTCTTCCTCAAGACAGCCTTCTTCTTCCTCAACGCAGCTTTCTTCTTCCTCGCCGTTCTCAGCTCAACGCAGCCTTCTTCTATCAAGGCGTTCAAGCCTCTCGTAGCCTTCTTGTTCCACACGATGGTTACTCACAACTACGTAGACAAACCATAAAATATAGGTTGACGCAGATCAAATCGCGATATAATTTCACACCAACGAAATCGCTACATATCGCTGTGTTCGCTTTCTTTTCCGTGACAAGAACCGATGCGAACTACCCATACCGCGAGGAAACCAAATACGGAGCCAACCAATTAGACTGCATTTGCTTTCAATGAGTAAGTCGAACGCTACATAAGTCAAACCGTTGTCGAAAAAAACCGCAACCAAACGCCACCCCGTAAATCGATTCGAGGTAAGGTAAACTGTAAATCAAAAAACAGCCAATTGAAACAGAATCGCCAGAATCGTAAATCAAGTAGAAATCTAAATCGCCAGTAAAAACGTAGAATCAAGAATGTGAAACGAATCTAAATCGAATCGTACCGCAGTAAAACGTAACCGGCAATGTAAAAATCAAATCACAGAAATCACAATAGTAGTTCTATTACCAACAATAACTCGCTTCCGATACCATGTCAAAATATTGTATTTCTCTCATAATTATCATGTATATTTCATGTTATTTCTGTTCTGATATTTTCTGTACAAATGTATTCTATTTGGATACAAAAAGAAACGAAAAGTAAACAAATTATAACAATATTAATTTCAATTATTATTCTTTGTCACGATTATCCGCTATAATTCTGATTGACAAGCTTTCCTTGTTTTCTGCCATATTACTCACATGCCAACATCTATAACACAAAAAATTTAAGGGTTTTTGATTTTTTTTTCATATAAATATTGAAAAATAAAAAGAAGAACATAGAAGAGAGATAATCTTTCTGCTTGAGAGAGACATGATTTCTGAAACTATATATATATATGCTCTGCCAAAGAATACTCAGTCGCCCAATTGATGATGATGAAACATGTATTAATTATAATTGTATATTTTTAATGGCCATAAATCGTCCTCATCATCACCGTTGATCTCCATCGATCGATAAAATTTGTTGAAAAAACAATTAGTTGTGTATATAAAGCACTATACCACGATAGAAGCCATGGTTGATTTTGATTTTTGCATAGACAAGTATAGAAGAGGACGTTAATTCCTTACTTAAAAAGCAATAGGGGCCGGGGAGGCTTGAGTTTGGTAGAGTATATTCAAAGCATATGCGTAGAACATTCGTTTTGTTAGCGCATTGCTTATTATTATTATTATTATTATTATTATTATTATTATTATTATTATTATTATTATTATTATTATTATTATTTATTTTTTAACAAGTGCATTAGTGGTGATGTATCATGTAGCTATACAAAATGAGCACATCAATAACGTAGTATTTTATTGTAATATTTTATTCTTATAATTTTAAAAAAATTGTATATTTTAATTTTAAAAATAGCTTTTGACTTTTAAGATTAAATTACAATTTTTTTTTAATTGTGAAACCGAAGCATTCAAGTTAAAAATATAATAAGAATGAAAAAGATTCTTTAAAAATAATAAGATTAGATTCTTTATTTTATAACAACTTTGGGATATTCTATATCCCTATTTTTTATTGCCAGGTAAAAATATATAAAATATACATGAATAATGTTATTTTTATATTTATAAGTTTTATTTGTAATACTTACTATTGTTTTATTAAATGTATTTTTATTATTTAATTTTCTTAAAATAAGTGTATTTAGTGTTGAAAAATATGGATATATATATATATAATTTTATGTTACATTAATTAAACCATAATTAATGTGATAGATAATTATTGATTAAAATAATAAAATTAATTTTTTTTCGTATTATAATTAACTTTTACAAATATAATTAATAAAAATTTACATATCAAGTATGTTACCTAATTAATTTTTAACTTTTTTATAAATGAATTCAAACCACTCGTTTAAATCAAGTAGAATCACTTAAAATAATTTCTCAAACAAATATATTACCATAAGTAACATATATGATTTTATATTTTTCTCTTTGAAGCATTTAAAATATATTAGTAAAATTATATATATTTTATATGTATTAATTTATTATTTAATTGATAAAAATAAAATTTAAGATAATAAAATAAAAAAATATTTATGTTATTTAAGATAAATAATATCGTATAAAATAATAAATAATTGTAATCTAAAAAATTATCAATATTTTAGGTACTAATATTTATTAGAATAGTATGTAAAAATATCACTGAACTATTACATTTTTTATTTGTATCATCAAATTATTTTTATCTCTTTATATCACCAAATTATTAGATTTGTTCCATTTATATCATTATGTTAATCTTTGTTTAATGAAATCATATGTCAGGTAGGTAAGTGATAAATTTAGAACAATTCATATAGCTAAGTAATATATTTAAATAAATCATTATTTCAAAATAACAATTAATTATTTGATTTTTTTCTAAATTTTCTATTTTAATTATCTAAGTTGTTTCAAATTTAACATTGACGTTTGATGTCGTTATATAAAAAGTAACATAATGATATAAGTAAAACAAAATGTAATAAATTAATGATATAAATGAGATAACAATAATTTGATAGTATAAATGAAACAAATACAATGTTTTGATGTTATTTTTATAAGTTTATATATTTATTATTTAATTTATATTACTTAAGTGATAAAAAATAAAATTTAAGACAATTAATTAAAAAATGATAACTCTTTATGTTATTTAAGATTTTAGAAAACATTTTTAATTTCAAATTGACATAATCTTAAGACGTGATAAAATATAATTGTTCAGCTTCAAACTTTCTTCGTATGGTCCAGTATTTTAAAATAATGACCATGCAATAATAACTTGTTACCTATTTAATTGAAATCATATAAGTTTTATTAGTGTACTATTACTCAAAAGAGCCATTTGAAAAGAGTTCTTTTACTTTCATTTAAAACAAAAAGAAAGCATAAAACCTAATGTAAAGAGTAAGTAGTAGACAAAACATATTTCTTACTGACTTAAAACTAAGAACGCAAAAAAAAAAAAATGTGTTTTATAGATACAATATCATATATTAATAGAATATGAAGTAATAGCTACAATTAGTATACACTTATTTTGATAATTATAATCTTATGTATTTAAAATTAATTATATTTAATTATTAAATTAAATTATATATTTATTAAATTAATATGTTTATAATTAATTAGGATTTAAATTAATATATTTTAAAAAATAATCTTTTGAATATTTTTTAATAATCGTCTTGAATCGTTATACGTGTGTAAAAATCGTCACACAATTTTTGATACAAATTTTATAATTCGATTAGAGAATAATTATATAAAAAATATTTATTATAATATTATTGCTCAAAATAGTACATATAGATTATATTTTAATAAAATTATTTATTTAATTTATTTATAATAACAATATTATTATAATTTAATACGATAATATTATAAAAAAATTAATATTTTTATTACAATAATAATAAAAATTATTACGATAATATTATTATATTTAATTTAAACATAAATTTTATGTTTTTGTTAGTGGTAATGAATGATGACCCTACATGTCTTGATAAATTATGTGGATCCAGCTAATAAAACAAGCGTGATAACTGACAAGTGATATCTATTTATATTGTATAATGTAAAAGAGATCAATCAAAGTATATCCTTCTCCGTAAGAATCAAAATACACCAAAAACATGCTGCATTATCCATCATGCAATTAATAAACTGCCACTATACTTAATCTGTAACTAAATTTGGATTATTTGTGACTCTATAATAATAAGACTCGATTATTTTTTATTTAAATAACATTAAATGTAATTTAATTTACAAAAAATTGTATTATTTTTACTTTTACCTTTAAAAGAACTTTAGTTCATGAAACGGTATTTTGAAAGAAACAACTCTTCGCATGTTATTTATTTTTCAAAGAGATTTTTTAATCTATACAATATATTTTAAAATATATCTAAAAATTTAAATCATAAGTTAACTTTTTTATGAAAATATATTTAATTTTAAATATAATAATCATAGTTATTGTAATTATTTATTTATATTTATAGATATTAAACTAACAATTTTTAAATTATTAATTGTATCATATATATATATATATATATATATATATATATTATGAAACAATTTAAGATTTTTTCCCAAATTTGAATCACATTGTAACCTTATGGAAACTACAAGGTTGTAATAGTATTATAAATAAAGCATTAAATGTTGTACTAAGAGTATTATAAACGTGAAAAATAGACAAGATAAATTTAGACAAACTCTATAGATATAAACGATCTACCTTTTTTAACGATTGATCTATTAATTATTATATGTAATATTTTTACGTAGAAACAATCTATTCTTACTTAAAAATGATATATCGTTTTTAAGTTTGTGTAACATGTTACTAAATAACTATAAGTGTTTGTGTCTTGACTAATCAACTTTAAATTAAATGTTCATTATTCTAAATGTTTTTCTAAGAGATATTTTAGTATATTTATGTTCCCTGAATCATTAAGAGAGTTCATTTTTTTTTTAACTATGTAAGTTCTCTTTGAATGCTTGTTTTAAAATGAAGGTTTTTCTTCGTTTTATTCTATTAGTATAATTGTATTATTTAAAGTTAAAGCCAAACTCATCTCTATTTAAGAGATAAAGAAATAGAGTAGATTTATCTAAAATTAAACCACTATAAATTTGGTATATAATTTCCTCCCTTATTATCGTTCTATATTTTCATTATTGTTGATATCTATTTCTATAACATGATAATAGATTTGTTGAAATATTTTCATGGGATGTTTACTTGGATATTTTTTATTTTTACTTGAACTATTCAATAGTTATAATATTTAGGGTTATTTTCCTAACATAATATTTATTATATGTATATTAATGCATAAATAATTAAATATAAAATTACAAAATATAAATAATACATATCTTTAATTAGTTTTAAAAAAAACAAAAATAAGTGTAATTGTCATCACAAATTTTTATGAATTATATATTGTAATATAAATAGTAAGAAGGTTATACAAATATTGTATATTTTCCAACCACAAATATATTTTTTTCCCAACTCAAAGATAGTTAATTCCTTTTACACTTTTCAAAATAAGCAGATTTTTGGTACACATTCACGTTTCTGAAAAGAAAAATGTTTTTCTATGGTAATATAATGCATAGATTATTTTAGTATGGTTTATACATTATAATATAATTAATTTTATGTTAATATAAATATTTCACGGCCACTTTTTTAATATTTTATCATTTTATTATTACATAACCCTATAACACATTACAAAAATAAAAAAGTAAATAAAAATTCTGAATCAATATAAAATAAATAAATCAATTGAATCCATACACATATTAAAGTTATTCACGGTTGTTAGATTTTCATTATGATCTCTCAAATAAATTGTAGTGATGATTGACCAGTGCATTAATGTCTATTATAGACTATGTTCATCAATTTTCTTCAAAATTCTAGTTAAGTAAAATAAATTACTAATAATAATATATATGATGTATATATTATATATAATTAAATTAATGATAAAATATAATACAATATATGTATACATGATACATAATGTAAATTTATTTATATAAAAAATGTATATTATATATATATATATAATAACATATTATTTAAAATTTAATTTAATAATATATAATATACATGTGTTATTTTGCAGCTTTAAGGCTTTGTTTATTCGATTATTTGAGCACGTATATGTTTAAACACACAATGGAGTAGAGTGGTTAAGATTTTTTAAAACATGTTAAATAAATTAAAATCATAAAAAATTAAATTTAGTATTAGAATATGATAAGATGTTAGAAGTAAACTATTAATAGTAGAATATTTTATTGAATCACATTTTACAGCATACTTTTATATCTCATATGAACCGAAAGTTATTAGTTGTTGTCTTTCTTCTTCCTCCTCCCTTTTATTATTACACCAAAAGTTTTTAGTTAGTTATCATATTTTTTAATAAATCTCATTTGATGGTTCATATCAATTAAATTTATGTAAATTGTGATTCTCATACATATTTGTTTTCATATGTTTCGACCACATATTTTTAATATTATAAAAATTTAAATTATTTTAATCAATTTACTTATTTATAATAAAAATTTAATATATATAAAATCATAAAATACTTAAATTATAATTAAAGTGATAGAATAATTTTGTTTCTTCTATAATATAATCTACTTTAGAATACATAATAATGATGAAATTCGATTCACATTTAAAAAATATATGAGACATCACTTTTATCACCATATTATTGATTGTAGATATAATTGAAAAATTATCACAAATATTCATAATTTTTCATATTTTATCACAAATATCTCCAATATTTTCAAAATATTATAGATATACTTAACACTAACATCATTATATTAAACATAATATCTAAAGATAAAATTATATTTAGATCTTTAAGCTTCAAAAGCTGATATTTACATTTCTTAGTTCACTCATATTCTACGAAATTCTTTTCAAACACAATACTCATCTCATTCTTAAACCCAAAATCCATTAGCTCATACATTCTCTTACAAACAATTAAAAAACCTAAATTTTTTAAGCTACAAAAACCAACACAACTTCAAGAACTAAACTCGTGTTAGCTAATAAACGAAATATGTCATCTTTGTATTCTTACCAAAATGCAAGGGACAATGACGTAATACAGAGGAGTAGCATAGCCAAGAACTTAGGTTGGAGTATTATTTAGAATAATAACATTATTTATGTTTTTAATTTATTTCTTAATTTTATCTCCATTAATTTTTTTGTGTTCTTTGAATTATTATGAAAATAATGACGCCTTCTTATATCATTGATGTTGAATTTCAATGGAAATTATGAATTTTGTTTAGAATTTTTGTTTTTAGTTTAAATTATCTAATGAGTTAATTTATATGAAATTAGTTTATAAATTCTTAACGTGAACCATTTAACATAATTAATTTTATTTAAAATATTAATATTAACTTGTAATAAAATTCTTAAATAGAAACAATTTGTTTATTTTTAATTTTGCACGAGTTTAACTCAACTTTATTTTTCGTCAAACTATTTATGTATCCTAGTTTCTTTTTATTTCAATTAAAGAGATGATTGCAATGATAATTAATGTAAAAATAATTAAAATTTTAATATTTTTGATAAAAAATTTAACTAAACTAACCAATGCAGTTTAAAACACAAGACAATTAATTTTGATTTTTAATCATGTATCATAAGTATTAATTTTTTGAAATTGTAAATCTTGAATTTTGTGTTAAGTTTGTATGAAAAATTAAAAAACTAATTCTAAATATTAATACTACTTAAAATTAAGGATATTATTGACCATATATGTATAATGTAGTGTGTTGCGTGTTTTGCAACACACAGAAATCATGTAAGTATACACGGTCACAAGTAATAAAGATTTGTAAGTAGAGTATTGTTCCCACGAGGATTTGTTACTATAGTTTGTTGAGTACTAAAATTGTATCTCTCTGATTTTATCCAAAACAATCGTTAATTGAGAAAAAGGTAAAAATAAAATAAGAGAACTCTAGGATTGCAATTTTTCACCAAATCATTCCACTCCAATCATATTATTTTATTTGGATTTATATTTTTTTGTACATTTAATTTGTCAGCGAAAACTTATTTTTATTAAATACATCTCTTGAAACAGGTACAAGCACCTCGTTAAATTAATTCACTATATCTCTGTGAAAATTAAATTCGCAAGAATTCATTAAGTTCTAAGTTTTCAAATGGCGCAATACAATTAGGGTATATTCTATCCTTTATCGTACGTAATGTCATTACTATTCTGAGCAATATACACAAAAATACCTTTCTCGAAGTTTATTTTTATGCATAATCGTTTTGATAAAATTAAGTAAATAATCAAAAAACATTAAGCACAAAATAGAACAAACAAATCGAGCGTCTTATAAATATATCAAAAAAATAATTAAAATCAAAACGTAAATTTAGATCAAATACCCTTACTAGAAAAAATTAAATTACTTCATTAAAATTAAAATAAAAATTTCAACATATGAAGAAAAATTAGAAGAAGAAGAAGGAAAATTAAAACATCAAGTAACTTGAAAATATTTGTACGCGCGACATGACAAAAGCCAAAAAATGGCTTCTGCGTGTTCTTCAGTCCAAAAACGAACACTACAAAATTTCTAAACTAAAAAAAAACTCTACAGCTCTATCATAATATCACCTATTTATAGCTAAAAAAATACATCAAAAATAATACATTTTTTATTTTATTTTTTTATAAAAAACGTGTAATAATATTTATCAAAAAACAAAAATCACGCGTATCGACTTTCGTATCGAAAAATATAAAATTAATTCACGCATGAGACAGGGGCGCCGATTCTGCATTTTTTTAATTCTTTATACATGCCACGTGTCGGTACGATTGTGAAACAAATAGTGGGACAACGCGCATCTCATTCGTTGAAAGGAACGGGCGCACGCATAAACTGGTGCACGGGATTGGGGCGCCGAAAAAGTGAGGCAATGGCTGGAAAGAGGGTGAGATTCTGTGCATTCGCATTCATAGTAAATAGGCACGTGTCGGAACATAATTCGCTTAAATATTAGTGGGACACGTGGAAGATTCTTATTGTAAGAAGTGAAGATGGAGCGTGCTTCCATAACCGCGTCACGCACACGATTGTTACGCGAACGGTTCGGTGCGCGGCGAACTTGGTTCCACGCGCTGACGTATGGACCGTTCGAGAGATCGACGGTCGATGCGCGCCGGGGAAATACGCGCGCCAAACGTGTGGGTCCCGTACGGCGGCACTTTGCATGACGAATGGGGCCAATTGACGCAGCGGCGACGCGCGAAGAAAGATCTCGTGCCAGGCTCTCGCGGTCGGGCTTGATGAACAGCGCGCGAATGCGATCAGATTGATCCTTTGTCGGACGGATCCACGTTTCGCATTTGGAATACGGCGCGTGGCGCTTCTCTACCTACGGGAATTTAAACTTTTATTAATTATATTTTGACCCACAAATATATTTCAATTTACATTTTCAACTTTGTTTAATTGCAATACAACCCTTTTGGTAATTTAAATTAAATTTTAAACTTTTAATAATTGAAATTAAGCCCGATTTTAATTTAAATTATATTTTCAACTTTATTAAATTGCAATTTATAACTCTTTTATTTGAAATTATATTTTTGGACAAAAAAATATGAAATTAAGTACATTTTCGATACAAATTATTTAATTTTATTAAAAATGTATTTTTAGCACATAAAAGGAAAATATCAATTTATTTAACAAAAATTAACTAAATATTAAAAGAATATAGCAATTATTATTACTAAAATTGATGAAAATAACTATATAAAATACAGTTATCAACACACCCCAAACTTAAGTTTTTGCTAGAACTCGAGCAAAATGAAGTAAATAAAACAAAGATAACTGCATTTAAAATAGTGATTTTCAAAATATTTCTTTTTAAACATTCCAAATAACATAACTCAAAGAAATAAAAGAATTTTATCTAAGTATCAAAATCAATTTAAAAGTATATTACATTTTCTGATGAGATTTTAGGTGTGTGTGTGAAGTCTTTTCAAATTTCATCACATCGTCAGGATCGGTTTATATAAATATAAAATCAAACAATTTATCATGAAATCAAAATCTCTTAAGTTTATTTTTCATTTCTCTCTTCACTAATGTAGACAAACACAATCACCAAATAGACTTTATTAAGGCATAATGTATGGGCTTAGGTAAAGGTAGAATAAAGGATAATATTTAGCTCAAAAATTTTTTTCCAACCACTGACATTTTAGGATTGTAAAAGATAACTTCTATCATGAAAATAAACACTACCCGATTTGGGATTTATCATCACATATCAACCACTCTTTTTTCTTTTAACTCTTTTTTTTCTTTTTGAATCTCTTTTTTCTTTTAGAATCTTTTTTTTCTTTTTTTCTTTTTTTTAGTCTTGTTTTTTGTACCCTCTTTTTTTTCTGACATATCTTTAAATATTTACTAACAATTTTCACATGTTAGTGAGATAAAAAAAATAGATAAACTACACACACACATATATATATTTTTTTGTAGGCTTTTGAAATGAGAAAAACATATATATATATATATATAAACTTTGAAGCTCAAAAGGGGTATACTATTGATAGTGTATGTGAAGGTAGATAGAAAGGCTGGCTTGATCAAAGATGGCCTAAATCATTTTCTTAGTTAAATGTTATCTATAATTTCGTCTCGAGAGAAAATCAAACAAATTCTAAGAATTGTGACACCACAAATATCAATCGAATTCTATACTCATATAAACCTTCTCTAAATTATCATAGCAAATAAAAAATCAAGACTAGTGCTCATGAATAATTATTCTTGTAAAAATGAAACATACGTAAAAATTATTCATCACTTAGACAACATTCAAATTTTTCAAGGAGATATGCATCATTAAAATCGAAGAAACATAAATTATCACTATTTATAGCAAAATATCTTCAATCAACCAAACAAACAAAAAAAAATTTCACAAGCAATAACATCCAAAAAGTATTTCAATTAAGTTGAATATGTCTACCACCCCCAACTTAATATACACATTGTCCTCAATGTGTGACAGTTAAAGAACATATGAGATGGGTTTAAAGAAACTTCCTGATTTGTTTGATTGGTTAAGCCAAAATCGCTTCATTACATCCACTTTGCACCTACGAAGGGGAAAAAAATAACATAACAAAATATAAAATTTAATACATGCAAAAAAAAAAAAATAATAATAATAAAAAAATAAAACACATGGGTTGCCTCCCAAGAAGCGCTTGTTTTGTAGTCTTCAGCTTGAATTCTTAATTTGTTTTTCTGTTTGTAAGTTAAGATTTGTGTGTCAAACAAAATCTCAACTTACGAGAAAATTGAAAATTAAATTAAGAAACAATAACCATAACTTTTTTATTTTTTTAATTTTTCTTTTATTTTCTTTTGTGAATTAAGATTTGCGTGTCAAACAAAATCTCAACGCACGAGAAAATTACAAAACAAAAAAAACAAACAATAAGCAAAATAAAAATTTATTTTTCTTTTTGTGAGGTAAGATTTGTGTGTCAAGCAAAATCTCAACCCACGAGAAAATTGAAAAATAAACTAAACAAGCAAAAATAATTATTTTTTGAATTAAAATCAGATTGATTGGTATTAATATCAACAATGAAAATAGTAAAACAAATCCAACGACGCTTAAAAACTTGTTATGATGTTTTGCAACACGCGAAATTCGATGCAAGTATCTGCGATCATAGTAATAAAGATTTGTAAGTAAAAGATCGTTCCCGGAGATTTGTTACTATAGTTTGTTGAGTACTAAAATTGTATCTCTCGATTTTATCCAAAATAATCGTTGATATGGAAAAAGGTAACAAAAAAATAAGAGAACTCTAGGATTGCAATTCTTCACCAAATTATTCCACTCATCATTATTTTTTTTGGATTTATATTTTTAGTACATTTAATTTGTCGAAAACTTCTTTTTTATTATTACATCTCTTGAAACTCAGATGCAAACACCTCGTTAAATTAATTCACTATATCTCTATGAGAATTAAATTTAATAATATTAAATTAAGTTCTAAGTTCTCAAATGGTAGCGTACAATTAGGGTATATTCACATCCTTACGTACATGTCATTCATTTACTGACGATATACGTAAAAATACCTTTCTCGAGTTTATTTTTATGCCTGAAATCGTTTTGATAAAATTCGTAAATAATCAAAAAAGCATTAAGCACAAAATAGAGCGAATAAATCGAACATCTTATAAATCTATCAAAAAAATAATTAAAATCGAATAAATTTAGATCAAAATCTGGCTCTAAAAAATTAAATTAATTCATAAATTTAAAATAAAAATTACAACGATTCAAGAAAAATAAGATGAAGAACATAGAAAATTAAAACATCACATAGTGAAATATTTGGCACCTTGACGAGCAACAAAAGCCAAAAATGGCTTCTGCGTGTTCTTGAGTCCCAAAACCGAACACATGAAAATTTCTAAACTAAAAAAAACTCTCGAACTACTGTCGTAATATCACTTTATTTATAGCTAAAAAAATACATAAAAAATAATACATTTTTTTAAGCGTAAAAAAAATTATACAGGCATTCCCTTAAAATCCATGAGTCACGCGAAAATCAAAAACATATTTTAATTCACGCGAGACAAAGCCGTTTACGCATTTTTTATTCATTGTGTGTGCCACGTGTCAAAAATCGATTATTGCAAGATTCCATAAGGCCACGTGGCGGCGTATCATTGGTGAACAAACCGTGCCATTTGCGGGAACGGCGCACGCAGGATTGGGGCAGAAAAAGTGAGGCAACGGTTGGAAAGAGGGTGAGATTACGTGCGAATCGCATTCATAGTAAATAGCCGTGTGAACATAATTAAATATTAGTGGGACCGCGTGGCGGATTCTGATACGTAAAAAGCGAGGATGCACTTTGCGCAATAACCCAGCGTCGCACCACGATTGTTACCGCAAACGGTTCGGTCTTGACCGACTTGGTTCCATGACTTCCAATATGGACCGTTCAGAGATCCAGCGATCGGCCGATGCGTCGGGGAAATCGCGGTAAACGTATGGGTCGTACGGCCCTGCAACCCAGCGGTGGAGCCACGCTGGCCGCAGCCGTAGCGCGAAGAAGATCTCGTGCCAGCTGCCAGTGCGGGCTTGATGAACCTGTAGCGAATCGATCCGGGTTGATCCTTTGATCCGGACGGTCCACGTTCGCATTTGGAATACGGTAGCGTGGCGCTTCTTTTCTCTGTGAGAATTTAAACTTTTATTAATTATATTTTGACCCCATGAAATATATTTCAATTTACATTTTCAACTTTGTTTAATTGCGATACAACCCTTTTGGTAATTTAAATTAAATTTTAAACTTTTAATAATTGAGAAATTAAATTAGATTTTAATTTAAATTATATTTTCAACTTTCTTAAATTGCAATTAATAACTCTTTTATTTGAAATTATATTTTTGGACAAAAAAATATGAAATTAAGTACATTTTCGATACAAATTATTTAATTTTATTAAAAATGTATTTTTAGCACATAAAAGGAAAATATCAATTTATTTAACAAAAATTAACTAAATATTAAAAGAATATAGCAATTATTATTACTAAAATTGATGAAAATAACTATATAAAATACGGTTATCATAGTGTATTTATGATCAATGATAAAAGATGAGAGTTAAATAGTAATGATACTTGCCATAACTTATACTTATGGGTAAATTAAAAATAAATTTTATTATTTTAACGATATTATATTAAAATATTATTATTTTTTATAAAGTGTTTAAAAAACGATTAAATAAAGTCATTAATAAGAATAAAAGAAAAAATTAATATAAAATTATTTTATAAAAAATTAGCAATAATAATATTCAAACAAAAAATTATTTAAACATATATATTTTAATTTATAATAAAAGTTAAAAATCAATAAAATATTAAAATAAAATAATGACAATTAACAAATGTTAAAGAAAATATTTTATGTATTTTTCATATTAAGTATCACTTTATCATTATTAAATACTTATATTTTAATCACATTTAATTAATTAACAAAATAATAATAATATTTTAATAATAATTATTAAAATAATATAACTTTTTATTAATTTGTATTTTTTTCGTAACTAAGAAAATATAATAAAATAATTAATATAAATTACTTAATATAAATAACTTGTGTTATTTTTAGGTAAATGATATTACCATTTTAACTTTTGTAGCAGTGCTAGTAATACTTTTATTTTTAATTGCATAAATTTTATTTTATTTTTTAGATTATTAACTTGCCTTAAAAAATATAAAAAATAGTTTAAAAATAAGTAAATTTTATACTTATCACTCACAAAATGTTATAAATAAACATAATAGTATAATTAAGAATGTTGTTAGTATTGTTCTCTAACTTTTGTTATTATTACAATAAAAGTGTAAAAAAAATAAATTTTATCATTTGTATTAATTACATCTTAATATGATTAATATTGGGTAAATTAAATTAAATATATTTTTATATTCTTTATGCACTTTAAATTACAAACTACTATTAATTAGTTTGGTTTTTATTTGTAATCAATATTAGATATTTTATTTTTAAAAATAATTATATTAATTTTACATTTTATTTTATTTTTAAAAATAATTATATTAATTTTACATTTTATTTTATTTTATTTATCTCGTAACAATCAATAATCATCTTTGAAATAATATCGAGTTCGCTCTAACTTCCGATGAGATCATGAGAAGAGTTTTCCATGAACTAATAATGTGATTGGCGGGTATGATTCTCTGAGGCCATGATTATTTTATTTTGCTTACGTTAGACCAACTGACAGTTGTATTCTATCTGTTGGGATATCATTGGGTTGAGTTTTATTCTTAAAAGCACCATAACTTTTTCTGCTCCCTCTCTCTTTGTGCCTCTGTGTGTGGACTCTCTCTCTCAAAAATTGTAGTTGAGTTGCTAGCGTGCGTAGGAGAGCAATCATCGCATAGTTTGGACTTTGGTGTATAAACAAGAGCAAAAGTGAAGCGAGATTAGGACAGTGCGCATTTTAGCTACCCAGCTTACTCGGAGGAGATCGTGTAGCCACTTTTGCGAAGGTTGTCCCTCTATTGCCAATCTCTCTCTATTTTTCTTTCTGAATCTTCATAGCTTCCAGCTTCTGAACACTGTAAGACGATCTCTTTTGTCCTTTTGATTTCATTTCTGATCTGGTAATTGGTTGTTTCGTATGTGTTTCTGCGAATAGGTAAATAATATTTGATTATTTTCTCTTCGATTGACGTATTTTGTTTTACTGTTATCAGAGTGGGATTTATTCGTTTCAAGGTTTAGTTAATTGTAAAGAAAAAGGAGGCGTAATGGCTGCTCCGCCGGCGAGGGCTCGAGCCGATTACGATTACCTGATAAAACTATTGTTAATCGGCGACAGCGGTATGTGTTTGCTATCTTTTTTTATTCCTTTTTGGTGTCTTTGTGCTTGGTCTGTTTTCAACATTCTCTCGAGAAACAAAACGCAACGTGATGTTTTGGATCTCATTCCTCAATTCATTATGGTGCAATTATGAGTACATGTTAATATGTGTTTATTGAGGTATGCAAATTCCCAAGTGTTGACCCTGGCGATCCAGGGGGTAGGAGTTTGATATTTTTTTTGGGAGATTTGTTGAAGTTAGGGTTAAAACAAAAGGTAAAATGTAAAGAAAGCAAAAATGGTGTTCTCTATTGGATCTGAAACGCTTGAGAGTTTCGAATAGCCTAATTTAAGGTTCTTTTATAAATTTGCATTAGTCAATGGACTCTTTCTTTTGATTTTCGATTCGAGACTGCTTTCTGAGATATTGCCTGTTAATTGTGTCACGGTGAAATCCATCTTATTTATGACCGATTTATTCTGTGAGTTTTCTCCCCCAGCAATCTGGGTCTCTTATGGTCAAATTGTTTTAAAAACTAATTGAGTTTCACAAAATTGCTGAACTGTTTTTTCATGTTTGATTTTTCTTTTTAACTATGGTTTTTAGATATTCCTAATTCACCTTTAATTCTATGCTGTCTTGTATTGTCCTCTTTCTCTTTTGACTTTGATCGGGTCTATGTCTTTTAACTGATCTTCTGTTAATGTTGGAATGTGTGTTTTCATCTTTTACTCGTGATGGAACTTTTTTTGTTCTTTCACCTTTATATGTTTTTTCCTACAGTTAAAACCTGATAATGTAGCACATTGGTTTGGATAAATAGTATAGCCAGTTACATGCTCGCCCTATATATGTAGATCGTCTGGGGTCAGAAAGCATGCCTATTTAACCAGGGTATCTTCTTTACTCTGATTAGTTGTTTGCTTTGCAGGTGTTGGCAAGAGTTGCCTCCTTTTGCGATTCTCAGATGGCTCCTTCACCACTAGTTTCATTACCACCATTGGGTATGCACTTCAAACTTTTGATTTTATGGCTTCTTATTAATTGTTCTTCTTGGAGAGTAATGAGGATTCCATGAGTCATTTTCCTTATGCAGCATTGACTTTAAGATAAGAACTATTGAGCTTGATGGAAAGCGGATTAAGCTCCAAATTTGGGATACTGCTGGACAAGAGCGATTCCGTACGATCACTACAGGTAACTTTGTGGTCTGATGGTGCCTTTGGTTTTACTTTTATGTCATAGATGGTTGTAGGAATGTTTTTGTATAAGTGACTTGAAAATGAATATAATTTATTTGACACCATGACTGTTCACCTTGGATGATTTGTGAGGGATGAGACTTTCTATTTGCATCCTTGTTATCTCTCTGAGATATTTAGAATATTGGAGCTTTATGTTGTGTTTGTACCCTTGTATAGAGAGAATGGTCGACCAAATGGAATGGTGTTATAGTCAAGGGATAATGATCTGTGTGATAGGAGGGCTCTTTAAGAGTACTGCTTGGGAAGTAGTTTGTGTGATTGCTGGAGAAAATACAAGTTCAATTCAATAGGAATAGCTTTGTGACGTAAGCAATCTATGTTATTTGAATTTTTGAATCACCATTAGGAAAAAATGTGTAGACGGTTCAGTTCCAATAGTAAAAGTGGAGATGAAAAATGTGTTGGCTCTTACCATCCCACATCCCATTTAACGTCTCAAATTGGCTCATGGTCAAAGTTCTACCATCCCTCCCATTTAAGTTGTAGTTCTAATGGACCTCTCTTTAAACTTTTCTATTATAAGTAGCCATGTTCCTCCCTCCCTCCCTTCCTTCCTTCCTTCCTTCCTGTCAAAATGTTGCCTTCTTTCATGTTTTTGTATTTTGACTCGGCCTATTTTGGACAAATGAGATATACCAACTTATCTTGTCCCAATACCATCCCGATCCATTATAAAAGTAGTGGTACAAGATGGGATAGGTTCTCAAAATTAATGTGTATACACCATGGGTTAATGGACATCCCCAATTTACACCTCTAAGTAAAAGCATTAAATGAAACACTGTAAGGTAGAGTTTGTCGTTGTCCGGCAGACTTGCCCTTCGATTTTGGTTAGCGAATGAAGATTATTGCACGTTTATGCACATGATCTAATAGATCCTTTGTTGATGATGGAACCGTAAGCACCCTTGAGGTTATGTTAATTACTGGACTTTAAGTAATAGATTGCTATTAGTCACTGAGTACTCGGTCCAACATTAAAAGACTTGATAGACTTGCATTTGGAGTAACGTGGCTGCAGGACATGTCAATGGGGAGCTTGGACAAAACAATGCTTTTATTGTTCTTTTTCATCTGTATCCTCCTAATATTCAATTTGTTAAACTCCCTGATGGTATTTTGGTTAATTTTTTTGGATATATTTCATGTTAGTGATGTGCTGCTCCAAAAACACTTTAGATTAGGCGTAGGAAATAACTGATCATTCATATGATTCTTTGATTTATGTGAAAATTGCATCAAAGGCCTATGCTACATTTTATGTATTGCTTCTCCTCCCCCTTTTCTTTTAATGTATTTCTTCAATCTGCCTCTCAGCTGCACTATTTACACTTGTCATTTTCTGATTCCTTCAGAATCTTTCTCTAATAATTTTATCCTTATATTTCAGCATACTATAGAGGAGCCATGGGTATCTTGCTGGTCTATGATGTAACGGATGAATCATCTTTCAACAGTAATTTTCCTCTCGTACTGTAGTTGTGTTATGCATCTACCCAGCCTTTCTTTTAGTTTAGTGTTTTGGATGTTCTAGTGCTTGACCTTCATATGTTTTGAAGCATTTTCCATATGAACTAATGAGATGCTTTTGCTGGCTTTGTATATGGATCTAATAGTGATATTGCTTCTTGCTATTTTTCAGACATTAGGAACTGGATTCGAAACATTGAACAGCATGCTTCAGATAACGTCAACAAGATATTGGTGGGTAACAAGGCTGACATGGATGAAAGCAAGAGGGTAAGTTACTTTTCTTTATTGCCTAGATTTCTTTGATCCATCCTTCTACTTTGCTTGAGTTGCATAACTAGGCTGCTTGGTGCTTGATTGTTGATAAACCTGGGATTAGAGCGGCAATGTGCTCTTCTGGCCACCTGTAAAGAAATTTTGATTCCTCTTTATAGGACTGGGATTTCTGTGCTTGCCTTCCTGCCTTCGGCTGTAATAGTCTATAAATGTTCTTTTATATTCTACCAATAACACCATTCGTTCTTTCAGGCTGTGCCGACTGCCAAGGGCCAAGCACTTGCTGATGAGTATGGAATCAAATTTTTTGAGACTGTAAGTGAACCATGTGAATTGTGAAAATTGGTCAAGTGTTGATACGTACTGAAAGATGTTTTGTACTACAGAGTGCCAAGACCAATCTAAATGTGGAGCAAGTTTTCTTTTCAATAGGAAGAGATATAAAGCAGAGGCTTGCTGACACCGACTCCAAAGCTGAGGTACTCTCTCTTTTCTGTCATATTATCGTGATTTTGTCGAAGATTTTCAGTGGTTTTAAATATCTTTACCCGTATGTTTATATTTTGCCGTTACAGCCAACAACTATCAAACTCAACCAACAAAACCAGGCAGCTGGGTCTAGTCAAGATGCCCAAAAATCAGCTTGCTGCGGTTCTTAAGGCGATGGAAGTTTCAAAGAAGCATGGCTCGGAGCAACACCTTGCAAAAAAAAAAGAAAAGGGTATGGAAACTAATTGTATGACATTCTGACGGATGTTGTAATTCTTTCATACTTTGATTTAGCGTGTGAAAGCTAGTTTGTTGTAATTTGATAATTTTATCTTGTGCTAAGCAAATATTCTCCCCCCAGATTTGTGTATCTAACATTTTCCCTCTCTTCTATTAGGAAGAAAAAAAATCTTATTCTGTCCTTTTTATTCCCGGAGAAATTATACATCAGTTCAAGAGCAAGTGATGTGCTATTTCCTTGGTGGTTTTTTTTTTTTTTAAATATTGAGCAGTTGTGTTTTTCAATAAAAGTTATTGCACTTATCTTTCACCTCATTAGCAAGTACCACACAACAATGATCTCGAATCAATGAATAATTTTTCTTTATTCCCCTTAATACCCTCTTCAAATGGAATCTCATAAACTATTCTATGGAAATATTAGATTATTTATTTAAGTGATGTAATTTTAGCTATCCATAATAAGATACTGGAAATTTGAAGATGTAATAGAGAGGATATGATTGACTGTTACCTGACGTATGGTTTAAAGATGCTAAATATATTGAAAACTGATTGTATGACAATGGGATCACCTCAAGTTGAGCAATTTATGGTCTTGTCTTAAAAATTGAGCATATAAATTACAAAAGATCAACAAGTTTTATACTCTATATGGGACATAATAACTTTAATGTAAATATCCAAAAAGTTTAAAACTAAACTTTTAAACTTGATCTAAATTAATTTAATTTAAATGACTGTTTGCACTTTTGGCGATGTCTCGCAGAATCGTTTTTTTTTTAAATCTTCTTTTGCTTACATTTTACATTAAAAGTGAGTTTAAGTAATATCTTTAATAAAATTATATTTTAGATTCGTACGCATTAAATATCTATTATCATTTCAAAACGATCACAAAAAGTTTACTTCTGCAAAATATGTCGGTAATGCAGAGCGTGTGTGAAATGTGCCAATGACACGTGGTGTATAAAGGATGTGTAATTGATATATTTTTTAAAAATGATTTTTTATGATTTTTTTTTTGTAAAAATAGTAGACTTATTATGTTGTCAATTACAGGTCTAAAATACGATTTCTTTAAAAATATCAAATTTTACCTACAATTTTTTCTTCCATATAATACATGAAAGAAATTATATGTTGTATGCTAATAAGAGAGTAATTAGTGGAGGATGCGATTTGAAAACCAACAAATGTGTTGCAACTTAGTTTTTAAACTACAAGTAAATCCACTATTTTATTAACAATGTGTTTCATATGTTGTAATGATATATTTAAAAAACTCTACCAATCTCTCCTTAAGTTAAGAGTAAAGTTAATAATTCTCATGACATATAAACCTCATTTTTTTAGATTAAATAATACTTTTTGTGAGATCCGAACCTGTCACTTGGAAATGGAAATGGGCGAATCTTATCATCAGATATATGAACTTCATTATATGTTAAAAAAAAATTACATTAAATAACACCATAAATTTATAACAATAAAAATAACATCACAATAATATTAAATGGAGTTTAATTAAATATAAAAATTAATTTTTAGTTATTCCTAAGTTTTTTTATTTTCCAATTATTATATTTTATAATATTTGAATAAAATAAAAATGCAACACTTTTATTTTCTTTTTTATTTTAGTAGTTTACTTTATTTAATATTTTAACTTAAAATCAAAAATATTATTTAATTTTAAAAATATATCATTAAATATTATTATCTATAATTTTTGTTAAAATGGAATAACAGCTTTGGTTAAATAATCTGCGTTTCGTCGAACAATGGAAGTTATTATTTATTCCCTAAATCCTAATAAATATTTACTTTCTTTATTTAAAGTAGTTATTTTTCAAGATGTAATTAAAAATAGAACCTTGCATCACAAGAATAAAGATATAAAAAGAATTTTTTTTATAATTATAATTATTATATTATCTATACAATTATATATATATATAATTTAAGTTTAACTTCACTTATAACTCAAATAGGATTGTTTGTCCCAAAAAAAAACAATTTACTAGAATTCTAATAGAATTAGTACTAAATGTGTAGCTATATATACATATAAAGTAATTCAATTATTAATCGTATAATTAACAAATCATCCAAATCTTTTCTTCCAAGAAAATTAACAATGACGAAACAAGTAGATCATGATTTTTTATCGTTTCTGAAAGTTGAGAACTCCTTCTTAGTGCCTTGGGGTTGGGATCGAATACCTGTTGAGCAACACTATATGAAATTTCAAACGATTTGTTCTTATTTTTTCAATACTCCTATTCTTGAGGTTAGTGTTTCTTCAATTTCTTCTTAATAATTAATTAACTATTTATTTATTTTACGTCTTACTTTCTTTTTCTCTTCTTGTTTCTTTAAAATATATATATATATATATATATATAATAGGTTTCGAATATAAATAATTTAAACAAAATATTAATATTTATGCTCATAATATCTTTTTAAACCACAGGGAAATTTTTGATATTTTTTATTTTTATTTTACATGTGTTTACTTTAGTCATAATTATTATTTTTAATTCATGATCAACTCTGCTAATGTTGGTACGACTTTGTTGTGCAAGGAAACTTTTTGAAAATATAAAAGTAAATATATTATTCTCTCGTTTATATTTTTCTTTAAAAAAAAATTAAATTTTTACTTATATCGATCATATAAGATTATAAGTAATATTTTGAGATATATAAGTTAATATAAAATTATCACTCATATATATAAGTTAGTTCTATTTTATTCAATCATATATATAAATTAAATTTATTTTATTCAATCTTATATAGAATCTAGTTTTTTAAAATTTGTTTTAATACCCATTCAGGATTCTTTTTATAATTTGGTAATTTTATTCATGTTGTGACTCTTTGTACATACTTAAAATCAACAATGTATTAATTTGATATACTTTGGTAGGTTATTGATATTAAATATCAAGAGTTTGAAGACTCTAAGGAGGAAGAAGAAGAGGAAGAAGAAGAAGAGGAAGAAGAAGGAGAAAGAGAAGGAGAAAGAGAAGGAGAAGGAGAAGAAGTATTCATAAGTTGCTTTTCAATAATACCAGAAAATATTAATGAACACAAGGCAATTACTTCTTTGGAAAAAGAGGATCAAAGTTTTAGTATTTCAGAAAAATCAATTTCCAATGAGAAAAAAAATACATATATTAACATCAACGACGAAATGTCATTGCCAATATCATTGTTGTTATGATTGAATAATGGTGAATAATACGAGTGTTGTGATATTATAAAAAATTTAAACGTTTATCTCTTTTTTGTGCTACTATAATTAAAGGCTTTAATCATTTATCATAATCAAAAATTTATATTTATCTATTTTAAGATTTTATCAAATATCTTCTTGTTTTTAATAACATTGCACAATCATATATCAATACGCATATATTAAGAAGATTGGGATTCATACACTTTTAAGACAAAAAATACTATTATATCATAAGATAAATTGCTTATCATAATATTATTCTTGAATGCAATTAAATTATCTCTTAAACTCAGACACAAAAATATATCTAATGAAGAAAATATGTAAATTTTTATACCCATAGTTAACTCATAACTTCTTTGTTCTTACTTTTATCCTCGTTTCGTATCGAGTTATTGTAATAGCCTTCTGTTTTTTTTATAAAATTTTAATTTCATAAATTATTTTTATATATATTTATATTTTTAATTAATTTTTTTTATAATTATATTTAAATATTGATATATTTTTTAAAAAATTAATATTAAGAGATTAAAAAGTTTTCATCTAAAATTAATGACTTGATATAAATTGTTTAATCTAAAAGTAATAGTATTAATATGAATTGTTTAATTTAAAGTTAAGTACATAATTTATTAAGATTTAATTAAAAAACGGAATTGGATAAGGTTGTCACTTGTGGCCACTAAGTAAAAGTTACAAAATGATAGATGTCTACAAAGAATAAATATCTACAATAGATAAGTGTTTTTAAAAGTACAACAATTCAATCCTAATAAGATAATGAATAGCTATAAGGTTAATTCTTTCCCTTATATATATTCACATATGCGTACAATTATTATATCTAAAAATATCACTTGATCTCAAACAGAGAACCATAACTAAACACTCTTTTTTTCATATAATTATTAGAACGTGACTGTAGATCTTCTCTATCTATTGTCTTACAGTTATTGACTTAAACATCAAAAGGCCTAAGATCACCCCTACAAGGTGATCCAAGGTCTTAACAATTGGTTTATCTTGCAAATTCCACCGAGAACAATCCTACTTGGTGTTGACAAAAATTTATATCAGTATATGACGCTATTTGTGGGAAAGAAGTATGTTTTATTCATCTAAAAATTTCAAAATTGTTAACAAATTTCTCCAAGTTCTTAATCCGCTAAGAAATAAAATATAATTAAAAAGAGCTTGTGGACCTCAACATCGATGTTTTTTGAAAAAAGAACTTCAAAATTTTCTAATATACTATTTTCATCTACTTGACTCCCTAGACTTTTAAAAAGAGTAATGGATTAGACAACCAATTTCACCTTTTAAACCCTAACAACTAGTTAGGAGGATGAGTCTACTAACCTGTAGGCCATCCTTCTAGCTTCGTCGGAGCCTGCCAAAAATATGAGCACTGCATTTGGACCTGTTTGCCTACAATAGGCCTCACAAGTCATAAAGGTAAGGTGAGCTCAGACCTAAGCTCACCTGAACATGATGGAAAATGCATTCTAGGCCATTGTAGAGTGCCTACTAGAGCTATAGGTTCTTGGACCAATCATCATTTCAAAAAATGTTCCTACCACTTCCTCGAATGCCCAGAGTGCACAAGGTTAGACCCATAGCCATCCAAGGTTTAGCTGAAAAGATGACCGTCCACAACAAGACTCGAGTCTCATAGCGAGTAAGACTTTATCTATTTGGTAACCCTTTAATGAAAATGGCCTGTATGATAGGCATATGTCACTTATTAGTTGAGTATCACCTTCCTTATATGACTAGTTATATGAAAGTTGGGTTTTGGATGCACTAAAACAAATAGATGTCTTATTTTGTTTTATATAGGTTGATTTAGAGTAGAAAATAAAGAGAAACTATGTCGAATTTTTTTTAGCATCTAAAATGTAATAGGACTTACTTACATAATAGTGAACTTGGACTAAGTCCCTACATGTAATATGATTCATCAAAAAATATGAACGTTTTAGAACATGCTTCAATTATATTGGATATGGTTCTTTCCATTATAATAACACCATTCTTAGAGAAAACTTGAACACTAATTTAATATTGATATTTTATAAAAAAGATATTGGTGGTTGTAGGTATGTGAAAACAAGATATGAATAATATTATCGATATATTGAAAAGTACTACCTAGGTTGATTCGCGGACTAAGTCGCTCTCTTTAAGAAGTTTTGATGCTTTGCCCAAATTTGCGCAAACAAACACAACCCTGTTGTTCTTAGGATAAAACAACGCATAATCCTTTTTCTATCTCGGAACTTCATTACACTGATGAAGTCCAGAATGATACACCTCTAAAATATTTATGTTACTCAGAAAACTGAAAAAATAATTTTGACAAAGTAACTTGTATAAAAAAAATTAGAATCTATAATTTTTTTTGCATATGTCTCTCGTTTTTTTACTCTAAACCAACTTGTATAAAACAAAACAAAACATGACATCTATTTGTTTAAAGCATCTAAAACTCATTACTCATATAACCAATCATAGAAGGAAGATAATACTTACTAATAAATGACATTAGCCAATTATACACTCTTTTATTAAAAGGTTACAAAATAATTTACAACATAATTAGGTTACTAAGTAATTGAATAAAATCTTAGTAACTCTAAAAGAAAGAGAAATCATACAAAGAAAAATTAGTACTAATTTTGGCCTTTTTTTAAGATAGTACTCAAGTCTTCAATAAAAAAAATACTAATGTATGAGAGGAAAAGATTAAAATAAAAAAAGGGGTGAGTAAAAATACTCAATGAGTGGACATGTTTAGAAAAATTACAATTATAGAACATATTTATTTAATCTTTAATAAATCAATTGTAAAATATATATAGATCATTACATGAAAATATACACAAACTTTATTAGTGATTTTCAAGAAATAAACGTAATTGGAAATATATTTATGCATGTAAAATAGCTATAAGTAGCTTACAAGTTATAATTTATGAAAAGAAAAAATCTTACCAAACTCGCATTAGAGAAAAAAATTGGTCATATGTGTACCTCTTTGCACACGTAGATAAAAAAAGTCTTAATTAGATGTCTACTTGTAATACAAGCACAGGTAGGGGCCCATTCATCAATTATTGGTTTTTTATGTTACTGTTGAATTAGGGATAATATGCTTGTTTGATGATTTAAAAATAATAATTCTTACTAATATGCATAATTATCACATTTATGTCAATATATTTAGGGTGTAGAAATCTTCGTTCACCCACTTTATCCCAACATATAAGTGCCCTACATTTCCTACCATATAATGATTCGTAAAAAGTCATCTCAATGCTTGAATGTTAGTTATTATTCTAAGCAAATTCCATCAACGGGAGAAAATAATCCTCTTTCTTTTAAATTGTAAAGTATAAGCACATAACATATCTTCAAGAGTTTAAATAGGCCATCTATCTATGGATGAAATACAGTACTAAATTTCAACTTTGTTCCCATGGCTTCTATAGACGTGGCTAAGACACAGAGGTAAAACACATGTCTCTATTTGACACAATAGAGATTGTAACACCATGTAATCTAACAATCTCCCCCATAAATTTAACTAATCTATTAATTGAGAATGTTGATTTCATTGGTTGAAAGTGCGCTAATTTAGTCAATCTATCAATAACCCAAATAACATTATGACCATTTTGAGTACGAGGAAGTCTTATTAAGAAATCCATAGTGATGTGTTCTCATTTCCATTCAAGAATATGTAGTGATTATAACGATCCAGAGGGTCTCTGGTGCTCTGCCTTCACTTATTGGTATATTAAACACTTATATACAAATTCTACTACATCTTGCTTTATGCCTTTCTACCAATAATGGTCCTTTAAGGTTTGATTCATTTTAGTACTATATGGATACACTACATACGCAAAACTATGAGCCTATTCAAGAATATCCCTCATCAATCCTTATCATCAGAAACACATAATCTGTTGTTAAGCACTAAAGCATCATCATCTCAAATGGTTAAGTCCATTCCTGAATCGTTTTGCAATTCCTCTTTCAATTCGACTAGCATGGGATCTTGAGATTGAGCTTTACGAACTTTATCAATTAAACTGTTATCAATTAAATAGTGTCTTACCCAAAAACTAGTCATCAAAGCTCCTAAGACAGCAACTGGCAACTATACATCCGACTTCTTCCACTTAACAAGTAAAGGAAAATACATTGTTTTGAAATGAGCTAAGGAACTTGTTTTCTTTCTACTAAGTGCATCTGTAACCACATTATCTCTTCCTAGATGGTAGTCAATAACACACTCATAAGCCTTGAACAATTCTATCAATCTCCTATATTGTAGATTCAATTCTTTTTGATTGAGTACATATTTCAAACTTTTGTGATCAACGAAGATTTGACATTTTTCACTATATAAGTAATGTCTCCGTACCATTAGTGAAAAAACTAGTGCTACCAGCTCTAAATCTTGAGTAGGATAGTTAAGTTTATATGGGTTAAGTTGTCTCGAAGCATAAGCAATGATCTTACCATGTTGTAGGAGGACACATCTTAATCCTTGACAAGAGGCATCACTAAATACTACGAATCCACCATTACTTGAAGGAAGAGTAAGTATTGGATTAGAGCTTAATAGATCTTTCAATTCTTGAAAACTCCTTTTGCATTCATCATTCAACCTAAACTTTATATTTTTTCATGTCTAATGAGTTAAGGGTAAGGCAATCTTGAGAATCCCTCGACAAATCGGTTATAGTATCCAACCAATTCCAATAAAGTTTACACCTCAATCACATTGAAAGGTCTTTTTCTAGTTAAGCACAAACCCTATCTTTTGAGGGTCAACAAATATCCCTTTTTTTATATGACATGTCCCAAAAATATAACTTGATCCAACCAAAATTGGCACTTATTGTACTTGACATATAGTTTCTCTCTTATAGCGTTTGCAACACAAGTTTGAGATGATCTTTATGCTTCTTTTTATTTTGAGAATAAACCAAAATATCATTAATAAAGATGATAACAAATCTATCAAAGGAAGTATGAAAGATTTGATTCATAAGGTCGATGAAGGTGGTTGGAGCATTAGTTATCAAAAGGTATAACTAGAAATTCATATTGACCATATCGAGTTCTAAATGTGATTTTTGGAATGTCTATTTCTTTAAGAATACATTTTTCCATTATAGTTGGTTAAATAGATCATCAATATGAGGAAAGAGATACCTTTTGCATATGATGACCTTATTTTGTTGTCTATAGTCAATACATGACCTTAAGATACCACATTTCTATACAAAAGAAAACAACTTAAAAATGATATATAATACATTTAGGCCTTATGTATAATTAAATAAGCCTACTTAATTCACCTTAAAAACAAGATAGAAAGAGTAACTAATCATATAGCATGAGATGAAATTGGATAAGATAAACTCATCCTACAAAGAAAGTCAACTTTATAAAACATCAAGACAATTAATTACTTATAATATTTATATTAATTAATAAGTTGATCATTTAATTAAAATATTGTATAATAAAATATATATTCTCTTCTACAAAATATTGTATAATAAGTAGTTAAAATGTTTGAAATAATTAAGTAGACTATCTAATTGTATTAACTATTATAAATAGATAAATCTTGACATTATGAGAAAAATTCATTGATATTTTTGTTAACATTTTACCACAATATCCACAATTTCAAGGTAATTTATAAAGAAAAAATATATTTAAATGATAATGACATTTAAGAAATAATTTGTCAACATTATTAATAATTTAGCCAAAAGATATGAATATCATGTTTCGATGTAAGAATATGCAAAGTAGAGACATTGTAGCAACAATATTGGTGATATCGTTGACATTTTCATCCTTGGTTGGGATAACTATTATTCACTACATTGATAGGGATGTATGCCCTTGCTTGACACTGAGCCTTTTATTGCACTTAGTTCCACTTTATGGTAAGTTGAGCGTTCAATACGAGACTCATTAATTGGGATGCTTCTTTGCATAGTTTTTACCCTAGACTACATAACCTATGATTAGGGTGTGTCCTAGTTGTAACTTAATGCATTCAACTTGTATTAATCTTTTGGAAGTCTTGGCCCTAAGGCGCAGTACTCATATGCAGTGTCACACAAAAGGCTCTTGAATTTTTAAGTCAAGATAGCTTATAGTTGCTTGTCAAGTTGCTTCTTATTCATTGTCTTTCATAGGGTTGCATTCCCAGATGGGATACTTATGGCTACTCGGTACCAAGGCAGTAGAGCACTCAAGCCATGACCCCATTTCAAGGTCTAAGGTCGATTAAGAGGCAATTACAAAAAGTTAAGCTATTCTTCACGTTAGCTTTATCTCAAACTACAAACTTTGGTCAAGGTGCATTCTTATAGTCACTTAACGTGCCCAAATTTTATAGACTGTTAAGTGGTTTGGGCCTTAAGGCACAATACTCATCTACAAGGATACTTCTTATTCATTTCCTTTCATGTGGGTGCATTCCCTACCTAGGTGCTAAGGACTTTATTGTGCTCAACCCCTATTGGTGTCACACTAAGGACTCTGGACTGTCTCAAGTCCAAGTAGCTCAAACTTGCTTCTTCATTTGATGTTGGACCTTTTGTCTTGTTGAATCTTCTAAGTATGGCCATACATATACTAGGTACCTACAAACACAATTTTATTAGAATAAAAGTGTTTGTGAAGTATTGCTTATCCTTCTATTATAGTCGTGCGTTGTTTTGGCCCATGTAGATTCTTTATGCATAGCATCATATGCTACTTTCTATTCTTCTAAGACTACCATTATATTTGGAGCCCTAAGATGAGGTAATATGTAAGGACGATAGCCCTAGCCATATATAAAAATGAACTTTCTGAACTTTTGTTACGAGGCCTTCTTGGGCCATGTTTACCTTTTTAGTATATATCTTCAGGGCATTGTGTGAATCTCTATAACCCAGGAGGAGTTAAAATATGTTCTAGACTTCTAGATATTTTGTGAATCTCAATGGCCCAAAAAGATCAAAACATATTTGGGACTTGATGTATCTTTCCTACCAAGTGCTTTTGTAGGAGAATTGGGTAGATATCTAGAGTACAATTATTGGGTACTTTCACATACCTCTTTTGGAAATATTTCCTAGGGACGTGTGCATCCTTGGATAATATGTTATGGTTGGGCACCCTCTAGTGAGTCACAATCCAATTTATTAGATAATACTCTCACATAGAGTTGCAAACTTTATCTTTTATACACACATATCCTTGCTCTTGATTCATACACTTATTTACTAAGGATGCACTGACAATTATTTCTGAGGTTGCAAGGTATAGGGTGAGGATGTGATCTGGCTATGGACTAGCTAGTAGCTGTGGATTGCTCAAATATTCCTTTAGCTCTTCAATTTCTTTCTCACAACTCTAGTTTTAGGAAAAAAAATAGATTTTTAATGTAATATTTTGAAGAAAGGTGCACACTTATAAGTTATCCGTAAGATGAAATTGGTTAGAAAAGCCGCTCTTTCTGTCAATCTCTGGACTTTCTTAATAGTCTAAAGAGGTTTCATATCTACTCATGTTTTTATATTTTTATAGTTGGCCTCAATTCCTCTTTGGTTGACCATTAACCCTAATAATTTTCCTAAACCTACATCGAACACACACTTTGATCATATTTTGTTTCATTCCATATTTTTTCAAAATGTCCAAGGTTTCACCTAGATTAGTGACATAATCCTTGGTATGCATAATTTTGATAATCATATCATCTATATATACCTCCATTGAGTGTTAGATTAAGTCTGGAAATATTTTGCTAGCTAACCTTTGATATATACTACCAGCGTTTTTTAGGCCAAAGGGCATGACTTTGTAACAATATAGTCCTTGGTTGGTCATAAAACTTGTCTTTTCTTGATAAGGGCCATAAATCCAGGTTTGATTGTATCTAGGCTAAGCTTTCGTGAAAGAGAAGGCAACATTTGCTATGGTGGCATACACAAGATGGTCTATACATGGTAATGAAAAACAATCTTTTGGAAATGCCTTATTCAGGTTAGTAAAATTTACACATTCTCCATTGCCCATTGGCTTTTTTGATCAAGACAACATTGGCCAGCCAATTAATATAATACACTTTTATTATATATTCAATTTTTTATAGTTGTTCAACTTCTACTTTCATGGCAGAGTATTTTTCTTAATTGTATGATCTTATTTTTTGCTTGAAAAGTTTAAACTTTTGGTCCATATTAAGGTGGTATATTGTGATTTTTGGATCTATGCCAATCAAATCCTCATAAGACCATGTGAACACATCTTTACTTTTTCCTAGGAATTCATCTAACCTTTCTTGTTCGTTTGGTGGCAATGATATACCCATGTGGATGGTCTTGTGAGGCTCATCTTTAAATAAGGCTAGGAGGCATATCTGTTCAGTTGGTTTGGATGTGGGAACCTACCGTGGCAAGGGTTAAGTTCCTAATCAAGCATAACGGTATATGATACATCGTGGGATGAAAGTAACTTGGGTTCACCTTGTATAACCAGAGGTTGTTTGTTGGGTAAAGACCATACGATAAAGGTTGACCTATTAGGCAGTATCAGTTAGATCACACCCTAGTTGGTGACATCTATCCTGAATGACCATATCTTGGCATGTGACACTTGATTTAGATGGGCACTTCCTGACAAACCACCTCTTGATTAGTGATACCTAGTTTGGATGAGATTCCTTGGCTAGCCATCTCTTGATCGATGGTACTTGGCCTTGGACTCAGGTTCTGTCTCATACAGTCATCTTGTCAGCCAAAACCTAGATGGCTATGGGTCTAGCCTTATGAACTCTCGGTATTAGAGAATGTCATAGAGACATTCTCTATGATGATGACTGGTCCAAGAGCCAATGGATATAGTAGGCATTCTAAGATTGTTTTGAGTGTATCTTTCACTATGTCTAGACGGGTTGTAGTCCTAGCTTACCTTACCTTTTTGACATGTCAAGTTCGTTGTGGGTGAACAAGTCCAAATGTAGTGATTATATTTCTGGCAGGTTACGGCAGAGCTGGAAGGATGGTCGACTACTTAGCAAGCTAAACCTCCTAACTAGTTGTTAAGGTTTGAAAGGTAGGGCTAGTTGTGTGATCAATTACTCTTTTTTAAAGTCTAGAAACTCAAGTAGATGAAAATAGTAGATTATAAGATTTTGAAGTTCTTTTTTAAGAAAATACTATTGCTAAGGTTCACAGTCTCTTTTTAAATATATTTTTTATTTCTTAACAAGTCAAGAACTTTGGAGAACTTTTTTGAGTGTCCTACAACTTTGAAACTTTTAGTCGAGTAGAACACACTTATTTTCCATGAACAATATCAGATGTTGATACCAATTTTTGTCAACACTAAGTATTACTATTTCCTGTGGGATCTACATGATCAACAAACTGTTAGAACTTGAGATCATCTTGTGAGGAATGGACTTGGGGCCTTCGATGCTTAAGTCGATAACCGTAAAATGAAGGGTAAATGAGATATACAGTCTTGCTATAGTAATTATATAGAAAGAGAATGTTTAGTTGTGATTCTCTATTATAAGATAAGTGATTTTAAGATATATTTTATTATGCACAATATATATAAATAATAACTCATTAGGTTTGAGCTATTATAGTATTATAGACACTTATCTTTTATAGATATTTATCATTTAAAGATTTCTATTGATTGTAGTCATTTAGTTTTAATTATCTCTTTAATTATCTTTTAGGATAATCAAAAAATAATCTTTTAATATTTATCTCTTTTAAAATAATTAATATATAATCATTAATTCATTAAATGTTTAGGATAACTAAAAGATATATAAAATTACCCGAACACCGTATATATACACGTATACTTGTAGTTTAAGTTTAAATTCACTTATAACTCTATTAGGATTCTGATACAATTACTACTAAATGTGTACCTATATATACATATGAAGCAATTCAGTCACTAATCATATAACTAACAAATCATCAAAAGCTTTAATTTCTTCCAAGAAAATTAGCAATGGTGGACAAGTTCATAGACAATATTAATTTTTCTTCTCAGACGCAACAAGTAGAGCATGATTTTTTATCATTTATGAAAGTTGAAAACTCCTTCTTACTGCCTTGGGGTTGGGATTGAACACTTGAACAACAACACTATATGAAATCTCAAATGGGAAGCTTATTTTTCCAATACTCATGTTCGTTAATTTCTTCTTCTTTTTCTTAACTAATTAACTATTTACTTTTATATATATACTTGTTATCGTTATAAATGATTTAGATAAATAATAATGATATATTTAGATATAACTATTTAAATATAAAGATATTGAAAAATATAAAAATTTAAATTAATAAATTATTCTTAAAATTAAGAAATGTTTTTAAATTATTCATATATAATTAGATTGTATTTATTTAAAAGTCTAAATTATTTGGTAAAAATATTTATATTATAATTAGTAGTATATTCTCGTTATAAATGATTTAGATAAATAATAGTGATATATTTAGATATAACTATTTAAATATAAAGATATTAAAAAATATAAAAATTTAAATTAATAAGTTATTTTTAAAATTAAGAAATGTTTTTAAATTACAACTAAAAATACATATATAATTAGATTGTATTTATTTAAAAGTCAAAATTACTTACTAAAAATATTTATATTATGATTTGCCAACGTAACAGTTTTACAAAAATACAATTATATCTATAGCTAATGCAAATTATTTGTCTAAGAAGACAAAAAGACATATTTTAGATACAAATTTGATATATAGGGCAATTTTCAACATTTTTTATTTTTATTTTATATATATTTACTTTTATTGTTATTATTATTTTTAATTCAGGGCTAACGTTGATATGATTTTGCACGATTTTGTGCGAGGAAACTTTTTAAAAATATAAAAATAAATATATTATCACTCATATATCTAAAGTAAATTTATTTATTTAATTTTAGAATCTAATTTTATGAAATTTGATGTAATATTGCCAATTTATGTTATTTTTATAATAAGAATCGAAACCATTAATTATAGGCTATAATCTTTTTAACTTTTAGTGATTTACAATTTGATAATTTTACTCTTGTTGTATACTTAAAATCAATAATATATAAACTTTATATATTCTTTTAGATTATTGTCATAGAACATTAATAGCATGAAGCCTTAAAAAGATGATGAAGAACATAAAGTCTCGAAGGATGAAGTAGAAGAAATCGACATAGAAAGCTTTCCAATGATACTAGAAAAGATTAACGAACACAAGGCAATTATATTTTTGTATAAAAAGGATCAAACTTTTAATAAATTAGAAAAATCAATTTTCAATGAGAAAAATAAAAATAAAAATATTCAATGAACATTGCCAATACCATTGTTATTATGTTTGATTAATGGCATGTAATGTGAATTTTGTGATATTCTAGAAAGAATTAAACATTTAATATTCTTTATTTTTGTGATATTATAATTAAAGTTATATATCTATTTTAATTTTGAGATTTTATTATATGTCATGAAACCATGTTTTTAATATCATTAAAATATCAAGTATTAACACATACATATATTAACTACAATCTAATCATTTTTAATACACATAAAAATAGGATAAAAAATCAAATGATCCTTATACTCATCTTATATTTAGTTGAATGTAACGAAAAATAATCAGAATTAATTACTTTATTTTTATGTTTAAAAAATAGATCAAGAATGAAATTAATTTTTAAAAGAGAAAGAATAATTCTTTCTCCCTCTTAAATAATCAAAATTTCATCCATGATATGATTTTATTGTTCCAATTTTATTATTGTTTCAAATTTACACAACGTATATAAATTAACGCCCACGAAAGCAATTGTCTACCTCCCTAAATATTGCAAATTGCAGACCAAATTTTATGCCTCTGCGAACGTCTGTCTGATATTGCAAATTAAAATTACAAACATTACATAAATATTCAAATCTAATCCAAAATCCAAATGCAACTCATTTCCTAAAAATGCAGAAACATTGATGAAATCAAAAGGAAAAAAAACAGGGAAAAATGAAAAAAAAATCAATTTTTTTAAGTATGAGATTGAAAATATCCGTAAAGCAAGTTGTCTAAAAGCCTTCTTGACCTCAAATTCAGAAGCACCAGGTTGAATCCTCAAAGCCTTATAAGGGTCCGATATTGAAGAAGAATGATATGACGCTTTACCAAAATGGACCCTTTTAACATTTTTTTCTTCTTCTTTGACATTTTGTTATCTTTAAGCTGAATCCAAGATGGTTCATTATCACCAATAAACCCAGAAGTAGCAGTAGCCATAGTTATCAAGCTTGAATTTTTAAGACAATATCAAAAGCAAAACACAAATCTAACGAATACCCACCAATAAAATTTGGATCTTTATAAAGATATCAATCAATTTGGAATAATAATAAAGATCAATCAAGCCTTTAATAGTAATGGAACAATGGGTACAAGGATGGTTTAGAAGGTGTAAATGAATTTTTGAAATAGAAATAGTGGGTGTTGGTTTAATGTTAAGTTTGTTCGGATGGTATTATATTTTTTCCTTAAATAATTAAAAATAAAAATTATTATTTAATTTATTTTAAAAAATAATAATTAAATGATATTATTTAAATTTTATTGAATATAAAAATATAAAAATAATTTATAGTATTTTGAATCATGCCACAATCAGTAATAATTATTTTCGAATGAAAAATGATTGTCTGGATCCTTGAATGACATTAAAAACCTTTTTTTTTCTTTCTTTCAAGAGAGTAAAAGGCGTTAAATGAAGATTACATTTGGCTTTGAAATGGATGGATTTAAATGATTAAATTATCTCCGTAAATAAATCTCAAAAAAATTTATTTTTATAAATTATTAAATTAATAATTAAATAATGAATTTTTTTTCTTTTGTGACTTTTTTGTTCAATCAAAAGTAACATTTTATCCAAATTTTAAAAAAATAGGACTAAAATAATATTTTATCCTAAAATATATATATATGCTATTATAGTGACGATGGTTGTGTCACAACGTTATTTTTAAATATAATTGAATTATTTATTAAAATCAGACACAAAAATATGTTATTTCAATTCAATTTTAATAATATTTTATGATATAAGATTATTACACATCTTTGAAAATGTTTTATTAATATTACATGTCTTTGAAAATTTTATATTAGTCACGTGTCTTTGGAAACCTTTGTAATAATATTTTATGATACAACAATATTACATGTGATATGTATGGATGAACATCGCTTTGAAACCATAAATTTTAGGTCAATATGAATTTGATCCGATCCGAAACAAATTATGAATTATTCAATTCAAATCTGATTCGATGTATATGCCAATTCGAACAAATTTGAATTCGCAAATTTTAAACTAATCTGAAACCGATCCGATCCAAAAAATTATTTAATACAAAAATTATTCAATTCAAATCCGCTTTAAATACCAATCCGAACAAATCTAAATCTACCAATTTTAAGGCAATCCGAAACCGATCCAAAAATTATTTAATGCAAAAATTATTCAATCTAAATCTATTTTAAATATCAATTAGAACAAATATGAATACGATCCAATCGAATAAAGTCAAAATCATAATTTCAACCTATAAAATAAAAAATTACATAAAATCAAAGAAAAAATAAAAATAAAAATATTTTCCATACAAATTCAACAATAAATGACTATGATTAAAAATAATTCAACAAAAATGATCCAAAGGAAAAAAATTCAATACAAATTACATAATTTAACTCAAAATATACATAATTTTAACATAAAATTTAAAAATATTAAATTTAAATTACATCAAAATAAACACAACACTTTTAAAGTATTGTTCACTACAAATCTTAAATATGGGTTGGTTTTGAGATGATTCATTTAATAGAGCTTCTAAATCACGAAACGGCCAAAAGCATGGAGATCATGAATGCTATACTTGTTCATTATCTAGCCAATGCAAAACCTTCATTGTCTACCCAATATAAAAGACTACGAGCTTCTTCAATGTTTGCTCTTCCTAATAAAAACAGGTCATTATCGCACAAGAGTTTTGCACCACTTTGAAGCATTGGACATCTTTGTCCATAAAAAGGACTGCAATACAAATTTTAATTTACCATGAGCCTAAATATCATGATATATAAATATACAAGTATGTTCTTTGGAAACTATAAGTCAGCTCTTACATTGTGACCTACAACCTCATTAGATGATCTACTTTATCTATGTCGTGTTGCGCCTTTTCTGGACTCTGTATTTTTCAACTCCTTGCTCAAATTATCTGAAATAATTTATCAAACACAGAAATAAAATTAAAAAAAAACTGAAGTTCTCTAGAACAAGCTGAAAGAAAAATAAAAAGGAGCAATCTATTAGAGATTAAAATAAAATATGTGGGTTTTTACAGAATTCATAAAACACCAATCTCAAAAGCTAACCATGATTAATTTTAGAATAATCAAAACCAAAACCGAATATGCACAGGAAATCAAACATTCTTTTAAATTCTATGCGCATATAAACAATCTTACACTATAGAACTTGTTATACATGTTTATATGTTCATTTAGAAAATTGAAATAGAACTTATTACCCAACATTTTTTTTTACAATTGAATTAAAAAAACAAAAACAAGTTCCAAATATAAGAAAACAGAACTCGTTACAAAACGAGCCCTAATTAATCACATGAAAAGTTGGAGGAAAATATTCAATTAGATCCAAAATTGATCAACTTAAAATAAGATGAACAACACAACTGGTAAATTCATAATTATGTCTAGTATGCAGAGACGGCTCACTTAAGCAAAAATGCCTACAAAAATTTGTTGATGACTACCAACATCCAACTCTTTAATAACAACTAGCTTCAGCTTCAACAACTCATCAACCTGTCAGAGCTATTCCCTCACTAGGATACCAACAGATGTTATCTAAATTCCAACCAGTAAAACCAAAATGCAACCTCTCCAAGAGAACAAAATTTGATACATGTTAATTATTCATTATTCAGATATGCAACACTAGGACTCTCATTTTGCCTCAAGCAAAAATCCTACAACATGAAAAGGGTCAGAAACCAGTTAAATAACAGGAGAGCTTTGTCTGCATCTAATCAACCCATTGGAGCAACCAAAAATTAAAAAAAAATTGTATTATTCATTTGACTAAATGACAGACAAAACCACAAAAACGCCCTGTCAAAAAATAAACTCATGTATGAAAACAACCTAACTGTTATTTAATGTCGTAAGTTCCAAATATTATGAGAGACAAAGACTGTTGCTAAAACAAGAAGCTTATATGGCATACATCAAGATTGGCTTGAAGCTCAGCAGTAATATACTTTCTGGCTTCTTCATCCCGAAGTTTTGCATCCATCTCTTTACTGGGAGGATATTTTGGAAGACTAGAAGGGTCACAGGCATAAGGTTGGTTTGTGAAAAACTGAAAAATAAGACATAAGAACTCATTAATATTCAGTGAATACCAACCATATAGAAAATAAAAAAGAAAAGCATGGAGAAGAAAACAAAGATCAATACCCATTGATACCAACCACTTTTCCTGCACAACTTGACACACATATAGAAAATAAAAAAGCAAAGCATGGAGAAGAAAACAAAGATCAATACCCTTGTTCCAATAATACATGCTAAGTAAAAAAGATTTACCATATCCATCACGGAATGCATCTTCCACCAACTTCACTAGAAGAACATTTGCTCCTTCACAAACCAGCCCCCGAAATTCATGGTTTGGTTCTACCTTGCTATTATATAACCCAGAAAAATCGAAGAGTAATAGCTCATCACCAGATCAGAAGCGAACACACGTATAAGGGGGACCGATGAATGGTGGTTGGAGTCGGAACTGACGAACAACGACTGGAACTGACGATAGCGGCGGCAAGGGAAGGAGAGAGCGACGAGTATGAGAGACAGAGAGAGATGTGATTTCAGAGACAAATGAGATCAGAGTTTTCGTGCATCTCGCTCCAAATTTCAGTTTTATATTAGATTTAATTATAATATATTATTATATATATATTTTAAAATAATATATAAATACGTAGCATGAATTTGATTATTTAAATTTAAATATTTTCAATCCGAATACCAACTGATTAATAAAATTTAATATGAATCCGATCCGATTTTGAATCAAAATCATTCAATTTTTTCAGATTAAATCAAATTGATTGATATTTTGTTTATCTTTAATGATATAAAATAAATAAAATAAAAAATATTTGATTCCATGTAATTGTATTTTCTTAATTTATAAGATGGTGTAATGTGTCTATTTATTTATTTTTAATTATTATATTTTATAATATTTAAATAAAAAATATATATAATATTTTTTGTTTATTTTTATTTTATTAATTTAATATTATCATTATTTAATATTTTAATTTAAAAATAAAGATATCATTTAATTTTAAAAATATTATTAAATAATTATTATTTTTAATTTTTGTTAAAATCATTTTTTTTAATATTTTAAAAGATTGAGATTATTTATTAAAAAATAAGGATTTTAATGATATTATTGATGTTTTTTTCCCAAAAAAGGGTATTTAAAAAAAAAAATTAAAACTATTACAATTGGCCTTCTGGTGTTTGTAGAGTGAGAGAGTGCCGCCAGAAACCATGAAGGTCAAACCCTCACCGTCGACGCCTACGCAGACGCAGACGCAGACGCCTACGCAGGCGCCGCTTCAAATTCTGAAACCAGACGATGATGAAGAAGAGGATTCAGAGGTAAATGGCTGCAGAAAAAACGAGTTGCAGATCGTCCTTGCAGCCCCACCTTTCTCACTTCCCGACGATTGGATCGTCGAAGAAAAGCGCCGTTCCATGTCCGGCTCTAACCCTGGAAAAATTGATAGGGTCCGATTCTCCCTTCCTCTCTCACTCTCTTGAATTTTTTTTTATTTCAGGTTAGAATTGGTGTAAATTTTACAAGTATTCCGAATTAAGCTTTACTTTCTCCACTTTTTGTTAATTTTTTTTTTGTATTTATATTTGTGTTCTTAGCAGAATGTAAAATAAGAATTAGATGATTATGGCCTTTTTTCCTAATATCGAATGCGATTTGTGTTGGTCTGAGTGACCAGATAAAGGGAATTGGGGCTTTGGGTTTCTCTCTCTCTCTCTTTCCTAGCTCAAAGGACTTGGTATGAGAATCCACCATTTGTAACAATTGAAAGTCAAATGCCTATTGTTAAATTATTAACGTTTTATGGTAAGTGAATATTGTAAATCCTTGAAGAGAAGTGAACTTGTTGGATTTTGGGAGTTCAAAGATGATTTAGCTTTGGTTGCTTCTGATTATTTCTCCTCTTACGTTGCTCAACTTAACCTTGACTTGATGATCTAAACCATGACTTTTATTTCCTGCTTGCTGCTCTCACATAACATCTTGATTGTGGCTTGCAATTTGTTCTTCATTTCCGGGTTCTGTACATAAATATTTTCTACAGATGGGCAATGACCTTAATTTTTCAAGGTGTTAAATGTATTCCACAGTGGAGATTTTGGTTAGCGTAGAAGGGTTGATTGGATTATTGACTATCAATAAATTTGGAAGAGAATTATGCTTTTAGTTGACGAAAAGAAATTCTATGGACAGATATCATTGATTATTTTGTTTAGTGCCATCACGGAAACTTACATTTCACTCATGCCTCTTCATGATGCTATGCCAAGTAGATGATTGATGGCTCTATGCCATCACTCAAAACGTTAAAATCTGACTTGTAAATATTTTAAAACATTTGTCCATCCCATCTCGTAGGAAAGTTTCTAGCAAATAGTGATTTGTTGATGCTAGATCCTCTGGGTTTCACTTTACTTGATGTCATGCCTTCTGACATCAAGTTGTGCTTGAAAGAAAATAACCTTTGCTATTAAATATTTGAATCGTAGAATATTGACATGTGGTAATCATCAAAAAAGAGTAAACAAGTATTTTTGAGACTCCCATTGAAACAGAAAAAGTGGTTGTCTTGATGTTAGGCTTACACTACTTTAAGGTATTTTATTTGAAGTGATATAATAGTTTCCAAATCTTACGCCATCTAAATTTCATTGCAGTATTACACTGAACCTCTCACAGGAAAGAGATTTCCTTCACTATTAGCTGTTGAGAGACATTTACGAGAAAGTGAACTGGATACGCCTATGAGGAAGCCATCGAAATCAAGCAACAAATGCACTGTAAGCTCTGGACATCTTAACTTTCTGTTTAATGTTAAAATGAAAACAACAACTTGGTTTCTGTAGTGTTAATTTGACCTGGAAATTCCTTAAACTTTGAACTTCAACCAGTGAAAGATACATATGCTTTAGCTGTAATATGATTCATAAAAAATCTGACAGTTTTAGAATATGCTTCAACCAGTGAAAGATACTAATTTAATGTTGATATTTTCTAAAAACATAGCAGTTCAAATTGAAAGGCTTGATTGTTACTAACCTTAAAATATAAAGAATATTCTTTGCTAAAATGAATACAGATGCAGATGCGATCCGTGCCCCGCATTGTCAGAGCCGCTGGCACCTCACCTTTTATACTACCTGATGATTGGATCATTGAGAAAAAGAAACGTAGCAGTGGAAAATCTGCTCATCTCTTTGACAAGGTAACTCCTATTTAACTTGTTTCTTCAAGTTCTAATTAATTGGGGGTAAAGTTTCATTATATACCATTCGGTCCTGTTGTATAAATAGACACTTATGTTATGCAAGTGCTATTTTACGCACACACGCATATGCACTTGGAAACACACACATTCCCATGTTAAACTTGTACAATTATAGACAGTTAGACACATATCCAGTTACTATTGTATTTTATGTTGGACATTGGTGTCCTGCAAAAGCTATTCCCCAGAACGAGACAAGATCTTGATATTTATTTTTGTAACCCGAGCAGGTTTTTCAGTTTGCAGTGCATTAAAATGAAGATCTGTTGGACTTCAAAGCTTTTTTCACTTTCTAAAAATACATGGAAAATGTGATAAGTTTTATGCATTCATTAATACGTGCAGTATTATATTGAACCAGAGACTGGACAGCGGTTCCGCTCCTTAGTAGCTGTTGAGAGATACCTAAGAGAAGAAAAGGAAGATACAATGTTACTTAAGGAATTCAAATGTGCCAATAAAGTTAAGGTAGGTTTGGTTTTTAGCAACTATTTAAAAAACGATTAGTTATTTCCTCATGAACCATCGCTCAATCTAGTGCTGCTACTTTTTCAGCATTCTCTTAGACATGGTTTGAAGAAGGATAACATATCTAGTAAGGAGTCTTTACTAGAAGATGTTAAGGAATTTACAAAAAAGGCCAAAGAAAATATAACTCTGCAGAAAACAACCCGAAATGAAGATTGTTTTAGAGTGAGTTTAGTAGCTCTTAAATTTCGTATAGAACATTATTCTTCTTTTTCCTATCATTTCCCTTTTTGTGTTGCTTATAATCTTTAATTGTGTTGTCTCCTGCCTCTTTTTCAGCATTCAGAGCATTCCAGAACTTCAAAAAAGATAAATTTCAGAGAGGAGGACAATGCCTCAATGGATGATTTTGGACGTCGACCATCAAAAATAAACTGGGTTCTTTCTGCTCCTGGCGGAAACATGTGGCAGCCTTTCATGGGTGAATCCTTGGTCCCAGATTATGTGAAGCAAAGATGGTCTGAATTATTTATATCATCTATACGCCACAATGAAAAATTACCATTTTAGTAGATTCAGCATTGTTTAGGTACTTGTAGATTTTAAGTTCATTTTGTATTGCCAAAATGCATATGGAAAAGTGTATTATATTGAATGTATAGTTGTGTATGACACTTCTCATGGTCATGGCATTTGAGAAAAAGAGTAGATTCTACAAGAAACAGATAGTACTTGCTCATTTGCAGCAAAACACATCAAACAGCCCTCTATCATTTTTGGTGGTGAGTGTAAGTTTAGAGAGTGCTGATAGGTATTTTTGTTGTGTTTTAGTTAAAAGTAGTTTATGTCAAAAATTATTTACAATAAAAGTGCTTATAGAAAGCACATAGTTTGTGCTTTTGTTAGGAAGCAAAATGTGCTTTCTGAAAGCACAAGAAAACATACTACAAAAGTGGTAGGGAGTAAAGGAAGCTCAAAATGTGCTTTTAAGTTCTTAATTTACTTTGGGTAAGATTTTTCATTTGATTATTTTTTTTGACAGTCGAAAGTGCTTTTGTAGAACTTACAAAACATAAGCAAACGGTAATTTGAGTACAAAAGCTCATAAATGGTATGATTCGTATTTTTTTTTTGCTAACAATTATGATATATATATATATATATATATTTACACTTTGTTTTTAGTTGGGATGTTTAGGTTGCTTTATTTTGTAAAAAGTATATGTAAGTTTAATTTCTTTCAAATGTTTTTTTATGCGTTTAATTAAGAATAAGTCTTGTTATTTAATAAAATGAGAAATGTTAAGAATATACAAATTTATATATATTTTTATAATTATATTATTTATATTATAACATATGATAAAATTATCTTGAAAAATGAGAAATAATTTATTTTATATATAGTTATATTATGAGAAATCAATAAGTGACATATGTGCAAATTTATAGCAAGAATTTTTTAATATGCAAAGAATACTTTATCCCTTTAAGTTTATTGAGTATGATATTTTTTATGAAGTAAAATTGAACTTGCCTATCTTTTAAAGAAATAAGGACTAATAGATACAAACATAAATTAATGAGTAGATTTTTTTTATTTTTAATCCAATAAAAAAATATTTTTTTTTATGTTACAAAGAAATATATTTGTAGCATATGTTTTGCCAAACATGTGCACTGCTTTTAAAATAAAAATATATATTTTTTACGTTATAAAAAAAATATAACATGTTTATATTATTCAATTGATTTTACTTTTAATCTTATAACAAAATATATATTTTATGTTATAAAAAAATATAATTACACTATGTTTTTTGCTAAACGTGTTCATTACTTTTTAAATATGAATTTTTTTTAACATTATAAAAAATATTTGTATAACATGTGTGGAAATTTTCTTATGATTCATAACTTCTTTTTTTTTTTGTAAAATCCTTTGGTTTATAATTTTTTATCTCTCTCAAATTGTATGATTCATGGTTTTTGTTCTTAAATCTTATGATTCATAACTATACACAAAAATTTGATAGGGGTATAATTTATTGTTTATTAATAAGCTCGCATAATTTAAGCACCAAATTACAACCCTTTACAATATTTATTAAAATTTGTGATATAAATAGCTACCTTCGTGTTTATAGATGATCATATAAATAACTTTAATTAAGTAAATTTTGACATATTTTTTATTTTTAAATGTACATATTATATATCACACAAGAAGAATCTATCAACCGGTTTCTATTATATATCACACAAGAAGAATCTATCAACCGGTTTCTATTATTAATTAAAAAGATACACATAAAATTCACAATTTTTTTATTATAAATTTTATTAAAATTAAAATTGATATAATAGATAATTATTAATTTATTTTTTTCATATATAATTAAGTATATAATTGTTTTAATAAAATTTTCTCCATTAATTATACCCCACCCGTTACACTTTTTTTTTAATTTATAAAAATGAAAAGATAAAGTAACATATTAGTTGTTCATTCGAAATATGTTTGTGAACTACCCTCTTACCTAAATTAATATACCACGTCATTTAAAGTTCAACCTAAATTTCCGATATTTACTATATTCCTTTTTAAATGCAACTAGACCTTGTTCATCCACTGTATAACAAAAGCAATCTGCTAGACAAGACAAAGTAAAAATAAAAAATAAATAATGAATTTTAAATTTCTTAAATACATCTCCTGAAAAATAAAGCAAATGTCTCATATGCTTTGCCATTCTCTCTCTCTCTCTCTCTTAAATCTGAATGAGTAGCGAGAAATATGCTTTCTGAAGCCTAAAGCACCAAAGTTTATGTCTTTCAATTCCCTTGCTACATTGTCTTAAAAAAACACCAACTCACATACCTTCTTTGTATAATTCATCACTTACCCACATACTTTCACTAACTTGCTCTTTCTATTTTCTCTACCTCTCTCTAATTTCTTGCATGCTTCTTACACCCTTTACATAGCTATTAACAAACTTCAAGTAACACTCTCTATTTGGGTGCTTTTTTGAATGTTGTAAGCTTCTATTTCTTTCATGATCTCTTTGTGTGTTTGGTAAATATAATTTTTATTGTGTTTTCTTTAAATGGGTATTTAGCTTTTTTGTGGATTATAACGATATATGTTTGATTTTTGTTTTTGTTTCTAGGTTTTTATTCAATTGAGTTATTGTACGCTAATGGGTCCTATTAGAGGATTTAAAAAGAGAAAGAAGACTGATAAGAAGCCTGATGAAAATGGTTCTGCTTCTGGGTCTTCGGAGAAGGAGGGTTCTTCAGATTGGTGGGATGAGTTCTCGAAAAGAATCAGTGGTATGTTTTATTTTATTCTATCGTTGATTTAACTAATTTATTTGTTGATTGATTTTACTATTTTTTTCTGTTCTATGCTTGTTTTGTTGAAATAGGGAAAACACTTATAGCATGAAGTAAACCACTTGATACAACTTACTTGTCATAAATTTAACGACACTTTTTCCTTTGTATTTTAATTAAATCTAATCAATGGTCAAAAGTTTATTCACCCAAGTGCTTTTGCTGCCTCAGTGGTGCTATAAAGAATTACTTGTGAAAAAGCCATATTTTAATGGATTGGTTGGTTGTCTTCCCTGTGTTTTTTTGAAATCTGGTTGTTGGGTGAAATTTCGATTTTTGTTTATAGTAGTGGGTCAAATTAATTTTCTTATTTTCTCGTTCAAGTCATATGTTGGTATATATTGAATGCATTTTGATTTGATATAAGAAGAATACTTTACTTGATCCTTCTCCAAAGTTAATTCTTTTGTCTTTTGTTCTTGTTTCATTTGACTATCCGAAGGTACAAGAGGATAAGGTTGTAGAGTTTTGATGATGACTGGTATTATAGTTTTATGCCTGTGACTTGTATAGTTATTTTATTTGTTATTCCAACTACTAGGAATTTATACTTATCTTAGCTTGGCAACAGAATTCCGAGTAGACATGTTTTTCCCTTTTCTTCAATTTACTTTTGATAAGTCTGAAATACAATATTCTTAATGTTAGGATGAAACTTATAAGCTATAGATCTTTAGATAGAATTCAGAATGAACTTTTACCGATATAGATGTCCCTACAGAGATATCTTCTGATCAAGCTTAGGCTTTTAAAATATATGTATTTAGTGAATAATTGATCAAATCTTTTAGATTTGATGTTGAAGGTTCTCCCATAATAATAATTCAAATCAATATCTTCAAATCTCATTCTTCTGTCATAGAGTTAGATGTGATAATAGAGTGGTACACAGTTATCATTTTTTTTTCTTTTTTGTATTACTTAGAAGTTTTAAAATGGTTGGACCCCTGCTTTTGTTGGAACTCGGTTATGGTGGTGGTGTAGGAAAACTTTGAAATGGCATCACCTTTAGAGTTTTTTTATTGTGATATTTGTTTTCTTCTATCAATCTCAAAGCCTTTAATTTTTCTCGTCCTTTCTCTGTGTGAACAATAAGGTAGTATGTTGTTTTTCATGAGATTTGACGAACAAAAGACGATTGTTTTATTTTTCTATTTATTTGTGAAACATTGTTTCTAAATTATAGGAATAAGAGTTAAATCCTAATGCAGCTCTTTAATGCTGATTTACTTTTCAAGCCCAAAATTGATAATCCAAACAGAGTTTTGATTTGAAAAACAAACTATTCCATGTAAATGATGACTAGGTTAAAAACGTTTAGTAAAAATTCTTGATATTGACATTTGTAGTTGAAACTATAATACGTTTAAGATTTTAAACATGATTCAATAGCAAACCCAAACCGAAGTTTACAACACCTTTGCTGTGTATTAGTGTTTGCACCCACCCACAGGTACATAAAGAACACTGTATAGACTTTGTAAATCTTACAATATAATCAAGGAACCTTACTGAGGGTTGTTATTTAAGATTTTGGAGAAAGCACTTATCTTTTCTGTCTCAGCTTTCTGAGATAATTATATTTATGCTAAAATGTACTAGATCCATGATGTCTAGATGAAGATTTGATTGGCTCTATTTTATCAAAAGAATAATCATAAGAAGTTATAGTAAAAACACATGGAGTGTTTTAGGCACTGGAGGAATGACATACTTTCTTACATTAAATTGTTCTAAAACTTGATGGGTACTAAACACATGTTCTAGGTTTTAAAGCAGCTGGGTCCATTTCGCATGACTCCTGTAAGAATGAACTTACTCAAAACATCATTACCGCAAAGTCATGTGTTCTGATAACTAATATTTTCTCACTCCTCAAATATAAGTATGTGATACATATATGCAGTAACCCTATTGAATAAGATGAAGATTTCCTTTGCAACGATGTAGATACCTGAGAAGGAAACTCCAAATAGGGAAATGCATGGCAATAAACGAAAGCCGAAGATTCAATGGTTCATGTTATTGAAGTTCTGAGAATGATTTCAGTTCATTGATTCAACAGTACAAGAGTTGGTATTTTGCATAATTTATCTGCTTACGATACTTTTTTACAAATTGTGACCTTTTTGGAATGGTCAAAATGCAATGAAGTAGATGGCAATTGGGTAGGTCAGTTAGGATAAAATTTTCATTTATGAATAGAACTAGTTTTAGAAAAGGGAATTCTTTGGGAAACAAAATCTTACTTGTTTCAAATGTTCGTAAAACATCTCTCTCTGATGCATAGATGAAAAATATAAATTATCTTTGCAAATATATCATTTCTTACAGTTTAATTCCTATCATGATCTTTTGCTTCATGTCTTACCACCTTTTATGCAAATTGGTTTTATGGGAAATTTTTTATCAGTCTAGGGTTATGTTACACGGATTCTTTTAACATACTTGGTGTAAAACTAGTTCTCTGATGAAATTCATTGAACTTTGAATCTGATACATATGACAGAATGTTGAATGTTGGTATTAATATCATCCCGCTATACAATCTACACTTTCATATCAATAAAGTTATCTGTAGTTAATTGTTTCTGTTTCAAAGTTGTTATTGGTTTGATCATGGCATCATGCTAGCTATATCATCTCCAAGAAATATTTTTGCATTTAGCTCCATTCAAAATTTTAATTTCTCTCCACAGATAAGTAACTTGATGAATTTTAGACTTAAAATTTTGAATGATAACACGATGTTTGTACAAAACTGTTGACAGGTCTTCAATGTCCATCAAAAGGTTTTCACAAGTTTGAATCAATTTTTAAGATTTCCCGTAAAACTTTCGAGTACATATGCTCACTAGTTGAGGAAGATATGATGTCTAAGTCAGCACATTTTGTGTTTACAAATGGTAAGCCAATGTCATTGTGTGATCAAGTAGCTGTAGCTTTAAGAAGATTGAGCTCTGGGGATTCACTTGTGACAATTGGGGATTCATTTGGGTTGAACCATTCAACTGTCTCTCAAGTCACATGGAGATTCGTGGAATCAATGGAACAAAGAGGGCTTCACCACCTACAATGGCCAGCCACAGAAGAAGAAATGACAGAAATTAAATTGAAGTTTGAGAAAATACAGGGCTTCCCTAATTGTTGCGGTGTCGTTGACGCAACCCACATCATGATGTGTTTGCCTGCTTCAGATCCTACAAGTAACGTGTGGCTCGATCACGAGAAGAATCATAGCATGGTCTTGCAAGCAATTGTTGATTCTGAGATGAGGTTCCGCGACATTGTCACCGGGTGGCCAGGTAAGATGAAGGATTGGTTGGTATTTCAGAGTTCAAATTTCTGCAAACTTTGTGATAAAGGAGAGAGATTGAATGGTCAAAAGGTTGAGCTCTCAAAAGAGACTGAAATACGAGAGTATATAATTGGAGATGTTGGCTATCCATTACTGCCCTATCTTGTAATTCCTTATGAAGGAAAAGAAGTCTTAGATTCAAAGGCAGAGTTCAACAAGCGTCATTGTGCGACTCGGGTTGTGGCGCAACGGGCATTAGCGAGATTGAAAGAAATGTGGAGGATCATTCAAGGAGTGATGTGGAGACCTGATAAACATAGATTGCCAAGGATTATATTTGTTTGTTGCTTGCTTCATAACATTGTCATTGATATGGAAGATGAGGTGCAAGATGAGATGCCTTTATCTCATAACCATGACTCAGGTTATCATCAACAAATATGTGGATCCGTCGACATAAATGGTGTTGATTTGAGAGATAAGCTCTCTATCTACTTGTCAGGAAAGTTAACACCTTGATTAAATTTTTTTCTTCCATTTTTCGATTGGATTAATAAGGTATAAAGATTGTAGTTGTTAATTTGGAACTGTTTTTGTGATTCTTAAACCAAATTTGATGGATTCAGTTTCTTTTATTTTAATTGAGTGTATAATAGAGTGAGGCTTGAGAAGTTAGGAAGGGTTTGAAACACGTGATTTTATCCATAATAGTCATTTCTTACACAATAGTTTAAAAATGGGTTTAAGTGAGATTTTTTTTAAAAAGAGGCAACATCTTACCTTGAAAGTAAAGTTTTTAATCAATTTTATTTAAAAAAAAAGATAAATTAGTTTCATTTTTTAAAACATAATTATTATAAACATAAAAAATATTAACATCTTATAAATTTATAATTAATTTTAAATACATAAATATTTTTTGTCATATCATATATTAAAATTTTTATTTTAAAAAATTAAAAATAATTTATTTTATAATAAAATAAATATAAATTTATATGTATATTTAAAATGATATGCTAAGTATTTTGATAATTCATAAATAATATAATATATTATTATTATTAATAATAAATAAATTATAATTATCATATAAAAAATAATATTTATAAAAATAATTAAATTATTAAAAAAAATTGTGAAGCCTCTCAATCCAACTTTCTACAAGATATAATACAAACATAGAATATTATATCGTAAATTTTGCGTAAAAATATTATTTAATATAATATAATTATAATTATTTTTATTATTAATATACTAAAATATATAAATTATATCTAATTAATTATATTTTAATACTTAAATAAAATTATTATTTATAAATATTTATTTTCTTAGTAATAATTAAAATTATAATAATATATATGTTACAATGTAATCTATTTTTTAATTTTTATAAATACCCTATGATATTAATTGAATATCACAATATATTATGATTTTCAGTTTTTTATAACTTCAAAAATTATTATAATTTTTTTTTATTAGAAACAATAATCAAAACAATAAAGAAAATAAATAATGAAAAATAATATCTGTATTTTATAATATAAATCAAAATAATAATAAAAATTAAAATTTTATCTCATATTAATAAATATATAATTTATTTATATTTAAAAATTATAAACGATAATTAGTAAAATTTTTAATAATTTAATTTTTTTTATTTTAAATTATTTTATAATAAAATTTTGTTAATTTATTTCTTATATAAAATTATATTTTTTTATTATATAAATATAAATTTTTTTATTTTTTATTTATAATAAAAATAAATTATTATTTATTAAAGATTGATGGATAAGTATATTTTCATCTTGTTTTAGAAAATAAGAAGAGAGAGAAGAAGAGGAAGAAGATGTGGTTTGGAATTAAAAAAGGGTGAGGAAGAAGAATTTAAAGACAAACTGTTTAGTAGGTAAGATGTTGCCTCTTTTTAAATAAATTTGACTTAAGTTTTTAAACTATTGTGTATAAGATGGTTATTATGGATAAAATCCTTGAAACACATTTTTATATGAAAAGTCATGTATTGTAATTTTATTAATAAGTGTATTCAGATTTATATAATATCTAATAAAAAATTATTAAATTAATTATAATTGTGATAGATTCATGATAAATAAAATAGTCAAATGTCTCGTAACAATGAATCAAGTGCACAAATTGCCCAAAAACCCAAATCTGATCTCACAGATCTCGATTTATGAAATAATAATATATTATAATTGAAAATCCATAATAGTATAAATTGTATACGATGAATTAGTATATCAATTTGTATATATTTTATATATGAATAAATGTATATTATATACAATACATACATATAATAAATATAAATTTTATATAGAATTAACATATTATGTTGGAGTCATTTGATCATGCGTTAAAGTAAAAACTCTAATTGGTAGGATAAGAATTCCATTTCCCATGTTTGAAAAGTCTAAAAAATGGTCCCCAAGACTACTAGAATTTAGAAGCAAGTACCTAAGTGCCGAAATCAAGGCCAAAGTTCAACCCTAATACTAGAAACTACAAATTCCAAAGAAACAATAATCAAACTCTTAAGTTATTTTTCTGATCTCATTTAGCAAAAAGAAAAAGAAGAAAAAATCTACCCTTATGTTTTTGCATTTAGAGATATCCCTTATTTCTTTTTATAAAAAAAATGTAGAATAAATTAATACGTATTTATTCTATCGTATAATATGTCTGTATATTTACAAAATATATCTCATTTGTTCTCTAAAATAATATACAATAAAATAGTAAGTAATTATTCTATCACTTAATATATAGATAATTATAATAAATGATATAATTATATATAGTTATGGTAATGTAAGTGTTTTATGCTTCTATATATGTGGACTTTTTGTTTATACAAAACACTTTGTCCCCTTTTTCTATGATTCAGGACTGATAAGCTTCAAATAGTAAGAAAACAGATTTCAAATTTATAAAGCAAGGTTTTTCTTCCGTTCTACTTTCTAACTTAACGAAGAAACTCAAGTATTTTGCTCTCTCCTTGACCACCACCACCACCACCACTACTACTATTACAAGAGGTAATAATGTTACTCTCTTTATCTTTCTTGGCATTCAATGTCTTTGGCTTCCTCGGTATGCATTTAGATCCAATCCCTTCTATTTATTTCTCTCTCTCTCTCTCTCTCTCTCTCTATATATATATATATATAATTATGAGTTGTAAACTACTGTAATTAAAAAGTGATGAAAGTGTATGACTTTAATATATAAAAATTTAAGGATAATATGATGAGTTTAAATAGAAACGATAATTATTTTATATATATATATATATATATATATATATATATATATATATATATATATATATATATATATATATATATAATAGTTATGATTATCATGTGACATGTATTCCCAAATTACATAATATCACTTAATCAGACAGAATATAAAAAAAGTCAAAGAATTAAAAAAAAACTTATTAATTTAAAAGGTAATCTGCATAACTCGTAAAAGATTTGTTTGGTTGATTATTTTCATCAAAAGGGTTATTTAATTAATGATATCAACTCAATATCATCGTTAGAGCATTACCAAAATGTCACAAAGAAAAAACAATTTTTCTATTAATATTTTAAGTTATTTTCAATTTTGTTTGAAAAATCGGATATATTTTCCCTATTCTAAGTAGTTACTATTCACTTATAATTTAAATGAATATAACTCAAATTAACCCGACAAAATAATGCTATTGGAAATATAATGCTAAAATAAACTAAAACAGATATTAAAACAGAAATATTAAAGCAGAAAAATAATAACACCATAAATTTAACGAGGTTCGGTATAAATGTTACCTAGGTCCTCGGGCGTCGTTGACCACTTCCACTATCTTCAAATGAATGAACTTCAAAATTACAACTAATTGGGCAAAATTGAGCTAATCAATTACCCTTACAAAAAAGATGAAGATTTACAAATTTTGGGATGTTTACAAATGGTGAATGAGGGCTTTATTTATAGCCTCAAAACCAACACCCATCTTCATTCCTAATTAATGTGGGACTTTTCTAATTTTCTCACTAAGGAGCAATATATAACAAATTTCATATCTTATGTTTTTTTTTTACTATCAATTTGATACCTCACTTACATTTTAAATTTACTATTATTTTGATATTTTCGTAAGGCATGAAATTAAAAATAATTTGAAATATTTAGTAAAAAGAATGAACATTTACCCCAAAGAAAGAGAAAAAAGATAATAGGGTTAGGATTTTGATTTTTTTTTAAAGAAAACAAATGAAATGTTATAAATGCCCATTCGACCTTTTCCATCCATAGTTAACATTTTTTCAAAAGAAATACTAAAATGATAGAAAATTTAAAACATAAAGTATCAAATTGATAGTAAAAAATATAAGTTATGAAATTAAAAATAATTTAAAATATTTAGTAAGAAAATGAACGTTTATTCTATCATAAATATATTATAATCATAACTGACGTGATAGTTTCTCATTAGATACAATTATATTGTATTCTATTATATTTAACGATAATATTATACCACATAATTTTAAGATTCATAGTAAACTTATGATATATAGAATTTGATGAACTTACGCTAAAATCATTAAATTTAATTCTTTAATATACCTTAGATTTTTAATTAATACGTATAGATATTATTTCACTCTATATTTTAGGAATTAAACTGTCACATCTTAACATAGTTTAAGAGTGTAATACAAACACAAGTTTTTGAACATGTTTTTTTGTAAATGATGTCATTTAAAATGTGTAAATTAAAGTATATCGTTCAAACCAATATATATATATATATATGCAGAGACAACAGGAATACTTCTTTATATATATATATAGAGAGAGAGAGAGAGAGAGACGGGAATACTTCTTTCTTTAGTACTGCGCATTACTGGTAAAACAATCTCTCCATAAATTATAGATTTTTTTCCGAACTTTTTACCCCAAAAGAATAAGAGCGAAGAAAATAATTGTTAATTGCAATTACCAATTTTAATTTAAGTAGAAACTCTAGAATATAAAGTTGAGTTATATTAATATTTACTATCTAATTTAAATTAAATTTATTTTATAATATATTTTAATTACTATTTATTTTATTATTCACTTTATCCATTTTTATTTACATATATAAAGATTTGTTATAACATTATGATTATTTATTTATAATTATCTATTTGAGATATTTTGAAAATAATTATTGATTATTTATCTTTTCATATAAGATATCTAATATATATATTTATTAGGGATACTCTGTTAATTAAGACAACTCATTATTTATTATATAATATGTATTAAATTACACTCAATAACAAATAACTATTGCTTTTGTATTTCATCTCGTTACTTTAAGTATTTTTTTCCTTTTGATTTCAAAGAATCGTTTTTCTCGTTAATATTGAAAAATTGGTAAATCTAATAGAACATTTTTATTGAGTAAATAGATTTTTTTATTATTGAATTTTGGGTTTGTTATAAAAATATTATCAAACTTTGATTTGTTATTTTTATATCATTAAAATTTATAATTGTTACAAGTATACCATCGAATTTTTTTTGTTATTTTCATACCATTAAATTGTACAAAATATTACAAAAATATCATCAATGTAGAACAATTAATGATAAGTTACACGTATATCGATAATATTTGTGTTATATTTATAAAGTTTAATAGTATGAAAATAATAAAAAAATTGATGGTATTTTTATGACTATTTATAAAGTTTAATGGTATAAAATTAACAAATCAAATTTCAATGTTATTTTTATAATAATTATAAAATTTAATAATAATAAAATATATTTACTATTTTATATTGAATGAGAGATGGCGTATTTATTAATAGATAATTAGAGTAAATCACAATGAAAATTAACATTAATTAGAATATAGAAGAAATAAAGTGTAATACATATTTTTTTTGTTCAATAAAAAACAATAAAACATCATAAAAAAATATTAATTTATTTAAATATATTTTTAAAAGTAATAATGAAAATTTAAAATAAAAAATAATTTTGTAATTATATCTTGTAAATATGAAGAAGTGGGCCAATTTATTATGAAAATACTAGTTAAAGTTATTTTTTAATAACAATTTTATTAAAGTTATTATATCTTGGTGCGTTTTGAAATTATAATTTAAAATGAAAAATATATTATGATAAAATTATTAAGTTAATAACAATTAATTTAAGAATATAGACTCCCTTATTTATTAAGAATAATTTGTAATGATTTAAAATTATTAGTTATAATTATTTTTAATAATTACAACTATATCATCAAAGTGTATATATCACTACTACAAAAAAAGGTATTAAACCGACTTAAAATTTTTTTTATACAAAATTTACTCATTTTTTATTATACTTAAATTAAAACCTGTATTCGATCACTAAATAATAGCAAAAAAAAAATCAGTTTAACGAATAGTTTAAATAATACAAATAATTGAAAAATAAAATATTAATTAATAGAAAAAAAATTACAATGGTGTTGTTCTATGTTATTCAAGATCATCATATTCTTCTCTTGATGTTATAATACAAACCTATATATATAATATAAAAATCTATACACATAAATAATAACACATAATAACAAAATTACAAAAATTTATATACATAAATAATAACACATAATAACAGAAAAAATATGAATAATAAGTGTGCAGGATTAATAAAAATACTTACAAGAGTAAATGAAGTGATAAAATGAAAGAAATGAAGAAAAAATCGTGTTTTGTAAGTGAGAAATGGGTATAAATTTTTTTGAGTATTTTGCTAAAAAATCAGAAGATCTAAAAGATTAGTTAGAGAGGAAGAAAATCCACTAACCGGTGATGGAATTGGAGGTCGTAAGTGGCCGAAAAATGAGAAGAGGAGAAGTGGAAGAGATTTTGGATTTTTGAGAGTTATAAAGCGCTTGGAATAATTTCTGTCTAAATCTAATTTTGTTATGTTTTAACTATTGTATTAACTCTAATGCACCAGCACTAGCACCAACGCACTAGCACCAGTGTACCACCCCAACGCAACAATGCTTATGGTATTTGCCTTTTTTTTTACACTTATGTTGAAGTCATTGTAGACTTGATTATATTGATTTGAAATACATTTATAAATATTTGTAATAGTAAAAAGTTAGTTTGTAATAGTAAGATTTTATTATGTTTTAGTATATAATCAACTTTCAAATGTAATTTTACTTTTAATATAATATGATTTTTAGTATTATAACAGCATAAATTTATTATAATTTATATTAATTTTTAATATTTTAATTAATAATTGTATTTTTATTTTTATTTATTGACATACTCTATAACCTCGGTTGTTGAAAGGTCGAGATCATAAAGACTATAGGGTATTTTTATGACCTCGACCTTTCAATAACCTAGGCTATAGATAACAGTCTGTGATTTCTCTCACTTATGTCCCAATTCTTATAATCATGATCATAGACCTACGATCATGCTTAAAAATCGAGACCATATATATGTATTATAATAGTAGTGGTTCCACAAAAATCGATAATCCTAGATTTCCTTTCATAAGATTAGAAGCTTTCATTCACTATTTGTTCAAAAATTGATAAGAACGATGAATAATAACTTTTAAAATTTTTTATTTTATTTTTAATAATGCAATAAATGAAAAACTAATAAGATGTTATAAATAAAATATTTTCATAGTTCTATTGGAGAAATGAAATGAAATTTAGTTTTGTAATACAAAGGACATAGATACAATAATTTAGTGATATATATATAAGTTTATCCAATATTATATATCCTCGTGTTATCACGTTGTTAACTCAAAAAATAATAAAAATATATTATTTTAACTAAATATGACTTAATAAATTTATTTGTATCGATTTATGTTCATATCAGATTTAATGAATAAAATAATATAAAAATATTAATTTAATGTGTTATTATGAGGTTATTGTAAAATGTAATATATGACCCATTTAACAAATAAGTTATTATGGATTGTATCATATCATGTTAAATTATTTTATGTTCGAATCAATCTCGTATCTTATTATTAAATCGTGTCAAAAATTACCAACTTTATTTATATTCCAAATATAAATTAATAATTTGGTTTTGGATTTATTTACCATTTGCCTATTTACTTACTTATGTTATCTATTAAATATGTCCCAAAAAAGTTAAAAACAATTGATATTTTTTAGAATAATAAATATTACTGTTAGTGTAAATTATTTAATTTTGTAAATTTTTATTTTTAAAAATAAAAATTTACTCTGTTAATAATTATTATTATAAGTTAAAGTGCAATACAAAAATAGAAAGCATAAAATGAATTTTTTTGTTTCTCATTTAGATTTAAAATAAAAAAAGTGACTACCCTATATATTCCTTTCGGACCTGATCTATTCAAAACAGGTGTGATATTGGTACCTTTAATTCTTGATTAGTTAAAATAAAATACATATAATTTCTTTTCTTTTTTCATTAAATAAAGAGTACATATACTTATAATTATATTAATTATTTGTTAATAATAATAATAATAATAATAATTATTAAATTAAATATTGTAGAGAAAAAAATCAATATTGTTCTACTAATTATAGAATGCACAATCTAAATTACTGGTTTCTTATATGTTGCAAATATATGGATACCAGTAATTATTTATTGGTAAAGGAATAAGTAACGTTCTTGACCAATTATGCTGGTAGTACTTTTGAATTTGTCGGTAGATTCTGACAAGATCAATGCAATAAAAAAACATGTGATTCATCCTATTTCAAAATAATAATAGATCATTTATTTGTGAATAAATATTAATTATATAGGAATTTATATTCATATTATTTATAATATACATAAAATTCCTACTAAAATTGCATCTCCATTCTATCTTTAATCCAAAATTAAACTATAGGATCTGTAGGATATTTATGAGTTATATATAATTTAATAACGAAATTAGGTACAATATAAATTAGTAGGGTTCGATCCCTTTTTTTTCTCTCCTTCTTTTCATTAGGTTCAAAAACTTCAAAATAAATTATCCTATATGCCTTATGACAAAATAATTTTAGAAACAAAGAAATTATTGATTTTTAAGAAATTTTTATTAATTATTATATTATAATTAGTATGGGTATGAATATATGAAGAAAAAAAGTATATATTTTATGGGATTAGATCTGCTAATAATTTTTTCTATAATCTTTATTAACCAATGATTTTTTAAAATTTTATTTGTAATAAAAAAATTATTTAATAATATAAAATGTGGAACATTAATTGTATTTTGATTAAATTTAAAGTTAATTACATATTAATAGAGAAAAAAATTAAAAAAAATAACCACTCCCATATTTCACATAAAAAAATGTTATTTATCATTATTTAATTGAGTATTGATTATGTCATCAGCATGAGTTGTATTTATTGTTTTATATATATATATATATATATATATATTTGAAGAGTAATTTTATATGGTATCTTTTGTCATTAAAATCAATTATGTGGATAGATATATGATCATTAATTATATTTTGTTAAAATTTAAAGATGTATTAGATTTTTTTGACTGGTATTAAATAATGTAAGGATATTTTAAAGTATTTTTCATATTTGACCGATTATAATTGGATGAGGATATTCCTACACCTTTTTTTATTATTTCCATAACATATTGAATGTTAATTTTAGAAATGGACAAAAATACTTTTGAAAGTAATATTGATATTAAATATTACGTGGAAACAATTAAAGATATAAATTGAGATAAGATGCTAATAAGATTTATGATACAATTCATTAATTTCTAAAATTCATATTATCTTATCTTGTTTAATTTTTAATTAGATAAGATGATAATAAAAGAGTACTAATTAAGATATCTTATTTATTTCTAATGTGTTTAAATGAAACAAGTAAAAAAATAAAAATAAAATAAAATATAATACATTAATAAGAAAAATAATATAATATATTTTAAAGTTAGACTTATTATACCTACAATTTAAATGAAATAAGATGTCAATTAAATAAAATAATATTATATAATAAATTAATTAAAAATCTTAAATAATTGATAATATGAGATGATAAGTCTACTCTATATTTGTTATAATTTTTTTTTTTATTCCAATGAACTCACCCGTTATGATTCTATAGATAAGAAGTGAACCATACTCGTTATTTAAAACACTTATAAATAAGGGCTAAAAATTGAGATAATACACTATACACTTATTGGGCCGAACTCTTGAACAACAAAAAATATATTGGGCTAAAAATTGGTCAACCCATTGGACATGTGTTTTATTAGCCCACTGGAAAAATGTTGGGCTACGAACTGGACCTAGAAAATAACAGTTTTTTAATGCCTTCCCCCCCTTAAAATGAAATCAGTTATGTACCATGTTTAAAATATAGATAATTACATTTATTTTATTATTATTTTACTACAATATACTTCATAAATTTTGTTTTTTATTGCAAATATACTCTTTGAAGAACTAAAAAAATAGACAAAATAATGTGTGCATTGATGAAATTCATGAAACTTAAGTTCATGAATATTTGATTAAGATATTTTAACAATTTATAAAATTATTGCAATATAGTATAATTCTCGTAAAAATAAGAAATTCCTTTTTATTTCTTAAGCATAAATATATATATATATTCATTCAAATAAAAAAATACAAGAATTATTAAATTAAAAAATAAAAATATTAAAAATTATCATAGAAATCAAAAAAATATATAGAGTACTGTTCAAAATTTTTTTTTTACTCTTTTAGTTATTTAAATATGCATAATTCTTCTTATTAATTTATTGATAAGATAAATGATCTTCAATCAAATTATATATGTTTTGATATCTTCACATTTTAAACAACAAAAATACATAAAATGAAAAATATAAGATTAGTTCTAAATTTAGGAGGAAAAAAACATTACAAAATATCTCTAAAATCATGACATTTATATCTAGGTGAGAGAAAAATTACAATAAATCGAAATTTAAATATAATGTACTTATTATAAAGGAAGAAAAGAGTTTGTGTTATAAATAATATGTATATAATTAAATTAGTTTTAAAATAATATATCATTTGTATATAATGTGTATATATATAGATATATAATTTATAGATTATGTACAAACTAATATATATGTATAAAATAATGTATTATTTGAAAATCTATTCGAAATTCAATTACGTAGAATTTAATATATTATTATGGTAATCCAACTCGAAGTGGAAAAGTGCTATTCATATTTTTCTTTGAGATCAAAACTGGACCAAAACACTAAGCAGATGAGTTTAACGCTATAAAATCGAAATATAAGTGGGTTTAGCACTGTATGCAAACAAAGACTTACATTAGAGGTTTTATCTTTTGTGCATGGCTGGGCCTATCTTGACGTGAGGTTTGTTGGGTGATTCGGCCTCTTACTGTTGGAGAATAATGGATTCCACTGCGTTCACATGTTGTGCCCACCAACTGTTCGTGAAAATGTCCCTCCTCCGAATAGCGACCATTCGGCAAACACACTAAGGTACATTTCCATCTCTCCGACAGTGCTAGCAAAATATACAGAGTACATAGATATCATATGCTTTATGGGCATTTGCATATAAGCTAACATCTATGTTACTTAAAAATTTTCATTTTTCCATAAGAACTTGTATACATAAGATTTGGATTCTCAATTCTCTTGGTAGAAATAATATATAACTATAACCCCACGTTTGGTTGGAGAGAATGGAATGAAATCAGAATGATTCCTTCCATTTTGTTTAGTAATGACGGAATAGAGAATAGTAATCTGACATTAAAAGCAAGGCTTAATCACAATTCATTCTCCCACCTGTGAATCATTATTCCATTCCCATCTAAACATTTTTTTCCAATTTTACCCTTACCTAAAATATAACCTTAAATTCAAATCCCAAATTCTCAGACACTAAATTCCAAAACCCTAAACACTAAACCCAAAATTTCAAAACCCTAAATCCAAATCCTAAAACCCTAAACCCTAAACCTCAAATCCCTAAACCCTAAACCCTAAACCATAAACCCTAAAACCCTAAACCTTAAAACATAAGTCCCAAAACCCTAAACACATAAATCCCAAATCCCTAAACTCTAAATCTTAAACCCCAAATCCCCAAATCCCTAAACCATAAACCCCAAATCCCTAGACCCTAAACCTTAAAACATAAATCCCAAAACCTAAAATCCTAAAACATAAATCCCAAAACCCTAAACCCTAAACCCCAAATTCTAAATCCTAAAACCCTAAACCCTAAACCCTAAACGTTAAACCCTAAAACCCTAAACCCCAAATCTCCAAATCTCTAAACCCTAAACCTTAAAACATAAATCCCAAAACCCAAAACCCTAAAACATAAATCCCAAAACCCTAAACCCTAAATTCCAAATCCTAAAACCATAAACCTAAACCTTAAAACCCTAAAACCCTAAACCCTAAATCCAAAATTCTAAAACCCTAAACTATTTTTAGAAAAATAATAACTTTAACCCTAAACCTTAACCTACAAATATAACCCCAAATCCTAAATCCCTAAACCCTAAATCACACATCCCAAACCTCAAAACCCTAAACCCTATTTAGAAAAATAATAATTTTAATAATATATTTATTTTTAATTAAGTAACACTTATTTAGAAAAATAATGATTTCAATAATTTATTTTGTCTGACGAAAAAATAGTAATTAAATGACATTATTTGAACTTTACAGCATGTAGGTATTAAGGTCATTTACAGCTTTTTTCATTCCATTCCAGTGGCAAACCAAACACTATAATCCTGATTCTGAGCTTGATTCCAGTGGTCAAACCAAACAAAATTGTTTCCTTTCCATTCCATTCCATTCCGATTCCGATTCCGATTCCGATTCCGATTCCGATTCCATTCCACGAACCAAACGCCACCTAAGGTATATAAGTATTGGCAACATGCATAAACAAAATATTTATATGTAAACAAGTTTTTAGGTACGTTTTCATGTTAGTTATTCAAATCGAAGAAATTTTTGAGTTTTAAGTTAATATGTTTAAGGTATATATTTGTTTTTAAATACGTAAGAATACATATTACACACTTAGAAACATTTAATATATATATTATTCAATCGATTAACCATCAATAGAAATAATAGGTCTATCGATCAAAGGGTTAGATCGATATAGAATTGATCGTGTACGATCTATGTCCTCTCAGGCTGATTTTCAAATTGGGGTAGAAACGATTGAATTTTGGGTTTGATGGATCGAGAATCGATCGTGTTCGATCTACTTGATCTCAAATTTATTTTTAATTATCATTGGATTGATCAAAAAAAGTTTCGATCGATCAAGCTTATAGGTTTGATCGATTGAACTTGAACTAGATCGATTGAACAACTAAGGTTTTAACTCAAAATCGATTTGTATACTCGAACCAAATTGTTCATTTATCATATTGTCCCTATTAATTATTGTTATTTGAATTATTTAATTGACATAATTGTAATTGCTATTTAACTTAGCATTAGAGTTTCATTTTTCTTATATAAATAACCTAATACTCCGTATTTTAATCAACAATGCTCATTCTATTCTTTTAATTATTTTTGTACTTTTTCTCTCAAAACGTTTTACAAAAACTAAATCATATTTGTTAAACTCTTTCTTGAATTGATCTATAAACCACTTAGGGTTATATTTGATTGATTAATAAGTTTATTTGTTTTATTCAATACATGGTTTGAATCTTCTAATTAAGATTATTTATTGTTAAATCTGTTATAGGACACACTTTATACTTGTACTATTTATGCTAATTTTTCAAGTACTAGTTGAATATGTTCGATTGCTCATGTGACTCAAGAGATCAAATCATTGGTCTAGATTCGTAGAATTATTTTGTGGAGACTGTGAAAGAAGTGACGGTTTGTAAGTAGATTACATTGAGGGCTTTATCTGTTAAGGGTAGTCTACGAACTTGATTTTATAATTGAACATTGGTTTTCATAATGGATAGTTAGATAGTCCGTTGGATCATTGGTTTTAACTCTTAAGTCATTGTTGTGGCTTAGATTGCTTTCACCTAAAATATTGTGAGTCAAATTTATATTTATTTTTGCTTTATATTAATTATACACGATTACATGTATGTCTATTTATGATTTTTTAATTATATATAATTTAAATATTGCATATTCAATTTCTCTAGATTAATTCGTGAAGTATCACTCCACTTGGATAACGAGGAAAAAAATCATATTTAGAATCGTTTACTACCGATAAGAGATTCAATTTTATATTCTAATTGCTAAAATAATTTAACAGAGAAAAACCATAATAAATTTGTTTCATTGATATAACATGTAAAATATACATATCATTAAATCTCTTTGGTATAGAAGTCATTGATCTCTACTTGTACCTCTTGCGAAAATAAGCCTATTGAAGAGTTAGTGTGTGTAGTGTTTATGAGAACGGCACACTAACTTTGTGAAATTAGGTTACAAAAACTAGTATAAATTTATTGTAATACATAATGACACAGAGTTGTTAACTTAATAGGTCGATTATTTATACCTTAACTGAGTTCATGAACTTATTACACATAATTAAGTGTTTGATCAATTTTATTATTACTTCAATATAAATACATGATTATTAATTATTTTAATATGTTTTAATTTATTACATGATATGATATAAGTAAGAGTTGTATACATTTAAACAATTTTAACACTAATGAGAGTCTTATTTACTGCACCACACAGTAAATCCCTTTTTTAGTACTCTAAACTCCAAACACCCTTTTTCAATGTAGCATACAAACAATTACTAACTTATAATCATCATGCTGATGATTAATGAACTTATGGTCTTTACTTTGATGGATATAAACTCTCTCTCTTGCTATCAAGATAAGCAAATAACTATATTGATAGGCTATGCCTGCCAATTTGCTTTATACTATTAGTATATATGCATATGTGCATGCCTGGACAACATTGCACTTATGACCAGTACACTACACTCACTATTAATTAGTCACAAGATATTGAGAATTATTGATTAATTTTAAACTTATATGATAATTCAAATTAATTAAAACATTAGAAGAGTAATATGGGATATAAATAATACTCATTTTCTCTTTCTTTTAATGTTTTACTGTTTTCTTTAATTTAGATCATCATGTTAACTTTGATTCAATATCAATAATTTTTTTTAAGATAAAAACCATGCATGCCTTTTCCAAAGGTTAATCCAATTGTATTTAATTTTCACATAGTATTCCTTTCCATAATTCCAGCAAAGTTGTGGGCGTCAAATCTTAGATAATTATTCACTAAAATTTAATCACTCATATATTTAGATTTATAAAAACTATGATTTAATCTTAAGTTTTAAAATTTATATATATATATATATATATATATATATATATATATATATATATATATATATATATATATATATATATATATATATATATATATATATATATAGCTCAATAACTAATATATGGATTTATGATTTAAAATTTTGGTATTATTTATTTAAAATTTTAAAAATTTGATAACTAAAATAATAAGAATTTAAAATTTATATATATTTGTTTTTAAAGTTTTAAAAATTTAAAGAATTATACTTAAATCTAATCAAAGTTTACTATAATTATAATTTAGCTTCTATTAAATTCTTTGTCTTATTATCATGTCATCTGATAACGTTATTTGAAGCATTAAATCATGAAATGATGTATACATGTTTCTGGAGATAAGATTAATATCTTAAATATGCTTGATTTAAAACTTCAACCTTTGTTTTATTCTTACTAACCCAAAAGGAGGACGACCAAGTAAAGTGGAAGATGACATAATTGACACAGTACTTCCTCAATGATTCTTATATTGATCGCAACAAATCTTCTGTTTTACAGCTTTGATTGACCAGCAGGAGTTGTTGATACATAAAGAAAATAAATAAATTATATAAAATTTATAATAATATTCCCAATCAATTTAAATTACATTCAATTTAAAGATTTTTATTTTAAAATGATGAATTGAATTTTTTTAATAATATTTAAAAAAAATAAAAAATGAAAAAAAACCTTTAGATCCCAAACTATATAGCCACTAGATTCCTGAACAGTGAGTTAGTTGATTATCATAAATTGAACGCTTCAAAGTTCTTTCAACTTTTAACGACAATTCATTATATATAATATTCATATACATAAATATGCTAGATTTGACGGGATCCTCTAAACATTTTTTTTATATTGATATTTATCAATTAATAATTATTTTTATAATAGAATTTTTATTTAATAGTATAATATAATGTAGATCATTATATGTATTTTTAAAAATTAAGATTTAAAGATAAGAAAAGATTGTGTCTAGCATTTATAAAAAGATAAAAAAAAATTTTGATTTAATATATGAGTAAAAAGATCGTCTTGAATGCCTAATAAAAAAAAATTATGTTCTTTTTATGCTTTTATTTAGAAAAACCACTTCCCACTATTCCAAAAAGGGAGTCTATATACTCTCTAGTTCATTCAAGGCCATTAATTATTTTTTCTTTAAAAATTTGTAATTTATTCTTGAGATCACATTGAAATCTTAAATTTTTTTTTTTTTAAAGAACTCTAGGTGTGTCTCTTAAATGATAAAATATTAATATTTTTATTATATATTTTTAAAAATTAGAGAATATTAAAACTAAAATTTTAAATTATAATTAAAAAATTAATCTTTTTTTTTATTTATCACCAATCAATACAATATAAGATAATAATAACAATCAATATATATTAAACTCATTCTTATTATCATAAGCATGATCATTAAGCAAATGATGGCTTATTACTTGTTACCCCAACAAGGGGATATGCAGCTTGCCATCTCCAAACACCATTGAGTTTATGCACTTCCACAATTGCCACCAAGTGAATAAGGTAATAATAATGATTTTTAAAACATTTTTTAACATTAAAAATGTACTAATAAACATAAAAGATGTTATTTTTGTGATTATTTAAATATGTTATTTTTATTATTTTTATAAAATACTTTTATTACAATTCTAAAATAGTATAAAATAAAAATACAAATAGTGTGGCCACGTCGTTTTGAAAACAGTGTTGAGGATTATTGGCTTTTAAAAATAAAATATAATTTAATATTGTATTACTTAGAGAAAGGCTTACTCTTATCCTTTGATGATGAGCCGTGAGGCAATAATATGCCCCCAAAATGGATAGATGAGATTTCCACATTCCAAAGATATTCTATTATATATAACTGTATGCGTTGTGTGATGTGAGCTGGGCTTATATATTTGTTTATTTGCAATATGTAATTTACTAATAATATCTTCCACCTTTTACAATTCCACATAGAAATTAAATTTAAACCCCTGAATTATTAATTATTTATTTCCAGCCTAGGAAATTCAATTTTTTTACTTAGTTGTGTAGTCACTAACTAAAACTAAGGGCTTAAATGAAATCTTTTCGTTTTGGACTTGTATAAGAATATTAACCCTAGCTGCAAACAAGGTAGAAAAAAGCTAGTAATATTTTCTCTCTCTCTCTTTTTTTTCTTTTTTTCTTTTTCGGTAAGAATTATGCTTCTAGGAGTTAGTACTTAGTAATACATGCATTTTAATTTAATTAGATTGAAAATTATTACATATATATCAATTTATATGTCATAATTTAATTATTTATATATTAATTTAATTAGATTGAAAATTATTACATATATATCAATTTATATGTCATAATTTAATTAATTATATGTTAATAATTGATATTAATATTTTTAATCAATTAATAAATACCTATTTTTAATGTGAAATATTTAACGAGATTTGTGGGATTCAATACTATGCGTTCTACTATTTTGAAAGAGAATAAACATAAACACAACCAAGTTAAGTTTAGAAAACTTTGATGCATGTCAGATTGATAATTTACATTATAAACTTGTACGACTTCTTTCAATGAAGAACATAATATGTTAAAAGCTTTATCTACTGCCGTGACTTTTGTACTGATAGAGGTCAATTATTCTAGGCTTTTAGCAAGTCCTAAGAGTGGACTTCTTTCTTGTCGTATTAGTGATTCTCTATGGCTGCTGCTGAGCACTAAATTTATGATCCCTCAACTTGATTGCTTAGCCACTAAAATTCCCATATAATGATTCTTTTTGGGTGCTAGTAAAGATCTTCTACTGAGTTCTATTTAGCTCATTTCCTTGTCCAATCAAGCCAAAGTTTGATTCACTCTAATTTTTTCTCACCGTTAGTAATAATGAATTAAAACTAAAAAGTTAATTTATTAGAAAAAATAATCTATTCTAATTATATATTTAATTTGTTATTGGTATTTTTTCAATATAGAATTTGTTCGCATAACTAACCATCCCTCCTCGACTAAGAACATATTATCCCTGCATTCCAATTATGTACCAACACCAAACACCAATCATTTAATTATATCCTATTAGAAATGATAATAATGATAATAAAATGAGAAAAATACAATCACTTCATTAATCTAAGACTTCGAATACATATTTTATACCAATTCTAACAAAACATCTTGTAACTAACTTAACAATAGGCCACTGAAAACTATACAAGCCTAAACAATATTATAACTAACTTTAATATTTCCCTTCAAACTAAAGGTCTTTCTAAATCCATCAAACTATGTCGAGGTTAGTGGTTTTGTCATCATATCAACTACTTGATAACTATAGAAACATCTCACTTCTAATTGAGAAGCTCCAATTTGTTCTCTCATAAAATACAGGTAGATTTTAATATGTATAGTGTGTTAATGTTGTACAAGATTCTCTACAATATACTTACTTGAAACATTATCACACAAGATCATAGGAACTTCTATAAGAGACACACTTAATTCATTTAGCAAGGATTTCAACCATACCACTTCTGATGTTGCTTACGCAATTGCTCGATACTTAGATTTTACACTACTTCTAGAAACCACACATTGCTTGCTAGACATCCATGACATTGGACTGTTACCAAGAAACACACATAAGTCATTGGTACTATGTTTGTCATCAAGGCATGATGCCAAATCTGTATCTAAGAAAAGTATGAGCTTTATATGAGAATTATTGTGCAAAGTCACACCATAAGTCTAAGTACCCTTTAAATATCTCAATAACCTTTTAGCATCCATTCAATGTTGTGTTATAGGAGTTTTTAAAAACTAACACAACTTATTCATAACAAAAGCTATGTCTGCCCTGGTTATTATGCAATATTGTAAGACACCAATAAGACTTTTATAAGAAAAAAGACCTACTACAACTACACCATCATACTTGGACAATATTTCCCCTTAAGTCATAGGTATAGAAGCTAGTTTTGAACTAAACAAACCAAACAAGTCAAGCAAACTAACCACATACTTTTTTTTTTATACAAATGAAGAGTATCAGGCTTCCTACACACCTCCAATCCAAGAAAAAATCTTCAGCTCACTCAAATCATTAACCCCACGTTTGGTTGGAGGGAATGGAATGGAATCAGAATTGATTCCATCCATTTTGTGTGTTTGGTTGGACAGAATGAAGGGCGGAATGGAATCTGATTACTAAAAGAGAAGGAATCACAATTCCTTCTCCCACCTTTGGTAATCATTATTCCATTCCCATCTAAACTTTTTTTCCAATTTTACCCTCACCTAAAATATAACCTTAAATTCAAATCCCAAATTCTCAAACCCAAAATTCCAAAACCCTAAACCCAAAATTTCAAAACCCTAAATCCAAATCCTAAAATCCTAAAACCCTAAACCTCAAATCCCTAAACCCTAAACGTCAAATCCCTAAACCTTAAAACATAAAACATAAATCCCAAAACCTAAAACATAAATCCCAAATCCCTAAACCCTAAATCCAAAATTCCAAATCCTAAAACCCTAAATACTAAACCTCAAATCAATAAACCTTAAACCTTAAAACATAAATCCCAAAACCCTAAAACATAAATCCCAAATCCCTAAACCCTAAACCCTAAATCCCAAATTTCAAATCATAAAACCCTAAATCCTAAACCCCAAATCCTCAAATCCCTAAACCATAAACCCCAAATCCCAAATCCCTAAACCCTAAACCCTAAAACCCTAAACCTTAAAACATAAATCCCAAAACCCAAAACCCAAAACCCAAAACCCTAAAACATAAATCCCAAAGCCCCAAACCCTAAATTCCAAATCCTAAAACCCTAAACCCTAAACCCTAAACCCTAAACCCTAAACCCTAAACCCTAAACCCTAAACCCTAAACCTTAAAACATAAATCCCAAAACCCAAAACCCTAAAACATAAATCACAAAACCGTAAACCCCAAATTCCAAATCCTAAAACCATAAATCCTAAACCTTAAACCTTAAAACCCTAAAACCCTAAACCCTAAATCCAAAATTCTAAAACCCTAAACTATTTTTTGAAAAATAATAATTTTAACCCTAAACCTTAACCTACAAATATAACCCCAAATCCTAAATCCCGAAACCCTAAATCACACATCCCAAACCTCAAAACCCTAAACCCTATTTAGAAAAATAATAATTTTAATAATATATTTCTTTTTAATTAAGTAATACTTATTTAGAAAAATAATGATTTCAATAATGTATTTTGTCTGACGAAAAAATAGTAATTAAATGACATTATTTGAACTTTACAGCATGTAGGGGTATTAAGGTCATTTACAGCTTTTTTTATTCCATTCCAGTGGCAAACCAAACATTATAATCCTGATTCTGAGCTTGATTCCAGTGGTCAAACCAAACAAAATTGTTTTCTTTCCATTCCGATTCCGATTCCGATTCCGATTCCGATTCCGATTCCGATTCCGATTCCATTCCACGAACCAAACGCCACCTAAGTGTAAAGGTACTATTAAGTTATAACTCATCGCAACTTTATAGCATCATTCTAAGTAATGATGATATCATCAATATATATTAAATATAGATGATAACACTACCTTGTTTGAAAATAAAAAGAGAAAAATAAGCTTTTGAACTCTCAAAATCTGCAAAAAAGTGCTCAACCAAACCTGTGGGGCTAATTTCAAACCATAGAGAGCATTTATCAACTTACACACATGATAAGGATATTGAGGGTAAACAAACTATTTATGTTGTTGTATGAAAATAATTTCACAAAGATCACCATTTAAAAAAGCGTTATTAACATTCAATTGGCCCAAAGATAAGTTATTATATAGTGCTAAGTGTAACATAGTCCTAATAGTGACTGGTTTAATAACTGGACTAAAGATGTCAAAATAATCAACACCATGAGCTTTATTAAACCCTTAAGCCACCAAATGAGAATTTCTTTTATCGAGTACCATCTTGCTTCTCTTTCACTCTATAAACTCAAGTGCAACCAATAACCTTCTAATTAGGGGGATGTGGAATAAAATCCCTAGTCTTATTATACATAAAAACATCATATTCTATTTTCATAGATTTTTACCTTTTAAGATCAAGTATAACTTGTTTAAAAGAATTAGGTGTAGATGGTTAGGAACCAATAGAAGCAAGAAACACTTTTGGTTACACTATGTCATTCTTTGAACGAGTTTGCATAGAGTGACAATTAGAAAGAGTACCAACAAAAGATAAAGATGGGATAATAAATGATGAGACTGGAACAAAAATAAGACCTTCATAATAAGAAATACGTGAAATAGGTAAAATAGTTGAAATGTGAACTGAAATAGAAAAGAATAAAGAAGAAGAACTTTGAGGCTCTCCTGACACAACTAAAGAAGACATGAGAAAAACAAAAGCTACAAGTATAGTAAAATAAAGAACTAAAATAAGTGCAGATAAAGTAGGCAATGTATAATTGATACTAGATATAGAAGATTCAAATTTATAGGAAAAAGGAAACCTAGACTCAATGAATACTACATGTCTACTACTATAGATACATCAAGTGGATCCAATAGGCACATAAAGATATAAATACCCCTTTTTTCTTATAAGCATAACCAAGAAAAATACAAGATAATGCTCTAGGCAAAAATTTATATTGATTAATTGTCATAAGACAAAGAAAGCATTCAATACCAAAAGTTTTAAAATGATTATAATCATGAATGATAGAATATAATAGCTCATAAGGTGACTTAATATAACAAAAGTAGACAACCTATTGAACAAATAACTGATATTTCTAAAAATATAAGGCTAGTAAGACAAAGGAATTGATGTATGAGCAAAAAGAGTCAAACTAGTTTCAACAGCTTGTTGATGTCTAGTCTCAACAACACCATTTTATTTCGAGGTGTGAGGATAAGTGAGATTATGAATGATTCCTAGAGATTTAAGAACAAATTCTAAAGATTTGAACTCACCATCATTATTTGAGTAGACCATTTTAACTGGAGTATTATATTCTCTTTCAACCATTGTAAAAAAAATTAAGAAAAATGAATTTAACTTAGTCTTTTATATTAAGAAAGAAACCCTACATAAAACATGTTGAATCATCTATAACAAGGAAAGCATAGCAAGTACCGATGCAAGATTTTATAGGTGATACCCACAAGTCTATATACAAATATTGAAAGGGAGAAATAGAATGAACATGCCTTGAAACAAAAAGGTAATTTATGTGACTTAAACATAACATAAGATGTGCAGAAAGCTTTATTATATTAAAAGACTTAATGTTAGTTTCATTTAAGACTTTATAAACAATAGGATAGGCAGGATGTCTCAATCTTGAATGCCATAGAAAGACATCAGTAAAAAAGACACAAGCTATATATAGAATGAGGGTTGGAAAGTACATGTTTATTGTTGATCCTTTAAAGACCATGTGAGATTGACCTTGCAAAAGAACCCTTTTCGTGAGCTGATCCATGACAAAGAAAACAAAAAGATGAAATTCCACAAAGGCATTATTATCAACACATAGCTTGTGAATAAACAAAAGATTACTAGAAATATTAAGAACATGCAATAGATTCTTAAGATACAAAATGCAAGAAGGAAAAAAATAAGATGATAATAACCTATATGATAAATAGGAAAATGAGAGCCTTTACTTAGTTGAACATAATTAGAAGGAGGCATGAAAGGTAAACCAAGAATTTGATTGAAAGTATGAGTTATATGATAAGAGGCATCTAAGTCCAAAATCCAACTAGGATAAGGTTTTTGACTGGATGGAAAAGAAGGATGAAGAGTAGCATAGAAGTTAAAATAAGGATAGGAATATGGAAAAAGAAAATTGTGATGAAATTGATGGACTTAGTGGCAAACTAGTGAAAATAGCTATGCTAAAATTAGGTTGAGAATTTTGATAACCAGACCAATATTGAGGAGCACCTATTCCAACACTAGAAGGTGTGCCAACCGACAAATCACAAAGTTGAAAGCAATTATGAGCAAAATGATCTTGCTTAAACAAATTTGACATTGCATATTACGCTTTTGAATTTTGTTATTACCATTATTCCTTCCATGTCCTCTACCATTAAAAATGTTATTGAGAAACTAATGAACATCAAACCTAAACCTTTGATGATCTAAGTTAGAACCACTTGAGGCATTTTGAGAACGACCACCTTTATTCTCTTGCACTTTAGCAAATTTTTTTGCATTACATATAACTCAATACTCTTTGCATTTTTCCTAATATATGTTTATAAGAAAGAAAATTACTAAAAACTTCCTCGATGGTTAAATAAGTGAAATTCATATTTATAGACGTGACACAAGGATAAAAGTATGATCCAACACTTCCAAAAATACACACAATGACATCTTTATCACTAAAAGGATTTCCAGTAACCATCAATTGATCACTAATCCCCTTAACTTGCAAAACAAAGTTTGTAATGGACATTTCTTCTTTTTAAGAGACTCCATAGTTCTAGTTCTTGATGTTGATGCATAATACTTCTCAAGACAAAACTATATATTAGAAAAAGTTTATGATCTTTCCTATAATATGAATCATTATAGAATTTGAAACTGGACTATATAACTAACTCTTAAGAAGATTATCAATTATATTCCAAGATTTATGCTCAAAATTCACAACATACATACCTTTAAGAAACTGAGAAGGAATAACAATATTCCTACAACTAAATTGATCAAGGCCATAAGTAATAATCAGGCTCTCAAGTTTAACCTTCCAAGTCAAATAATTTGGACAATCTAGGTTTTTGCAAATGGCACCATCATAGCATGAATTCATAATTTTTTTTCAAGAGATGTAAATGAATTATCACCACATTTACCTATGGAAAAAGATCAACAACATGAGTAACATTATCAATATCTGAAACTTTTGCCATGGAATGAAAGATCCAAGAAAAAGCACACAAAAAAAGAATCAGATTAGATTTTGTTGAAAACCTTGATCAAAGAAAATTAAGAGAAAATAAACTTCGTAACTTAATTAAGAAAGACCAAGTCGAAGAAAATTAATAAGAACAATAAATCAAGAATGAAGAAGAAAAGAAAAAAAGGAGATGGCAATGGTTGGCATTGATATCATAGAAATGATAAGAAAGATAATAGAATAAGAAAAATATAATCACTTGATTAATTTGAGAGTGGAACACATAATTTATACCAACTCTAACTAAACATCTTGTAACTAACTCTATAATAGACCACTAACAACTATACATGTGTACAAGCCTAAACAATATTATAATTAACTTTATTACTTTCAAATAGATATCCATGCTCCATCAAGTTCACATGTATGGTAAGAAATGATTAAAAAATCTACGTCAACTTAATCAACTTTTGAGAGTCTAAATGAGTCTGGAACAATATCTTGTAGTTCTCATTGCGATCCAATAAACAACATTCATTTGAACTTGGGTTACGTGCATTGCCTACACGGGTCCACTTTCATCTTAAGGATCTACTTTATGTGCGTTCACACAATGCAAATTAGGCTCTACTTTTTATATCACTTGTTGGGCTAGGTTCCAACCCAAAAAGTTAATCTATTAAAATGAGTAACATATTTCAATTATATACCAAATTTACTACTTATATTTGTTTAATATAGGACTTGCTCGCAAACCTAACCTTCACTCATGTATGTCCTTTTAAAACTTTAATTAACTTACATAAATTAAACTTTATGGATATAAGCTACTCAAATTAATACTAAAGATAAAAACATTTAACTCACATATAGAAATAATGCTTTATAATAACTTATGTTGACGTTACCGAAGAGAGAAGATGCTTATTTTTGTTTTAAAATTATGTAACATTATTTTTGGAATTAAATGAAAACTATTTAATTGTAAATGCTTTCAAAATTAAAAATTACATTTTGTATTTTTTAACATAAATACAAATTATGTGATTCTTTTTCGAGGCTCTTTTTCTCCTAAAACAAAGGGTTGTTTGATGTATTTCTTTAATAAGTTGTTTCAACGATAGTAGTTAGGTAAAGTAGTTTAAAGAGAAATACATTTATATTGGGCATAAATTTTTTAGAAGTGATTTAAATAGGTAAATTAATAAGCATCAATTTTGAACTACAAGCTTGTTTGGATGTGCTTCTTTTAGAAGTAGTTTGGAATAAAGTGGTTTTTATTAAAAGTGGTTTAAAGAGAATCATTAAGGTATTTGACATAAAATTCTTAGAAGTGATTTAGAATAACACTTTAGTAATTAATATAGGGGAGTAATATGCATTCTAAACTATTTTAAAAAAAGTAAAAAATACCTATTTTTTAAAAAAGCACAAATAATACTTCTTAAAATTTTAAAACTACTTTTAATAATATTGTTAAATATTTTTGAAAGTGCTTAAAACCATTTGAAATCCCTTACAACATAAAAGAGAAACGATTCTAAATGAACCTTACTTCTATTGAAAATAATTATTATTTATCTTAAAAATACAAATAATATGTCTCAAAATTACGAAAGCATTTTTTCATACAAATTATCAATAATGTTTCTAAAAGTTCTTTAATCAAATTGAAATGAGAATTTAATCCAAAAGATTAATTCCAACTTACACTTAAAAAGAAACACAAAGAAACAAACTCATAATGTATTTACACTAGTGATATACATCGTGTAAACATAGAAGTTCATATCATGAAAGCTACACCAACATATCAATCTTTCACTTTGATAATTTTCATATTAGTGGATATGACATCAGATCCATAAGGTCCCTATCAATCTTATCAAAACAACAAGCATGCGTGACCACATGTACGGTGAAGATCCAATAACACCATACACTAAAACCACACAATCCTCACCCCACTAGAAACTTAGTGGTATAAATATTAGTAGCTTAAACCTCAGGCGTTCAAGCACTAATTAGTTGTAAACAACTTGCAAGAAAGAAAGAGACAAAGTAGAGAAAAAAAAGAAAAGAAGTTAATTTGAAAAACATGGTTCAAGGAGTTGATGAAGTTAGAAAAGGTCCATGGACAGAACAAGAAGACTTTCAACTAAATTGCTTTGTGGGTTTGTTTGGTGATCGACGTTGGGATTTCATAGCAAAAGTTTCAGGTTTGAAGGTGGAGGGAGACAAATAAATATCGGTATGATTATAAGGAGATGAAAAGGTGAATGCAAAGAGCTATACCTTTTAACCATCTCTGTTTGGGTTTTCTTGTTGTTTAGGTTTGAAAAGAACAGGTAAAAGTTGCAGATTAAGATGGGTTAATTATCTTCACCCTGGTCTTAAAAGAGGAAAGCTGAGCCCTCAAGAAGAACGCCTTGTGTTGGAGCTTCATTCCAAATGGGGAAATAGGTTCATCTTTCTTTCTTTATGCTCTTTTCTTCTCTTTAATTATATCTAGTCTTTGTTTTATTTACATTTTTTGTTGGTTTATATGCTTAAATCATTTCATATTATTTCAAAATCATATTCAATATTTATAACTCACTTGACTAAATTATAGCTAACTAACAAGTGGTCTGTCCAACTCTGATTACAAATAGTATAAGGGGTCTAACTCTGCGTATTTTCTAATTTTGTTTGATTTTATTCAATGGAAAAAAAAAACACCTAGGAGTCCAATTAGGTCATTTAGACACTTCAAATTAAAAATATCAAAAGTTCACATCTTTAGAGAGTAATTCTATAATTGGGTTGCAAATTAACTCAATCAAGTAGATCAATCAGTGTTCAAATTAATGTGTGCTTCATATCTATATTGATATACCCATGATAATTTATATAGTAATTACTATACTTTTTAGTGTAACATGGGTAAATAGTAGTAACAGATAGAGTTTTTCAGAAGTTAGTGATAGAATATTGATGTCAGAAGTTCCATCTTTAAAACCTAATGCATGGTACACCATAATTATAGTTTGAAAATTGAAAAAACGAGACATCAGATACTATATAAGATAGTTGACTTAAACATCAACTTGCTGTTTGTGTTGGATTCTATTTGGCTCTATTTCTTTCAAAAAAAAAAAAATTATACACATGATGCCCAAGTCTCCCAAAACTCTTGAACATGCGAGTGTTAATTATTTCAAAAAAATTTAACACATGACCACCTGTTCTAATATAACGATGGTCAAGCTATTGGGAAATTATGTACGAGTTGTACTGAGTTGCATACATACAAAAAAAAAAAACTTGATCTTCGGGCAATTTTCACTCAAACTAAAAACAAGGTTCGATTTCGAGCTTAAACTTTGTATATTTTTTTTCTTTATGTTATAAGATTAATGATAATATCACGTAAATTTATATTAATTATAGTGTGATAAGTAGTTAATTAATTTTTGAAAATAAAATAAATAATTTATTTTTAAAAAAAATTTGACAACATGTTTACTATAATTTTGAGTACATATATATGCGAAAGTATAAGTTATCCTAACATTCATCTATACTATAATTATATCAACTTGTTTGCCTTCCAACTATTCTTTCATCTTAATCAAATGGGTTCACTCATTTTGCGATAATATGTAATAAAATTGATGTAGATGGTCAAGAATTGCTAGAAAATTACCAGGGCGTACGGATAATGAAATAAAAAACTATTGGAGAACCCATATGAGAAAAAAAGCTCAAGAGAAAAAGAAGAAAGCTTTATCTCCTTCATCACCATCATATTCTTCAAAAAGTACTTCTTCCTCATCAAATTTCACTGCAGATGATGTTTCAATACTGATCTTTAAAGAAACAGGGGTTCAAAGCTTTTATGACACGGGAGGTGATAAAGAGATTTCAATTTCAGCTTCAAAAGAAAAAAAGTTAATTAATCAAAAACAAGGAGAAAATGGGTATTCAATGGATGATATATGGAAGGAAATAACAACTTTACCTGAAGTTAGAAATATTATAGAACCAGTTCTTTATGATGAACAGGGTTGCAAGTTCTCTAATTGTCCTGTTTTGCCCTCTCCAATTTGGGATTATTGTTTTTCAGATTTACTGTGGAAATTGGATGATGAAAAAGAGAGTAAGATGATTTTCCCAGCAGCAAGTAGTGTTGATCAACAATTTCTCTCTTGTTATGAGAGAGACATAGCTCTAACTGACTGACTAGGATTTTATTTATTATTAAGATTTGTTCAAGAAAATGCTATCACATATTTGTGATCATCACAAATGAGTTGTTGGGGTTTTATTGGCCATAATAAAACTTAAATGTAATATATCTACTAAAATTAATCTCATCACCCTACTTCATTTGTGATATCACAAATTTTGTGATATCTAATGCTCTACTGTATGCAGAATACTTTATGTTAGTGCTTCTTAAATGGGAAGCTCTAAGTTTCTAACTTGTATAATGTGAGTTTAATTTCTCTAAGCTGTCTGTTGAGTTCAGTCTTGTCCTTAATTTTTATCAAGCTTTAGATGTGTACTTCCTTTATGTGTATACTATAATACTACTCATGCTTTACATGGTTTCAATTTTAAAAAAGGAAGAGAGCAAACTTTAAAATAGGATTGTTTTCGTATTAATTATTAAGTTATCTACACGTAATAATTTATACATATTTTTAGTTATTAAAGCCTATATATTTAGTTTTATTTTAATGTTTTTCTGTATTATAATTGTTAATTTTGTATTTAATGAGTTTTTATTTTAAATTTTATGGATTTTTTATTAATTTTATATGACATATGGATATACTTAATATAAAGGCGTCCAAAACTGCACCGTTTTGATTCTTCTCGCACTGAACGAAGAATTTTCCTCACGTCGTTTCTTTCATATGTGTGCTAAGCGACGTGTCATTTGGTCAAGCCTTCAGCCCCAACCAAATGACGCGTCGTTTGGCCCTTGTCACTGTTCACACTTCGTTGATCCCACATGTGACACAATTTAGTATGTTCATTTGATTTCATACACGGCTCAAGCTTAATATGTTCATAAAACCTTAAATACAATTTATATAAGTACCGACAAAATGCCATTTCGAAGAAAATGATGAAAGGAATTTTAAAAAAAATTAGAATAATTCTCTCGGAGAAGATTCATGAACATACGAAGAAAAATTCAAAAACTTATTTAGATATTGGTGTATTGAATATACTTTTTTTTTAAATATGGGATTTTTTTTATGATATAAATTATTTAGTTATCTTATCATATTTATTAAATTTAATGCCTAATTACATAATTTATTATGATTACGAATAATTCTAATCTTTAAATTATTATCAATATGAATTATTTTATGTCTTGAATAAAGTTTAAATTATTAAATTTTTAATGTGTTTAATTTTATGTTAAAATATAATGTGTTAAAATATGTTAATTTTTGAATTAAGTATACAATTGATATTTAATTGTTTATTGTTAAATTATAAAGTTAATATGAAATTGTTATTTTGTAATTGAAGTTAGAAGTTATAATTTTTATTATAATTTGAATTAAATACTTAGGTTAGAAATTGTTAATAATACTAATTTCATCTAATTAACTTATTACTTTTTTGGATTATAATACAATAAATAAGTTAAATTTAGTAATTATAATTTGAAGTTTAGGTTAATTAATAATCAAGTTGTTAGTTAATTACAAACTAAGAAAAAATAAATAAAAAATTAGACAAACTTAAAATTTTAAAATTAAAAATAATCTTAAATTATATAATAAATTTAAGATTTAGAAATTTGATGTATCAGAACATAATAAATTTAATTGTAATTAATGGCGAGAAAAATCTTGTAATCACTTATTTCTCTTATTAACTTAAAAATTTACACTTTTTGATATTTTATTATTCTTTCATATTATCTTATTTTATAAAAAATATTCAAAAATCTTCATTGTAATATTTTAAAATTTTTATTTTAAACTTGTAATTAATAATTAATTTTTTTTAATCCTATGTAGGTAATAACCATTACTTTTTTTTTGCAAACATACAAAATTTTATAAAATAAAAAATAAGGTTAAGTATTTGATAATCAATTTTAGACACTATCATTAAAAGTGGGGATAACTATTTTATATAAAAGATAAATACCGCAATGATTTGCTAGCTATTACCGTTTGATCATTTAAATTTAGTAATTTTTTAGCACAATTTAATTCACTATTTTTTAAAAAGTGACATTATATGTTTAAATTATCAATTTTTAAGTTTTTGAAAAAATATTTTTTTTTATTTTTCAAATGCATTTAGCAATTTTTAATAATTATTGAATAATTGTTGAAGATTTTTTAAAATAATTTAAAAAAAACATAATAATTGATTATTTAATCCTATAATGTTAATTTTTAAAAAAAATTAGTGAATTAAATTATCATAAGAAAATGTAACTAAGTATTTTATTTTGAAAAACGAGTGAACCACTTTGATCACCCACTCTTTATCTAATTATAACATGTCTTCTACGTAAGTTGAGATCTCACGGACAAGAAGAGTTTTCCTTATTTATATCCCATGAAGTTATGTGTTGAATATGTATAATATGATTCTTATAATTTTATCGTTTTCTTTTTTAATTTTCAAATGTTAATCTAACGTTTTTTTAAAATTTATTCCATTTAATTTTTAATCATGTTCTACAATTTTAACTTAAATAGTATGTAAGATAATTCAATAATTATGATTATATATAAAGTAATGAATAAATATGATATTTAAAGTAATTTAATAATTATGATAATATATAAAATAGTGGATAAATATGATATTTAATTGATAAAAAGGATAAAATAGATTTGTATCCATTTCAAATATAACCCAATTAAAAAAAATCATTTCTAATATCGTTAAATTATTTGCAAATATTTGATGTATTTTGAAAATATAAATTAAAGAGAAATAAATAATATTATATGATAAACATTCATAACATGCATTCACATATTTTCAAAATGTAACATAAATTGCATGGAATTTCCATGCATTGAACACTTTTTTTTTTCCTTTTTATAACAAAAGTCAATGATAAGAACGTTTTATCCTTCCAAGTGGTGCCAAATTGCGCCAAATACAAACTTCAATTATGTAAAATTATTAAGAAATCTTGCACATATTTAAAGCTTTTTATGAAGGTATTGAAGATTATCCTTTAGTAATTTATTATATTAGTATGTTTGTGAAATCTTGATATCTAATAATTTATTAACTAAATGACAATTTGTATCTATAATATAAACAGTTGCTTCCCATTGGTTAATATATAGTAGATATGAACAAGGTTTGTAAAACTCCTATTGCAACCAAGAAATATATTTATGCCTGACATCCGGAATAAATAAAGTGTTTATATTTGAAAAAAATATTAATTAGTGTATTTTAAAATTGTAACTCAAAAAAGCGATATATTTTTTTCAAATAATTATATTCCTAGAGGTGTTAATTGGCTCATTTATTTATTTTTAAATAGATTGACTCATTTAATTCTTTTATAGGTTTATGATATTAAATAGATTAACTTTATAGTTTTTGTTGCACTTGTTTTAAAATGTTAATGATATTAATTTTTTAAATGCTAGATAATAATATGATTGTTATAATGTAATTAGTTAAATAAATAAATTAATGATTTAAGTTCGTTGAGGAATGAAAAAAATGTGATTGTTTAGAAGGAAAAATGTTTGTTATTTGGATAAAAATGTTAAAAAAATCAATCAAAAGTGTTAAAAAATATATGTTTAGCCTTTTAACAAAAAAAAAAGACCAAAAATATTATTTTTATTCATAAAAATTGTTAAATGAGCCTGAGTTGATTGCTCGTAAATTAAAATGAACTTTTAATTTAAGTTAAAGAGCTAAATAAGTTGAACTTTTTTAACTCATTAACTTAATAGAATAACTTTAAATGAACTTAGCTATACAACATGGTTAGTTTAACACCTCTATATATTGCTCACGCAACCATAAATAAAACAAAAATCCTAGATATTCTAGGTTCTTAAATGAGTTTCATGTCTTAAGTCACAACTAGTTGTCATCTAGTATCCTTCAAATATGCAAACTCGTCGTGCATCAAAAATCTTGTAATTATTTAATTCACTTAGTTTAGTCTCAAATCTATCTACTTATTCAATCAATCGAAATTTCAATTTCTTTCTCACACGTGTAGAATAATTTTTTTTATAATTATAGTGAATATAAACGAAAATTAGATAATTATTACATTAAGTTTTAGAAGTCACATAATTATTGAAAAAAAATGTCACAATAATTCCGTTATTATGCAAATAAACACTTTAGTCCTATAATTTTTGAGTTAGACACCTATAATTCCATTATTTATGAAGTTAGTCACTACGGTGTAAAAAAATATGAGATCATAAGTACTCAATTTTAATACTCTAATAGATTAAAAATGTACATTTTAATAATTATAGGATTAAAAATGTTTATTTTTCACAATAACAGAATTACTAGTGCAAACACGTAACTTAACGGATTAAAATAATCATTTTGAAAAATCATAATGTGTATAACATAATAATTATAAAACTAATATATATATATATATATATATATACTTTTTTATTAAAAAAATATAAGAAATTGAGTAGCTTTGTGCTTTTTTTTAATGGTTCTAATTTCTAAAAGCCTATTTTTCATTTGTTCTCAAGTTCTATTTAGTTATTCATGATTACAGAAACTTAATTTCAATTTTAAATTACAGTGTTGTCATTCTTCTCAAAACTTTGTAAGAGTCTACCTTAAGCTAATGGGAGTTGTTAGGGACTAATCCATGAGCTGGAAACTTGACTTTTTCCCAAAACACATGAAACCATATATATAATACTTTATATTCTTTGTTTGTTTATGAGGCAATGAGGTTTGTTCCGACGTATATATATATATATATATATATATATATATATATATATATATATAATATGGCATAACTTTTACCACTAGACTATTAAAGTGATGGACATATATAAAACAGGTTAATTAAGATATAATTAAATGGAAAAACCAAAGTGCTAGCTAGCCGTTTATGCTGTGTAATTTGTTGTTTTACTCAATTAATTATTCTCTATTGCCACCCCATCCCAATCCACTTAATGATTGATTAATTCTAATCATTTTAATAACTTATCTGTTTATCTTATCCATAATTAATTTATCGTTTGAACCCTAAAATTGCGGGATTTTGAGTTTTAACAAAAATAAAAAAAAATTGCACAATATTTATCAACTGAAAGAAAACAAGACAAAGTTCATTAGAATTAACAATTAACAACAATGAGAATACAAACAACATACATCACATCAATCACCCCCCCTCCCCCGAAAACCATTGAAATTAAGAAAACAAGAAAAGTACAAATCTTTCAACTCATATCAATTATCTTAAATTTGAGTGTAATCAGTGGTTTGCTCTTGTGCATTAGTGGTGAAGATAATCTCATAAACAACAGCAGCAATACCAGCACCAATAAATGGACCTAGCCAATAGACCCAGTGGTTAGCCCAAGACCAACTGACCACAGCAGGTCCAAAAGAGACTGCTGGGTTCATTGAACCACCATCAAAAGCACCTCCAGCCAAAATGTTAGCACCAACTATGAAACCAATTGCAATTGGTGCAATTATAGCAATGTTACCACTCTTTTTGTCTAAGGCTGTGGCATAAACTGTGTAAACCAAACCAAATGTCATCACTATTTCAAATACCACTGCATTCCATACACTCACACCTGTTGATAGGGAGAAAGCTGATGTTTCCTGCAATATGTAAAAGTGCTTAATTTTGATAGTAAAGAGTGCTTTCTTACTTGAATTTCTTTTGTGACATTGATTTATGGTATGTTTGTGACCCTCTAAAAACGTTTACGATAGAAAAGGTACTTCTGAATCAAAAATTAAGAGTATGCTTGTTTTTTAACAAAAACACAAGCAAACGGACTCAAAAAAAAGTATAAATTATGTATTTTTCCTGAAAGGATTTCAATTGAAATCACTTTTGACAAAAGTCGCTTTTAATAAAAACGACACTTAGAGTTAAATTATATATTAATGAACAAGAGACAAAAAAGTCATAATTGAGAGCAACACTTACCAATCCACCAGTAGCAACTTTAAGAAGCAAACAAGCAACAACAGAACCAAGCAATTGGGCAATCCAATACAAAATAGTCTTAAGAAGACTAATGTGACCACCAATAAAGGCACCAAATGTGACTGCAGGGTTAACATGTCCACCAGATATGTTGGCAGCAACTGAAACTGCTACAAATAGTGCAAAGGCATGAGCAAGAGCAGCTGCTACAAGCCCAGCTGGTGTTGATGATCCACTGTCTGTCAACTTATCTGCCAGTAATAAAATTCATAAAAATTATATATTTATATATTCTATATACAGATACCAAATTTGGAATTAGTAGATTTGAACTACTCATGTTACTGTTTTGGTATCCCTTTTGATTTTTTTTTAAAATTGATAAAAATACGATCCAAATGATATAAATAGAAATATTTCATGTATCTTAATTTAAAATAAAATCAAAAATTATCCTAAAATAAGAATAGAGACATTCTAAAGGTATTAATCCCCCAAAATTCAAATAACTAGGTGACTTAGAATTGAGAGTAAGATTATTAATTTCATGACTTAGCTTACTTAAATTTCACAATATGTCATTGTTAAAAATTTGTTGCACTATATCTTTGATATAAAGGTGATTATATTGTTACATAACACTGTTAAAATTACATAGCATAACTTCTTCCTACCTATATCTATATTATATATAAAAATCTAAATTATAACTATAATAATTTTGTACAAAAATATTCTTAAGCTTTAAAGTAATTAATAACATTTATTGATCTTTATATTTTATTTTTAAATTTTGGATAAAAATATCTTTATATTTTATGCATACATTAAACACGGTTGCAAAACTCAAAGAGTTTAATTAATAATACTTATCCTATTAAATTTTTAAGTATATTTCGATTAAAGGGTTCTCATGATAATGGATCATTAATCAACTCAAAAACATATATTTTATATAATTAATTTATTTTCATGATTAAACTAGAAGTTTAAGAAATTTAAGTTAATATTTTATTTCAAATATATAGTAGATATTAACAAAAGAATCAATAAATTTAAGAAGCATAACAATTCACGTATTTTTAACTAGTGTCAAATAGTTGAAATATCGAACTTATAATATTATAGTATAGATAATGTTTGGAAAAATACAAGAAAATAGTCAATAGCTATAAATAGAATAAAAGAAAATAGGTTACGTGGTGGACTTACTGAAAGCCATTCCTGAGCCTTCACCAGCAAAAACAAAGATGAGCATGGAGATGAACTCAGCTAGAGCTGCTTTGAGAGCACTTGGATGGCTAAAATCAGCTTGAGATCCAAGATGAATGCTAGTGATAGCCATTTTTAATTTAGAAGAAACACAATTTCTATAATTTCTTTATGAATCTCAAGCTTATAGCAACCTAAACTTAGCTTTTGCTTTTGCTTATTTCTTGCCTTTCGTTTAGTGAGAATTTATATATATAAAGGGAGCTAATGGCTTTGGTTACCGGAATAACCAGTTACCCATCCGATCGTAGCTAATTTTCAACGTGAAAAGGAAAACGAAAATAGCATCTTTATATATTATATTTATAATGTTTTTTATTAGATATATTTATGCTGGATATTTTTTTATTAGATTTTACTATATTTATTAATAATAATGTATTTGTAATTTATCAAAAATTAATTATAAATAGATTTTTTTAAATAAAAAAAAATTAGTTGTTGTTCGTGAGGTCCAGTTGGAGTGCCTCCAATTCTTTCTCATCTTGACACGTGGACGGCTTGATGTGACTTGTTTGGCTGATCATGCGTAGAGAAATTTTTGTGGCTGATTTATAGCTATAGTGGTGCTCCATCAATGATTGTTGGCTTAACCGACCATTTCGATTGTTTATATCTTTAGTTATAGAAAATTCTATGTTGAGCTGTTTCTTTAATATTTAATTTAAGAATATTACTTCTAATAAAACTACTAAAATTTTAATAACAAAAATATTTCACTTGATAATATTAAAATGTTATTTTATTATTATTATTAATCTAAAATACTATTAAAATTGTTAATTTTCTTATATGTTGTGATATTATTTCAAAATAATAACCAGTAGAATAAATATATATCAATAATACTAGAAAGCAATGCTAAAATATATAATAAATTTAAGTAAATAAGTATCATGTAATTCACTTAACTATTTGTATTATTAATAAGTAGAATTATGCTAGTAGAATTATATTTAATAAAAAAATATTAAATTAGTAGAGATTGTAACGTAATAATATAATTCATCTATTAATCTAGCTTGTAGTAATATTTTTTTAAAAATAGTGTTAAAAAAATAATAAGTATGGGGATGATCATAGATTAAAATATTTTAAATATTTTTATGAACACTCCTGCCTATTTTTATGATCATAGATTACATATTATATACTATATAAAATAAATATGTTCAAATTAAATTTTATTTTTAAAATTTTACCAACACTCCTACATATTACACTATATATTATAATTACAATTGAAATTACAATTTATTATTAGATATAATTATATGAGTTTAATCGTACTGTATCATTTATAATTTATATTATTTTAATGTTTTAATAAAACTAAATTATTTATGGTTCCATAAACCCCATTATTTTAGTTGAGGCAAGAGTGGTTCAGTTTTTTTTTCTCCCTCTCTCACACAAGAGTGGTTAAGTTGAGTTGGTTAAGAAATGATCATGCACTAATCAACTTATTAAATTATGTTTATCAACTATCTCTTTTTATAATTTATTTATTAGAGCATCATGTAATATGTGGGTGATAATATCATTGACTCCATAAAGTTTGATCATTCAAATTACTGATTTGAAATATGTAGATTTTTATATTATTATCTCTATTAGAGAAAAATTAATTAAGATGAAGTTGCTTAATAAAATGCTATAAAATAGAAATAGTTAAACCTAACATGGTTAAAAAGTCTTTCGACACATGGTTAAATAGTGGTTTTACATAAAGTAGTTTTGTCGTATAAAGGAACAACACCCTAAGAGTTTTTCCTAGAGATTTTAGTATTAACGAAGGTTTGACAAATTGGTAGCTAATGGCGGGATTTGTTTTTGTATTTATTATCATTCAAAATCTTTAAAAGCATGTATTATTTTTAAAGGTATCCATTTATTAGAAAATAGTTTTTATGAATAAAATCAACAAATGCTAATTTAATTATTTTAATTTTTGAATAAATTAACAAATATATTGGAAAAATATTTTGATAATTACAAATATATTTTCTAATTTTATAGAGTAATAAAAATAATACTTAAAATATTATTAGTGATATTGTTGCGACAAATTTACCATAGAATTCATTATTGGTATAAATTTATCACCAAACTTATTATGATTGTGTGTTATTTTTATCACTGGATAAAATTATGTACTATATTTATAATTTTTATGATAATTTAATCACATCTTTGCAATTAGTTTACCCTTTGGTTCTTTTGTTAGTTTTTTTTTCTCTATTTCTCTGTTTCTTCTCTTGTTTTCTTTTTTTTTTTTTCTCTCTTGTCTTTCTCCCACCTCTATATATTTGAATAAAAATTTCTTTTTTCTATTTTCACAAAACAAAAAAAATCCTAAATCCTAAACGTAGCACTAAACAATAAACCATAAATACTAAACTCTAAAATCTCTAAATACTAAACCTCAAAACAAATTATAAACCCTAAATAGTAAGCACTATAAATTATATAAATTCTAAACACTAAACTTTGAACTTTTAACACTAAATCTTAAACTCTAAACACTAAATACTAAACTTTAAATTCTTAACACTAAACACTAAACATTAAACTTTAAACCCTAAATCCAGTGAGAGAGAATAAGAAAGACAATAAAAAATTAAACTTGAGAAAAAGAATCAAAGTAATAATAAATTTTTAAAAAGATTAAAATATAATTCAACTGTTTGTGCATATATTTTTTTTTTTTACAAAATGGATACTTTTTAACCTATCACTAAAGAACTTATGCAATATTAAATATTAAAAGATTAATATTGATACTAATAAGGTACCACACTCAACTAATTATAAAGTAACTCTATATATCACTAATAGGAAACTAAATAATAAATATAAATTAAATTATTAATTAAATTTTAAAAAATATAAAAAATTATTAAATATTGAATGTTTCAATAGTGATACCAATCATTTTTCTAATTAAGTGATCAAGATTTGAGATTATACTACTATTGGTAAGTAAATTAAGTATATTATTTATTGTTATATATCTAGACTAAGTGAAATAATAAGACATACTAGTCACAATTATTATTGTAAATTTAATAAAGTAATATTGGTTAAAATATCACATTAAAAATATTTTAAAAATAATGAATAATTTTTTAAAAAATTATTTATTGTTTTGATAATAAGCAATATGTATGTTCCAAAGTAATCAAATTATAAATTTTTTACTTTGTAACTAATATTACATTTCAAAATTATTTATTTTAAATAAACATGTAATTAATCTAAATTATTACAGTAGTCATACTCCATAAATAATTATAAATTTCTCCAATTTCTCTCTGGATCTCCTCGCATAAATGTATTTAATAATAAACAAAAGTTTAATTACAATAAATCTTTATAATATGCATAAATTCATTTCCAAAAATAAATTAAATATAGTGAAACTAAATGATCACTTGGTCAGGGTGCTCCGTTTCTTCAAGTTATATATGCTAATCGACATTTTATAATGTATCTTCGATTACTTTTTTATTTTTTAGAAACTCACACATGTATTATTGAAATATTAAAAAAATTATAAACATACTATTAAAATTTATCAATTTATTAAAACAATCGTAAGTGTTACAAAAATATTATAATAATACAATTTATGATAATTTAATGTGTTATATGTGTAACATGAAAAATTATAAAAATATCATATATGTTATGTGTGGATGATTTTTATAACTCTTATAGTACTTTAATATTATATTTATAATACAATAAATTTAAATAATATGTTTTTAGCTTTCTTAATGTCTTAATAATAAATTTATTAATTTATTTTTTTGCTAATTTATCTCCACTTACTTTTTTTTCTTTGGTTTTGTAATTTGACAAAGAAAAAAGTATATAATATTATATGCAATTTTGTTTTTGAAAAATACTTTATGCAATTGAGAGTTGAATGTTGAGGTAATTATATTAGTTAATTATATTGTTATGTGTGACTTAATTTGCATGCAATAGATTTTAAAAGTAATATTTTTTGTTAATTAAGTATAATTTTATTATAAAAATTATGTTTACTTTCACAATAAATTAATTTAAAGATTCACAATTTTTTATGTAACATTTGAAGATAAACATTATTTTCTAACCTAAAAAATGGATGGTGACACTTGACAGAACCATAATTATTTTGCTTCAGTTGAAATCTATTACATTATTTACTGGAACTTGATAAGGATTATCTATGTTTACATAGTCAATACTTAATACTACATTAATTGCAATTAATTTATCATTTATATTCCAGAATTAACAATTAGTCTATTACAAATTTCTTGGGCATGATATCGTCACCCTTTTTTTCTTTCTAAAATACCAATCACTTGTGAAACGGGTTTAAAATACTAGTGTTTTTTTACCTTCTTCTTAATATTAAAAAACAATTATATACTTTACAAATTTATCATTATTATAATTAATATAATAATATTTTATTGTATATAATTATATAACTTTCATTATAATTATCAATAACATAACATCACATCAATTATGATAATATTATAACTTATAATAAATAGAATTTATTAATATAAAAAGATACTCCATCTTTTATAATATATGAAATTAGTCTACCATTATATTATTATTATTTTTTTCTTATATGTTAATGATAGAAATTTAGATTTTAATAAAGAAAAAATATATATTTATTATGAATCAAGAAATATATATATATATATATATATATATATATATATATATACACGTTTAGATGATGATAAGTGATTTCAAGAAATATATATATATATATACACGTTTAGATGATAAGATGATAAGTGATTTAAATAAATATTATTAAGTTATATTAACCTTTGGATGAAATTATATAAATATTAATAAATATAAAAATTTAAATTTAAATTTACTTGTGATTTTTAAAATCAATAAGAATATTTAATTACAATTATAAATATATATATATATATATACAATTAGATTATATTTATATAAAAGTTAAGATTATTTGGTAAAATTATGTGTATAAATTATTTTTTAAATTTAATTTAAATGATAAGATGATATTTTATATGTAATATTATATACAATAAATCTAATTTAATATGCTATTATAACTTAGAAAAATATTAATAATGTAACTCATTTAGTTAAGATTGAAATCAAACTTCATATAAAATTCATATTTTTAGCCCAAATCCCAATATGCTATACCAGGGGCTGATACAAACAGAGGTGAGCAGGATATATGCCATATTTGAAATCTCCGTAAATAAAATTTTAATTTTAATATTTATTAAATTATAAACAAATTATATCCATAACATAAAACTATATAATACATTAATTTTAAATTTTAATACTTAATATCTCAATACAAACTCAATAATTTAAATATTTAATAAAATAAATAAAATATAATTTTAATTAAAAATAAATAATAAGTAAATAGTATTATAGTTTACATCTTGAATATAAATTTTTAACCCCCCATTTCACGTGAAAACAAAGTCAACAAGAAAACAAAGAGCCTTCTGGGCTCTGCTTATACTGACAACGTGATTTATTCTTTATACAATACATCTATGCATGAACACCCAAGAAAAAGTTTCTTTGTTAATTAACTGTAATATGCTCAAATGAATTGTTAAAATCTTTTTTATATTAAAAAACATTTTGTATGATTTAAAATAAAAAAAATCATAAGAATTTTATCGCCTCATCCTACATAAATTACAAGCAGCTAATTGCAAAATTTTGATAGAATCTACTAGGTTAATGCATGCTTGTATGATTAATTGCAACCAATATTAAGTTGTTAAAATTGATTTAAAATCCATTTAAAATTATGGTGGATCTTGTGATATGTATATATTCTTCAATTCAATACTACCAAAAAAGAAGAGGTTAAGGCAGTAATATATGTATATATGTGCTAATCAAAGCTGTATAACATATAAATATTGTTGCATTTTCCCACTATAAGCATATATTAAATAAGGTTATTCTGATTTATTATAATATCTCTTAATAATATAGTGTATAGTGGTTGATGTTGTAATTTATTTTCATTTTTTTTAACCCTATATATATATATATATAATTTGATGTATATAACAATTCATATGAAATTATAATCTAATTGTTAATAATTGATTACATAATTACTTTATTATCTAAAAATTTTAAAATCTTAACGTAATATTAATAAATAAATGTCATAATATTTAATAAATATAACAACTTGATGTATAATTTTTTTTTTCTTCATATATATAATGTATATTGACGAATATGTAATGCATTTTTTTTTTGTCTCACTTCGATCCCTTCCTCAAATATAGTACCTTATCTATGTGCTTAATTTATAATAAATAATGGACGGTTCTTAGTTGGCCTACTAGGGACAATAACTAGCTCCAAATTGGTGTTCTATCTTAATCCCTTATATTATTAGTTTCACTTGATCCCATCCATTTGTTCTTATCTTAAAGGGAGAATATACAAGGCTACCTATACCTACCTTGTAGTTAATTAGTTAAAAGAAATTTATTTAGATCTATCTTGATCAAATTTCAGACATACATGGTAAAATTTGTTTAGAAGATTAATACGTTGTTTTCTTTTTAAACATATTAAAGGGTATTTAATGTGATTTAAATATATAACTTCAAAATAAGAAGGATAATTTTTATTGTCAAATCATACAATGTTTTAATATTTTAAGAGTAAAATAATGGTTTCTTAATTAAGAATGATATTAATTTAATGTATATAAGTAATATATTTTAATATGACATTAGAGAAGGTGAAATTACTCTATGAATTTGTAAGTGGTGACCAACGTACTTTCATAAAGTAATAATTGGACAAAATATTACAATTTATTTACTAAGGATTGCATACTTTATTAGATACTATCATCTCCTTCTAGTTTAAAAACACGTTTAGATGCACTATTAGAAATACTTTTTAGAAGCATGAGCTTTTGTATTTAGCTGTTAAATAAAAACTACTGCTTCTAATGCAAGTGGTGGTTTATTTTTAGTTTGCCACTATTGGTAAATGGAGCATTTAGGAGTCTTAATAGTAAATATATTTAATTGTTATATGATATGATATATTATAAATTTGTATTGTTTTTAATATGTATTAGCTCTTAGACCTTATCGTGTTGTTAAGCCCGTTTAGAAGTGTAGATCCACGGGCTCGATTAGTGGATTAATGTATAAAGATGCAAGGGTTGCTTGATCATTTGGCATGTGATGTATTTATACAACCCTTGGGGTTTTTTTTTTTTTTGGCTAAGAACCCTTTCATTTATTCCTTTTTTTGTTGTTACACTTTTTCTTCTCTTCTCATGTTCTTTCTATTTTTTTCTGGTTCACTTATGTTCAATAACTAGTTTTTTGTGTTAAGGTTTTTTCTACGACACAGCTCTCGTGTTCTTGTATTGTGAATTTTTAAGTGGATATATATATATATATATATGTTTTCTTTCTAGTAGATTAACTCATTTAGATACAGGGGTCGAGCTATTTAATCCTTGTGTTTTCTCTTCTTCTTTACCTTTATGTTATTTCTTGTTATTGGTTATGTTGAATGATTTGTTGAATAATTATTTCTTATGGCTTTGTGATATGATCGTGGGATGAAATCCCAACAAAAATGGTATCAAATAGTGGTTTTGTATTGTTTGGCCTTCGAGTGTTCAAAGAAGTTGTTTGAAATTTCAAAAAATTCACCTTTGAATCGTCTATGTTGATTTTTTGGTGATTTAAAAATTAGGATTTCTTTAGTTCTTCTAAAATCTTGACCTTTGTGTTCTTCGACATTCTTAGTGAGCTTTCTCTTCTCTTTTTCATTTTATTTTTCTCTAATTATTGTTACTTTTTATTTCAATAGCTTTAAATGTCTACTACGTACAAAATAATTATGTTTGATGGCACATGTGATTATGTATCGTGGAAACGCAAAATGAAAACCCTCTTGGTACAACAAATGTACATGGTGCTATTGACTATGATAACTTGCTTGAAAAAGCCTCTAAAGTAAATAAGAAAAATATTAAGAAAAAGGCTTTTGCATTAATACTATCAAACCTTTTTGATAAGTTTCTCATGGAAGTTTCAAAAGAAACTACTCCTCTTGAGAAAGTATTTTCTAAGCTTAACTGTTTATATTTATAAAAATCTTCATCAGGTAAAGTATATTTAAAACATCATTTTACTATTTCAAAATGAACTAATCCAAAAATCTTGAACAAAATCTTGATGATTTAAAAAAATGACCTCTAATTTGGATGGCATTTATCATAAAATTAAAGATGAGACTTATGCTATTATTTTACCAAATTCTTTTCCGGATAAGTATAAGGATTTGAAATATGGTATTATTTATGGAAATGGTACTTTAACTTTTTATATTGTTGTTAGGTCTAAGGATTTAGAGATTAAGGTCTCTAATTAGGGTAATGCTAGTAATAGTCTTATGGCTAGAGGAAGGTTTGGGAATAGAGATAAAAGGTATAAGGGTAAATCCAAGGGTAGGTCTAAGTCTAGATCAAAGAAGCATGTTACTTTTTACTTTTGTAAAAAACATGATCATTATATAAATGAATATCCACTTAGGAAGGGTAAGAAGTTTGATAAACATGAATCTAGTACTGATAGTGATTCAAAATTAGTTTCTAAAAGTTGTGAAAGCTATGAGGTCTTATCTCTGAGTTCTAAAACATCAAAAATAAAGTGGGTTTCAGACTTAGAATTTTCCTTTCATATGTCTCCCTTTAAGTACCTTTTTAGTGATTTTAAAGAGTTTGATGATGGTAGAGTTCTCCTAGATGATGACCAAGAGTGGAAAGTTAAGGGTCTAGGCTCTTTCAAACTCTTCTTATTAGATGGGATAATTAGAAGTCTTAATGAGATTAGGTTTGTTCCTGAACTAGGAAGAAGTTTGATTTCACTAGGTTCACTAGATGCTTTTGGTTTTAGATTAAGATAGATAATAGAGTAACGAGAGTAGTTAAAGGGTCCTTAGTTGTGTTTAAGGATGTTAGAACCAATGGTCTTTATTTTCTTGAAGGCACAACTATTACTAGTAATAATGTTATCAATGTAACTCATATCTTAGATAATGCAATGTTATGTCTGTTGTGTTTTTTACAACACACAGAAAATCGTGCAAGTATACATGGTCACAAGTAATAAAGATTTGTAAGTAAAGTATCGTTCCCACGGAGATTTGTTACTATAGTTTGTTGAGTACTAAAATTGTATCTCTCTGATTTTATCCAAAACAATCGTTGATTAAGAAAAAGATAACAAGAACATAAAAGAACTCTAGGATTGCAAATTTTCACCAAACTAATCCACTTTAATCATATTATTTTCTTTTGATTTATATTTTTTAGTACATTTAATTTGTGAACCGAAAACTTCTATTTTTATTCATACATCTCTTCCGAGCTCCGTATAAACACACCTCGTTAAATTAATTCACTATATCTCTATGAGAATTAAATTTAATAAGATTCATTAAGTTTTAAGTTCTCAAATGGCCACACATACAATTAGGGTATATTCCTATCCTTCATCATACATGTCATTCTATTTACGAGCAATACACACACAAATGCCTCTTCCAAGTTTATTTATGTGCCACGGATCGTTTTGATAAGATTCGTAAATAACCAAAAAGCATTAAGCACAAAATAGAATGAACAAATCGAACGTCTTATAAATCTATCAAAAATAATTAAAATCAAAGCTTCATAAATTTAGATCAAATGCAACCCTAAAAAAATTAAATTACTTCATAAATTTAAAATAAAAATTACAGCAAATGCAAAAAAATTAGAAGGAATAAGAAAGGAAATTGAAAACATTTCAGATCGTAAATATTTGGCACATGTAGAACACAACAGAAGCCAAAAATGGCTTCTGCGTGTTCCACCGTCCAGTCCCAAACACTACAGAAAAATACCAAAGCTAAAACTAAAAAAATACATCAAAAATATTTAAATTTAATACACGCGGAGGACAATGAAGTGTGGGAAAATAATAAATTAAAACACATGGGGGGACAAAATGTATCGAAAATGGAATCGAAAAAGTGAATGGAGATGCTGCGCATTTCTGTTTTATTTTCCTTCCACGCTGCCACGTGTCGCGTTATGATTCGTGGAAACAATTAGTGGGACATGTGGCAGCATCTCATTCGTTGAAGGGAATGGGCGCACGTAGAACTTGTCGCACAGAATTGGGCCGCGCGAAACGTGAGGCAATGGCTAGAACGAGGACGAGATTCTACCCTTTTGCGTTCACCGATATGTGCCACGAATCCTCTGATGATTCGTTCAAGGGGAAATTGGGACACATGGAAGACTTTAATTCGCTAGAAGAACGATTTCACGTGGTTCAGCCGCACAGAATAACGCCCTTTGGTAGACGTGTAACGAACACGTGGGTCCCACCCTGCACGCCGGCCTGCGCGGCAGGTGGGCCCACTGGCACGCCGAGCCACGTCAAGAGGAATTCTGCACCCACTCGCATTGGTCGGGTGTGCTTGTAACGCGCACATCTGGCCGTTTATTTTCTGATCGGACGGTTCTCGTTACGCTTGCATAAGGGCGCGTGGCTTCTTCTCTCCTGCGGAGAATTTAAAACTTTCCTTAATTATATTTTCACCCACAAATATATTTCAAATTACATTTTAAACTTTGTTTAATTGCAATACAACCCTTTGGTAATTTAAATTAAATTTTAAACTTTTAATAATTAAAAATTAAGCCCGAATTTAATTTAATTTATATTTTCAACATTTATAAATTGCAATTAAATACTCATTTATTTTGAAATTATATTTTTGGATGAAAACTTGCAATTAAGTACGTTTTCGATACAAATTATTTACTTTTCATAAAAAATATAAAAAATAGTAAATACTAATTTATTCATCGAAAATTAACTAAAAACATTAAGAACATAACAATTACATTTAATAAAATAGGTGAAAATAAGTATATAAAATACAGTTATCAATGTCATTGAAGGTTAGGACATTTTAGTGAAAAAAAGTTAAATGTTCTATGCAAATAGGGTGTGTTAGGTACTAAGACTCTTGAAAATCTTAAGTTTTGTGAACATTTCATTTTTGGTAAACAAACTAAGGCTAAGTTCTCTAAGAAAAGTCACACTACCTTGCATGTATTAGATTACATTCACTCTAAATTTTGAGACCCCGCTTATATTAAATCTATTAGGGGTGATAAGTATTTTTTATCTTTAATTGATCAATTTACTAAAAAAGTTTGGATCTTCACTATAAAATCTAAAGATGAAACCTTTAGCACCTTTAAGCATTGGAAAGCATTTGTAGATAATCAAAAGGGTAGAAAGGTTAGGGTACTTAGGACTGATAATGGTCTAGAGTTATGTAATGAACTATTTGAAAATTATTGTAAGAACCAAGGTAGTAGAAGATATAAGACAATTGTAGGTACTCCCTAATATAATGGTTTAGTTGAGTGAATGAATATAACATTATTTGAAAGGGTTAGATGCATATTGTCCCTATCTGATTTGCCTAAATGTTTTTGACAAAATTAGTTAGCATTGCCACCTACCTCATCAATGTCCCTTTACTACCATTAACTTTAAGACACTTGAAGATACCTTATCTAGTGTTCTTGTTGTTTATAGTGCCCTTATGACTTTTAGTTATGTAGATTACAGTCGCATCGACCAAGGAAAATTTCAAGATGGGTTACGAAAGTGTTTTTCATTGGTTATTTCATAGGTGTTAAAAGATATAAACTCTAGTGTCCATCTCTGAAGAAAAATATTATAAGTAGAAAGTTGTATTCATTGAACCTATGTTTTACAAAGATTTGCATAATGTGACTACTTCAAATTCTTCAATAGGTATTGGAATTGAGGTGGATGTTGGTGTAAGCCCTTCTCAACAGGTCCTTGATATTAGTGATGAGATGGAGGCATCGGTAGCCCCCAATCCACTCATTTAAATATTGATAAGATAGATATTAGTGATGATTATGGAATTATTGAGGATAATTTAAATCCTTATGGCAGTTCATCTAAACTTATTGATTACCAATTGACTAGAGATAGGACCAAGTTGAACATATTTCTGGATACCTTAAATCTCTTTCCTCTTTATCTAGTTCTGGTTAAGTTGATTTAATTTCTTATGCATTATCAATTGCTTTTGGAATAGATGATTGTGAACCTAAATGTTTTACTAATGCTATTTCTTCTCCTAATTCTTCACAATAGATTGATGTTATGCATGAAGAATTAAATTCACTTTATAAAAATGATACTTGGACTTTAGTTGAAAGAACTAAAGACCTTAAGATGTTAGGATCTAGATGGTTATTTAAAAGGAGTGGAAGTATTAAAGGTGTTGAATTTGCACAATAAAAAACAAGATTAGTTGCACAAGGATTTGCTCAAAAGAAATGCATTGATTTCAATGAAATTTTCTCACTTGTTATGAAATTCACCTTTATAAGAATTATGTTATATGTTGTAATTCAATTTGATTTGTTACTTGAACAAATGGATGTTAAAAATGCATTCTTACATGGTGATTTTGATATGAAAAAATATATGAAACAACCTAAATATTTTATTAAAAAGGGTAATGAAAATCTTATTTTTCTACTAAAGGAATCTCTGTATGGTCTCAAACAGGCTCCTAGACAATGGTATACAAGATTTGACTCTTTTATAACAAAAATTAGTTTGAAAAATGTGATTATGATAACTGTATTTATTTTAAGTTAAATAATGTTTCAAGTCTAATTTATTTGTTATTGTATGTTGATGACAAGCTTATTGCCTATAAAAGAAATTGAAGTTGATAGATTGAAACTTAAATTTAGCAATGAGTTTGGGATGAAATATTTGGGACATATTAAAAGAATTATTGGTATGAATATTTTTAGAACTTCTAATAATTTTTTTGGTTCAGAATAGTTATATTTAGAAAAAAATTTGAAAATATTTTCAATGTTTGAGACTAAAATTGCTAGTGTATTTTTGGGTTCTCATATTAAATTATCTAGCACTAAATACCCTATAACTGAAAATGAAAAAATAAATATGAAAAAGATCCTTTATTCTAATGTTGTTGGATCTTTGATATATGCTATAGTCTATACTAAACCTAATATAGCACATGCAATGAATATGGTTAGTATGTACATGGCTAATCTTGATAAAGGTTATTAGCTGACAATCAAATGGATACTTAAATATATTAAAGGGTCTGCTAATGTTAGTTTATTGTTTAAGAATAACTTTGTTGATGTTCCTATTATGTAAAAATATTTTGACTCTAATTTTACAAGAGATAAAGAACAAAAAGAGATCACTGTCTAGCTCTATTTTTATAGTCTTAGGTAATATTGTATCATGTATCATAGAAATCCAATTTGCAATCTGTTATGGCATTATCAACCATAGAAGCTGAGTTCATTACCTATACAGAAGCAGTCAAAAAATGCCTATGGTTGAGAGGCTTCACCAGGCAACTTGGAATTTTTCTAATAATGTTATTGACACTATATTCTATGATAATCTGTCTTCAATTCATTTATCTAAACATCCAATATTTTATTCTAGATCTAAGCATATATATACTTTTTCATATAGATAAAGTCTCCACATAGAACAACCCTTCTAATATGCTAACAAAACCATTACCAATGGTCAAATTTAAATATTGTTTGAATTTGATCAGAGTCTCTTATTTAAGCATTAAGTTGGAAAGGATTCATGAAATATATATATCCATATTTTCATAATGTCAAGGTGGAGGATTATTAATTTTTAGTTTGTCACTATTAGTAAATGGAGTATTTAGAAAATTTAGAATTGAGCATTTAGAAGATTTAGGATTGAATATATTTAGTTGTTGCATGCATAGTGTAAATACATTTTTTATATGATAGGATACATTATTAATTTGTGTTATTTTTAATGTGTATCAACTCTTAGGCCTTATCAAGTTGTTTAGCCCATTTAAAAGTGTGAATTCATTGGTTGGAATAATTGATTGATGTATAACGATGTAAGGTAATTTGGTCATTTGGCATGTAATGTTTTTATACAACCCTTGGGGTTTTTTTGGCTCTGCATCCTTTCATTTTTTTCCTTTTTACAGCATTATGCATTTTCTTCTCTTCTCCTCGTTCTCTCTAGTTCACTCATGTTCAAGAATTGGTTTTATGTGTTAGGATTTTCTCTTTAAACCACTTCATGTGCTCTTGTACTTTGAATTTTCAAGTGGATATATATATGTTTTATTTTCAGTGGATTATGTCATTTAAATATAGGGGCTAACTAATTACTTCCTATGTTTGTTCTTCTTATTTATTTTTAAATTATTTTTTAGTAATGGTTCCATTCAATAGTTGTTAAATAATTATTTCATGTAGATATGTAATGTCATTGTGGGGTAAAATCCCAACAGTAGTGATCACATTTAAATCAATAATGCCTTTTCAAAAATAAGTCTCCATTACATTTCATAAAATCATTATTTTTTAATCAATTTTTTCAAAATTCTTTGAATCCAAATACACCATAATTTCACGATAAAGAAGTGTCATACATAAATTTTACCAAAAGTTTAAGCTTATCGGAGATGAGTCTAACAACTCATTTGAAAGTAGTGTTAGATATAATAAAAATTATGATACTAACATAATGTGATAGGAATTCACGTAAGGATAAACATAAGGGAAGGATTTAATAAGGATAGAATGATATTTTGATCATTTTATTTTTATGAATCAAGTATTTTAGTCATATTTTTTAAAATTTATGCACTTTAATTACCTAATTGTTGTATTCTTAGATACTTTAGTCATTTTTTATTTTTTATTTTTGATTTTTTATTTTGAAAAATCTTAAGTTATATCGAATTAAACCTTATTAGCAGGAAAGAATGGAAATGTCGATGACATCATTGACATTGTTGCCACAATGTCTATTTTTTACACATCTCGATATCGAAATATGATATCTATATCTTTTGGTCAAATTATTGCGAAATTATAGAGAATGTCTCTAAAGTATCATTTGTTTCAATATCATTTAAATGTCTTTTTGACTAAAATATCTTAGATATTTTAGATAATATCTGTAAAATATCATTAAAATGTCAAACAAAGCTATCAAAAATATTAATTCTTGATTTATTTTTCTTTTCTTCTTTTTCTTCTTTTTGAGCGACATAGGGGCATAAAAAATAAAAGAGTGATGAGGCTTCTCTCACTTTTGGCATAATAAGCCCACACGACAGATTAGGTTTAGTGGTAAAGCGTGTCCTTGATAATTGTGTCGTTATACCTGGACATTTCAATTCAATTTTTTTGTAATTTTTATAGAAGGGAATATATTCTCTTTTTTCTTGTTTATAGTATGTTTGCTATACTTATGACCACTTTTAAAAATAAATAATCAATGAAATTTAATTTCATACTATCGAGATTTATTTATTTATAATAGTTAATATATTTAGATAGTCTACTTAATTATTTCAAACATTTTAACTCTTTATTCTACAAAATTTAGCAATATATATATATATATATATTTAATAAACAACACTTTAATTAATTAGTCAATTTACTGATTAATATAAATATTTTAAATATTTAAAAGTAGATTTATTAAATAAAAAATTAGTTTAAAATATAAGTAATTGATTATTTTGATGTTTTATAAAGTTTTATAATTTTTTTCATATTTTTGATAGAGTTCCATAATTTTTGTGATTTTTTTCAAAGTTTTTATCGAAACGACAATATCTTCAACATGACTAACAGGAGATTTGGATGATATTTGAAGAAAACATATCTCAAAAATTTAAAAAAACGTGAAAATAATATGATTAAAATATCAAAATTAGTTTAAGATGAGTAAAATATATCAATTTAAAATAAAGTGATTAATATGTTCAATTTATAAAATTAAATTGAATACAATTTTTCATTTAATAATTTAAAATAAATAAATACAAGTTTAAAATATATATATATATATATGAGATTCGAACACTAATTATAAGTGTACGAGTTATATTCTACTTAAAAACTAAAAACCACTTTTGCATCAAATTTGGAAGAAGAAGAAGAAAAAAGTGAGTTGGAGTCTTTATGAAGGCGAAAATTTGTTTATTTGTCTAGCTCTCTATCATATAAGTTTAAAACTTAAAAGAAAATGCGCCTTCTTAATACAATTATAGTTAATAGATAAGAATATACCAATTTCTAAGTATATTAAGTAACATATTAATATTATTTAAAAATCAAATTATTTCATAATTTTTAAAATAATTTTTATACATGATAAATATAAGTACTAAAATGTTTCATATTAGCCATAATTTTTATATTCTCCTATTCAGATGATTAAATTAGGCTAGACTTTACTAAAAGTAACCAGTAGTAAATAAATAGACCAATTTATCACTCCAACCATGACATGAGGTAGCTGAAAAAATGACCAAATAATTAATAATGCTTACTATTGCATTCATTACTTCACTTGTTGCTATCTTAGACTTCTCAAAATCCATTAATGATTAGGGATAAATAGCATATTATATATAATAAAAAATTAGCAAAAGAAAGATATATCTATATAATACAAATTTTCATTACCACAACTAATATTTATTATTGACAATAATGCCTATCTAGCAATAATGCTTCTAAAATTTAAATAATTATAAGAATAAAATTTAATATATTATTATTATCATAATAATTTAAGATAATAATATTATCATAATAATTTTTGTTATTGTTATAATAAACATAAAATATTTATTTTATATCTAATATTAATAATATTTTAATGTAATTATTATTATATAAAATTATTATTAATAAATTATTTCTATAATAATAATAATAATAATAATATATTAAATTAATATCACCATCCAAATTTATTGCAACCCAAAAATTATTTTATTTATGAGGGTCGATATTTGTTAGAATTGTGACTTAAGTTGACCCATGTTAAACGACGAAAGAGCTTACTACCTACTCTTTAAATGACAATGACGAAATGTACTTAAGCCACACATTAATGTCAATTTGTCATATACGAAAAGAATTATTATTATTTTATATATTCATTTAATATTTATTTTTTAAAAAAATTATATAAATTTAAAATCCTACATTATTTTATACTCGAAAAATAAAAATATTTTCTAAAGTCAAACATAATAATGCTTTTGCTAGTTCCAATCCCAAATTCAAATAGTTGACGGATAACTATCATGTCAAATTCCAAATTATTTTCAAGTTGTAAATATTAAATATACATAAATTTATATTAATATTATTATCACATCTTATTTTATTATTTTATATTATATTTATTATTAATTTTAAAGATTATCAAAAACATTTTTATTAAATTTAATTAGTAAAAAAAAAATTAATAAAAAAAAATATTATTTTTAATAATTTCTAAAACTAACAATAAATGAAAGGTTGAAACAACCAAAACTACTTTCATAATAACCTCACCTTAATTATAATATATTATGTATAAAATTTTATCAAATACGACATAAAGTATCATAATTAATATAATCTTAAATATATACATTTGTATCTTTTTATTATTCTACTTATCAAAAACTATACAATGTGTATTATTAATGTAATATTTTAGATCAACAAAAACGATACTATCAATTCAATTTTTTTTTGTTAAAATAACATGCATTGTGATTAGCAAGTAGGATATATCCTTCACTGAATAACTCACGTATGACAATCCTTATTGATGGTGAACCTACATGTAGTTTAGATGAGACAAGTTTACTTTTTAAAATCTTAATAAAAAAAATTTAAGTATAATATTTATAAAATTATAGATGAATTACATATATAAAATGAAACAATATTTTGTAATTTTAATTTTTAAGTTTTTATAACTTAATAATTTATTACAAACTCAATAATTTAAATATATTTACATTCAAATGAGATACATATAACTAAGGATATAATAACATTTAAGTGAGAGAGGACACGTACCTTACCTCAACTTTTGGATAAAGATTTTTCATTTATTGTATTTATAAATGTGACTATTTATTTTACAAGAATATTTAGAATGATCTCTCTCAAATTTATTATTTGAATATTATTTTTCTATCATTTTGTTATATTAAGTATTCATTTATATTCTTACTATATTTTTCACTTTTACTATACTATTATACAATTTATACTAATTTGACTATAATAGAATGATAAATGTTTAACATTTTCTCATAAATTTTAGAAAAATTATATCAAATAACACCTAAAATTTACATATAATAACAAAAATAACACTCCAGTAATATTGAATAGTTTCAATTGGAAAGGGTTCAATATTGAACGAATTTAAACAGTATCAATTCTACAACGTTCAACGTAAAATGATGAATCAGACATTTTTTAATAATAAAAATATATGAAGTTGATATAATGAGTATATTTTTTATGATTATAAGTTTTGAGAGTGTAATTTTATTATTTCCTTAAATTTTATTAGTTTTTTTTTATTAAATGCATTTTGTCTCATATATAATTTAACAATTATGTGTTATATCACATATAATTATATAAATATATATTGTTATTTATACAATATAATATTGATCTTATTTATTTTTATTTCAGATACTTGAATTTTTTATAATTTATGTTGTTTAATTTCTTTCATTTTGTTGTCTTTATGTAGATAAATTATGTAATTTAGTCTTATTACAACTAAATTTATGTAATTTTGAGTTTTTATTTTAATTAGATAAAAATACACGTTTAATATATAACACTTGTGGTGTAATATTTACAAACTTTGAAATTTATAAATTTTTGAAACATCAATCATGACCTTTTTATATTATTTTATAATAATTTAATTAAAAAATTCATAAATTTTACTACAGTCATTCAAATAATATCAAAATTGTTCATTTTTACTATTAATTTTATGTCCGGTATCCTATATTAATATTAATCTTGATTACATGTAACATTTTTTTTCATGAAAATAAGTAGTTATTGAAAAATAAGTAATAATATTTTTAATTGTTTATATGGTACCACTTGTAAGGAAAAAAAATGCTAAATCATATGTTCAAAAATTTAAGAATGACGTTCCTTTCTAAAAATCGAAAGAAACCTCATATCTCGTGGACATACAATAATGTTTTTTTCTTGTTTAAAAGGTATTGTGGTGAAGTATGCCAATGTAAAATGTCAAAGTCTTGTATAGGAGTTTATATTAGCAAAGAGCAAAGTTACTCCACTACTTCTATTTTATTACTTTAGTTGTTCCGTCTATCACTATCCATTTTCTTAAAATGTAAGTAGCTACTACCTTGGGTAACCTAATTACTGTGAACTATTATAGTTTTGCATCATAAAATACAATAAGCAAATAAATAGATTTTCTTTATAATTCTAATAAAACATCTAAGAGTTTATTTACACATTGCTTGTAGTTTGTGATCTGAGATGTTCCTGATATAGAACTTTGAGAAAAAGTTAATTACTATTTTCTTTGGCTTGTATGACTCTATTTTGCATTGCAATAAATTAAAGATCGTTGCAAAGTTGCACGCCATTTCTTGTTGGAAGTTGTGAGTGGGAGCTTTTTCACAAATTTGTAAATACATTTATACTTACACTATCTATAATATATGGCTTGTCTAGATAACTTAAAAAAAAATATTAATTTTTTTAATTTTTTTTATGTTTATAATATTATTACAGTAACAATAAAAATATATAAAATATCTATTCATTTTTAATATTAATTACATCAATAAAATTATTATTAATGAATTATTTGTATTTTTTTTATCCACATATCACGTGCAAATGTCCATTTCTCTGCAAGTCATTCATAAGCTCTCTTCCTTTTACTATAAATAGTGTACTTCTCATACAATTTCACTCAACCTAAACTTAGAAACCAAAAAACACAAAAATCCCATTGCTCATTCTTTCTCTCTCTCTCCCCCGTTTCTGTTCATCTTATCTACCATGGAGCTTCTCATTTTACTCTACACTATATCCATCTTCTACTTCCTTTTCATTCTCTTCAAACACTTTGATGAAAAAAAGGACAAGGAATGTTACATTTTAGACTACCAATTGTATAAACCAACAGATGACAGAAAACTAAACACAGAGTTAAGTGGTGAAGTGATAAAAAGGAGCAAAACTCTTGGTCTTTTAGAGTTCCAATTTCTTCTAAAAGCCATTGTAAGCTCTGGCATTGGAGAACAAACCTATGCTCCAAGAATTATGTTCTCAGGTAGAGAAGAAAATCCCACTTTATCAGATGGGATTTCAGAAATGGAAGAGTTCTTCTTTGATAGTATCAAAAAGCTCTTGAACAGGTCAGACATTTCACCTTCAAAAATTGATGTTCTTGTTGTTAATGTCTCAATGTTAGCTTCAGTGCCTTCTTTATCATCTAGAATTATAAACCATTACAAGCTTCGTGAAGATGTTAAAGTGTTTAATCTTTCAGGAATGGGATGTAGTGCTAGTCTTATATCAATTGACATTGTTAAACACATTTTCAAATCTTATAAAAACTTATATGCACTTGTTGTTACTTCAGAATCTTTAAGTCCCAACTGGTATACTGGTAATGATAGATCTATGATTCTAGCAAATTGTTTGTTTCGTTCTGGTGGTTGTGCTATACTTTTAACAAACAAAAGGGTATTAAAGGAACAAGCTTTATTGAAATTGAAATGTTTGGTTAGAACACATCATGGTTCTAAAGATGAATCATATAGTTGTTGTATTCAACAAGAAGATGAACAAGGAAGGCTTGGTTTTCATTTAGCAAAGAATCTACCAAAAGCAGCAACAAGGGCATTTGTGGATAATCTAAAAGAAATAGCACCAAAGATTTTACCTATACAAGAGTTACTTAGATTCATGTGTTGTTCATTTTTGAACAAAATGAAAAATGGGTTTGAAAAAACGGAGGCAAAGGAGCCAATTGTGAATTTTAGAACAGGGGTTGATCATTTTTGTATTCATACTGGTGGTAAAGCTGTGATTGATGGAATTGGGAAGAGTCTTGATCTTATTGAGTATGATCTTGAACCAGCTAGGATGACTTTACATAGATTTGGGAACACATCAGCTTGTAGTCTTTGGTATGTTTTGGGTTACATGGAAGCAAAGAAAAGATTGAAAAAAGGTGATAGAATATTGATGATAAGTTTTGGTGCTGGCTTTAAATGTAACAGCTGTTTGTGGGAGGTTGTGAGAGATTTAGAAGATGAAAATGTTTGGAAGGAAGATATTAATGAATATCCACCAAAAAATTTGGTCAACCCTTTTCTTGAGAAATATGGTTGGATTCAAAATGAGGATCCACTTACCTTCAAAATTCAAGAACTTGATACCCGCAATAACCTTAAATATCATGCAAATTAAGTAATTAAATTAATTTTAAAATAACATGTTAGTTAAACATAAAATATACAGTAAAAAATAACATGTTATTTTAAAATTAATTTGATTAAGTATAATCTATACATACTACTATTTTAATGTCATTCATTATAATTTGATGTTAGCATCATTTGTTTTCTTTTTCAGTGTATATTACAAAAATGTGCAATGATCAGACAATTGATGGTTTTATGATTGTAAGTGTAATTATCAATGATGCAAAGTCTTATTATTTGTGATTAAATATAAATTTGTAACAAATAAACATTTTCTTTCTTTAAGTTGATTACAAAAGAGTGCAATATCTTACTCTTTGCTTTATATTTTCGAATTTTTTCATGTATATTAAAAAGGTTATTAATATTGTTGAATCCCTTTGTGGATTGTATAACGTAATAAGGTGTGTTACTTCCAATTGGGAGCTATTATTACTTTCAATTTTCTGTTTTTTATTTTAAATATTTATTTTTTTCCTTTTTAGGATAAATATTTTTGGTTTGTAAAGTGTAATAATGCTTTATCTGAGTTTTTTTTTAAAATAATAATAAAAATAAGAAAGTATGTATTCAAATGTTTTGCATTTAACACCTTTTTACCTGTACAATTGTTGGTCTTTCAAAGCCTCCATCATCTTCCATTAATTTTACTAATGAATAGCTTGCTTCTTATGAGATCAACTATCACTTCTTTATCAAATATTAGATATTTGTATTTTTTTCTCTCTCAATAAAATACGTGCATTAATCTAATATTTTATTGATTAAGAGTATTGCATTATAATTTATTCTAAGATTAATGAATAATTTTTCTTATTTTAATAACTGATAGCAAAACATTCTATACACATTTTATAATTAATAAAATTATTGAAATATACATAAATCTTTAGACATATAATATATAGGTGATATTGAGCGGTGATATTATAGGTATTTTTCATTACTCCTCCATCACATTAATTCCTTCTATATGTGAAAGTCTTGCTAAACCTAGGCACATTCATGATAATTTTTTCGGTTTTCACCAAATATAGGTATAAGAATATAATAATTTTATTATGTTCTTGAAGTAATCAAAATACATTGGCGTGTAACCAAATTCAGAAGATTAAGTGTGATTTTGAATATCTTAAGGTATATTGTTAATTTATTTAGAAGAATGGTAAAAATACTTAAATTTATAATCATTTTTGTTCTTATATTTTTTATATTTCTTCAAGCGCGAACCATTATACGAAGCTAGAAGGGTTGTAGCTCCAATAAAAATTAACAAAAATAATAATTTGTATTAATTTTAGACTAAATAAATTTTTTTTATCATCGAATTTTGAAAAATGACATAAAAATATCATCAAATTTTGATTTATTATTTTCATACCATTAAATTTCACAAATGTTATAAAAATACTATTAAATTTTTCTTTTATACTTACGTACTATTAAACTGTATAAATTTAATAAAATATCATCGATATACGTATAATTTTGTTGTAAATTAATTGACGTCGTTTGTAACATTTTATAAAATTTAATTATATGAAAGTAACAAAAAATTTGATGATATTTTTGTAACAATTGTAACATTTAATGATATGAAAATAACAAATCAAAGTTCAATGTTATTTTTGTAACAACTTTCAAAGTTTAATGATAAAAAAATTTATTTATTCTTAATTTTAAATTAGATATTTATGAAATAATACTTATTAGTTAAACCGAGTTATCAATCTAATATTCTAATTTAATTAATTTTATACTAAAAAGTTACTTGACATTCTAATAATATATATATATATATATATATAGGTTAAATTAAATTTAAATTATTCTTTAAAATTAGCAAAAGACTCTTAAAAATGTATATCCTTAAGTGTAAGCCGTTAATGGGTCATGTCATGTTATAGGTAGATATGATAATTACGAATAAGTTTTAAATAATGTAACCATAAGAATATATAATCATTTTTATTTCTTATTCTTCACAATATATTAGTTATTTTGTTAAGAAATTCGTCACATTTACTAAATTTAACTTCGAATTTCTAACTACAATAAAATAGATTAAAAATTCTTAAAATTATAAATATAAGCGAGGAATTTTATGTTAAATTATGTAAATAATATTATAAATTTAGTTATTTAAATTAAATTTATCTATAATTTTAATTTTTTTAACCAAGTTGATTAAATTAAAATGTTAATTAGTAGAGCAAACAATCGGGAATTTTTGAATGCTCCCTAAACAATATGTCAAATTAATTGTTTACTCTCAGTGAGTATAATAACTATAAAGTTTGTTAACCCTTCTTAAAAAGAAATTCATGGGTTCATCCCTATTTGTCACCATAATATTATTATCTTAAAAAAATAATATTTTTTTAAATTTGTAAATAATTTTGATACACGATATAAAAAATATAAATACAAAAATAAGTAAAATTTGAGTGATAGTATTTTGTTATCATAAATATAGCACATGATTAACTATGTTTTATACACATAACATAACTTTATGCACATTATTTACTATCGTTTAATTTATGGATATAATTGTAATTATTTAAACGTTTTTGATATTTTTATAACTTAATCTATATGTTGTAGGCATAAAATGTAGTTAACCTATTCAAGATTTTAACATAAAATATTCAAGAAAATGAACATAGAATAGGCATATATTTTATTGTTAAATATAAATTATAAATATAATTATAATTATTTAAGTTTTTGGATATTTTACAGCTCACCATGTATATTATACATATAAAATATAATTAATTCATATAGCGTTACTATATACATAAATATATTACAATGCTAAATGATTTAGCAATTTTTATTGACAAAAGTTTTTGGTTACAATTATACTTGTCTTAATAATTTGATATATATTTAACATTTTTATTTAAATGGAGGGATAAAAAAAGGGAAAAGTCTTTATGTCACAACTTCTTACACGTTAACAACTCATGTGCTAAAATGTTATTGGACATTGCAACGAAGTTCATTTTAGACATCCACTTATAATGTTTAGCATGGATTGTTGTTCGTAACAAATTAAGATATTTAAAATTTCTCTAGAAAAAGACATTTAAATATAAGGAAAATAAGTTAGAATAACTCTTTTCATTAATTTTATTATAATGTGGACACCTCACTTGTATTTTTTATACATAAGAGAGTAATGTTAAAATAAGAATAACTAAAAAAGGCCTTATTAGCTTACTTTTCAAAGGATTATTACTAAACATAGACAAAAATAGACGTGAAGAAGTAAGTGTGACAAATTATGTCAATTGTGTAATAAATCCTATCAAATCAATTCATTAATAAAAATATTTTTATCGTATTGTGTTATTTCTATTTTGATAATTTTAAATTAGATTATTTGTACTTAATAAAAATATGTTATTTTAATCAAATATAATTTATTAAAATTATTTGGATCAAGTAAGTTCGTGATCGTTTCAGATTTAATAGATAAAATAATATTAAAATATTAATATAATGGATTAACTTTAAGTTATTGCATCATATTATATTTGATCTATTTAATATTTAATAAAAATATTAAAAATAGTTATATTATATTATACCAGATTATTTTATATTTTGATAAATCTTGTATTGTATTATCACATCGTGTTAGACATTATTATCTTAAAAGACTAGAAGTTGGTAACGCAACTTCGATACTTTATTTAAAGTAAATAATAAACTTGTTATTTCCTTTTAAAGATATTTGTCATTTTATTCCTTAACATGTCCGTACAGTAAACTTGGTTAATTTTTTTAAAATTATTAAGAAATTTGACCTAAATTATCAATTTTATTACTGTTGGGAAATAACGCAAATTCCCGATAAGCCAGATTTATGAGAAAGCAAGAATAGAAAAATAACACACAAAATTTGATAACGGAGTTCTACTAATCTTACGCCTCCTAATTCGTCAGATCTTTTACCGAAAGGGAGAAATTACACGTGTTTACAACACTCACAACTCACAACCCAATTACACCCAAGAAAATTACTCTCAATTTTCTCACAAAAGCTTTTCTCTAAGCTTTTCTCTCAATTGGAATGAACACTTTGGATGATTAATTCATTACAATTACACATCTATTTATAGGAAAATTCACCTTTGAATTACTCCAAATTAATGGTTCCTTAAATTGCTCAATTAACGTTCTCCTTGTTTTGCCTCCATTTAATTGCTCCATGTTTTCGCTCCTTGTTTTTCTCCATGTTTTGCTCCATGTTTTGCCTTCCACGTTTCGCTTCTTTAAATTAAGGAGCTTTATAACAATCTTCCCACTTGAAGACCGATTTCAATCAGTTTTCACACCTTGATCAATGCAAAGCAGCCTTTTCTAGTCTTTGTTATTTAAGTAGACTAACCGAAGTCGAGCACAACTTTGTTGTCAATAGTCACCACCTTTGTTAACATATCTCACGCCGATTTTTGCTTCCTCGAATCTTCTCTCCAGATAACACATCATCTTCCAATGTAGATCCACGGCTTAAGTGATAACCAAGTCCACATGCTTGTCAGAATGAAATGTCAATTCTTCGCCATGTTGTATCAGACTAATTATCACTACGTAACATTCTTCTCTTTGCTCAATCCCACCAATTAACAAACCTTGAAGCCATATCATCTCTTTACTGCTTCGCTATCGTTACATACTCAAATTTCCAGAAGGGATGTAGTGACAATTTTCTCGTATTTGTGACATCCAACTAACAATTTAGTAGCTCCAACAAGAATATATAACTCAGGTGCTTCTTCTGCGATCAACTTCACCTCCAAAGTCCGCGTCTACGCACTTTCGTACTTTTAACTCTCCTTTACTAAAGTACAAGCACTTTTCTCGTATGGTGCCTCACAGCATACCTCAAAATCCACTGATCGCTTTCCCAATGAGTTTTTCCTGGATTCGACATAACCGCTAACAACTCCCACCGCACGGCCAATGTTCAGTCTCGTACGTACCATTGCGTACATTAAACTTCCAATGGCCGAGGCATAAGGAACCTTAGCCATTTGAATTCTCCCTCTTCTTCTCGTCTCGAGGGGACCGATCCTTGGATAGCGAAAATGACCTGCGGTGCGTGTAACCGGCTTGGCATCGCCCATGTTGAATCTTGCAAAACACGATTGATGTGACTCGCCCGAGATAACCGGCAAGGATCCTTTCTTCTTATTTCTCAGTGATTTGCATTCCAAGAATCTTCTTTGTCGACCCAAGTCTTTCATGTCAAATTCCTTTCGACAATCGTCGCTTCAACCTTTTAATATCATCCATATCCGAACCTCGCTACTAACATATCATCAACATAAAGTAGTAAAATGATATAATCTGACTTATATCTCTCAAGTAGCAACAATGATCAAAGATTGCACTTCGGAAACCTTCCTCGTAAGTTTGCCAAATTTTTTGTACCATTGTCTCAGGCTTCGTTTGTGCCATACAAACTCTTCTTAAGTCTCGCACACCATGTTCTTCTTCCCTTTCTCGAGAAACCTTCCGTCGGTACATGTAAATCTCTTCATCTAAATCTCCACGAAGGAATGCGTTTCACATCCAACTCGTTCAAGATGAAGCATCTTCAATGGCTACAATACTCAATCTGATCCGATGGTATCGAGCTCACAACTGAGCAAAAATGTCGCCAGAGTCAACTCTTCCTTCGTTGAAACCCTTCGACAACTAGGCGGGCTTTGTATCTCTGGAACCATCATGCTCCTCTTTCACCCTAAGACACCCATTTGTTATGAAGTTGCTTCTTTCCCATAGGTAACTCAAATAGTCTCACGTCTGGAGATGCAGAGATTTCATTTCTTCTTTCATGAAGAAGCTCCCACTGTTGGAATCTCGAGTCCGACAAGCTTCATCATAGATCTCGTGCTCCCCTCCATCACCAAAGAACATATAGTCCATGTATCTCCCAGCAGGCACATGCAGGTCTGTAAGACCTTCTCAATACGCGAGCCGGAGTAAGAGGTCAGCAGGCTCGAACGTCATGTGTACTGCTTTGTCCAACAAGTTCCTCCGTCGAGGACTTGTTACAATTGGTTCTCAAAGTATCCGGGACATCATCTCAGACCGCAAATACCGACTCATTCTCGGCCCGAGTCACATGGCGTCTATTTTACGCATGTCCTTATACATCACCCTTTCGTTGAAAATCACATCTCTGCTACGGATAACTTTTCTTTCTTTTCGTCATCCCAAACGCGGTAGCCAAACTCATCCTCACCATAGCCAATGAATGTGCATTTCTCGATTTGGGATCAAGCTTATTCCCCGCTCGATCACCGGAGCATGCACAAATGCTACACAACCGAAAACTTTTAGATGTGATAATTTCACCTCTTTTCCGCTCCATACCTCCTCCGGTATTCTATGCTCCAATGGAACGGGGCCTCGATTGATCGCAAGCCGCCGTGTTGATCGCTTCGCCCACTGCTTTCTGAGACCCGACCGTATACGAACGCTTCCGGCTCTTTCCCGTCAACGTTCGGTTCATACGCCGCCTACACCATTGTGTCGAGGCGTGCTCGGCACAGCTCTTTCCATTCTAATTCCGTGCTCATAGTAGAAATTTTTGAATCTCGTGTGTCTTCATATTCACCACCATTATCTGCTCGAGCTTTTTGATCTTTAAACCCGTCTCATTTTCCAACATAGCTTTCCATCTTTTGAAAGCCTCAAATACTTCGTACTTATGCTTTAGAAAGTAAACCCATACCTTCCGAGAGTGATATCGATGAAAGTCACGAAGTAGTGTTTCCCACCAATAGATGAGACGGTCGCTGTCCCCAAACATCGAGTTGAATAAGCTCTAGCCTTTCCTTCTTTGGGATTCCGCAACTTGTCCGAAAGCCGACTCTCTTTTGCTTTCAAGTACGCAATCTTCGCACACGTGTCTATCTCCGCAGACCGTAACCAGTAAGTTTTCCCTTCGAGTGCATAATCTTCATCCCCTTCTCACTCATATGGCCTAGTCTCGGTGCCATAGATTTGGTGTTTCATTGTATTGCACGTAACCGTAATCGAACAACGTGCCTCTACCGTCATGTAAAGAGTGCCACTTTTCTTGCCTCGAGCAACCGGCATTATCACACCCTTTGAAATCTTCCAATCATCACCATGGAAGATTGTGGTAGTTCACTTGCCAATCGCCCCACCGAGATTAAGTTCCTTCCGAGATCGGGGAATATGCGCCCGACATCCTTCGCCTCCCAAACGTATTCGTTCAACTTAATCTTCACTACACCTTGCCAATAATAGCATACGGTTGATCATCACCAAGATATACCTTCAAGGTTTCCGGGACATATTTCTCGAAGAATTCTTTTTGTGAAGAGTACGGAACGATGCTCCGCAGTCTAACACCCAAGATTCTTCCTTGCTCTCCAAAGAGCATATCAATGCATCGTCTCCTCCCGAGGGAAGTAACATTTTGCCTCGCCTTCACTGTTGTCCTTCTCTGCACTCTTGCACCGATTTTTGTAATGCCCTTGCTTCTTCCAATTCCCAACACTCGATAGTCTTCGAGCCACGGGAATTATTAGATTCCCGGATTTGGACCTCCCGTCTTTCGATCTACCTCGCAGTCGGCTCTACCATGTCCATTTCCTTGGTTGAATTTCTTCCTCTCGACTCGTATGCAAACCCAAGAGGCCGACGATTCACACTGCCTCTCTACGCTCTGATCTCTTCACCGAGAACCAAATCACGAACATCACAATTTCAACTTATCGCTTCCCGATGAGCTACTCACACCGTGACAAGAGCATTCCGCCTTTCTCGTGCAGAAGACAAAAGTATCAATGCCGTACTTCTTCATCGACCATTCCACCGAACTCAACCGGCTGTAACCGTGTCGAGTTCATCGAGATGTCGAGCTACCGATGCACCTTCACCATCCGCAATTGAACAAGCGCCTCACCAATGTTGCACTTTGTTCCGAGGCCGACGGCTTCTCATACATATCGGGAGAGAGCCGCCATAAGACCCGCCGTGGTCTTTTCCTTTGCTACGTTGAAAGCAACATTACGGATAACGTCAATCGAATAACTCCGGTTTCATTCCGTCTGTAAGATTCCAATCTTCTTCCTTCATAGCCTCCGGCTTCTTCCCCGAGAGAGGTTGATATAGATTTCTTTGATACGTATAATCCCTCTATCTCGCATTTTCCAAAACCCGAACCGTGCCATCAAATTTCTCGAGTTTCACCCTTCCTTCATCACGGCCATTGCTCCCACTAAAATCGACTTCCGACTTCCTCGATCGTTTCGATTATTTCCTGCGTAAAATTGACGTAAATCACTACCAATAGCTCGATACAGCTTGTCGTGGGAAATAACGCAAATTCCCGATAAGCCGATTTAGAAAGCAAGAATAGAAAAATAACACACAAAATTTGATAACGGAAAGTTCTGGCCAATCTTGCTTACGTCTCCTGGACCGTCACAGATCTTTTACCGAAAGGGGAGAAATTACACAAGGTGTTTACAACACTCACAACTCACAACCCACTTACACCCAAGAAAATTACTCTCAATTTTCTCACAAAAGCTTTTCTCTCTAAGCTTTTCTCTCAACTGGAATGAACACTTTGGATGATTAATTCATTACAATTACACATCTATTTATAGGAAAATTCACTCCTTGAATTACTCCTTAAATTAATGGTTCCTTAAATTGCTACTTGAATTAAGCTCCTTGTTTTGCTCCATGAATTGCTCCATGTTTTGCTCCTTGTTTTTCTCCATGTTTTGCTCCATGTTTTGCTCCATGTTTGCTCCTTAAATTAAGGAGCTTTATAACAATTACATTATTTATATAATTTAACTTAAAATTTACTCTCGTATTCATACTTTTATAAGTATTTTAATAAATTTTGTTACAGTTAACAGTTTGACAATAATTTTTATAAATTAAACAACTACTTACAATTTATTCGTATTGATCATATCTACAGATTACATGTCCCATCTTTATTCTCACTTAAACTTAATAATATAAATATTCAGGAGCGTTTCACTCTTTCAAATAATAGTTTAAATCTAATTTATATTTTTAAGATGTCAAAGAAGAGAAATTTGATATGAAATTAATTAAATTAGATATATTAATCATTAAGTTTAATTAATAAGTATTATTTTGTAAATGTGTAAGTTGATATCAATGTATAATTTTTATACCCATGTATAATTTTTACCCTTATAACAAGTTACAAATATGTATTAAATTTTTACGTATACATGTAAAAATTCCATTTACTCATAAACTTTTTAATTTTTCCGTTTGTATTGGCAATGAGACCAACTTCTTAAAAATAGAGCTACACCTTAAAATACATTTATCTGAATCACGTTTGTGAATATGATTTTAAATTTTATTTTATTTTAATTATGTAAGAGTCTTGCATGCAATAAAAGCATTCACAGTAGTAAAATAAGTTCTTTTAACTTTTTTTTATAAAAAAAATGTTAAATAGATGATAATAACGATTATTATTAATAAAAACATACGCATTGTATTTTAGAAATTATATTTAAGAGTTTCTCGTTAAAGTCATGTTTAATTCTTAGAATGAAAACGTAATAAAAATGATAATTGAATTTAATAGAACCAATATTATTATTATTATGTTTGTTTGAACAATTGAATTAAAATAATGATAACTATTAAATTAAAATTTATATAATTATAGTGAAACAAAATTAATTTTTTTTGTTTTTAAATAAGATAAAACGAGAAAAAATAATAAATAATTATATAAATATGTGAGAAAATAGAACATTTTAGTTTCTCGAAAAAAATGCGAGGAATTAACATTCTTATTATTTTTTAAATGTTTTATATTTCATTTTAAATTAATACTCAAACTAAATGCAAAACTATTCTAAACCATTCAAGTTAATGTTAATCAAACATAATCTCAAACCCTTTGATTACTACCTTTCACGTGGGAATGAAAATTTCTATTACTATTAAAATATTTTTCTAATATAATGGTAAATATTCTCACGGAAGTGACCTAGGTTTGATCCCGACAACTGTGTCAAAATTTTGACACACTTTGATGACACGTCAAAAATTAAATCTTATTTTTATTATTAAAAATATGTTAGTAAAAATATAACTCAAGTATAAAACTCATATAAGATCGATAATAATTCTACTTTTAATTTATTAGAACATTTTTGTAATATAGTGGTAAGTATTCTCGACGAAGTGACCTAAGTTCAATCCCCAAAATAACATCAAAATTTTGAGATACCCTAAGGACATATCAAAAATTAATCCTTATTTTTATTATTAAAAATATGTTAATAGTAATAAAGCTTAAGTAAGGATAAAACTCATACATGATCTATCGATAATAATTATATTTCTAATTACTAATTTGTTAGTAAGTTAATTTAAGTTAGTAATTGATGGTTCAATGTTCATTGTTAAAAATATAAAAATAACATAAAAATAGTAAAAATAGTGAAAATATAATTTTTAAAAATAAATAATGAGAGACATGTAATCATGAGATTATCTTATATGGAACAAAATTAGTTTTCTAAGTTGTAAACCGAACTCAAAATTTTAAATTATGCTTAAATCTCTAACTTTAACTTTAGAAATCTAAATACGTTTAAGATTTTTTACATTTTCTTATCGTGGAAATAATTAACAATTTGGTTAATAACCAAATTAACCTGACTTATGATTACCAGATTCAATTCATTCATTGTCTTAAAATCTAAAAAAAAACTAAAGTAGCAAGATTAAATCTCTTGATCATCTTTAACCTAAATATTTAATCATACTCTTTAAATCCTTAACTTTAACATTAGAAATCTAAATACACTTAAGATTTTTTACATTTTCTTATCGTGGAAATAATTAATAATTTGGTTAATAACCAAACTAACCCGACTTATGATTACCAGATTCAATTCATTCATTGTATTAAAATCTAAAAAAACAACTAAAGTAGCAAGATTAAATCTGTTGATCATCTTTAATCTAAATATTTAATCATACTTATAACAAAAGCCACAATATATTGCTTCGAATAAGAATATTAGTAATTATGAATTAATATCTTAAAATAACAATAAACACGTCCATTCAATAAATTAATTGATCACGTTAATTCATACATGTATAGTTTTGACATTCAAATATAGAATTAAACATATCAAGATTCAATAATTAAAATTAAATAATTTATGAAATTAAATTAACTAAATCATAATTTGAAGCTTGAAAATTATCCACAAACACAATGATTTAATTTGCTAGACATAAAATTTATCAGATTTATAAAAATAACTAAATATTTTATAATAAAGAATTGAAAGAAAAGGCAAGAATGTAATTTTTTTTATGAATAGTCAAACCAAAGAAACCAATCCCATTAATCTTAACCTTGTTCTTGAATTTTCTTTGAAAAATCTTACAAGATTATATCAAATCTAAATTTTCTCTAAAACTCGTGTAATTTGCTACTATGTTGATTTAATGGAGTGTTATTTGGATATATATATATATTTATATATATATATATATATAATATTTTTGGATTTAGATTTAAATTAGTACGGTTAGATAACGTAAAATAAAACATGTCTATTATACCACATGTTATAGATATAGAAAAATGGATCAATATTATCAAAAAAATGTTTAGAACATAAAATCCACGTAAAATCTAATCGTACAGGAGTGGTGAGAGTCACACGAATAATGTGACACATTGGGAGAAGGAGGTGCAACACACTAAATAAAACAATTTTACTACATAAAAATAAAATATAATTTAAAAAATATAATTTAGTTGTTAAATTTTTAAAAATTTACATATAAATAATAAATTTTTAAAATTTTGAATTAATAATCAAACTTTTAAAATTTTATAGATAGATTTAGTTTAACTATTAAAATACATATTTGTTATTTTAATTTAAAAACATGTCTATAAAATTTTAAAGGTTTCGTGGACTAAAAATTTAAAAATACTTGTATAAAATATTAAATATTTAAAAATTAAATCATATATTTTAAAAATTTGAATACTAGATTATATATTTTAAAAATTTAAATATTAAATTATATATTTTAAAAATTTGAATACTAGATTATATTTTTTAAATTTAAAAAATTATGTATATATCTAATTAAAATTTGTGTCAAATAATATAATTTTTAATGAAAACGTCGGACCATTCTTAAACCATCGAATCTTTGTAGTACCTTTTCACCATAAATATGTACATTTCAGTAAAACATGGACCACAAGTGCTTGCATATAGTTAAGTTGCCAACTGAGCCTGAATTTATTACCAATTTCTTACATTCTCTACTTTCTAGGTTATCTCCAACCAGAGAACAAAATATCACAGAATTTGTTATGCCACTTTTCGCCAACACTAAAGGGACGTACTTCTCCTTGTGGTCCTACAAACTGAGAACATTTGTCAGTACCTTAAACTTTAGGAGTGTGTAGTAACTTTTAATCCTTTAATATTCAAATCAATTGGATAATGGGAATAAAATGAAAGATAAAAGTTTATCTCTGTAATTTTGGTAGAAGAAATGAAGATAAAAACTATTATAAATTTATTGTGTTTTTATAAGTTAATAAAGATGTGAATATATTTAAATATATCTTTACGTCAAATATATAACGTGAGTATATACAAGAAAAAAGATTTATATCACATATCCGTAGAAATATCCTAAGATTAGAATTATAGTTATCTTTTTTTAATTATCTCTTCTAAATACTTATGAGATATTGATTGTAATAAAAAGACTAAAATTACCTACGATTTTACGCCATTAATCGACAAGAATATATATATTTATACGTTTTTATCATATATTTATATAATTTTCGCTTTTTCTAATCACTTTATTTTTCATTTGCTTTTTCGCGATTTTTACTAAAAACGCAATTTAAAGACTCAAAGTTATAATACTGAAGCAATACATCACAAAATATCAATAAATAAACGGGAAAGTAACAAATATAATAACCGACAAATGGGTCGAAAAGGTCAAAAATGTCAAAAAGGAGAAAAACGCACATTACAAAGACTCTTCTCCGCTTCAAATCCGCATGGTAATTGTTTTACATGCTACAGAAGACGATTATATCGCTCACGCGCAATGACGGGCCTTAGCGCTACAGCCGCCTGAGCTCGCCCCTCCGCGCGCTTCAACGTTGCCACCCCATTTTTCACGTGCATAGCCTCAGGACGTCACGCCGACGCCATTGATGACCTCAACATTTCCATTACACGTTTTTTTAATTTTTTAATATTTTTTTAACATTTTTTACTCATTTTTTCTCTCCATCCTCACCTATAAATACCCCTCTTCCCTTCACTTCAAAACACACCTTCAAAACTCACCTCTCTCTTCTTTCTTTCTCTCCATTTCTTAGTCTTTAGTTTTTTTAATTTTTCTTATGTTTTAGCTAGTTTTTCTTATGCTTTAGCTAGTTTCTTCTTGTTTAGTAGTTCTTTCCCTTTTAGGGAAGAACTAGTTATGTTTTTGTAATATTTTAGCTTTTTGATTCAATAAACGGGAGCAAATTCCTTCGAGTTTTTTCCAAAGAACGAATAGCGTCGAAGTTCTGTATGATTTTATTTTCTTTACGCTATTTTTATGCTTTATTCTTACATGTTATATTTAATTTGTCTCTGTGGTTAAATTTAATCGTCGGCCGCTTAGTAAACATGATGTAATAATGACGTTGTTATGTCATACAAATATTAAATAGGTAAAAATCTCTAAAATGAATTGATTTTATTTTTATTCATGATTTTATATTAAGAATGTTGTAGAGAAATATATTATTTTTCATTACAAACTTAAACCTCAAAATTAGATTTTAAGGTTTAGTTATCCTATTCGATTAGAGAATAGTTTCTTTATTCGATTTTCGCATAATCGCCTCTGCATGTAGAAATAAGCTCTATTTCAAAAAGCTTTTATAAGAATTATTATTCAAAATGTATCGACATACATGTTTTCGTAGTGGTTTTAAAACTTGAAAGTTAGTACCCTGGATAACTAAATTTTAGCGCTAATTTTAATAATTGACACTCAATAAAGTTTAAATCGCCTAACCCCACCAAAGGTGGCATTTAAATGGTTCATTTTCAATTCCTTAGAAAAAAGCGAATTAATTTAATTAACCAAATTAGTTATCAACCCCACCCATAGGTGTTAATTGATTTGTTTAGTTAACAAAGAATATCTAACCTCACCAAAGGTGGTATTCATACAAAAAAAGGCGAGAATCAATAAATATCAATTCATATCTTTAATAACCTAAATAATACGAGCAAGCATAATTAACTTAGTTATTATATCCATAAATACTCCACTATTTATAAAAGATAAAATTTGCATGAATGTTTATTGAATCTATGTTTAATTTTCTGTAATTAGATTAAAAACACAAAACCAAAAATATCGTGACAGGATGTTTAGGATTTAATTTCGTTTTTAAAAGTTTGAATAATAAATTAAAAACCACATACATTCCTTCCTTAGATCGAATGTATAAATTATAAAGATATCATATATAAAAATTATTTTCATGCATAAATCAAAATCATTAAGAAAGAATTTCAAGATATATGCCTTTTACAAATGAAGAGAGTGCAATGACTTTTTAGGGAATTATTTCCTATATCTTTCTTTTGTAATTAACTTTTACTCACAACTTCAGTAGGCAATGCGAGTTATAAGACGTAGATTATACTATATATTCTTTATCTCTCTATTTTTTCTCAAGATATTTCTCAATATACGTATTTTGTAGAGTCAACCCATGTACAAATTGTACATTTTTTTTTGGCGAATGGTTAATTTTGTGGCTTTTCTCGTTGATCTTGGTTTAGTAACCCTATATATGTCTTTTTTTTTAGCATTCATGCATTTAATATAGATATAAGCATATACTATTAATTTCTACTCAAATCATTTAATCTAAGCAAAAATAATAATAAAAAATATATGATACTCTATTAAGATGAGAAAAAATTCATACATTCAACGCTAATACCTATGAGATCATCTAAAAATTTGAAGAAATAAGAAATGTGTTTAGAGTAGAAAAATATATATTTCAATCAATAAAGGAAATTAGGCTCAAATTATATCTCACAAAGGTAGTCTCCACTAAAAAAAATTCATAAACACCGATTTTGGGTTTAATATAATTTCTACATCTTATCAAGAAATACTAGCATGACAAAAACTAACTAATTATCAAAAAATAATTACAAAATATTTCATGATATGTTTTCAAAAATTAATCTAACAGTACAAAAGACTTAACTATTTACTTAAATTTGATTTAAAGAAATGATAAAATTTTGTGAGAAAAGTTTTTTTTTTAATTCCAAAAATTACTAAATCACACAAAATAGAAATAAAACCAAACACACAAAAAAGATGAAAATGTGAACATAAAAATAAAAATAAAATTATTATATATATATATATTTTTATTTTTTATTTTTTTTTATTTTTAAATTGTCAAAAAAAAATTTAAATTAAGCATGGTAACTTTTCACCACCCCCAACCTAGAACTTACATTGTCCTCAATGTAACAACTGTAAATTAAAGATAAAGAGAAAAGAGAAGAAAGATTACCTATTTCTTGAGAAAGTGCAAGTAGTAATGGAAAATGCAGACGGCATCCATCATATTCATCATTAAAGTTGTATACACGCAGATCGTCATGAACTTCTAACATCTCAACAAATATTTTTAGTTTTAACAATTTAAAAATTATTCACATGTAATTAAAATGAAATAAACAATAAAATTAAGAAAATAAAACAAATAAAACAAAATTACCTAAAATGATGGGGTCAGCTCCCATCCAAATAGGCTTAGTTTAACGCCTTAGCAAGACGTAACTTGGGATTGAATTTTAAGTAAACTCAATGTCCCCTCATCATCGAAGTCAATCAAACCTACATGTAAGACATTGTCTACCTATACTTTTTCTACCATGTCCTATTGATTTTCAAATTTCTTTCTCGTACTTAAAACTGTGGGCATACTTCGAAGTTTTAGATAACTCACATCTAGGTACAAATCAAATAATTAAGGCATAAAAACACAATTGTACCTAGATAAAACAAAGCAATAAACTCCTTTGTTTATAATTAAAACTTTAAATTTTGGAGATAGTTTAAAAATTTATTTTTTTTTTTTGTTTTTTGTTTTTTTTTTTTTTTAAGATAAAATAACATAATCAAGATAACCAAGAAATTGGCCACAGTGAAAGAACGGTGCAGCAAGGCTTTAAAAACCATCCTCCTGTATTTAACAACGCTCCCAGTGAAAGACTAAGGGTACAAAGGCTTCCAAGAATCCAAATACTTCCGTATTTAACTCCTCAGATCTTTACTTTCACGTTATTAAGCATAAGCTGTTAAATAAAAATTTAAGTTAATTAAGTTAATGAAAATCTAAGTTAATTATAAAGCTAAGTTAATTAAGTTAATTGAAGTAAAAAAATCTAAGTTAATTAAGTTAAGTTAAAAAAATCTAAGTTAATTAAGTTAGTAAAAAAATTAATTAAGCTGCAAGTTAAGTAAAAATCTAAGTTAATTACAAAAAAATTAATTAAGTTAATGAAAATCTAAGTTAATTAAGTTAAGTGAAAAAAAGTGTTAAGTTAAGTGAAGTAAAAAAATCTAAGTTAAATAAGTTAAGTGAAAAAAAGTTAATTAAGTTATTAAGTAAAAAAAAAAAGTTAATTAAGTTAATTGAAGTAAAAAAAAGTTAATTAAGTTAATAAAAATTTAATTAAAAACCTAAGTTAATGTTAAAAACAATCTAAGTTAATTAAGTTAGTAAAAAAAAAACTAAGTTAAGAAAGTAAACTAAAAAACAAGAAGAAAAAAAAAGCTAAAGAAAGAAAAATAAAATAATATAAAAAATTGAAAGAGGTAAAAGAAAATAAAAAAAATAAAATTATGATTTAAAATAAAAAAAAATAGTAAAAATTAAACTCAAAAAATTAAAATTTTGGTTTTTTTTTATTTTTTTTATTTTTTTTTTATTTTTTTTATTTTTTATTTATTTTTTTAATTTTTAATTTTTTTTAATTTTTTTTAATTTTTTTAATTTTTAATTTTTTTAATTTTTTTTATTATTTATTTATTTATTTATTTGTTTTATTTTTTAACTTAAAATTTTTGAAATGTTTTTTTTACTATTCATGAATGGTAATTTTTTTTCTTCAAATTTTAAATTTCTAAATTATTTTATTATTGACGGTACAATTTTTATTTAAAAATTTTCTTCTTTTTTTTTGTTAATTGTTTTTACTATTCATTAACGGTAAAAACTTTTTACTTCAAATTTCAAATTTCTAAATTATTTTACTATTTATGCTATAATTAATTTTTTTTATTTTTTTTATTATTTCTTATGAAATTTGAAATTTGATTAAGTTTTTTTTATTTTTGTAAAAAAATCACAATTATTTACAACACAAAAATATTTTTAAAATTTTGATAAATAAACTAAAAACGCTATTCCTTCCGCAATCCGCTAAAACTCACGATTAATCGCGATCGCCAAATACTTTGATTTAACTAAACTTGATGAAAAATCAAGATCGCTGATCCGCTAATACTTTGGTTTTATATTTATAAAACTCTCAAGAAATGTTAATTTAATCATTTCGTAAAATGATAAAAAGATACTCCCGCCGCCGATCTACGAAGGAATTTAACGATGCTGCTTTTAATTTATTATTCAAACTTTTAAAAACGAATTAAATCCAAAACATCCTGTCACGATATTTTGGGTTTTGTGTTTTTAATCTAATTACGTAAAATTAAACATAGATTCAATAAATATTCACGCAAATTTTATCTTTTATAAATAAGTGAGTATTTATGGATATAATAACTAAGTTAATTACGTCATTCGTCGTATTATTTGCTATTAAAGATATGAATTGATATTTATTGATTCTCCTTTTTTGTATTTAATACCACCATGCTAGATATTCTTTGTTAACTAAACAAATCAATTAACACCTACAAAGCGCTGATAACTAATTTGCTTAATTAAATTAATTCCTTTTTCTAAGAGATTGAAAATGAACCATTTAAATGCCACCAAGCGATATAATTAAACTTTATTCAAGGTGTCCAAATTAAACCTAAGAATTTAGTTATCCGGAAAGTACTAACTTTCAAGTTTTAAACCACTACCAAAACATGTCGTCTAATACATTTTCAGATAATAATTTCTTATAAAAACTTTTGAAATAGAAGCTTCACTCTAACTACCTATGATCAGACCATCAAATAAAAGAAAGACTACTCTAAATCGTATCGATAACTAAACCTTAAAATCTAATTTTCGTGTTTAAGTTTCAGTAATTTAAAAAATAATATATTTCTCTAACATTCTTAATATAAAATCATGAATAAAAAATAAAATCAATTCATTTTAGAGATTTTTACCTATTTAATATTTCGCAAAGCATAACAACGCTATTATTACATCACGTTTACTAACAACAAATACGCTAAATTTAACCACGCATAAATTAAATATAACATGTAAGAATAAAGCATAAAAATAATCAGAAGAAAATAAAATCCTTACAGTAACTTCGACGCTATTCCCGCGGGAAAAACTGTTTAAAATTTGCACTCCCATTTATCAATCAAAAAGCTAAAATATTACAAAAACATAACTAGTTCTTCCCTAAAAAGGGAAGAACTCTAAAACTAAGAGAAACTAGCTAAAACATAAGAAAAACTAGCTAAAACATAAGAAAACTAAAAAACTAAAACTAAGAAACGGAGAGAAAGAAAGAAGAGAAGTGAGTTTGAAGGCGTTGTTTTGGTGTTAAGAGTATGGTATTTATAAATGACGGAGAAAAAATGAGTAAAAAAATGTTAAAAAATATTAAAAAATTAAAAACGGTAATGGAAATGTCGAGGTCATCAATGACGCCAAGATGACGTCGCCAGGGTCGTCAGACGGAAAAACGGGTGAAAACGCATGGGCGCGTAGGGCGTCACGCCGAGCACATACGCTGGCCAATAGCGCTGTCACAAGGTGAACCAAGAATTCGCTGCGTTGCCGCTGCGCGATGAACAGCACTCGCCGCTAGCCAGCGAGCTGGCTGCTGGCGAAGGGCGCCGTTTTTCTCCTTTTTGACATTTTTGACCTTTTTCGACCCATTTTGTCCGGGCCATTCCATATTTGTTGACCTTTTCTCATTTATTTATTGATATTTTTGTGATGTATTGCTTCAAGTATTCCTCGAAGTCTTTAAACTGCTTTTAAGCCAAAAATACCTGAAAAACAATAAAAATACCCGTGATTCCGAAAAAGACAAATTATATAAATATATGATAAAACATATAAATATATATATTCTTAATCAATTAATGAGCATAAAATCATAGTAATTTTAGTGCTTTTTGAGCACTCATCAGATATTTATCTCTCGAACCATTTATCTATCAATTATAGTCATGTGATATTTTGTATCATGTTATATTGGTTTATTTGACATTAAATGGAACTTTTTCTTGCAAAATTAGTGTAAATATAATTCATCTAGTAGTTTAATGATAACATTCATTCCAACTTATTTTAAGTCATACATTTAAAGTATATAAAATATCATTTTTAGGTTTAGTTATTCGGTCTGAAAATGTATTGACAACATGTTTTAAATAGTAGTTTTAAAATTTGAAAGTTAGTACTCGGATAATTAAATTTTTAGGGCTTTAAATTAGACTGGATAACTAAACCTTAAAATCTAATTTTCAGATTTAATTTTGTAATGAAAAATAATATATTTTTCTCTAACTTTCTTAATATAAAATCTTGAATAAAAATAAAATCAATTCATTTTATAGATTTTTACTTATTTAATATTTCGCAAGCATAACAACGTTATTATTATATCATGTTTACAAACAACCAGCAAAGTTAAATTTAATCACAGATAAATTAAATATAACATATAAGAATAAAGTATAAAAAATAACTGTAAATAAAATGAAATCCTTACAGTACTTTAATGCTAACTCTGTTGCTGGAAAACCTCCAAACTAAATTTGCATTTTCATTTATTGAATCAAAAAACAAATAAATTACAAAAACATAATTAGTTCTTCTAAAAAAAGAACTCTAAAACTAAGAAAAGCTAAAACTAAGAAATAGAGAGAGAAAGAGAGAAGAAGATGTGTTTTGAAGTGAAGAGAATGAGAGTATTTATAGGTGAGGAGTGGAAGAAAAAGTGGGTGAAAAAATGATTAAAAATGGTGTAAACGTAGAGTAGTGAATGATGACATCATTGCTGATGTCTTGCTGGCATGGGGCGCAGCGCCGTGCGTGGACTGGGTGATGCGCGCGTTATTCGGTGCAACTGGGCGCGTTACGTGCGTTGGCTGGCGCTGCTGGGCAGCTGCGTTCACAATTTTCTCCTTTTTGTCCCATTTTGTCCAATTTTTCCATATTTGTTGACCTTTCCTCATTTAATTTATGAATATATTTGCGATGTATTACCTATGGTATTTTTCTTTGAGTCTTTAAGTTACTTTTTTAAGCAAAAATACCTTAAAAACAATAAAAATACTCGTGATTTCGAAAAGACAAATTTATATGAATATATGATAAAATCATATAAATATATATATTTTTAATCAATTAACGTGCATAAAATCATGGTAATTTTAGTACTTTTTGAGAACTCATCAATAAGTGATACAATCTTGAATCAAGTAGGAAATTTTGATGCTTCATATGAAACATGGTTAATTCTTAAAAATAATTTTACTTCTAAGTCAAGAGCTTGAATTATACAAATAAAGAAGGAATTGTAGAACTTGAAGAAAGGAGGAATGTCAATTTCTAAGTTCATTTTGAAGATCAAAGTTCTTACTGATGATCTATTAGCAACAACATGTCCAATTTTTGAGGAAGAAAAACTGTTGTATGTGTTAAAAGGTCTTGGATAAGATTATGAAATGCTAAGTGAAAAGGTCACCATCAATGATATAAAGACTCTTTTGGTGAGCCATGAAAGTCAAATAGAAAGAAGAAAAGTTGTTAATATTTCACCTTTTCTAAGTATGAATTTGAGTATTAGTGTAAATGATAGCACTTATGGAAATCATATGATCATCATTCATTGCCTAGTATTAATATATTGTTGGATCACATCAATCAAATATCTCTAGAAAGTTTCAACAACAGATAAATGCTTACAGACCAAGATTCAATAACAAATTTGACAATCAAGGTAGAGGAAAACGTAGAGGAAGATGGTATAATAATAGGCCTCATTGTCAATTGTGTGGTTGAATAAGACATCTTATTGCTACTTGCATAGATTTGATAAGAATTATATGTTCTCTCAAGGATAACAATTGTATAAATCAACTGGTCCTCGACCATCCTATCAAATGAATCAGAATAATTCTATGCAACAGAATAGAGGAAGTCATCAAGCTCTACCATCATTTGGCTCAAATCCTAGCGCTAATTTGGCACGTAGTTCTCAATCACAGGGTATTACTCCATTCCATCCTCAGTATGTAGCACCACAACAATTATGTACTCATCCAAATTTTCCAACATTTGGATAGTTTAGAGGTTTCCATAATACATGTACATATAATCTGGAATATGTTACTTCTGCATCATTTTAAATTCTTTAACTTCTAAGCAAATAAGTGTTCCCCTTTCACATTTTGAATTCTTTAACTTCTAAGCAAATAAGTGTTCCCCTTTCACCTTGGGAATCAGCTGCTTCTAGTGAGTTAGAGTGGTATCTAGACTTAAGAGTTAGTTATCATGATATAGTTGATCCACGTAATCTGGAAACTTCTCAAGCTTACAATAGAGGTGAGAAATTTCTTTTTAATAATGGCTTCCTTTAAAACTAAGATTATACCTAGAAAATCCTTTTTATTATGCAATATCTTACAAGAGTCTTATAGTGCTAAAAACTTACTTAGTGTATTGAAATTTGCTCAAGATAATTTTATTTTCTTTGAGTTTAATTCTACTTCTTGTTTTAGGAAGGATTTGGACACAAAAAAGGTGCTACTTGAGGACAAAGTGCATCAAGGCCTTTCTATGTGTTCGATCTATAACTTTCCAAGTCTCATTCTTCACTTTTCAATTCTATTAAATCTAATGTTGATTTTAATAAATTGTATGTTCATAAGACTATTTGTTTAGGTCATCTTTTTTATGTTAAAAAAATGGCATTATCGATTAGTACATGCTTGTTTACCTATAATCAAAAAGGTTTTACATACATGTTCTACTTCTTATGAGATTAGTTGTACTATTATACAAAATGATTATGTTGTATGTCAAATGGGCAAGAGTTATACCTTACCCAATTCCTCCTCTATTTCCCATGCTACAATACCTTTACAGGTTTTACATTCATATGGGTTGCATCAATAACTTCAATTAATGGTTATCATTATTATATTTATTTTGTTTATGAATATACACGCTATATTTAGATATATTTTCTTAAAACAAAGCATCTACTATGCAAGTTTTTATGCAATTTAAAATATAAGTTGAATTGCAAACCAATCATAAAATCAAAATTTTACAATGAGATTAGGGAGGTGAGTATCAAGGTCTTGTTTTAATTCTAGCTCATTATGGCATTAAGCATCATACATCATCTTTATACTCATTCTCAAAATGGTCTTGTACAAAGAAAACATTGACATATTGTGAAACTTGGCATGTCCATGCTTTCCCATGCTTCAATTCCTAAAACTTATTAGGATGAGGCATTATTTTCCAATGTTTACATCATTAATAGGCTTCCTACTCCTATTTTGAATAATCTTTAATCCTTTGGAAAAGCTGTTTTGTTAAAAGCCAAATTATATATTTTTAATGGTGTTTGGATGTTGATGTTTTCCTTGCTTGAGGTCCTATGCTACTAACAAACTTGAACTAAGATGTATTTCTTGTATATTGTCAGCGTAAACAATTAATTTGAAGTAGATGTTTACAACCTTATTGTGGTAATATGTTACGAGGTTTTTTTTAATGTAATAGTAACAATGACAATGGTGTGCTTTCTTATCGTAGACTGTACTAGTTATTATTTTATTACTAGATTTCTACCTGAAACTATAACCAAAATCTCTCTTTCTTTAATAAGCACTTTAGTCTTCTAAAAAACTATTTTCATGCTTTTGTTTTTTACTCATCTACCAACCAAATGCAACATAGTAAATCTGCATTATATTATATGTTAAATTAGTAACTTGTTATGTAATATATTACATTCAATAGTGTTGTACAAATGTAATTTACATTTATGAAGTTTTTATAAAGCAAAATTAAGTAAATAATATTTTTACCATAAAATCATTATTACCTTATTGTTTTCATCTTTTTATAACTGCCACAAGTAATGACTCTTCATTTTTCTTTAATAAATGTCCCATCAATTACTACTATCAGTTGCTTGTATTTTTTGAATACATTTATGTATGTGCCAATTGCCATGAATGAATACCTAAAGTTGGAATTTGCATCAATTTTTATCTGAGTGTATGAATTTAGGTTTTCATTTTCTAACATATAGAAGAGTCTAGTTAATTTACTATATGATTCTTTAAGATCTCCTCATGCTTGCTTTATTGCTTCCTTTTTTCCATGATTTTGTAAGTGATTGTGACTCATGTTTTCCTTTTGATGTCACCTATTATTTCTTTTGGTGTTAGTTGTCTACTTGGATCTTGGTAAAAGTCTTTGATATTGTCAACTACATACTTATATGTTCCATGTTTGTCTCTTTGATCCTTGAACATTTGTGAACATGTATGATCTTCATTGTAAGTAATTGCATTGAATGCATCTAATTGTTTAATCTTGTTTGATGTAAGTCTCCAATGACAATTTTTATTTTTGCACTTCATTCTAATGTTTTTCTTGTTGGAGTTGCTAATGTTGTAATGAAACCTCTTACTTATTGTTAATGTTAAAACATGTTGTTTGATATCTTCTTTGTTATTGAATTAATCTTATTATCTGAGTATGTTGTTACATAATCAAAATTTGAAGCTAGACTGATTTATTTTTGGACATCTTGTTGGATTGTACAAGTTATATATTGATATCTTCTTAGACATCTTTTAAATAAGAAGTACTTCATATCTATATCATCATTTGTATTGATGAATTACTCCATATCTATATTATCTATTAAATTTATGGCTATATGAATCCTCTTATATTTCATCATGATGTCGATATCTCTACCTAGATGTATTGCATCACCTTTTTTTTCCTCAATTCCTCTAAAATCATATTATTTTTTATGTATATCTCCTTTGTGATAACATTGACATATTTTTCTTCTCCTTAATGAAAAATCCATTGCCTATTATAAATAAGAAGTAGTCCAATCTTTATATCACCTATTTAATGAATATAAAAAGTGACATTCTATTTGTAATATTAGGTAAAAAAACCAAAAAGATATGCATAAATAAGAAAAGACAAAGTATTGAAATCTATTAATTTAACAAACGCAATAAAAAATGTAACATGTTAGATTAGAGTCTATTTTAAAATGATGTAACATGTTACATTATATGATATTCATAATGTAACATGTTGCATCATTTTGTATCAGAAATCTTTATTTCGTGTATAGCTTTAATGTATTTAAAAATCAACAATTTTATACATTATACTATTATTTAAGTGAGTTTATATGAATTTATAGGTATATCATTTTGTTATATCATATAATTAGATAAAAAAATATATAATAATTAACCTGTAAATCATATTAGTATTATTTTTTTATTTAGCGTGTTTAACACTTGATTAATATCAAATTAATATCAAATGTATAAAGAAGTAAAAAATTCCATAAAATTTAGAAACATAAATAGTGTATATACAATCTAAGTGATGGATGAAATAATTAAATTCAAAATATACAATATATATATATATATATATATTTATAGAATTGAGAAACATAATACAAGTGTACAGATAATCGAGTGATAGACAAAAATCACACTTATAGAACTTGAACCAATATCAATTTGCATTATTGTTAAGGCTCTTCCTTTAATATTAGAGGTAATTGAAAAACGCAAATTTTGGTTTAATAAAGGAGTTTATAATTGAAATTTCAATTGATGTTGATAGTCTTTGTATGATTTAAATTATGTTTAAAACATAATCGATTTTTTTAGATATTTTAAATGATTTGTAACAAATATTCAATAGATTTTTGACTAATTTTGTAACTCATTATTCTCACAAGTTTTTTGAGTTATCTGTTTAGAATATTGCGATGATGTAGGTGTGAATAAGAAAATCATTTTCAATAATGACATTTAAGGCATGTGGGGGTAATTACGTAAAATAATACTTAATGTAGCAATAAAATTGTGAGTTTTACGTCTTAGAATTGCTAATTTAAAAAAAAATGATTAATTTATCTAATAAGATGTTATTTATGTCATTTTATGAATAGTAAAAATAATACATATGTTTAAAATTAAACTCATTATAATTACAATATAAATGAGATAAAATGAGATAAATTAATATTTAAATAAAATTAGATAATATAACACAATGAGCCTCCTAAAGATATTAAATGAGACATGAAATGAGACAACTTATTTTACATCTCTATTCTTGTTTTTCTCTTTTAAAAGGTATATAGATAATTTTAAGATTTATTTATTTTTCTTATTTTCTTTATAGATTTATGTTTTTTATTTAAGTTTTACTGTAGCTCAAATCTTGTATATAAGTTAAAGAGAATGCTGGTAAAAAGTTCAATCCTATACTAATAGTTTTTAAATAATCTCGTGATAGGTTGAGTATTTTTAATTTCTTCATTTAATTGATCTCATGAATATAAATCTTTTTTTTTAAAGCAAATCATATCAACAAAAACGCTGCGTTAGATAGCAGCGATCGGATTTCCTTCCAAGACAAGCAGAGGAATTGATTTGTTTCTGCGTGAAATTTCGTCAAACAACTTCTCTGCGTTAATCATACCAATGAAGAAGGCCAAACTAGCGCCACTACTCAGTCTAGCCATGAATCTCTTCCTGCATTCAAGCTTCTCGTGTCGTGCCCGTCCGGCATTTCACCGTCACTGGTTTCTCTCGTTTCTTATTTATTCACTCATTCTCATTCGCATCGAAGAAACCTTCTTATAAAAATTTGATGTCTTTGTTTCCGTTGGATATAAAAGTTTTCTGTGAAGTTTGATGGAGCATATGATCGAAGTCCTCATCCAGACTCCTGTCAGAGATAATTCATAGTATCTCCACCAATTGGGTTAACTTTTTGGAGTTATGTAGCCCGTGGTTATTATGAACTTTGACTTGGTATCATTGCAAATGATTTGCGTTGCAAGAAATAATGTCCTATATTGATTAAGTACCATTGAAATCTTTTGGGATTGAAAAGCACATGAACTTTGACAACTCCAATCCAACTTGTAAAATTCCATTTATGAAGTGATCAGTTTCTTATTGCCCAAATGGTGTTATCTGATGTTATTATCATGATTATCTTCGATGCTTTCGTTCTTTTTAGAGTTGTAATTGGAAATAAATTTCAGTTAGGTCAGAGTATCTGGACTTGCATATTTGTGTCAGTTATATTACAATGGGTTGTTAGCCACTTTCTAAATTATATTGCTGAACTTTGAGCTGGAGCTTCATTGCCATTGATGTCTTTATTAATGTTTTTAGATGTGGGATCAAAGGACTCAAAGAAGTAAATCACTTTATAACGGGAAAAAGTTCAGGTTATGTGGGTTGTCTTCTTTGGAGTTCTATCATCTAATATGTTGTTATATTCAATTATAAGCTTAATGGATATCTTGGTGGTGCATGTTTTGTTACAATTATTTTTAGTTATACTATTTGAGGGCTGAGCTTCTATATTTGAGAAGCTTGTTCTATTGTTTTTGCAAATATGTAGTTGGAACTGATAGATATATAAAAGTATCGTTGGTTCTCCCACAAGCTCAAGCTTTTTTGAGATTTATTTTTTAACAACTTCTAACTTAGTGTTAAAGCTGAATGTCATATGTTCAAGCCTCATTACCCCAATTGTTGAATTGTAATCGTTTGGTTTGCATGATACATAAAACTAATACTTATGGGGAGTAAAAATTATATAAAAGTATTATTGACCCTTCCTCCATTAGTTTAAGATTTTGGAAGAATTGGTAACCAATCACTTTTAACAGAACTATGTATGTCATATTTCCATTGCAATGACAGATGGTTGAAGATTTAGAGGCAAGAACTATCCCTAATGTGTCATTTTAGCAACAGAAGCATTCAGGCCCATGGCTCATAAGAACTTTCGTTCAATGGAAGGCACTAAGAGAAGTGGTGTTCGGTTCCATTAGAAAGCTTGTGTGTTTAAGACTTTAAGTTTGAAATATTTTGGACAAAGTGAATAAGTTTAAATTAAAACATATAAAGTACCCAGCTTAGATTATCTTCTTATTAATTTTTAGTACATAACGTACCGTATAATCCTTTTTGTAAATTATTTACAGTATGCAGGATATGATAGAGGTGGATCTAACCATGAAGGTCATGTATTCTACAGGTTGTTCTTCTGTCTCTCTCTTTCTCTCTGTGTGTGCTATATCAGGAATATTTTATTGACAGACAACTTACTAATGTTTGTATGAATTAATATTGTGGTTTGGCATTCATGTGCCTATTTGAGTCAATGTAATATAAATATATATCTTCCTGTTTTAGTCTCTTCAAGCTTGATCTTGTTGATACTTAAAGATAGAAGTTTAAAAGGAAAATGATGTGTCTTTTTAATGTGTTTATGACTACTGGCTTTGATTACGAGGGACTTGTGTTCTTATTTATTTCTCTTTTATGAATTGGGAACTTCCATAGTTATGTTACACATATGGTTTTTATTTGTTTTAGGCACTTTCTCCTAGTATGATCATTTTTGTTTTAATCCAAGTGTACTGTTTCTTCTTTATTTTCAAAAATACATCCCTGTAATGTAGACACGTTCTAGTAACTTAATAAGCTAATTTTTTTTCATATTTAGATTCTAAACTTTAACTGAAAGGACTCGTACTATAAACATTTTGGGGAATTTCCTGGATATTTTGTCTTCCCAGGTGGTCACCTGAGATACTAAAGGAAACTTTTTTCATTCTTCTCATTTAAGCTTTATAAGTATTCAGCATTGTCGCTCCTCCTTTGCCTGTACATCATGTCAGCCTAACTCGTAGGATATAGCTTTTCAATTCAAGCTTGCATAAGGTCACATTTTTTTATTTTTTATTTTTTTTCCCCTTCTTGCCTGTTTTGTTCAGGAGGATATGATTAGGGTCAGTAGGAAGCATGTACCATGTTATCCAGTCAATTAACTCTCAAGCTTTTCGTTACTTTCTCATTAGTAGCCATAAGCAGTTTTTCTTTCTTCTTTCATCCTCATGCTTTGGGATAATTTAAGAGTCATATGTACTTCAAGTTTATTTTTTAATTGCTGACAGCCCGAGGAAGTTGGTATAAGATTCCCTCATGGCAGAAAGAACTCTATGGACTCCAGACATATTAACACGAAAGTTTCTCGGGAGATGTTTGACAGCATTATTCGTGAAATAATTGAAGAGATTGGAGTACCTGCAGCATCCCTAGTGAGTCATAATGTACTTGGTAAAGAACAGGAAGTTTCATGTTAATAAATCATCCTACCTAGTTAATATCAATTTATCATTTTATGTTATGCTTTATTTTCAGCATGGTTGACCATCTTTAACTCCTTGCAGTGGTTGTTTCTGTGTATCATATTTGCCATAATGAGCCGATCAATTGATTTTGTGACTATTGTTGTTGAGTGTTAAGCTTAAGTTTCAGTTTACGTATGCGAGAAGGAGGGAAAAAGAGAGAAATGAGGTTGTTTTGCATAAATATGTTGGGCGGGAAAAGCACTTAGTTATTTGTGGTCTATGGGAATTTTTGCTCTAAAAATTAGTTAGTAATATTAATTACAAATTGCTTCACATAGGCAGTTTGTTAGGGAGCACATGGGATGGGAATAAGAGGGTAGAGAGGAGTGAGGAAAGGGTATTGGAAATTTGTAAAGAGCTTAGCTCACGGGAGAGTTTCCAAACCTCTTGAATGCTTGTTTGTAAACTGATTTCTCTAAGATAATCAATTGCCAGAAAATTCTTGCAATCTGTTCCTAAATGTTCTAACTATCTTGTTGAATTCATTTGCTAATGAACCAATATGTGATAAATTGGTATCAATCGAGTCTAGGTGAGAAATGGCTAAGAACGCAAACTAGACAATGGACGCAATGGAAGAAGTTTTGGAAATTATGCAAGGAAAGTAGGAGAATATTTCGGATAGGGGGAGGGAATAGGAGTTATGACAGAAGAAATACTTACCTTAACGCAGCAATTGAACATGCGATTTGAACAGATGCTCAAATTCCATGAAGATATCCTAAGGTAAGCTTTATCGTCAATAGGAAAAGAAAAGGAGGAGTTGTTGATGAGCCCAACTGGGGGTGGGTTTCAAGGAAGGTTGCACAGATCTGGAGAACCCAGTCACATTGCGAACCTTTATCATGATTTTCTCTTTGGGAAATTGGATATGCCTTTGTTTGAAGACAGCAAACCCGATGGGTAGACTCTAAGAGCCAAAAGATACTACGCCTTTAACCAGATGAACAACAAGGAAAAACTAGAAGCAACAAGGTTAGTTTCAAAGGCAATGTTCTCCTCTAGTACCAATGGGAGAGTAAGAAGAAAGTGTTTACTAAGAGATGAAGTTTTGGGAATTATGTAAAGAGAGTAGGACAAGATTTTGGGGAGGGGGAAGAAATAAGAGTTCTGATAGAATAAATATTTACCTTAACGCAGCAATTGAACAGATGTTCAAACTCCATAAAGATACCCTAAGGAAGACTTTATCATCAACGGGAAAAGCAAATGAGGAGTTGGTAATGAGCCCAACTGGGGGTGGCTTTCAAGGAAGCTTGCACGGATCTAGAGAACCCAGTACATTGCAAATCCTCGTCGTGATTTTCATTTTTGGGAAATTGGATATGCCTTTGTTCGACGACAACAACTCTGATGGGTGGATTCTGAGAGCCAAAAGGTACTACGCCTTTCACCAGATGAACAATAAGGAAAAACTAAAAATAGCGGGGTTAAGTTCGAAGGTGATGTTCTCCTCTGGCACCATGGGAAAGTAAGAAGAAAGTGTACCATGGGAAAGTAAGAAGAAAGTTTTTACTACTTGGAAGAAGATGAAGCTAATGATCCTTAGACAATTCCGATCAACTCAGGGGAGAACGTTATACGAATAGTAGTTAGCCTTAAAACAGGAAGGCTTGATAAGTGAGTATTGTCGAAGGTTCATCAAACTCTCGACACCTTTGGAAAATATCTTCGAAGATATTGAAATAGGGATGTTCATTAACGAGTTTAAGGCTGAAATAAAGATAGAACTGAGGATATTAGGCCCTAATACATTGGGTCAAGCCATGGACCTGGCCTAAATAATTGAGGAAAAGCTAGTTATTGCGAACAACACTAGGCTCCTATTTAACAAAACCCACCACCTGAGTAACAAGGCTCAAAACTTTGGTCGTTATTCATCAACACCAATCAACTCATTCTGAGTGAATTCAGAAGGAACATCGTTGATGAGCAAACCAGTAAAAGAGATTCGTCGTCTCATCGATGCAAAATTGCAAAAGAAAGAGAGAAAGGTCTTTGTTATCGTTTTGATAATAAGTGGGCTCTTGGCCACCGTTGTAAGAAGAAGGAATTGAGTGTTATGATCATCGATGATAAATATGAAGTGAACCATGAAACTACATTGGAGGATCCATAAGAAAAGGAGTTGGAAATGGCATAAGTGGGTCTGGAAATTGAGATGTCACTCAATTCAATGGTGGGGTTTACTACTTCAAAGACTATAAAAATTGTTGGAAGTGCGAGTGATGGGGAAATGATCACATTGATTGACCCAAATGATCACATTGATTGACCCAGAAGCAATACACAACTTTATTTCTAGTAAATTAGTTTCATGGTTCAACATACCAGTCACTAAAACAAGGGGGTATGGGGTTACTCTTGGATTAGGGAGCTCAGTAAGAGGAAAGGGAGTATGCGTAAGAGTGAAACTACAATTATAAGGCATCACAATCATAGATGATTTCTTGCCCCTTAGTTTGAGCAATTTAGATGTCATTCTGGGCATTTAGTGGCTAGAGATCCTAGGAATGACTCACACCAATTAGAAGTTGCAAATTATGAAATTTTCCATAGGGGATCAATGTGTGATCCTAAGAGGAGATCCATCTTTAGGCAAATCCAAGGTTTCTTTGAAAACCATGATGAAGATCTTGAAGTTGGAGGGCAATGGAATTCAACCAGATGGTTGCTTTCAAGGTTGAAGAAGAGGAAGAGCCTGCGTATATGCATACTATTTTGCAAATATACAATGTTGTGTTTAATATGCTTGAAGGGATGCCTCCCAAATGAAACAAGGAACACAACATCATACTAAAGGAAGGTTGTGGACCTGTAAGTGTTAGACCATACTGTTATCCTTACATTCAAAAGAATGAGATTGAGAGCTTTATTAGGGATATGCTAAAGGCAAGGATTTTTAGAACTAATACAAGTCCTTTCTCAAGCCCTGTGATCTTGGTAAAGAAGGATGGGTCTTGGAGGTTTTTTTTTGTGGACTACAAAACCCTCAATAAAGCTACGATCTTAGATAAATACCCCATTCCAATGATTGAGGAGCTACTAGATGAATTGAATGGTGCAGTTCTTCTCTAAATTGGATTTAAAGTCAAGATACTATCACATAAGAGTAAAGGAGGAAGATGTTCATAAAACAGCTTTCAAAACACATGATATACACTATGAATTCTTGGTTATGCCCTTTGGCTTAACCATTGCACATTCAACCTTCCAATCACTCATGAATGAGGTATTTAGGCCTTTCCTAAGGAAGTTTGTATTAGTATTTTTTGATGACAATCTAGTTTATAGCCAGGATGAGGCCACTCATGAACTACACTTGAAACAAGTATTGGAATTGTTGGACTCATACAGGCTATATGCAAATTGAAAGAAATGTGAATTTGGCAAGAAAAAGGTAACTTATTTGGGCCACATTATCTCAAGCAAGAGGGTAGTTGCAAACTAGCAAGATTCATGCTATGCAAACATGGCTCGAGCTTAAGAGCATTAAAGAACTGAGGGGATTTCTGGGCCTTACTAGGTATTATAGGAAGTTTGTAGCTGGGTATGCCCATTTGGCTTTAACCCTCACTAAACAACTCAAGATCAGTTCCAATGGAATAAGGCGACGGTTAAGGCTTTCGAAATGTTAAAGGATATTATGTCTCGGGTACCAATCTTAGCTATGTTCAACTTCTCCAAACCTTTTGTGGTGGAGATTGATGCCTCAAGGTTTGAGCTAGGGACAATTTTGTTGCAAAACCAGATGTCAGTGGCTTACTTTAACCAATCATTAAGGCCAATAGCTAGATTGAAGTCTATATATGAGAAAGAGCTAATGGCCATAGTGTTTGCAGTGGGAAAATGAAGACCATATCTTCTGGGAAGGCATTTTATGGTAAAAACTTATCAAAAAAGTCTGAAGTTTTTATTAGAACAAAGAATCGTGAACATTGACTATAAGAAATGGGTCTTAAATCTAATAAAGTATAATTTTGACATCCAATATAAGACAGGAGCTAGCAACAGAGTAGTTGATACCTTTTCAAGAATGCCTAACACCTCATGGCAACATTGGCAAGTTACTAAGGAAAATTAGGAAAATGAGTTATTGTAAAAGTTGAAATAGGACACACTAGCAAGGCAGCTTAAGCTAGTAGGTTTCTCCGTTAACAATGGAGTGTTGTATTACAAAAGAAGACTGGTTATTCCAAAAGGATCCAAGTTGTTATCTGCTATCCCAATGGAATTTCATTCATTTCCAAAAGGTCTCCTCTGAGTCATATTGGGAAAGGATGCATAGAGACAAAAGCACCTTTGTGCAACAACGTGTCGTATGTTAGCAATGCAAGCATCAAGCCACAACCCTTGTTGGACTTTTACAACCCACTCCTTTGCCTAACCAAGTTTGGGAGGACATCATTATGGATTTCATAGAAAACCTGCCTAAGTCAAAGGGGATTGACACCATCCTGGTGGTGGTGGACAGACTTAATAAGTATGCACATTTTATTGGTTTGAAATTTCACAGTAATGACAACGGCTAGTGTATTCACTCAAGAATAGTTCGACTTTATGAGATTCTTAATTCAATAATATCAAATAGAGATCGAATTTTCTTAAACCATTTCTGGAGGGAAATTATTTAAACTACAAGGAACCTCCCTTCGAAGAAGCACAACCTATCATCCACATTTTGATGGGCAATCAAAGGTGGTGAACAAGTGTCTAGAGACCTACCTACGTTGCTTTGCCCCAATAAAACCTAAGCATTGAGCTAAATGGTTGCATTGGGCTAAGTACTGGTACAACACATCATACCATGCCTCTACTGGCACTACTCCATTTTAGACGATGTATGGAAGGAACCCTCCTAAGCTAATAAGGTATGACAAGTGTGTAGCAACTTGCCAAATATGAAGCAACATGGGAAGACTTTTACTCCATACAAAAACAGTTCCTTACCTTTCACCTTGAGGACAAAGTGAATGTGCCAGAGGGGGGTATTATTAGGCCTAAGGTTCAGTTTACTTATGCGAGAGATAGGGAAAAAGGGAGCAATGAACCTGTTTTGCATAAATAGGTTGGGCGGGAAAAAACGGTTAGTTATTTGTGGTTCATGGGAATTTTGGCTTTAAAAATTAGTTAGTAATTTTGGTTACAAAATGCTCTGTGTAGGCAGTTTATTAGGGAGCACATAAGGATGGGAATAAGAGGGTAGAGAGGAGTGAGGAAAGGGTATTGAAAATTTGTAAAGAGCTTAGTTTACGGGAGAGTTTCCACGTAGTTGTAAACAGATTTGTCTAAGATAATCAATTACCAAAAAGTTCTTACAATTTATTCCTAAAAGTTCTAAGTATCTAGCTGAATTTATTTGCTAAGAAACCAATATGTGACATTGAGGCAGTTCCCTAAGTATAAACTCGATGGAAAGAGCTGTTCTCTCAGTTTTTGAGAGGGAGGTGAGAGATTATTTGTAATCAAAATATGTACGGCAAATATAAAATCTAGTCTTAATTTTCCTACATGATTGTTTTATTTTTCTTTACTTGGTTGTGTGCCAAATAATGATGAGATTGCATCCCTGTATGCTATTTGGACTATTTTAGGACATTGGGTGTCCAATTTTTTTTTATGCATATTCGAGTGTTAGACAAGTTTATTTTTTCAGTTTTTTTAAATTTTCATCAATTTAAAATGTCGAACACTCACACATATATCTATATCGTATCCGTTAGATGAGGTAAGGAATCCATGTAACATAGTCTAGTATCCGGGTAGTATGGAAATTACGAGGTTTGTTATTCCTATTTTGAAATTCTACTGATTCTTGAGCTCTGTTCTTAAATGTTTCAGGATAAAATGTGGAAGATATCAGCAACACATTACAGTCCAATACATTCTGTGACCATGAGTACTTGAGTTGGACCAAGGGAATCAGAAGATTCTCTCTAGACTGCTTCAGTGTCTCGTGTAGTTGTGTACCCATGATTACAAAACCTCTCAGTCTGATATTTAATGCTGATTCGTAAGTATATAATTTGTCAAGACATTCCAATTATAAGTATGGGAAATTATTCTCAACCATAATAGCATCACTTTATATTATTAACAGATGCATGTCTGTGCTTATTTAAACATGACTGTGGACGCTTGAACCAAACTGTGTGCGGATAAAATTAGGATAAAAGTCTCATTAGGTATCATAATTTTTTATAAAAGTATATATTAATATCAAAATTATATTGGGATACGCTATTAGTATCTTACTTTAAAAAGGGATACACCATTAGTTTTTTTAATAATATCATAAAAAAAATGTTAAAAAAATGTAAAATGAAATATATATATGAGAATTAGCAATGACAGAATACTAAATTTACATTAAAAAAACTTATTCATTAATAATTTACATGGTTAAACATTATCAAACTTGGTCAATTTTGTTATTTTATGTTCATTTTGGACTAAATTATACATATTTGAAGATGACAGGATTTCTATTGTATCCGTAAAATATATATATATATATATATATATTTTTTGTGTCTTTCTTAACATTAAAGTAGCACTGAGTACTCATCACCCCTTCCTTATTACTTAAAATGGAACCACACCCATAATAAGCTCTTCTAAGAATATTGTATCGTTTGAATAGAATTAAATAACTTTTGCCAAGGTAGTCATCTAAAAATTATACATGTTTATGTTACAGAGCTATATCTTCTCTATATATCTACTGTATCTTCACAAGGTTTGATATTTAAGCTAACACGTGTGACCTATTTTATTGAGATTTTTGTTACCAATTAGAACTTTAAAACTTTATTTCCGCTCTGAAGTTCCAGTGAGATCATGTCGTAATTTTTTTTTTTAATTTAAGGAAAATAAAATAAAATAAACTAATTTTGCAGCTTCATGAAATGAAAGGTAAGCAAAATTCCTGTATAGTGATTATTGGGTTGTATTGTACGTACTGCACTTTGTGTTGTGCAGGTGCAGCATAGTAATCATCCTCTTGTATGTACTATATGTAGTTTTCTATCTATTGTTACTATGTTATGAGTTACAAATTTTTACCAAGTAAAATACTTATCATGACCTATGTTAAAATTATTTAAAAAAATATATTTATTTTTTATTTTTTAAAAATACTTCTCTATATATAAGTGATTTGATGCAAAAATAGATACAAATTTATATGATTTTAATATTTATCTTCTTTTGTTATTAAAAAAAAATACACTTTGTGTTATTTTATTTTTTTTAAAATTGAATATATTGACCATTTTGTTTCAAATTGATGTCTTTTGGTCTTTTTATTATTATATTTATAGATACAATTTTAGTCCTATTATTTTATATTTTTTCATTTTTTTTAACTATAAACATTTAGTAATTTTTATTAATAAAGTTAAATTCGAACATATTTTAGTTTTTTTATTTTTCAATAAAAAAAATATAAAATTAATAAGAAATAATTAAATTGTTTAAAAATGTAACAATAACATCTCTAATTTTATATTAATGTGTCCATTTTATATGTTACATTTTTTGTAACAATAACATCTAAAATTATCGTACACATGTATATTATTTGTATTTTTTATATTTTATAAAATATATATATAGATAAGATATTTAAATTTTAAAAAAAATTATAAAAATTAACTTATCTAATAAATTAATATGTATAAAAAAAACATGTTTTACTATTTTCAATATATTAAAAAGTTCAACTAGGTACACAGTACATCAATAATTATTTCATTTTAATTTCTGTGTCATCTGTCTGAAAACTCTATGGTGCAAGGGATCGTTGGAGTCAATGAAAGTGACATCAAGCAAAAGGTGGTAATAATGCTTTGGATTCTGAAAATCTTATCACACAATTAATGTGATTAATATTAATACTTAACCTAACCTGGTCCCTTGACATGAACTAATAAATTAATATGGTGCATTAAATTTTATTACCTCTATTTTCTCATAAGTCCACATTAAAATATAATCCTAAGCTTTGATGATGTAATTTTCATGCCTCTTTTACTTTATCCATACGCTGTATGGCAAACTAGTTTACTAAATAGATAGGTATTAAATATTATGATAATGTATTATTATTGGTGAGTGCCGATTGGGTGACTTCTTTAAGCGGATTAAGTTAGTCCCAAGTCAGAGATAAATAAAAAAAAAAATTTAATAAATTATTTAATAATAAATAAAATTATATTTTACATGATAGATTAATATAATTTTTTTTATATATAAAAAATGTAAAAGATTACTAAAAATAAATGTTACAAAATCTCTTACATTAAATTATTTGTCTCCTTTAATCTTTTATGTTAAAAATTATATTATTTAATCTATTTAATTATAAAAAAAATATGTTAATTAAAGACTAATATATTAGTTTAATTATTATTTTATTAAATTTTCTTTTTTTTCGATTAATTAAATACGATTAAAATATAATTACTTAATAATAATAAAATGATAATTAATATGATTTTTTTTATAAAATATTGATATTAATATTTTTTAATTGCCTTGTTTTTTTTATTCTTTTATTGATTTTTATTTTTTAATAAAAATTAAAATATATATATTTAAATAAATTTTTGTTTGAAAATTATTGTTGTTGATTTTTATTAAAAAAATTCATATTAAATTTTATTTTTATCTTTATCAAAAACTTATATTTTAATCACTTGGTATAAAATAATAATATTAAATAAAAAAATTATTAAAATAATATAAATAGTCTTTTTTTCGTGATTAATTACATTATTTATAATTTAAGTAATTAAACAACACAAATAACTTAATATAAATGACTTATATGACACATCATCATCATCATCCGAAATAATATTAATTGTTTTATTTTTATTTATTTATATATAATAATAACAATTTTATTAAAAAGAAAGGAAAAACTCATAATTGAGATTTAATCGATAATTATTACACTATATTGAAAGAAAGATTTGAAGAAGAAAGAAAAGAAAATTCACTCACGAAGTTTATTGTAAAATGCATCATTAAACTTTTCATTATCAATAAATCACCACCTACCTACAATTTGTTAATTCACTCATGAAGCTTATTGATTGTAAAATCCATCATTAAAACTTTCCATTATCAATAAATCACCACCTACAATTTGTTTTTGCTAACGAGCCTTTATATATATATATAGACTCGATCAGTACTTCTTGTTCATATTAGAAAAAACAAATTAATTACATGCAGAATAACAAACTATGACTTTTACATCTTTTTAACTAAAATCTACTCCACGATATTGAGGTAAAAATATCACATATATATTCCTATCTATATTTTAAAATAGTTGTCTTTTCGGATTTTTTTTTTATTGGTTGCAAACTTGCCTCCTAATTTTTTATTGTTAAAAAAATGTTCACACGTAATTTAATAAAAGATTTTTATTTAATTTTTGTTATATTTTATAACAAAGATAACAGAAAATGATGTGTCACTCAACAGTGAAGATTTATTTCAAAATAGATGGAAGTATTTAAATATAATAATATCATTATACTAATAATATGTTTTTAATGAAATCAAGTGTTTTATCTAATATTTATTAATTTATATTAGGTAATTAAAATTAGAGAAAAATATCTCTTATATCTTTTATTTATTGTAAAAATAATACTTAGATCTTATATTTATTTTTTGTAATAATTTAATCATATTGTTATAAAAAAATAATTATATAAAAATAAATATAATTTTTTTATTTAATTTTTTAAATTTTTTAGATAAAGATGGTAAGAATTAAAAAAAATATAAAAGATAATTATTTAATTAATTTTTATAATAATAATAAATATAAAATTTAAATATTATTTTTAAAATAAAAATAAAATCCTTAGATACATCTACCCTTTAAGTTATGTGACATCTTGTAATAATATATAATAATATAGATATGACTTATTTAAGAGTCGTCTCTACATAACAAGGTCAAAACAATGCCGTCGTGTTCTATTCTATTCTATGATGTGTGTCAGAGTTTCTCCGATTTTTTTTATAAAAATTACTTTAACACAATACCATATATTACATTAATAATATAATATAATTTTTTATTATATATAATAAAAACTTAATATTATATAGCCAAAAATTTAATATAAATTAAAATAATAATCTAATAATCTAATAAATTATCTGATAGATTTTTTGTTTTTTTAAGAATATAATTTTTAAATTAATTATTACTAAATAATTACTTAATTAATATATATTCTATTTTATTATAAAATATATTTTTAAATGTAATATTTAATATCTTAAGTTAAAAAGAAAAAAAAATATGTTATAATTTTTATATTAAAATAATATAAAAATTAGTATAAAATGATACAATGTATATATCAATCAAGGTAAAAGCAGCATCTTAAGGAAATATTATGTGCAAAATTCATATGGCCAAGGCATCGAAGGGACCCAACCTGAATAAACATCATGTGAACACGTAGGTGATTTTTTTCCCTCTTCATAACCGAAAAATTATTCATTGAATCTGTATCATGTGGGTTATTTTATTTTATTCCTTTATAATAATTTTATGTTTAAATTAATAAATAATTACTCTTTCTAACCTCTTTTTTTTCTTTTAGACTTATTTAATATTTTAATTTAATAAAATTTAAAATTAATATATTTTTTTTAAAAAAAATTAAATATTAATAAAAAAAATAAAGAAATACAATTTCAAAATAATAAATAGTATTATTATTTTTTAACCCGAATGAAAAGTAGTTAATTTTAAGTTATATAATAGTGTGGGAAAACTAAGTTTCATATGCAAAGGAATACCCATGTGAATCACATATAAGCCTTTATTTTATTTTATATTATGTGGGTTGGAGCTATATTGATACCACATAAAGTTATACATTTTATTTACAACAAATAGCTTTTAAATAAATCATTTTTTTTTTATTTTTATAAAAACTCATATCATATTATTAAAAAGTGTATATATTATTTTTAAGTCCATACTATGTCATTAAAAAAATATGTATTTTGTTGAGGAAAAAAAACACTTAATTTATCATAGAGCAAAATTGAAAAGCAAATTAATGAAATAAGAAAGAAAGAAAGAACTCATTTTACCTTAAATTGTATATCATAACTCATGTAATAATCCATATCTCATTAGATTAGGGTGAGATGGAATGGATTTTAGATGTAATAGGTTATGCTTGAGTTATAGAACCATTAAGAATAAATTAAATGGAAATGATATCTCTATATCTAATTATAAAGCATTTTAATACCTCAATTTTTTTAATTAATATAATCTATTTAGTGATATATAGTTATTAATTATCTTAATCCACGTTCAAGAAAAATTATGTGCCACCATCTTTGAATAATGAGACTTAAAGTAGATTAATTTTTTTGTTTATAAAAAATATATAATTTATTTATTTGGTTTTGAAAAAATAGTTATAGAAAGAAAAATGTAATTATAACATGATTATTTTAATATTTTATATATTTCATTAGTTGATAAGATTCATTAAAGAGATGATTTGATAGTTTAATGTCTCTCTAAACAGAATCTAACTCAATATTTTACATATTTTATTTAAAATAAATAAATAATGATATATTATCATTTGCTCGTGATTTATGATGATCATTGAATAATATAAAATATTAAAAAAAATCGTTAATAAATATATTTTTAATAATTAAAATTATTAAATGATATTAATTAACAATACATGGTATAAAAATACTTAAAAAGTTTAATACTATTCTTACATTTATCCTATAAATTAAGACAGTTCTTTATCGAGTTCATATTGCCATAAAGTTGAGAAAAATGAATAGCTATAAATAACAGCAATCATTGCATCTTTTTCTGTTCCTTCAACGCGAAGTGCATGTGTTTGGGCTATTTGGAGGATTTTCACCTAAAATAAAAATCACAAGTTATTTGAGTCATTTAATTTAAAATAATATTTTTTTTTATCTTTTTGTTTCTATAAAAAAGGTTTAAAGAAGAATAAAATTAATTTTTAAATATTTTTTATTAATAAAAATTAAAGTTATTATTTTCGTTATTCAAGAATAACTATCTTAAGATCTTAATGCATTGATCTCTCAATCTAATTAATTTTTTAGTTTTATTTTATGTTTTATCATCAATTAAATAATAATATTTTATTGTAAATTTCATTAAAATTTTAGTTTTTATCATTTTATAACCTATTTCGCAATAACAATTGAAAAAAGCCATATTTTTTTATTATAAATGACCAATAATCACTTGATAAATAAAACTTTTTGTAAAATAGATATATATCTTTGTCTTGTTATTAATTAATTGACTTGGGTGCTTTTAATTTATTTTTTTACCCTTCCTTGTTAGGATTAGTTTGATACTGTTAGAAACTTAAGTCTATCTCAACTCAATAAGATTTTATTAAGTCAAGGGTTATCCAAGTTTATAAGCAGTATTGTTGTCGAACTCTTAGTCGATGTGAGACTGATGGAAACTTAACAGCTCCCTCCACACGGACATAAGTGCTCTCACAAAATCACGGTGAGACTGTTAAGGACAAAGATCAAGTCACCGATCAAGTCAGGCCCAACTCTGATATCATGTTAGAAACCTAGGTCTAACTCAATCTAATAAGATCTCATTGAGTTAAGGGTTGCCTAAGCTTATAAGCAGTAATATTGTTGAATTCCTGACCGATGTAAGACTGAAAAAAACTTAACAATCTCTTCTACACGGACAAAGATAGTCTCACTATACATTGAAATTGTACAATTCGTGTACTTAAACTAGGATTTTTCTTCTTTTTTTTCATGCTAAATAAGCAATGGTTAGGTTAAAGTTGGATGAAAGGATTAAAGTGTAACTTACTAAAGAAGTCATATTTCTTCTATTTTAATTTATATAGATTTGAATTATATTAAAAATATATAAATTTGATATAAAAAAACATCCATAAAAAATGTTAATATCACAAAAAATTACTCATTTTTTGACTCACGTTATTTATATTGTGTTATGTTAAAATTATTTTAAAAATTAAAAAAAAATTATTTTTTATATAAAACTAACATGTGTCATAATATAAAAGATGTGAACATAAAAAAAATATATAAATTAATATGTTATTAGTATTTTTCAATACGAGAAGAGTACTTAAAAGAATATGTAAGTTAGTTTTTTTTTTTTTTTACAATCGGTATGAGTACGTAGAATGTTTAAAGCGTTAAATTCTAGAGTTATATTAAACTTGAGATGTGATAGGTTTCAACATTGTATGAGTAAAAATATGCATTAAATTGTGATAAAAATTGGTACATAAAAAAAAAGGCTAAATATTTCTTGATTAAACAAACAAAAATTGCCGATTACAATTACACGCTTCTAGGTTTTTTTCGAAATAATGAAAAAAATCATAAGTTTGAAAAGTAATAACGACAACACTTGATATAGTTTTTCAAAATCTCAAAGAATTATTTAGTAATTTTTAAAAAAGAAGAAAAAAAATCTTATAGAAGTAACCTGTACCTAATAATTCACGTCACTGCTAAAAGTCCATATCATTCTTACGTAATTGAGGTTTAGAGCAATATATATATATATTTGGGATAAAAAGTCAATATCATTATTAAGTATTGTTATAATCCTCCGTATACAATCGCAGCTTCAATCCGATTCATTATTAAATATGGTTGTTAATAGTAACCTAAAACAATAATTAAGCCCAAACTCATTTATTAAACCCTAGCCCACTTTTGTAATATGCATATATATCATTTCCTTTGATGATGCAGAAAATATACACAAAGCTACAGCCAAAATAGAAAACAAGCAGCAGAGAGTTTTGTGTTCCACCAAAGAAAAAACAACCACAGAGAAGAAGAGCAGCGGTCAAAGAAGAAGAAAACAGAAAGAACCAACCAAGAGAAGCGAGAAAAAATCAAGGACAAAACTATCCATTTCGATTACCATTTGTGGTGTTTAACTTTTCATTTGTATCGGTAATATTTGATTTAATATGAAGCTTGTTAATTTATCTTGCTATATATATTACAGTAAATTAGAGGATATTTTTGTGGGTTGATTTTAGAATTTGGTATAATTTGTGACGTTTCAGTAATTGGTGTTTGTATCTCTAGTTTGGTTATTAGTGGATTTTTCTCGCTGCGTCGTCAATGGAGTAGACTTTTCACATTGAAAAGTTGAACCACTTAAGTCATTACGTGCATTTTAATTTCTTATCGCTTATTTATTTTCTTTGTTACCCATTATTATTAATTTGTGCAACAAACCAAAATCGACTTGATATTCGCTCGCAAGTGCCAATTCTTTAACAAATCGTATCGAGCTATTGAGTTATTCTAGTATTTATCGAACGATCAAGTTTGCTCTTTTGGATTTATTTTTGAGGCTTAGTTATCTGATTGGTTTCATATTTTCTGGTTGTACTTCTCGCTTATTTAATATTGGGTTTTCTCACAAAGGGCGGCAAAATATGAAATTGAGAAATTCAATGGTAGAAATGATTTTAGTTTATAGGCGTATTTAAGACGCGAGTATTAGTTAAAGAAGCGGCTCGTTAAGACACTCAAGGTAAGGATAAATTGCCGTAAAAAATTGACCTGAAGGAAGAAAAAGATGCATTGATGGAAAATGCTTTGAGTTCAATTGATTATCCTTGTCGATGAGGTATTACGCGAGGTTAGTGATGAGGAATCTCATATTTGGGTTATGGCTTAAATTGGAGAATTTGTATGACCAAGTCTTTGACGATCGGTTATATTTGAAGAAGCGTTTGTATACATTCGAGATGTCGGAAGGTACACCTTTGCACGATCATCTAGATGAATTTACTAAAATTATTCGTGATCTGAAAATGGTGGTGTTAAGATTGACGATGAGGATGGGGCCTTAATTCTATTATGTTCTTTACCTCATTCATTTGAGCATTTTTGATACTATGCTATATGGGTGAGACAATTATTTCTTTGGAAGATGTCAAAGCAGCCTTTGAATTCCAGAGTTGAAGAAAAAGGTGTCTACAAGCAATAATGAAAATAAATTGATGGTTTATTTGTCGGAGGTAGAAATCAAGAAAAAGGCCTGACAAGTTAATAGAGGCAAGTCTAGATCCAAATCTAGAAAAAGAAAAGATAAATGCAATTATTGCCGTCGGGAAGTAATCGGAAAGTAAATTGTCCCAGAACTCAAAGGTAAAGGAAAATGCCACAACGTCTTACAGTACTAATGATGTGGTGTTGCGATAGTTAGGATTCAGATGGTGAAAATGTTCTATCGCATCTATTGGTTCTCCTGGAGATGTTTGGATTCTCGATTCGGGTTTACTACCATATGTGCCCCAAGAGAGATTGGTTTGCTTCTTATCGCCCTATTGACTGGGGTGTTGTCTCTCACGGGAAACAATATGTCCTGCAAGGTTATTGGTATTTGTCCCGTCCGAATTAAGATGCATGATGGTATTGTTAGGACTTTGAAAGATGTTCGCCATATTCCGCATTTGAAAAAGAATTTGATATCTTTGGGTACTTTCTTGATTCACAAGGCTATAAGTATGAGTCGAAGGTGGAGTTTTAAAAGTTAGTAAAGGTGCTCTCATTGTTATTAAAGCGGCAATTGTCGCGTGGTCTCTATATGCTTGAGTAGCTCTTGTTATTGGAAGTGTATCAGCTTTCATCCTCGTCGATCAAGATTCAGACACTACTGATTATGGCATATGCGGGGCATACGTAAAGTGAGTGCGAGGATGTCTATTTTGAGTAAACGAGATTTGCTTTGTGGTCAAAAACTGGGAAACTTGATTTACGTGAGCATTGTGTTTATGGAAAGCATCGTAGTGGTCAAGTTCAAGACAACCATCCATAAAATGAAAGGTATTGTTGATTATATTCATTCAGGATCTTTGGGGTCCTTCTCGTGTTGTGTCTAAGGGGTGCCCGGTATATGTTGACTTTTATTGATGACTTTCTCGTATGTTGGGTGTATTTTCTCAAGAACAAGAATGACGCATTCTCGAAAATTTCAGTGAAATTCAAGGCTTGTATAGAAAATCAAACAAAGCAAGAAAATCAAACATTTGAGAACCGATAATGGTTTGGAATTTTGTGATAGTCGAGTTTAATGAGTTCTGTGAAAGGAATGGCATAGCGAGACACCGCACCGAGGCGTCATACCCCACAAAGAAATGGAGTAGCGGAACGTATGAATAGGACTCTCTTAGAAAGAGCTGTTTCGTCAGATGCTCTTTTAATCTGATTTGGATAAATCATTTTGGGGTGAAGCTTGTAACCATGCCTGCTATTTGGTAAATCGGTCTCCATCAATTGCAATTGAGTTGAAGACTCCGTTTGAGGTATTCTTTGGTACTCCTGCTAATTATTCTGATTTGAAAGTTTTGGTCATGTCCGCGTATGCTGTGTTAAATGATGGTAAACTTGAGCCTAGGGCATTGAAATGCATATTTTTGGGGTATCCTTCTGGGGTGAAAGGTTATAGATTATGGTGTGTTGAACCCAAGTCACCTAAGTTTTTGATTAGCAGAGATGTTAAGTTTGATGAGTTTTCAATGTTGCAAAAGAAAAAAGAGTCTATTGTTGCAGATAAAGACCACGGTGTTAGTGAGCAGGTGGAGCTTGAGTGGAGCTCCTGGTCAAGGTCTGAGAGGCAACGCCGGATCAACCATCCTGTGGATGAGATAGACGATTCGCTCGATGATGTAAGAAAGAGCATCGCGAAAGCAACCATACAAGATCGCAAAGGGTAAAGGAATAAGAGAGATTAGGGACGCCCTGCCAGGAGTGCACGTTGCAGGACTTAGTTTCTTTTGCATTGTACGTGGGCGAGTCTATCGAGGTATATGAACCTTCAGTTATCAGCGGCCGTCACTTGTGATGAATACATTCGGTGGTTGGTTGCTATGAATGAAGAGATTGAATCACTTCATAAGAATCATACATGGGAATTGGTGAAACCGCCTACAAGGGCTGAGAAGATTGTTGGAAACAACGGGTCTTCAAGAAAAAGGAAGGTATACAGGGTTAGCCTAGGTTCAAGGCACGTGTTGTTGCAGGGCTATTATCGAGAAGAAAGGTATTGACTTCAATGAAGTATTTTCTCTGTTGTGAAACATAGCTCTATTCGTGTTTGCTTGCTATGGTTGCATTGTTTGACATGGAATTAGAACACTGACTTGATGTCAAGACACCTTCTTACATGGTGAGCTTGAACAAATATAGATGCATCAACTGCAGGGGTTTGTTGTTCCGGAGGTAAGGAAGATCATGTTTGTTTATGGAAAAAGTCTTTATACGGGCTTAAGCAATCTCCAAGGCGGTGGTATAAGCGGTTTGATTCTTTATGATGATGATCACGTGGTTACTCAGGAGTGATTATGATAAGGTGTTTATCGTATAAAGATTCCATGATGGTTCATCACTTATTTGTTGCTTTATGTTACATGCTTATTGTGCTTCTAAGAATAAGTCCGAGATTCCTAAATTAAAGTCTCCGGTGAGTTTGAAATGAAAGATTTGGGTGCGGCGAAGAAAATTTTGGGCATGGAAATTTACGAGGGGATGTATGAAAGCGGCAAGCTTTATTTGACTCGAAAAGTTATATTGAAAAAGTTCTTGAACGTTTTGGGTACGAAAGATTCTAAACCCGGCTTTGTGAGTACGCCGTTAGCTGCGCATTTCGTGCTTTCTTTGGATTTGTCACCACGTCGGAAGAAGAAGAGCGTTACATGTCTCGGGTTCCATATGCCAGTTGCCGGATTGGGAGTTTGATGTATGCTATGGTTTGTACTGTCAGGACATTTCACACGCAGCTTAGTGTTGTCGCCAGATATATGGGTAATCCTGGTGGGTCATTGTACAGCGTGAAATGGATACTTCGGTATTGGAGAGGTACGTCTAATTTTGGTTTGGTATATGATGAAAGTTCTATCTGGTTGCAATGTTATTGGTTATGTGGATTCGATTATCTTTGGTGATCTGGATAGAAGAAGATCTCGACAGGTTATGTTTTCACTCTTTCGTGTGCCATTAGTTGGAAGGCTACTTTATAGTCTGCAGTTGCTTTGTCTCACGGTTTTGAATATACGGCACATGGCTTGAAGCGGTGAAAGTTAAGCCATTTGGCTTAGAGGTTTGGTTTGTGATTTGGGTTCTCACAGATATTTCGTTGTATTTTGTGATAGTCGATACGATACACTTGACTAAGAATACTATGTATCATGAAAGAACCATACACATTGATGTCGAGATATCACTGTTCGTGACATTGTCTCCCGAAGTGCTATTGTTGTTAATAAGATAGCCACTCTGGAGAATCGAGTGATATGTTAACCAAACCAATTTCATTTAACAAGTTCGAGCATTGCTTGGACTTGATTGGTATTTGTTGAAGATGATCACCCTTCGGGGCTTTGGACGACGGTTATTTGGTAATCCGAGGAATTTCATTCAAGAACTTGTTTTTTGTTTTGAGCGGTGGAGATTTGTTAATAGTGGCCCAAAACAATAATTAAGCCTAAACCCATTTATTAAACCCTAGCCCACTTTTGTAATATGCATATATATCATTTCCTTTGATGCGGAAAATATACACAAAGTATGACCAAAATAGAAAACAAGGAGCGTAGAGAGTTTTGTGTTCCACCAAAGAAAAAACAGCCATGTAGAAAAAAGAGCAAGAAAGAAGAAGAAAACCAAGAAGACAACCAAGTAGAAGGCAGAGAAAAATCACCAAGGACAAGACCGTCCATTTCGATTGCCATTTGTGGTGTTTCTCTCATTTATCGGTAACATTTGATTTAATAGCAAGTTTGTTAATTTATCTTGCTATATATATTACTGATAAATTAGGGATATTTTCAGGGTTGATTTTGGAATTTGGTATAATTTGTGAAGCTTCAGTAATTGTGTTTGTATCTCAGGGTTTGGTTATTAGTGAATTTTTCACCGGTGTCACCGTCGTCAATTAGTAGACTTTTCACATTGAAAAGTTGAACCACTTAAATGATTGTGTGCCATTTAATTTCTTACTGCTTATTTATTTTGTTGTTACCCATTATTATTAATTTGTGCAACAAACCAAAATTGGACTTGATATTCGCTTCCGCAAGTGCCAATTCTTTAACAATTGCCAATTCTTTAACAATTGTTTACTTCAATAACAGTGGATTCTCTAAAGTATGGTAAGTAATTTTATTCTATTAATTTTTGTAAATTGAATTTATAATTAATTTTTTTAAAATTTATATACTTTAGTTATTTTAATGTTGTATTTTTGGACAATTAATTCATTTCTTGACATTTTTGACATTTGGTTCATTTTTTGTTAAAAAATTTAAGTCGTGTCGAATTAAATCGTATTGACAAAGGTAAGTAAATATTTGAAGAGTAAAATATTTTAAAAAAAATTAAAAAATAAAGTAATTAAAATATTAAAATTAACATTAATGATTAAAATATTTATAAATAAAATAATAAGACGATTAAAATATATTAATTTAAAATAAAGTTATAAATATATTCAATTTATGAAAATATATTAACAACAGACACAATTTTTTCCGCTCTCAAAAAAGATCACAAGCTACAAAGCCAAATCCAATCTTACCCGCTATAACCATAAACCATTGTTAGTATTGATTTTAATCTTACAAATAGGGTAACTTTCAACCAATTTCTTGCTTCTCTACAAAATCACAATCTCTTTAGCATTATACTTCTAAAAATCCTCAATCAAACACGTTAACCCTTTTAGATTTATCACATCTCCGTTACAAAACTTACTATTATTTATCGTGTATTTATTATATCAAATTATGCAAGTCTAACGACCACTTATATGTCAACACACCGTTCCACATATCATTAAAAAATAAGTGTTTATTGCTCTTAAAATAATCTAAAAAATAGACGCTTTTAAAACATGTCAAGCCTCCTTATAACCCCACAAAACATGTGGTAGATCCTCAACGAAACCATTACAGAGATAGAACCAAGGTTACATCACAATCTTTCTTGCCATTAACAAGCTAAATTGTGTGTGTTTTTTTTTTGTAGCAAATGCATCCATTATTATGATTAAAAGACATGCATCCATTATTTGTTTATTTAAAATATCTTAATTAGAACTTGAGTGGTGGTTTATTGTAGCTCAGTGGCACCAAAACTTTCTTATAATCAAAACTGTAAATATAATATAAGGTTATATTTCGATTCAAGGGGTGTAAATTATGAAATATATCTTACTAACAAAAGTAATATTACTACTATAATTGATTTACTTGCAGCTTAATTTTAATTAAGATTCTATTAGATTTTCAAATAATTGCTTAATGAAAATTGTTTATTTATTTGAAATCCAACTAATTAAAATTATAGGTATATGTATTATTGGTGTACATATATGATTAGTATATGATACATTTAAAATAAAAATCAAATATATCATTTAATAATTTAATATTTAAGTGTTTTTAAAAATATAAATTTTATTTTAATATTAATAAAAGTTATTTTAATAATAAAACTAATAGATACCTATGCATGTGATGATCAGCTACCTAGCTCAACTCGTGAGCTAGATTAGATATATATTTTATCATACTGTGAAATATAAATATAGAAATACAAAAATCAACAATTATATAGGTAGAAAATATCAACCATGTAGGAATGCACGTGGTGAATAAATAGAAATAAGTGTGTGCAAATAAATTGATAAATTATATTAAATTAAAAAAATTAGATTGTATCAGATAATTCAAACCTATTTATTACTAATATAAAGCGATTATTATTTAACATAATATATAATATATTTGGTTGAAAAAATAAACTACATGTATCATCTTGATCTCTGATTCGAATCCTACATATTTCGTTTACTTTTTATATTATTTACATTAAAAGTAAAAACATAAAAAAAAACAAAACAAAAATGTGTTGGTTAAGTGTCTAAATTAGGATGCATTTGATATAATAAAGTAAAATCAATCAACAACTAAATTGTTCTAATTTTATTAATTAGATTTGATCCGATTTGATAAACATAAATATTCGGATAAATCTATGGTTATGAGGATCAATCAATGGAATACAAAATATATTTTTTAAATAACATTTACGTATTTATATTTGTATATATATATATATATATATATCGGTAAAGTTTAAAATAAAAATAAAATTACTAAATTCCACCCATGTGTCGTTCCATAAACTAATAATCTCAAGAAGAAGAAAAAAAAAGAGAAATACGTGAATGTGATAATTAAGAGAGAATATCCCCACGTTTGGTTGGAGGGAATGGAATGGAATCAGAATCGATTCCTTCCATTTTGTGTGTTTGGTTGGACGGAATGAAGGATGGAATGGAATCGGATTACTAAAAGAGAAGGAATCACAATTCCTTCTCCCCACCTTGGTAATCATAATTCCATTCCCACCTAAACTTTTTTTTCCAATTTTACCCTCACTTAAAATATAACCTTAAACTCAAATCCCAAATTCTCAAACCCAAAATTCCAAAACCCTAAACCCTAAACCCTAAATCCAAAATTTCAAAACCCTAAATCCAAAATTTCAAAACCCTAAACCCTAAATCCCTAAACCTCAAATCCTTAAACCCTAAACCTTAAAACATAAATCCTAAAACCCAAAACCCTAAAACATAAATCCCAAAACCCTAAACCCTAAACCCCAAATTTCAAATCATAAAGCCCTAAACCCTAAATCCCTAAACCCTAAAACCCTAAATCCCAAATCCCCAAATCCCTAAACCCAAAATCCTAAAACCCTAAACCTTAAAACATAAATCCCAAAACCCAAAACCCTAAACCCCAAATTCCAAATCCTAAAACCATAAACCCCAAATCCCTAAATCCCTAAACCCTAAACCTTAAAACATAAATCCCAAAACCCAAAACCCAAAACCCCAAATTCCAAATCCTAAAACCCTAAACCCCAAATCCAAAATTCTAAAACCCTAAACCATTTTTAGAAAATAATAATTTTAACCCTAAACCTTAACCTACAAATATAACCCCAAATCCTAAATCCCTAAACCCTAACAAATCCCACATCCCAAACCTCAAAACCCTAAACCCTATTTAAAAAATAATAATTTTAATAATATATTTATTTTTAATTAAGTAATAATTATTTAGAAAAATAATGATTTCAATAATGTATTTTGTTTGACGAAAAAATAGTAATTAAATGACATTATTTGAACTTTCTGACATGTAGGGTATTAATGTCATTCTACTTTTTTTTCATTCCATTAACAAACCAAACACTGTAATCCTAATTCCGAGCTTGATTCCAGTGGTCGAACCAAACAAAATTGTTTCCTTTCCATTCCATTCCATTCCCATTCCCATTCAATAATGTATTTATTTATTTATTTTTTTTTTGTCAGACATTAATTATTCTGTGGTTTGATTATTGTTTAAAAATGAAGAATAAGCTAAAATCAAGGAAATATTCTCTGAGCTGAAATTAAGGCAATGCTGTTTGTTCTTGTCGTTAGTTTTGAATACTGTTTATTTTGTTATTCGTTAATTTGGATAAATCAATTTAATTTAAGGTGGGATATTGAGACAATTTTTTTTTCATTAACAGCCCCTTTAATTACAACAAAAATTTAATCAATTATATAGAGTAAACAATTAATATACTTTTATTGTAATAATAATAAAATTATTTATGATGATATTATTATCTTTATTTTAGTTTAAGGTATATATACCTAGCTAATCCTATAATTTGTATACATTTTTATATTATTTTAATTTAATATAAATTATTTTAAAATATATTTATAAATTATACATTGGTTATTTACGTGCATTTGTCCAAACAGATGATAATTTAAAAAACATAAAATTTTAACATGATAAAATAAAAAAGGAGCGGTTTTTATGTGTTCTTACGATTCAGAATTAATAATACATGTTAATAGGAGGCTATAATTATAAAGGAGATAAAATTTAAAAAAAAACTTCAAAATAATTTCTCCTTATTTTTATATATATTTAAATTTATAATTTTAAATTAAGATAACTTAATCAATATATTATCAAATTATTATTAAAATTTTAAACATATCATCTAATTACATCTAATAACAAAAATAACACTAAATTATAATTAGTAGTTTAAATATGTCGTTATATTTTAAATTATAAATTTATATAAATAATAAAAATTTAATGATAAATTATTTGTATAAATAATAAATAGTTTGATAGTAAATATGTAATATTAATAATACTTTAATATTATTTGTATTATTAAGTAAAATTAAATAATATATTTATTATTTATATTTTAAATTATTTAGTTAAAATAAACATGAGCCTTGGTTACAAACTAACATGTAACTTTTCATCTTTTTATTTTCCATTCTTATTTATCTTTATAATGTGTTATTAGCCACGAATATAAGTTTCATAATAATAATAAAAAAAGTGTTATGACTCATAGACATTGGCGTAAATGCATGATAGACTTTAGAAAGGAGCCTTGTGTCACGACCTTAATTTCTCAAGAATCGATCGTGCGGCACTTAGTACGGTCTGTTGCACTAAGTCTGTCTTTGAATCCGAAATGTAACTCTAAAGAAAATAGAAAGAGTTTGTAAAGAATGCTTTGTATTGCTCTAAATAGAGTTTATGTTACAAATGCTAAGAATTCCCAATGATGAATACAAATGAAGACCAATAGGTCTATTTATAGTGTGGCAACAAGCCTAGGAGTATGCCACATTTTTCTAGATCCCTCTAGAATATACAAAAGTGTTCTAGGTTTATGTACAATGTGTCACAAGGCTCTAGGACCTTCTAGCCAACTCTAGAGTCTTCTAGGTTTGTTTAGCTCCTTCATGCACGTTCCGGGATGTTCCGTAGACTTCCAGCGGCTTCTACATCCTTCCCGAACCGGGCACGTTCTAGAACATTCCAGCCCATTCTAGCACCCTCCAGCGTGCTCTAGAACATTCTAGGGTCTTCAAGCTTGAGTTGAGTCCGTCCAACTCTATCCATTTCTAGACTTCTGCAGGCAACTCTAGAACTTTCCATGTGTCTAGATCCTTTGGCAGCCCAACATTTAGATTTTTAGGGACATTCGGCGGGACGTGACACCCTTCCCCACTCGAGTTCACGACGCCCTCGTCGCGCCTTCAGTTGAAACCTCTACATGGCATCTTTGAATTGCCATAAAGACTCACTCGGGTTCCCGGCTTGCCTCACATGTACGGGCGTTTTTCCATTTGACCAAGTATTCCTTATAACTTGGTACGCCCCTTCGTCGGATCAAGCGATCTGCCAAAATCGAGTCCACTTCCCTATCAAAGGAGGTTACCACTGTGGTAGGTGCCCTCTTGGATTATTCTCTACTCATGTCCTCCTTGTCTCCATGAAAAGGTTTTAGCATACTTACATGAAAGACCGGATAGATTTTAAGTTTTGGAGGGAGTTGCAGTTTGTATGACACCTTTCCGACTTTCTTGAGGACATGAAATGGTCCCTCATATTTCCGCACCAACCCCTTATGAACCTTCCGCAAGGACTTAAATTGTTGGGGCAATAGTTTCACCAGGACCAAATCACCTTCCTGAAACTACACCATCCTCCTCTTCTTGTCAGCTCATTTCTTCATCTTCTTAGACGCTTTATGCAAATAGGCTCGAGCCAACTCTATTTGCTCATGTCAGGCCTTGGCAAACTTGAAGGCAGCAGGGCTCTTCCCTTCATATAACTCATAGACAGTGGCGGAAATGCATGATAGACTTTAGAAAGGAGCCGTGGCTCCCCTAACTTTTTCAAAAATAATTTATTTATATAATAAACATATTTTTAATAATAATAAAAAAGATATAATATATATATATTAATTAATGTCATGTCACGTCACATCAAAGAAAACTTACGGAGTCTATGGAAGAAAACATAAATATAACTAACAAATATTTTATCGAAAGTAAAAAAAAAATACATTAATAAATTATTATCTATTTTTGTATACTTATAAAAGTAAAACAAAATCCAACTAATATTTTTCTTATCTTATATATATCTGGTCTAAATATGGTACACTTATATAAAATATGATACTAATATTATTTTACGTATTTTTGTTATATTAAAATTAACTTTTAATGTATCGTTTTAAATATATAGCATGTCTAATGGATATTATGATATTACAAAGAGAAAACCTAAAACAAAAACCAGCAGGCGGATTTAGAAAATGTTTTTTTTTCTTTCAAATAAGTTGAATTATTTTATAGTCTTTATATTTTATTTAAATTGGATGATAAATTTATGAATTCTAAGAATAGTTATTATATTATTTTTTAATATTTTATTTTAATTCATTTAATTTAAAATATAAAATTTATTAACAAATTTGATTTAAATCATTAAATTTATAAACTTATTTATATAAAAATTCAACGTTTATTCATAATTTTACATATGTATAAAATTTATTTATAGTTATCATATCTAAAGTTTACATGCCATATTATTATTCTTGCTTTGAGTTTAATAATATAAATTTTTAAGAGTATTTTACTACTAAAGAATAATTTAAATACAATTTAAGGATCAAAATAATTTTAAGATACCAAGTAATAAAAATGTGGTGTAAAATTGATCACTCAATCTAATTAATAATTATTATTTCGTATATACTGAAGTTGATACTAACAGGGAGAGAGACGTTAGTGGTCACGTAGCTTTAGTTAAAGGCATATTTTGGTCTCCTAATTTTTAATTATATCATTTTAGTTTAATAATTTTGAAAAAATATGTATTTTAATCTTAAAAAAACAACACATAAATTCTATATTTTTGAACTTTTAAGATTAAAGTACACATTTTTTAAAATTATATAACTAAAGCTATATATTTAAAAGCAACGAGATTAAAATATTTATTTTACAAAAAACTATGAGATTTATTTAACCTTTCATCCTAATACTAGTTAATCTTTTCGTAAAAAAATTACTAGGGCTACAATCCCCTTTATAGCCCCAATGATGATTTATTTATGAATATCATACAATTATTATATTTATTTTGTTCATACGATTAAATTTTTTATTATCTTGTTTATACTATCTAATTCATAAAAAAAATTTCATTTATATTATTATATTAATCTCCGTGTAATAATATTACATCTCGGTAATAAATTTAGAACAATTAAAATAGATAATTGTAACGTCATTAGATTGGCATTAATATAATTGTGTAAATAATTTTTTTATGAATAAAGTGATATAAATAAAATAATAAAAAATATATTATCAAAATAAATATAATAATTTAATTTTACTTTTGTAATTTTTTAATAATATTTTTGTTTTTTTAAACTAATAATATTTTTGTAATGGATTTTTTTACCAATTTTTAATATTTTCATTTATGTTTTATTTCAATCAATAAAATTTTAACATTTATTTATAGCAAATAATATTAAATAGTGATATTTACATAATTAAATATTATTATCATAATAATGTATTATTAATTATAATCTTATATTATAATAATTATATTAAAATATAATTAATAATAAAAATAAAATAAATTTTATATATTTTATGTGATAATAATAAAATTAAATATAATAATATTATTATTTTAATAAAAAATTTAGAGTTATTATTCTCCTAAAGGTGAGGTCCAAACTATGCCCATGTTATTTTTATAAATTTAAATTTACATATATATTTTAGTAATTTTATTTTTATTAATATGTTATTTTTTATTAGTTATTTTTATAAATTTAAATTTACATATATTTTTTAGTAATTTTATTTTTATTAATATGTTATTTTTTATTAGTTATTAAATATGTATATCGTTAATAAATTGGGTGAGCTCTATATCAATTAATAGAGTATTTAATACATTTTTAAATAATGATATAATATGAACTTAAAAATAACACTATTATATATTACAATCATAATTAACATAATATTTTTTATTAAATATAATTTTATAAATTTGATTATATTTATCAATAATATTGTAATATATCACTTGAGATTTATCATAAATGTAAAAAAAATAAATTTTTTTCGTGTAAAATTGACGGAGATATTTAGAATTTTTCTATATTTATATTAAAATCGGTTATAATATATAGACAATTACTCGTCGTTTATAAATATGTTTTTATTTTGAGCAACTATTCAAGGTAATACTAATCAATGTGACCAACAATAAGTTGGTAAAATGTATTATCAGTTTGTTTTTCTTTAATATATCATCTCATTTGTTATAATAAAAAATTTTGAGATGAAAAAGGCTTTTGTTTAATTTTAAGATAATATTATGCTTTTCGAATTAAATAATGCTATTCAAAATAACGTTTAAAATTCTATTTTTTATCTTGAAATTAATTTTTTTATACAGTACCTACCAATATATCATTATTATTTTTTATTTCCCCAGGTAAATACAACAGCCAGAGAAAAGTAGGTTAAATTTCTATAAAAATAATTTGTAAAATTAAAAAATTAATACCTTAATAATATTGAAAGAAATATGATCCGATGTTTAATATTAAATAGATATTAATTGTTAAAGTATGCTAAATTAAATGATGTTCAAAATTAAATGATATGTTATATTTTTTTAATATTAAAAATATATAAATTAAACATAAAATATACTATTTTTTATAATTATAAATTTTAAAAATATTATTTTTGTTCAATAATTTCGTCAAAGTGAAGAAATAGTGATAAGATAAGATTACTTAATTTTTATAAATTGAAAAGTATTTAATTGTTATTAATTTTAATATATTTTAAAAATTACCGTCCTCAAAATTTAGGTGTATCATTTCAAAGAGATGAAGAATTTGCACCGAAAAATAAAAGAAGAAAGGAAGATTGATACGAGAGGTTGAAAGGTATCTACAACCACTACCTTTAGTTGTTGAGTGTTATCAATCCTAATTCCAAATTGTCATCGCCCTAATTCCTCGTCAATCAATCAAAGTTCGGGAAAGATTGTCAAATGGTGAAATGGAAATAACTTTAAAAATATCTTTAAATTTTGAAGTATTTTTAAAAATATTTTTAAGATTTTTAATTTTTTTAAATATATCTCTAAAAATAATAGAAGTTAAATCTAATAGAAATAAATAATAATATTTCATAAATAAAAGAATAAATAATAAAAAACCATAAAATAATAAGAAATCAATGAATAATAAAATTAGAAATAAAAAACATTTCATGATATTTTTTACAATAAATGATAATTAATAAAAAAAAATTTGAAGAAATTTTAAAAATAAAAATAAATCTTAAAAAAAGAGATCCATTTTTAAGAAATAAGTTATAAGAAAATGAGTGTTAATATTATTAATACAAAAGGAAAGTATAATATATCATTAATTGACAAATAAAAACTATAATAAATAATCTATCAAAGATCCCCACAATAATGAAAAAAATGAATATATCCATTTAGGAAGAATCCAAATATTAATATAAGTTCATTTAAGAGAAATAATAGATACATCAATTAAAATAACATTACTAGATAGTAAAATAATAACATGAAAGCTATTATATTAGGAATGATTTATGATAATTTATAATAACATAAACTAAAATTCACAACATATCCTAGATTTATTATTAATATATATGATAAAAACTTAAACCAAGTGTTAAGTGTAGCTTATAAATTTGAAAGAGAAGATTTAATGAAAGAAAAAAAATGATTCATTTTTAATACACTACCTAGTATGATATTCATTAATAAACAGTTATAATAGTTTAATATATAAACAAAATAAATTTATAGAAATATATCAAACTTGGACAAATAATAAAACCAAAAATATTAACATACTTTAAAATACCGAAGGAATGATACCTAGATATTAAAGAAAAACCCCTAATACCATGAAGAAAAGGTAATGTAGTTGAAAATAATAATATAACAAGATTTATTTTATAAATCATGAAGTAAAAATTTCTTACAAAGAAGAAGTTAAAAAAATAAAAGAATAAGTTCGAGTAATAAAAGTAATAGTTCATGATGTTATTAGAAAAATAATAATATTTAAAGATAAATTAAAAAATAACATTTAGAAATAGATGGGAGCTTAATAGGGGTAGCAAAAAATCAGATAATATTAATAAAGGCTTTAAGACATCTAACAGAGAAAAGGAACTTAGTCCAAGAATCAAACACGGATTATCTATAATGTATAATTAAAACACAAAAAAAAATTATTAAAAATAATAAAAAAATGTGGTTATAATAAATTACAATAAGATATACATATTAAATTTATAGAAATAAGAAAAGATGTATATAACATACATAGAAATAATGATGTTATGTCATAAATACGATATCTTAGAAGGATTAAAAGTATAACCACCTAGAAGATTAGACGTCCTAATACTTAAAAATGAGAGAAGAAAAAATAAAAAAAATCTAAAGAAAAAGATAATTCTAATTTAATGGAATATAAAAAATAATTAAAAGAAAAATTTATGAATCCTAAAAATAGGGATATATAAAAATTAATTAGTTTGTTAACATTAATTAATAAATAACTATAGAAACATTATGATAAAAAGCTTTGTATAGACAAAGAGTAATATGATATGAAATAATCAATTAGACTAATTTTGAATCCAAAATGTCATATAAAACCAATTTTATTACTGGTTCCTTATCTAGAAGAAACATCTAACCCATATAAGGAAAAAAGAAATAGACAAAGGTTAGGAGAATCTCATACTTTCAATAAAAAAAGAAAATCACCCAAAATGGAAGAAAGATTACATTTGAAAACTAGAGGTAATATTCTACCAAAATTCAAGCTCTATGAAAATTATAGATCTGATCTCTTAAATCTAGATTTGTATAAGAGAAATAAAAAAGCCTATGATAAATAGGCTAATAGTATGAGTGTACTCATATGAACCTTTCAAACTACACAAACAAACCCTTCAATTTTTAGGGTATTAGTAGCTTATAAAATGACAAAAAATGTTAAAATTTGGTTTTTGAATTTAACAAACCAACAAAATTTATTAATGTAAGTGAATGCTTTCACGAGAAGAGAATATTTAGATATAGTAGTAAATGAAATATGCAATAAATTTATTAGAGAAGATAAATAAAAAACTATCATTGAATCTAGTGAAAATGAAATCAATGAAGCCAAATGACATTTTAAAAATATGAAAATTTGTAACATGTGTTACATAGATTCTTTTATTTGTGAATATGAAATGTATTATCATAAATTACTACATTCTATGCAAACAACTTATAAGTAAATGTTTTTTTCCAAAAATTACGTGGAATGTTATATAATACCCTAATAGAAGATTAGAATCAAAGAAATATTGAAACCATACCAAACATATTAGGAGAAAGAATAAGAAGTCTTAAAAGCAATATGATTATTAAATGCCAAAAAAGAAAGAAATATAACCAAATAAGAGGAAATGATTAAAACAATTGTGACACAAGAGATTTTAAGATACCAGGAAAAGATGGATATAAAGTAAAACCCTACAAATATAAATATAAAAAATACAAGAAATTTAAAAGATATGAATTCATGAAACAAGATTTTAAAAAATATATAAAAATATTTAATAGAAAAACTCATAAAAATGATATTTTAGAAGAAAAATATATAAACCTCATGAAAATAAGAATTATTGCCTTTTAGGAAGAAAAAAAGAAGACAAATGTTGGATCTTTAACGAAGAATAACATTGTGATAATGAATGTCTTAACAAGCTTCAACATAAAAAATAATTTAAAAATATATTTCTATAGAAAATAAAAATCTGATAAGAAGCTTTTAAGACGGAATTAGAAAAAATTAAGGAATCAGATATAGATGATATTTACTAAAGAGGAAATAATTGACTTAGAAGATGAATGATTTACATAGTATTATAAGTCCAAATAGTACCTATATTAAGGTATGACTAAAATTTAAATGTTATAACAACTATCATTTACATGCATATACAAATACATGTGCTAATATATATGTAATAAGTAAATATGTGTTTATGAAAGAACATTGAAAATAGGCATCAAAAGATTTAATTGTAATAATTACTAATAATATTATAATAAATCTTAATAAGGTTTTAAAATATACATATATAATGATAGATGGAGAAAAAAATCATAGTCTTACCATATATCAACAAGAAATAAAAGTTGATTTATTAATAGGAAATAATTTTTTAAACTTATATCAAACTTTTACACAATATTTAAACAAAATAAGTATAAAAATATTAAATGATGAAACCATTTATGTATCGAAAATAAGAAAATCTTTGAATGTATAAGACCCAACTTTTATACAACAATTTAAAAAGCAAAAACTTGGTGAGATAGACATAAAGCAACAAAAACTTTATTTAGAAAATATTTTATTAGATATAGAAGATACACATAACTATTTTATTAATGAAATATAGAAAGATAAAGATATAGTAGATATCAGAAAATTATTAAAAAAAGTAAGCTTAGAAAATCCTTTAGATCCAAAAATTAACCAAACTAAAACGATTTCCAACATAAAATTAAGAGACCTTAATAAGGTTATTAGAGTAAAACCAATGATTTATACTCCAAAAGATAGGATTGAAATTGAAAAACAAATTCAAGAACTTTTGAAACTAAAAATCATAATATCAAGTAATTCACCTCACTATAGTCTAGCATTCTTAGTCAAAATAGAAGGAAAAAAAAAGAATGATAATAAACTTCAAAGCATTGAATAAAGAAATTATTGATAATGAATACTTTATTCTAAAGAAAGAAGAACTATTATAATTAATAAAAGGAAATAAATACTTTTTAAATTTTGATTGCAAAAGTAGATTTTAACATATAAGACTATATGAAGAATCTCAAAAATTATTTTGATTCCAATGGACCGTTGTATCATTTTGATTAAAACAAACTCCATGTATCATATATAGATAACATCTTTAAAAATTATAAAATATTTACTGTGTCTATATAGATTATATTTTGATTTTCAATAGTGAATTAAATAAATATTATTTGGATACTATTAATATTCTATATGAATGCGAAAAAGAATGCATTGTACTATTTGAAAGGAAAGTAGTAATTTCTCAATAGAAAATTAAGTGTGTAGGGTCTAAAATTGAAGATGTAAAACATAATCTACAAACTCATATATTAAGTAACATTCGAGGTTTTTGTAGTGAAATAAAAAACAAAAACCAATTATAAAGATTTTTAGAATGTTTGACATATGTTAAAGCATATATAAAGAAACTTACATAAATGCAAAAATATTTATAAGTAAAATTGAAAAAATACCATATCTAAAAATGGATAGAACAAGATACTCTATATGTGGATAAAATAAAAGCAATGATAAAAAAAATTACTAATTTTATATCATCTAGTGCCAGATGATGAAATGATAATTAATACAGATGCCTCACAAGAATATTGGGGAGCATTTTTGAAAGCAATAATAGACGACAAAGATGAATACCTTTGTAGATATACAATATGATCTTTTCATAGTCCATAATTAAACTATCATAGTAATGAAAAAGAATATATATTTGTTAAAAAGGCTATTAAGAAATTATCAATATATGTTATAAGTTTCAGATTTTTTGTTATAATTGATAACAAGAATTTTGATTATTTCTTAAAAGCTAATATTGTAGGTGTAAACAATGAATATTAGTTAGATGTCATCAGTGATTCAACCACTATAATTATGATGTCGAACATCTTTTAGGAAATAAAACTAGTTTAGTAGATACTATTATCAGATAATTAACACCCTCTAATTATTTTTATGTTTGTAGGAATGAAATATCTTAATATCAAGATCAAGATAAAGGAAAAGGAGATAAAAATCTTGCAGAAACAACTTGAATTTTTATACCTCAAGAAGTCTCTTATAGAGACAGAAAATAAATAAGAAGAATTTGATTGTTTAAAACAACTTTTAGAGTTCAAAAACTCTAAAGATGAATCTTCATAAAAAATTCAATCAAAATAACATAAAACTTCTAAAAAAAAGAATTCAAGATGAAAAGGAAGAACCTAACATATCAAAAAAGAGTAACATCTCTGAAATAAAAAAGTTTAATTGGGTTGATGAAGTAGAAAAAGACTTATGTCGTCTATAATGGCCAAAAACTAAGAATCTACAATAATTGGGTAGAAGCAAGTAAATTTATTCTTAGGTTTAGTGGATTAACTTATAGAGTCTTCACCAACAGAATAAAGGTTGAAGGCAGTTACGCCAATTACAAAGTATCAAAACTAATAACTCCAAAAGAGATAGTAAAGAATTACTCTACAGCATTACAACAATAAGCAGCAACAGCACCGAGCAAGTTAACAACTCTAGAAAAAGTAGTAAGACCTCCAATACTATTTAGAGAGGTATCTCTCATAGAAAAGATAGTAAGGCATCCAATACTATTCAAAAAAATATTCTCCAGAAAATCATTAGTCATCAAAGATGAAAATGATCAATATAGAAATCTCAACAAACCACAATAGTCGAGTATCTATAACTTGAACAAAATATCTACCTAGAAAGACATAGAAGATATGAAGTTGTATACTACAAAAAAGGAATCTTCTGTAGAAAGTAAATTCAACATTTTAGAAGGATGTGATCCAATGTTTGTTTACAAAGTTTTTCATGCAAGACTAATAGAAAACATATATTCATCAATTAATTTAGAATTAATTTAAATGAATTAAATTATTTCCCAAAAAAATTTAAAAAAGCAATTAAGATTTCATAAAGAAGATAAGAGCATATGACAAGCCTATTTATATTTGATTTTCAATTCACTAATGAATTTGAATGAAGAAAAATGCATCAATCCTTAACACTTCATCAAGATAGGGATTTCCAACACAAAGAAGTTCACAAACTAATGACACTTCTAGAAAAGAAATTTAACACAGAAAAACTTTGTATATCTAGGTCAAATTTTAAGCTAAATTTACTATGAACTCATAAAAATTGATAATTCTATTAAGATCAAAGTAAATTACTCAACCAGTAAATCCATCATCACCTCTAATAGTAGCATAGCTCTCATCGAAGAGGATGGTGAAAAATCACCAAATTTGAGATAAATTTTAGTAGCAATAACCTAAAAATTGGTAAAGAAATAAGGAAGGTATTATGCTTTTATGCCAAAAAAAAGCCACTAAAAATCACAGATGCATTTATTGCATCAAATATCAAAAAGACAAAAATGTGTCATCCTCAACGTTATCCAAAGGACGGTCGATAGAAAATAAAAATGAAGAATAAATAGGAAGAGCTGTCAATAGAAGATGACAAAGAAAAATAAAGATGTAGTACCTACATCTTTAGTCGGTAGGATGTGCTAAAAAAATAGTGATTGAAATTGATAAACTAAAAAGAAATAAAGCAGATGAATTAGTAAAGTAATGATAAAACAGTAATTCACATCTTGTAAACCTGGATTCCTTGTGTTATAAAAAGAATCCTTATTTCACTTGGGAACACATAGAAAACAGAGCATATAGCTCAGAAAACACAGCTTCTAACATATCAACTCCCTTTATCCAAAAATTCAAACTAGATGAGTAGTTAAGAATCTCTTCAAGATTCTTAGTTGGCTTTAAAATTATAATAATTATTATATTATGAATCAAAATAAAATACAATCAATCTTTTCTAGTAAGTTTAAATTAGACGACATCTATGTATGGATGGAAGGCTTGTCATTACTAAGATGATATTAAAATTTGAGCAAAGATGAGACATAACGAGTATAACAAGAAAAGACGAACATAAGGGAAGATCATTATGGAAACATTAAATTCAAATATCATAATTATAGCTTTTAAGCTAATTAAAACCTTGAATGTTAAGTATTCATTTATATCAATTTATAAAATTGATAAATAAAAAGATGAAAATAATAATAATACAATGTTATGATGAAAAATTATAAAATTATCTTTAATATACAAAAATTATAGAACTTAACAACTAGCGTTAAACAACTAGTCTCTAATTTGGTACTAAAGCTATTAGTATATTAACATAATATAAATGACAAAATTAACACCATTAAATTTTAAAATATTAACGATATTAACTATAAAATCTAGAGATATTATAGAATTTTTTGAAGCCTTAAGAATATAAATAAACATATGTTAAAATCAATGAGCATTTTAGATAAACTTATGGTGAAATTTTAGATAAACTTTATACCTTTCACTATTCTCTCTAGTATTGATTATATCATCGTACCAATTTAGTCCAAACAAATTAATATTTTTTTTAATTAGAATCATATTCACAAAATTATATCAAACTATAAATAATTTAATTACTTATGATAATTCTTTCTGAAATAAAATTATTTCAAATATTAAATTATTTGAGTACATATTTTATTTTTAATTTTATTTAAGTATTAAATTTTTTTAAACATAATTAAACACATTTTCATAAATGTATTAAATATATTTTTATAACATAATGAACATAGAATTTTTTTTAATAGAGAATTAAAAATAAAACTATTTTATATATAAAAAAATTTATTTATCAATTATTATAATTGATGTGTTAATTAATTATATGATAAAAAAATAAATTATATTATTTTATTTAATAATTATTTAATATATTAATTGCGATAGTAACGTAACTTGCAGCATAAAGAAATACTTTTATATATAAAACGTACAATTAATAAAATGACACGACAATGTATATTATGATGTATTTTTTTAAGCTGAGTATAATTTGATGTATTTGTTATAGCCGTTAAATTTGGGCCTAACTTCATCTCAAAATCCAGGTTGTGAGATGGAGGATTGACCTTGTTTATATCGCTAGCGCAAGACGATCACTAATCGATGTGAAACTTTAACTCCTCTCACATCGCGTGTGTCTGTCGCTCGAGACCGAAGGGGATGTTGAGCTTATGGAGCCCAAGTGGCGGAATGCATCACTCACCAGTGGCGAAACAACTGCATCAACCGGGTAACCTACTCTGATACCATGTTAAATTTGTGCCTAACTCTATCTCAAAACACAGGTTATGAGATGAAGGATTGTTCTCATTTATATATGTGTTTGATACTTCATGCCCAATCGATGTGGGACATTTTAACACTTCCCTCACATCGGTAGTTCATCGATGGACGTTGGTGGGTTTACAACTGCGTGCCATCGGGTGAGTTTTTTTTACCTGGTTTGATACCATGTTAAATTTGGGTCTAATTCCATCTCAAAATCCAGGTTGTGAGATGTAAGATTGACCTTGTTTATATACACAACATATACGCGATTTTTAGTCAACGTGTAACTTTAACGATATCCTATACACAACGGTGTTCTCCAAACTACAAGAGTCAACAGGGTACTTACCTACTTATAGACTCGATCTCTTGCTTTTCTTATATCTCAGTTCATTAGTAATCAGTGATTACTTCAGTTTTCGCTTCTCTTTCAGTGTTTTTTTCACCTTCTTAATCTCAACACAATTACCAAGCTTCCTTTCTTATCTCTTTCCCAGATGTAAAATGTTTCTCGATTACGAAATCCTTCTCTATTGTTTGTCGTCATTGTTACTTTTACAAATCCCTCTTCTTTATTGGTTAAATGGGTTCTCTATATTGGCTCTGTAGTTGTGAACTTTGTGATTTAGATTCACAAAATAGTGCATTGCACATGTGGGTTTATTTTTTTGGCTTTTACTTTCATATTAAAATTATTATTCCTTTCTTCTTCTAGCTTTCATATAAATATATGCATCCAATTCATCATTGGATGTTTTGGTGATCTCTTGGTCATCTAGAAACTAACCCAAAAGTATGTGGTTTTCTTTTGTGTTCGATGGAGGTGAAGAATGAAAAAAAACCCTTTTCAAACCAGATAAAGTTCATCATCATCACCATCATCATAATTTCGTTATTCTTATTTTCTTCTCTCTTTTTTTCCTAATTAATTGGAAACTTGTGATTTTTTTTTTGGAAAGAAAGAGTATCCATGAAATTGAAAAACCCAATATTTGGTTTCTGTACTTTTTCTGTTCATTGTAGTAATTGGGTTAGTTATTGAAGCTGTATTGCATTTTAAGTATAGTAAATAGATACCTTCATAGGAGTTGCACGTTAGGTGTTGGGGAAATTGTTTGCAAACCTAAGTCGTAGTTGTACTGAAACAGTAAATTGATTTTGATTGCAGGACATGTTTGAAGCTAAGTTTCCAGAATTGTTCCAAAAATATATATTCTCTGAGTCATTGAAGAAATGGGGATTTTTGTTGATGAATGATTAGTAACTTTATTTGGGTTTTTACTGGAAAAGAGAAAGTTTTCCTGAGGCACTGATTGGCTAAACTTTTTAAAAAATAGAGAGATTTGATCATTCCAATGGAGGAACAAGCAGAGCAGGCACAAACAGGGCAGGAAACTGCTCCCCTGAAAAAGATGACGAAACAATTGACCGGAAAACGGGACGATACCCCGTTGCACTCGGCGGCAAGAGCAGGAAACATAACTGTTGTCAAAGAAATCCTTACTGGAACTCATGGAATTGAATTGAAAGAACAAATGACGAAGCAAAACCAGTCAGGTGAAACTGCCCTTTATGTTGCTGCTGAATATGGTTATGTTGATTTGGTTAGGGAAATGATAAACTACTATGATCTTGCTGATGCTGGAATCAAAGCTAGAAATGGTTTTGACGCCTTCCATATTGCTGCTAAACGAGGAGATTTAGGTTTGTAACACTAGCGAAACTTCTTCAGATTTTAATGTTATGTTTATTGTTTGTTGAGGTTGATTTAAGATGAGTGATCAACTTAGGATTCATTTGGATGTGCTTCTCTTAGAAGTGGTTTAAAGTGGAGTGATTTGGTTAAAATTGGTGTCAAAAGTAACATTTAGGTGTTTGGGATTAAAATGTTATAAGTAATTTTGTGTGGCATTTCAATAAATATTTAAGAGGAGAATATGCATTCAAAACTACTAACAAAAGTAAGTATTACTTACTTTGCTCAAAAGAATTAATAATGTTTTTCAAAATTTTGGAAGCACTTATCTTAGATATTACCAAATATCTTAAGAAGTGATTTAGGTAATTGAGAACCACTCTCAATCAAAAGGGGAAACAGTTCCAAACAGACCTTTATAAACTCACATTCTAGCAACAACGTGAAATTTTTTACACGCGCACACTTTATACCCTCATATGTAGCTTTACCACTATATGTACAATTGTACGACAATTTGGCATCAAATAGGGATCTGTGTAATAGGTAATGTTTTAGCTAAAAAGTGCGTGTTTAGAGCATTTCTTACATTTGAGATTGTCTTATTGCCCTTTTGCAGATGTACTAAGAGTCCTTGTGGAGGTTCATCCAGAAGTGACAATGACTGTTGATCTATCCAACACCACAGCTTTGCAAACTGCTGCAACTCAAGGGCATACGGAGATAGTGAGATTTCTATTGGAAGCAGGAACCAGCTTGGCCACAATTTCCAGAAGCAATGGGAAAACTGCCTTGCACTCTGCGGCACGAAATGGTCATTTGCAGGTTGTCAAAGATCTTGTGGAGAAAGAGCCTACTATTGTTGCCAGAACTGATAAAAAGGGGCAAACAGCACTTCACATGGCAGCAAAGGGACAAAATCTTGAGGTGGTAGAGGTCTTGATTAAGTCAGATCCTCTGTTAATCAATATGGTTGATAATAAAGGCAACAGTTCATTGCACATAGCTACAAGAAAGGGTAGAGCTCAGGTAAATTGGCCCTTTTTCTTCCCCGACCATTTAGTCTTCCAAGAAGACCGTTACCTGCCCATTTTATTAGTATCTGTTTGCTTGTTCTTGTATTAAATTTCTGTGTCATTTCAAAATAGAGTACTCATAAAGAAGATTTTAAGTAATCTCATATGGAAAAATCTTTCCACCTTTGTTTATAATCATTCTTTTTTATTGTCAGAAGTTCTTTTACATGGTTTGCACACATATCCTTAGTTTTGAAGGAGTCATTGGAACCTATAGAGTTTAGCATTTTGTGTTAATCAAGTTTCTTTATGTATCACATAAATTTAGCTTAAAGACCAGTTTAATTGTTGGAAAACTTAGAATACACAGAAAGGGTACTCATAAAGAAGATTTTACATAATCACATATGGAAAAATATTTCCACTTGGTTTATAATCATTCTTTTTTTTATTTTCAGAAGTTTTTTTACATGTTCTGCACACATATCCTTAGTTACTTTTGAAGGAATCATTGGAACTTATAGATTTTAACATTTTGTGTCAATTAAGTTTCTTTATGTATCACATAAATTTAGCTTAAATACCAGTTTAATTGTTGAAAAACCTAGAATACACAAAACAATGATCTTGAATTAAATGATCATTTGGGATAGATATACTAATATATATATATATATATATACCGGTTAGGATTTATATATTAATGATTTTAACCAATAAATTTAACCAATCGTATATATTCATTGAATTACTCCAATTTAATGGTGAATATGTGTTTTTATGTTCCTTGATTTTTTCTTTATTTTAGAAGTTATTAATTAAATTTTAAATTTTAAATTATAATAACATCTACGTGGTTTAAAATATTTTATGATTAAGATCATTGGTTAGATTTATAGATTAAAATGGTTGGTATCTTAAATGTTCCATTATATGTCATAAATTATTGATTTTGATCAAACAAATCTCTTTGGTTTTAGAAGTCAATTTTTGATGAGGTATGCAATAAAAAAAGTCAACTTTAAAGTCTTGGGGCCTAATGAAAGACCGAATATCAAAATGGGTGAATTATTTTTAATTCATCATATCTATTACATGGTTGATTTCGTTTGAAGTTTATAATTTTTATAGATGGAGTCCTTTTTCAATTCAGTTGGTTAAAATTGACTCATTAAATAAATTGGGATACAAAAGAAAAGGTTGACTTAAATACTTTGACCTTAACTGTCATATAAATAAAATGAGATAGACACTGTATAGTGATTTTAATATCCATTGACCCTGATATATATTTAGAAAAGGCACTTTGTTAGAAGAAGAAAAAAAATTATAAGCTACCTTATCATAACTCATAAGTCATGCCACTTTTGCTATGGGTATTATAGATTTAACAATTATAATACTTTTTTTTGTTTTTGCATTGAAGGTATCTAAAATAAAATATCAACTTGCAATTTGATAAATTTCATAATTTTTTATTAGACAGCTAACATATTTTTTTGTCTTTTAGCTAATTAAGTAAATACTCATATTAATAAATTGTTAATAATGCCCTTCATATTCACTATGTCACATGTATTGCTCAACTTCGATTTTTGAAAAGTTTTTGAGTCTAAGCTACACGATAAGTACATGAGTGTGAGTATTGGATACTTCAATATGTTAGAAATTTAAATTGGTGTGTCCGACATTAGAATAAGTATACAAAATTTAAAAAATTTAGTATCCTAAAAAAGTATGTATAACATAGATTCATTAAGAAGTAACCCTACTCTATGTCTCCGGATGGGTTTCTTGGGAAGCCCCAATTTAAACAATAAATGAAATAATAATTTATGTGATTCTAATAGAATATTCATAAACTAATGCTTGTTTGTATTATGCAGATAGTTAAGATGCTACTCAGTCAAAAAGAAACCGACACGAAAGTTGTTAACAGATCTGAAGGAACTGCAATTGACACTGCAGAGAAAACTGAGAATCTAGTCGTCTTAGTAATTTTGCAAGAACATGGAGTCCAAAGTGCTAAAGCCATCAAACCACTAGCTGCAAACCCAGCTAGAGAGTTAAAACAAAGTGTAAGTGACATAAAGCATGAAGTGCACTACCAATTAGAACACACCCGCAAAACAAGACGGCGAGTTCAAGACATAGCCAAACGTTTGAACAAAATGCATGTGGAAGGTCTGAACAATGCAATGAACTCCACAACTGTTGTAGCTGTCCTAATTGCAACTGTTGCCTTTGCTGCTATTTTCAGTATCCCTGGTCAATTTGTTGATGATAAAGACCATATTCCTCCTGGAATGTCACTTGGTGAAGCCAATATAGCCCCAAAATTACCTTTTATGATCTTCTTCATTTTTGATTCTATTGCCCTCTTTATATCTCTAGCTGTTGTGGTGGTTCAAACTTCAATTGTGGCTATTAAGAGCAAAGAAAAGAAGCAAATGATGGCAGTTATAAACAAGTTGATGTGGTTGGCTTGTGTGCTTATTTCTGTGGCATTTTTGGCTCTGTCTTTTGTTGTTGTTGGAGAGGAACATAAATGGTTGGCTATTGGAGTGACAGTTATAGGAACTGTTATAATGATGACTACTCTTGGGACCATGTGTTATTATGTAGTCAGACATCGAATGGAGGCTTCAAATCTAAGAAACATAAGAAAATCATCTATGGGTAGCAGATCAAAAACTGCCTCACTGTCTTGGTCAGTTATGTCAGATTCTGAACTTCTTAATAATGAGTTTAAGAAACTGTATGCAATTTGAAACTTTTCTCTCTACCATAAATCTTTTAGGCATTTGACATAAGAATTTTTTTTAGCCTTTTTTATGTTGAGATTATTATAGACTCTTGTTGTTTAAAAGTTCACTTCAGATGTAGATTATTATAGACCCTTGTTGTAGATATGCGACTCAGTCATGTACTAAGGAATCATCAAAGATTTAACTCTTTCAAACTCTGTCAACCATACGTAATAGTTTCCAACCTCATACGGCTACTCCAAAAATCCCATTGGATGAAAACCAACAATTTGTTGGTAAACATATGGTAGCTAACTGTGGATGATACTCGGAAGGAAATTAGTAGAAAATTGAAGAAAATAGTCGTATCAAACACCCAATACATATTCAACTGAAACATTCAAGATGAGCTCATGTAACAAAAGTAAAATATGTGTTAAATAACAGTCGACAAAGCAAATGCAGAGAATTTAAAGGGCACAAGTTATTTAAATTTACAAAAGGGTTGATAAAATAATAGTTGAATATGATTATATGAAGATAAGAGTCAAGAGATGAGAAAAAGAAGTGAGTTGACTTTGGTCTGGAAGCAAATTAAGTAAATGAGGACAATTTGACAGTTTGACAGTTTGAAATAGAGAGGGGTGTGGTCTAATTATTGGCTTTAATTTTTTTTTTTTGACTTGAAGGCTTAATAGTTCTTATAATTGAATGGTCCAAAATATTCTTTTAGTAGTGGAGATTATTTATATTAGAGGCTAATCTTTTAACTTTTTTGGTATGAGAATGGCATGTTATGAACCATCTACAAAGTGTTATTCATTAACAATAGGCCTGCATCTCTTTTTTTTCACAATTGATTAAGAATTAAAAAGATTTTAATAACTCATGAACTATAAATCAAAATATATCATTTAATTAATTCCATTATTAGAGTAGTTTGTGGTGCTTATAACACTATAAAAATAAAATGAATTAGAGTTATAATCGATCATTAAACCAAAAACCTGTGAAACTCTTTAAGAAATATGGTTTTGTTAAAAAAGAAAGGCAAGTGTAATTGGATAAGCAAAAATAACATAAAAAGAAATATGAAGTGTTGGGCATCTACAATAGACAAAAGGACTAAAAAAAAAAAGGATTTTGTGCTGGGATTAACTGAACATGCAATGATATCGAATTGTTAACATCTTTTAGATGGACCTTTTCCCTTTATAAAAAAAAAATCAGCTTTTTTTCCTTATAAATAGTAACATTTTTCATAAGTTAATAAAAAAAAATTAACTAATAATAATTCATCCTAAAACTTGCAAATTCATATCAAATTATCCAATAAAAGACAAAAAAATATTATCATTCTATAACTTAAATAAATAAGATCGAGACATCGACGAAGTTTTGACAACCACAATTAAAATCATCATACATAAAGCCTTACAAACAGCTTAAAAATATATAAGATCTTACATTTAGAGCATATGTAATACATTACATATGTTTCTTACAAATATATAAAGTTTTACATCAAATAATTTTTATCGAAACTCATATGAGGTCATTAGATATAAAATCTTACATCTTTATTAAAAATATGTAAGTCATTACATTAAATATATACAACACTTTTGGCATGTTTCTTAAAGATATGTAAGGCTTTACTTATAAACTAAAAATGTGTAAGATATTATAGTGAATACATCTAATACATTACATATGTTTTATAAAACAATATAAGAATTTATATTTGGAAAAGATGATCGAAATTTTAATGAAGTAATTGAAACTTTGTTAATTATGGTTGTGAGTCTAATTCTATTTATATTTTATTTAACTTATATAATAAGATTGTTATGGTTTTTATAGGTATGAATGGGTGAGTTTTGGGATTAGGTTGTTATGGTTTTCATAGGTATGAATGGTTGAGTTTTGGGATTAGGTTTTGTTAGTTTAAAAAAATAATCAAAAATAAAATAAATATACTTGATAATATTTAAATTTTAAAAAAATTGTCTTCTTTCATAACTAATAATGTGTCATAATTAATCCCAAAGTGTTTTTTTTTAATAGATTTTTTTACATTCATATTTTACTATTCTTGAATCCAAGACTTTCTTTCAATATCATATCAGCATATATCATTAGGTTATAAGTTCATTGCTTAATTAAATTCAAAGTTAGCTTACATAAAAAAAATTCACTTTTAAAATTTTATACATTTTATTTTTATATATATAAGAACAAATTTTATTTTTATCTAGAAGTAATTTTTTTAATAAATACAGTATTTACGTATTCATAGTTTGAATTTGAATCCAAATCTTTTATACATCTAAGTGGGATATAGAGGATTACAAACATCACAAACTTGTTGGCTTTTATTTAAGAAATTTAAACCCCAAAAGTACCCTCATTTACTTTATTTTATAATTCTCACCATAAATCCTTCTTTATCTGTGTGATTAAGTTCCGTATGATAAAAAAAGAAATAAATAAAGGGGAAAAAAAGTAGTTTACGTGAGTTTTACTAAACACCAACCAAACCTTCAAATATAAATGTCATGATTAGTTTTGACATTATAAAATATTTAGTAAATATAAAAATGAATGTAACCCCTAAAAACACTCGGTTTTCCAACTTCCATTCCACCGAGGACATATTTATCAAAGAAAAATTAAAATAAAAGAAAGAGATCGATTCTTATTTATTCTATTTTACTACTAAATTATATTAATAATTAGAATGAGATTATTTTAAAGCTATTATTCTCATTTCTCTTTTACACTCAAATTCATTCTTAACCCCAATCTTATTATTGATTTACTTTCTTTATCATATATATATATATATATTTTACATTTTAAAGCTTTACAAAGCTATTCTTATTTAAATTTAATAATTATAAAAATAAGATGTTAATTTAGTCACGTATATAATTCATAATTTAATTATTTACAAATTATTTTCATTATTTTCGTTTATTTATCCACTATATATTGTTACGTTTTATAAAAAATAAAATCTACATATGACATAAACATAAAAAATATTAAACTTCGCACATAAAATATTAATTATCTTGTTTGTTGAAAAAAATAATTCTTTTAAAATTTTATCCATTGATTTATTAATAACTCAATTATTGAAATGATATTACTTTACACACTTTAGTAACAAAATATATTTATTTTTTTACAACGTTAAAAAATATATTTATTTACGTCGTAAGAAAAATGAACATATGTTTTTTTTTAAATTAAAATTAAAATTTTATGTTATATAATTAAATTAATTTTTCCTTAACAAGGAAAATAAGTATGAAATAGAAGATAAACAATACAAAATAATTAAAAAAAAACTTTTAATTTTAGTCACGTGTGCTATATAACTATAATTATAAATTAGGTTTTAATTTAGATAAAGGAAAAAAAATGTTAAATTAATAACTATATGTTTAGTTTCTTATGGAAACATATTGTTAAAGTCCCGCATCGACGCATCGATTAGGGATCGCGCACACGCTGCGCATATAAAAAAGGTCAATCCTTCATCTCACAACCTGTGTTTTGAGATGGAGTTAGGCCCAAATTTAACATGGTATCGTTACTACCCGGTCTGATTGTTTAGCCATTGAGTGATGTATTCCGCCACTGGGCTCTATAAGCTCAACATCTCCGCTTGCCTCGCATGACTACCAACGGAAGTGTTAAAGTCACACATCGACTAAGTATCGTGCACACGCTGCCCATATAAACAAGGGCAATCCTCCATCTCATAACCTGAATTTTGAGATGGAATTAGGCCTAAATTTAACACATACGTCATTAGTGGTCACCCCACCTGAAAACGAGTTGGATTATCACTTAACAGTAACTGTTCTCTATAATCGCCCAATAAACTAGATGTTTGGTTTCTTAATAATTTATTCGGAATTGATGTTTGAGCATATACTGGTAAGGTAGTACATATGATGCAAGTGTAAGATGTAATCCTCTGAATTCTAAGATCTGAGGAAGGTATCACACAAAAAAGAAAGTTGGAACGAGGGATAGATTTAGAAATGCAATCCTTTTGTTTTTAGTTAGAGAACATTCACTGTAAAAGTTGCTTCTGTTTGGCATTACTCTAAGGTTCATGTCTTTATAATACTCATTAATTGCAAATATTAGTGTTTTAACACCATGCGTAATTATTTCAAATAGGTTTTTGCTCATCCTCAAAAGGACCGTGTTGATTCTTTCAATTCACAGGTAAAAAACGCTGTTACACTTACCTGTCTTGAAATCGATCAGTGTAGATGTATGAAGAAATCAATATTTGAAGAAATAATAAGAAGAGAAAATAAATGTTCTCTGAGTATATTTTCTTAATTTGTATCGAATATTTACATTATTTATATAGACAAATATCAAATTCTTATTTAATGACCATGTGATTGAATTGCATGGTTTCTGACATGTAGTAGGCGTCGTGTATATTGGAAGAAATGTTTGGCGTCGGTGCGGTGTTTGTTGAATTGTGTTACGGTGATTGTTGAATTGTGTTGCGAGTTGTTTGTTGAATTCAACAACTCCCTCATACCGAAGTTGGTGCGTAGATGTCTTTCATGCCTGACTTGGTAGAAACTTCTGTGAATATTCGATATGAAATTTGCTTTAGTGAGGATGTCAACCAATTGATCTTCGACTTAATTTTGGCAATTCCATGAATTTTCTTCTAACTTTTCTTAATAAAGAATCGATCAACTTCAACATGTTTTGTATGCGATCATGTTGAACTAGATTATAGGCAATATCACGTCTTTCTTTATTGTCACAAAATAACTTAATTGATTCTTTAGAAGGATATCCCAAATCTTTCAAGAGATTGTAACCACGAGCAAAGCTTAAGTGCCATGTACCTCTGTATTCGGCCTCTTGAGCTTGAGCGGCAACGTGTTGTTTCTTACTTACCAAGTGTTACAAGGTTTCCCTACCAAAGTAAAGTAACTTTGATGTAGATCGCCTAAATCGGTATATACTTCTATTCTTTGGAATTAGAGTTTTTAGTAAACAATACTCCTTTTCCGGGGCTTGACTTTAAATACCTCAAATACGAATAAGCTGCATTTCATATGTTGTTATCTAGGATTATGCATAAATTGGCTCATGATACTTAAAGCATAAATGAGAATCTGGTCTTGTGTGTGCTAAATACATCAACCTTCCAAAAGCCTTTGGTATCTTTCTTTATTTGTTGGAACTTGATCAACCTTGATACATAACTTTAATCCTTCCTCAATGGTATATTAATTTGGTTGACATCTTACCCGACAATACGGTTTCTCTTAATAAATCTAAGGCATACTTTCTTTGAGATAAGAAGATTCCTTCTTTTGATCGAGAAACCTCAATCGAAAATATTTTAAGGAACCAATGTCTTTCATTTCAAATTCCTTGGACAAATAACTTTGGAGAGCTTTCCTTTCTTCAAGAATCATTTCTGTTACTATCATATCATCATATCTGATAAGTGCGGTGATCTTACCATATCTTTTTTTCGAGAAATAAAGTATGGTCACGTTACTTTGTTTGTAGCCAAATACCTTCGTTGATTTTGTGAACCTACCAAACCATGCTCTTGGGGATTGTTTCAATCCATCTGAGTGATTTTTAATTTACACACCTTTTCATCATGGATTTTGAATTTCTTGATTCCTGGTGGTAAATCCATGTAGACTTTCTTCAATTAAATCTCCATATAGAAAGGCATTTTTTACATCAAATTGATATAATGGCGATCTAAATTTGTAGCTAGAATACCAAGACTCGAGCAGGTGTTAATTTTGGCCTACGAGCGCAAATGTTTTACGTATAGTCGATCCCACGTATGTCTGAGTGTATCCTTTTGCCACCAATCTTGCTTTATAGCGTTCAATCATACCATACCTTGATACTTTCTTGAAAAAATCCGCCGACATCCGACAATTTTCTTTGTTGGTGGACGATCGACAAGTTCCCAAGTTCTATTTATTTCTACAGGATCTTAGTTCTTCATTACATGCAGCATCTTTCCATTTGGGGTCAGAATTAGAAGCTTCACTGCTGTTAGGAATAGATCTGAGATAATTGATTCACAAATGATACATTTGATTTTGACAAAGCGATGTTTAGAACATATAGTTACTAAATGGGATATTTGACTTTACTAGAAATCTCGGGTTATACATGGCTTTAGGAATACCTGTTGGGGCGTGATGGAAGTATTTTCTGTTGGTTCAATAGTTGGAACATTCTCGACAAGCGATTGGTTAGGTATATCGGTAATTTGTGGAGAAGGAAACCGTACTCACTTTGTGGTAGTAAGGAACTTGCTTGATGATCTTGAAGTTGATGAGGACTTGATTCCATTTCCGTAAGTCTTTTCTATATTGAGAGTTATTACCATGAATTCAAGTTATTTATATTTTCCTCACATATAATTTGATTTTCTTCATAAGGAAACAATTTATATGTAAGTCTAATTGACATGGTTGTACTCCGAAATTCGGTGTAGATGAGAAATACATTGTATCTTCGTGAAAAATAACATCCGTGGTGGTAATCATTTGTTTTGTAGGAGGATGATAACAGATACCACTTTTGTTGTATGGCATATCCATAAAAACACTGAGCGTATTGCTCGTGGATCCAACTTGCTACATTGTTGTTTATGTAGGTGTACAAATGCCCTGACCAAAAGACATGAGGAGGTAAATTGGGAGCAGTGTTGACGATTTAGCCCGATAATGGCTTGTAGTGGTGTTTGGAAGTTAATGGAGTGCGGAAGGTACCAGATTGATCAAATATGTAGCGAGAAGTTATTGCTTACTCCCCCGATAAGATAATGACATATTAGCTTCGATCAATGAGGCACGGATAACTTCCAACAAGTGTCGATTTTTCTTTTCTGCACCTAGTTTTGTTGAGGTGTATCAACACGAAGTAGTTTGATGAATAATCCCATACATTTTAAGATATTCTTGAAGCTCGAGAACTTTTATATTCTCACTCCATTGTCCTTCGTAGAACTTGAATCTGTGTTTTATATTGGTCTGAACCATTTTATGAAATTTTCTAAATAATACATTTACCTCGCTTTTAGATTTCATTAAACGGACAGAGTCATTCTACTAAAATCATCAATAAATGTAACAAACCAACGTGATCCTCCCAAAGTAGAGACTTTGGAAGGACCCAATACATCAAAATGTATAACCATAAGCGGAAATGGACTTTTATTTAAAGTTACGAGGAAATGAGGAACGATGACTTTTTGCTAGTTCCACAGACATCACATTTTAAAGTAGAAAGATCGAAACTTCAAAAATAAACTTGGAAATAATTTCTTTAAATATCCAAAAAGAAGCGTGACCCGATCTCATGCCATAGCCATATATTTGATTCATCCTTGTTAGATCAGTTACTACCAATGCATGATTTGTTGAATCAAGTCCAAATAATACGGGTTTCCTTGCACTAACGCCCTGACGATCGTTTGCTTTGTTTGAATGTCCTTGAACACACAAAAAGTCGGGCGAAAAATAACAAAACAAGATAAAGCGGTGGTTATTTGAGAAATAGATATAAGGTTATACTCTAAAGAGGGAACAACTAGTGCGAGTCTAAATTCAAAGTACTAGTGAGAGACAAAGATCTTTCCCCAATGACTAGGGTTGTGTTATCATTGGCAATGCAAACAGTTTTGTGTGATGATGGTTTTGAGATTTGTCTAGAATCGAATGTCATATGATCAGTTGCACCTGAATCAATTATCCATGTATTATTAAAAACAGGAGGAAAAACTTTAAGTATCTTACCAATATTTACTGAGGAGTTTGAAACCTGATCTTTTGTTGTTTCAGCAATGGTGGCAGTAGACATTTGTTTGGGTTTTTCTTTCGAGAGTCACGATTGTGATCCCACCAGTCAGGATATCCCACAAGTTCAAAACATCGTTCTTTCATGGTATCAGAGCCAGGTGACTCTGTCGGTACCCGGCCGGTTGTAGGGGATGAACCCTGCGCGGGTGTGAGGGGGAGGCGCTCCATATCCCCGGTCGGAAATCGATGTGAGGGGGAGTGTTGAAGTCCCATATCGATTGATCACTAGGTTTCTGCTACACTTATAAGTCTATGACAACCCTTCCTCTTTAAGAGCTCTTTTGGAGGAAGTTAGGCCATGGATTTCTTCAATGTACCCATATAGCTATGTTGTATCCATGTAGTTCTATTTGATATGTTCCATGCGTGCTCAATGTATAATATGATGTCAGATGTTGGCATATGCTTATCTATTTTCATATTGCAATCTCTTTAAGTCAGTTAATTTATCTTATTGATCAATGATAACAGTTCTTCAAATTTAATCCATGTTATACTAGTCGTGTTGAATATTGGCTCTAAAAGTAACAAATTAGTGGCATAATTTAGGGAAATTAGTGGCCTAATTTGTGGCATGATTTGTGGCATGATTTAAGGAAATTAGTGGCATAATTTAAGGAAATTGGTGGCCTAATTTAAGGCTTAAATTAGGGCACACTTTAGGGAAAGGGAGCCTTTCTTCATCTATAAATAGGGAAGAGTTCATGCATTGAAGAACAAGGCAAAAATCGAGAAAAAATCGAGGAGAGTATAAGCAAACTCGAGAAAATACTTGTGAGTTTTGGGAAACACTTGAGAGATATTATTAGTGAGGAAATCTGTATCGTATTACGTATATTTCCTACTCGGTTCAAATAATATCTGCCCTCCCTGGACTGGCGGTGCCGAGACCACGTAAATTCTGTGTGTTCATTTTATCGCTTTGATATATTCATATACCGTTGTTATTGTCCGTATGACAAATTGGTATCGAGCCAAATATAGCAGTATTATATATCAAATCGAAGCTCTCGACGATACTGAACGCAACGGTGAAAGAATCTCTCAAATCGGAAGTCAGAATCACCGCCAGGAAGTCGCCAGTCCTGTAGCCAAGAATCGAGTCAACTCGCGATTAGGCAGTCAACTAGGTCACTAGTGATATTTGGACCGAGTTGGTCTATTTTTCATCCGTTTTTCAACTGAGTTGGATCAATTCCTAGCTAATTGGACCATTCCAAATTCAACTACGGACCTAGTTTTCAAATAAGGTATAAAATTTAGAAAAACACTGTTTAAGTTGTAAGTGAAAATTTACGTTATCGGTTTGTACTTATGGTGATAAAGAGAGAGATCGAAGAAGGTGAACAAGTTGACCGTAGAATTTATGGCAAACCAAGTTCTACTCGAAGAACTATGTTGTCCAACACAAAGTTTGAGGTGGAGAAATTCGGCAGCCTGAAATAACTTTGGCATGTGGCAATGTAAAGTATTAGATCTATTGATCAGAAGGATCTAATATAGTCTTGGAGACTAGAGCCAGGAGATTATTCAAATGAAGATTGGAATTATGTCAACCGACAAGCTTGTGGCCTGATTTGGTTTAGGGAAAAGATCGGAAGTACTTTGTCATGAAAGAGAATGTAACCGCATTCTCTCAAGAAACTAGAGGAAAAATACATGACAAAAGTATTGAGGAACAGACTCTTACTTTAAGAAGAAAGCTTTTCCGTTTCCAAGTTACAAGAAAGGTACCTTATGATTGAGCACTTAGATAATTTCAATAAAATTTTGGCCGATCTACAAAATTTAGATGTTGAAAATTATCGATGAAGATAAAGCTTTGTTGTTGTTGAATTCATTACACGAGATGAAGCATTTAACCCTGACCCTGTTATATGGAAAGGATGAGGTTAAGTTAGTAGATGTTTCAAATGCTTTGGTAAAATATGATGCCGAAAGAAGGATCAAATGATCACGCAGACTGTCTCGAAGCATTGGCGTAGGAGGTAGGACTAACAGACAAAAAATGCGGCGGATCAAATAATAGGAAGAAATCTAGATCAAAGTCAGGAGAAGAGTCATCCGAGAGACGTCTGCGAAGGGCCAGTGTGCCTATTGTGCGAGAAGGGAAGCTGGAAGAAAGATTGTCCAAACAAGGACAAGTCAAATGCAAATGTTGCCTGAAAGGCCGATGAAGATGAAGAATCGGCCTTTTCGGTTCATCATCAAAAACCTACTCGGATAAGTGGATTCTGATTCTGGATGTTCTTATCATATGTGTCCAAACAGACATTGGTTTTCGAGTTTTGAAGAGCTCGATGGAGGAGTTGTGCTTATGGGCAACGACAATGCTGTCGACAAAGGGATCGGAAAAATACGACTAAAAGATGCACGATGGTACAATCGGACGACTTACAAATGTAAGGTATATTCACGACCTAAAGAAAAACCTTATTTCTTTAGGTGTTCTAGATCGATACGGTTACAAGGTAACATTGGAAAATGGAGTCTTGAAAGTTGTACGAGGTGCATTTGTAGCAATGAAGAATTGCTACGTAAGTCAAACTTGTATTTCCTAGATGGGTGTACGATTACGGGAAGAGGCGGTGTCTCAAGTAGTTCGAAGAAAAGGCAAATGATTCTTCCCGTACGTGGCACGTGCGCTTAGGGCATGTCGGTGAAAATGCTTTGCAAGGCTTAATGAAGCAAGGTCTTTGAAAGGTGCCAGAGGCGGAAAGTTTGATTTCTACGAGCGTTGTGTAATGGGAAACAAACAAGAGTCAAGTTCGACCTTTGCCGTTCATCGTCTTAAGGGGATCTCTTGATTATATTCCACGTGGATGTTTGGGGACCTTCAAGAATGCTTCACAGGAGGTAAACGTTGGTTTGTGACTTTTATTGATGATTTCTCTATATATGCGGATATACAACTATGAGTCACAAAGATGAAGTTCTGGATATCTTTCTTAAATGGAAGAAAATGATCGAGCCTCAGAGAGGCAAGAAGATTAAAGGCTCGAGATACGATAATGGTGGCGAGTATAAATCGGATCATTTCTTTAAAGTTTGTCAAGATGAAGGGATAATCAAACATTTTCGATTCTCGTACACACACGTGAGAATGGAGTTGCGGAAACGAATGAATCGTACTTTGGTTGAGAAAGTTTGATGTATGCTATCTCAATCCAAATTGAGCAAGACATTTTGGGCTGAGGCTTTATCATATGCAACTCATATAGTCAACAGACTTCCTACGACTGCATTAGATGGGAAAACTCCTAAAGAGGTATGGTTTGGACAACCTGCTTTTGATTATGATTCATTACGAATATTTGAATGTCCTGCATATTTTCATGTTAGTGAATCCAAAACTGGATCCTAGAGCAAAGAAAACTGTTTTCTTGGGCTTTAAGGAAGGAGTTAAAGGATTTCGACTTTGATGTGGTGAATCCAAAAAGATCGTCTTAAGCCAAGATGTCACATTCGACGAAATACAGTTATGCTTAGACAAACAAATGAGAGAAAGAGAATGAAAGTCCAAATACTCTTTCTAAGGTGATGCTTGAGACTTCGGAAGATCCGTGAAAAGATTGCACCGATTACCGATCGTGGTGAAGATGAAATTGATGATCGAAGAGATCTCGGTTGAGGTGGAGGTTCTCTCACCATCATCGCACCGATTAATCGGCGGCCGTAATCTATTGCCACTACTCGAGAAGGGAGATTAGGAAGCCTACCGGATACACACGGACATGGTAGCATTTGCACTTCGATGATTGATGATGATGTCCCATTGCAACACGGAGAGCGTGCAAGAGTTGATAGTATGAAGTGGAAAATGGCAATGGATGAAGAGATGAAGTCTCACATAAGAATCGAGACTTGGGAGTTGGTTCAACTTCCCAAAGGAAAGAAAACTATTGGTTGCAAATGGGTCTACATGCGATAAGGAAGGTCTTTCTGGTAAAGATTAACATCGGATACAAAGCCGACGGTGGTAGAAACATGCTCGAAGAAGGAAAAGTTCTGATGAGGTATTCTCACGGTTGTTAAGCATTCATCTATTCGGATACTATTGGCTTTGGTAGCGTAGTTTGATCTCGAGTTAGCTCAACTCGATGTCAAAACAGACTTTTCTCCGTGGTACTTTGAACGAAGAAATCTACATGTCTCAACCGGATGGCTTCAAAATTCGACGAGAGAATTGGGCTTGCAAGGCGAGAAGTCAATTTGCTTTGAAGCGAATCACCGCGACAATGGTACAAGCGCTTTGATAGCTTCATCGAGAAAGCAAAAGTACACACGTAGTCGGTTTGATCATTGTGTATACTTTCGGAAACTCGAGATGTTACCTTCGTTTATTTGCTGCATATGTTGATGATATGTTGATTGCATCTAAGAGCAAGGTGGAGATCGGATTGAAGGCTCTGGTGAGTTCAGAATTTGAAATGAAAGATCTTGGAGAAGCTAAGAAAATTCTTGGGATGGAAATCACAGAGATAGAGTTACAGTACGCAGTCCTCTAACACAGTACTCGATTATCTGAAGAAAAGTACTACAAAGGTTTGACATTGATGAAAAACCAAACCAATAAGTACACCTGCTTGCTCCTCAGCTTTCGGTTAAGTGCATTAATATCACCTAGCACCACCGAAGAAGAAGCGAATGGAGGCGTGTTCCATATGCAAATGCCGTTGGTGCCTTGATGTATGCAATGGTTTGCACCAAACCCGATATTTCCCACCCATTTGTTAGTATGGTGAGTCGATACATGCATAATCCGGGTAAAGGACATGTGACGGTGAAGTGGATTCTACGGTACATCATGGTACTGTGGATATTGGTTTGAAGTTTGAGAGAGACAGGCGAAGGTAAACACCTAGTTGGATATGTGGATTCGACTATCTTTGGAGATGCGGATAGCGTCGATCTACATTTGGTTATGTGTTCACAATGGCGGGAGGACCGGTTTGTTGGAGATCAACATTGCGATCAAGCTGTATCTTTGTCTACTACGGAGGCGGAGTATATGGTTTGTAACGAAGCATTCAAAGAAGTTATATGGCTTCTCGGGTTGACTAAGGATTTGGGTATTCGGAAGAACGTGGAGGTTTTGCGACGACGAGTGCCATTTGTTTGGCAAAGAACCAAGTTCATCATGGTCGTACCAAGCACATCGATGTTCGATTTCATTTTGTTCGGGAAATCGTCGATGAAGGGAATGTTATACTCCAGAAAGTCGGAACTGCAGATAACCCTGCAGATATGCTTACAATGGTGGTTACAGGGATCAAGTTTCAACACTGCTTGAACTTGATCAACATCTCTCGAGCTTAGGGTGCCTAGGGCGCATTTGGAGGCAGCGTTATGAACTTTTTCGCCAAGGTGGAGATTGTTGAATATTGGCTCTAAAAGTAACAAATTAGTGGCATAATTTAGGAAATTAGTGGCCTAATTTGTGGCATGATTTAAGGAAATTAGTGGCATAATTTAAGGAAATTGGTGGCCTAATTTAAGGCTTAAATTATGGCACACTTTAGGGAAAGTGAGTCTTTCTTTATCTATAAATAGGGAAGAGTTCATGCATTGATGAACAAGGCAAAAATCAGAAAAAATCAGAGAGAGTATAAGCAAACTCAAAGAGAGAAAATACTTGTGAGTTTTGGGAAACACTTGAGAGATATTATTAATGAGGAAATCTGTATTTGTATTCTGTATATTTCCTACTCAGTTCAAATAATATCTGCTGCCTCCCGTGGACCTAGGCGAATTGCCAAACCACGTAAATTCTATGTGTTCATTTTATCGCTTTGATATATTCATATACCGCTATTTATTGCTTCCGCCCACAACAAGTCGTAATAGTAATATTGGCTAAAATTTATGAATTCTGGAATATGTTGCTCTTAATTTATTCAGTTTTGGGGTTACTTAACGAAAAAATAAAATTCACTAAGACATTTATAATCTTTGTTTTATGATGTGTTGCAGAATTCTTTCATCAGTTATGAGGTTCTTCGAAAACTCAGTATTCCTCAACCTATTCAGTTTTTGAAGGTATTTAAATGCTTTAATATTTATTTCGAAGGTATCCTGAAGGTACAGCTTTGGTCGTGCATACCAATTTAGTCCAGATATCCTGAAGGTACAACTCTGGCCTCTGGTTACTACATTTGTTCACCCTTCTTTGATTGAAATGCTTGATGTAGCCACTGAGGATGTTCTTGAATGTGGTAGCTGGTAAGGGATCATTCTTTGAAGTTTTAAGCCTTCTCTGTTTTAGAATCATCTAACAGAGGCTTTTCAACTTATTATTGGATCTAATAAGTAATATTATATGAAAAGTAATATTCTATGAAAAATGTTAGAATTTCAGGCTTAACTCAATCCAATAATAAGATTTCATTAAGTTAAGAGTTGTCCAAGCTTATAAGTAACATTATTGTTTTATTCTTAGTCGATTTGTGATAAGGATACTTAACAGCTTCCATCTACACGACGGATAAAGATGTTGAAGTCCTACATCTATTGAGCATTAAGTTTCTGCTGCACTCATAAGTCTATAGCAATCCTTACTCTTTAAAAGTTTTTTTGAGGGAGTTAGACTATAGATTTCTTCGTGATAGATTTCAACAAAAGGTGGACATTAGTGAAACAGTGAGACTGTAATAGAATCTAATTAGGTCCAAGCATACAGAGATTAGACCCACATCAATTAGGAACAAATAATAAATGATATTTATAAACTTGAACAAACTTTAATTTAATAAGATTTTATTAGTTTAAGTTAGGTCTGAATTTCTAACAAAGTTAATAGTTCATTTTTGGTCTGATAACAAAGTTAATAGTTCATTTTTGGTCTGATCAGTTATACAAATACAGGATTGATTCTCTCTCTGTACTACCCGCATCCTTTGGATCTGAAGATGCCTCTAAAGTGTTGTCCCTTTGTCCGTCTGTTCAGTCAGCTTTAAAGGTGACACTCGAAACAAATTTCTTTGTCCTTTTACCCCAGGGTTCAAGTAAAGAATTTACTTAAACTAGTTTTATGAACTACTTTGTGTACTAGCTATTATGGCAATTTTTAAGAGGAGGTTAAAAGAAGATACCCATTTTGACGTAAAAGCTCGGGTTTCAACTTGCAACATTCCAATAAGATTAACGTTTAAATTTCTAGGACATTATACCAAAGACATAAGATTGAGTCCTTACTTTGCTAGGAAGCTTCAATAACTTTTTCCCAAGTAAGAAGATAAAAATAGTCAATTAGTGGTTCAAACATGGAATGAACTGCTGGAAATTTGGAATTGAGGATCTAGCAAGTTGGAACCCTAAGTTGGTAGAGAATATATTAAAAATATATTGCAGAGTCAAAGATGAAAATATCACCTCTGAATCTGTCGTGAATGACCTAATCTTGGTAGTTCTAATTCTGGGTGTAATAATATTAGGGGATTTTCATATTTATCCTAGAACATTGAAGAAAGCCTATTTGAGATGAGTTAGCTATCTCTATCTTGTTAGAGTGCTCAATATGAAGTACATTTGTTAGTCTTTCACTCTTCATTCAGAGGAAATGCTCGACATGCTCTCAATTCACTACAAGTATATTTGTTTAGTGATAATATATTATTTTAATGGTGAAAAGTATGTTATTTACTTATATTCTTCAACTGATGTGTATATTGTGATTTCAATACTGTATCTCTAGTTCTAATACTACATATAACGTTCAGGATAAGCTGGAAGATTCAGCCTACAACATTCTGACAGATTATCAAGCCGCCATTGTGACCCTCTGGACACTACTATCTGCAAAACGGGTAATGTGAGTAACGATTTATCGTTCTTTCAGTTTCTATTTTGGAGATATTCTCTTGCTATTTTATCTAAAATTTCAAGGTTCATGCAATTCTTAGTGTGTTCTATTAGGAGTATTTAAATACAAAATTCCTTACATAACTCATGTACAGATCCGTACATAGCAAAAACACAATTTTGGGCCAGTTTTTGCGCAATTTCAAAAAAAGGCTCGTGATTTTTGGGTCTCAAATCATTTAAAATTTAAATAAATAAGTCTTTCAAGACAAGAAACGTGTAGATATTATATTTTCTTGCTGTGTCTCAATTTAATTGTTTCTCATTTGTGAAATCCGATAAAAATCAATTGATTTATTATATCTTCACCGCTCATTGAATATTTTCCTGTTTGGCTCAAGAAGACGACTCTACATCTGATAAAATTTCTAACAAAAGAGAAGATTTTGGAGAACCAAATGCCAGTACTTAAAAGTCTAGTTTCAAGTATCCCTCAATCATGACTGAGCCAGGAGTCCATGAAAGAAGCTCATTTTAGAAATTAGGTACCAATTTTTTCTTTTGTCTTAAAGATACATGTCTGCACCAATATAGGCTCCCAAGCCATGAAAAGCCACCAGTTTGCTTGACACTAGTGTCCAAGCGGTTAGGTCGTTAGTCGAAATACTCTACGGAAAAATAAATACACTCTATAATCAGGTCGTTATATACAAGGTGTGGTCGTTATATACAAGGTGTTCAATACATAAAACTCTCACCTAAGCGAGGTAACTAAAGTCGTCAAAATGGCAACTCCCGTACACGTATCATTCCTAACAATATTAATGTGAAAACGTTTTCAAGTGTCAAAATAGTTCATGCATTCTTGTCTGACCCCTTCATAATTTACGCGCAGAGATTCAATATACAACCTTTCATGAGAGGAGCAATGTTATGCGTCTCAGGTGAGATATTAACACCATCAGTTGCAAGAGGAAAAAATTAACCCCAAAAATAATAATAAGAAAAATGCTATAAACTATATATATACAGTACTTACATTAATTACAATGCCACGTGATAATTTTTTAAAAAATAAATAAATTTATAATTTTTATAACTAGTAACATAACATAACTGATATGAGTATAAATTTGTTTGTTTTTAGCCTCTACAAGAGGAGGGATGAGGGGATGGATCATTGAAGTTGATTGGGAGATCATTGGATTGGATTAATGAAATTGGTAAAGTATATTGTTATCGATTGAAATTGAAATGTGCGACGTCGTTTAAGGCTAACAGCAACTTGGGACAAATTATGGTTCTTAGCAGCGAGTACAACATTCTGTATTACATGGACAAAAGCACTTGAATATATTGAATTAACCGGATAAACACAAACTGGTAATAACCTTAACAAGAATGTTTCAATACCTTAAACTTAAGAATATTTGAATATCGTCTCAAATTCTTTAGACTCCTGAATTCCAGAAGCATTAATAATAGCCACCACCTTTAATTTTAATGTGACTGAAATGATTTCTAGAGCAATCAGAAACCCACCGTCTTATAATTGACATGTGCCTTCAATTTTAGGGGATAGAGTTGGAGACGATCCTAAGCCATTGGATGCAATTCAATGGTGGCCAACATGAGCTGGTAAGGCTATTAAATATCATAGGATTGAAACCATCTCTATCTGATTATACAACGCACTTCTCATCTTTGGTTAATTTAATGCTTCTGAGTCGCTAGTACCCTATGGAGTTCAGACTTCATCGCTAAGTTACACACTCGTTATCGCGCACACCATCATACAAAATTCTAACATGTCATTCTAATTTTCTAAGTCAACACGTGAAAGATAAAAATTAGCAATTGCAACAAGATGGATAAAAGTTGCTTGCAATAATAATGAAAGGGAAATAAATAACATTGATTATCTAATGAATTGTATTCCGTACAACTGAAGCTTTACATTCTATGTAGCAACTACCTGTCAATGTTGAGGCAGAACAGGTCTCTTTTCCAACATCTCATAGTGGAGCACAAAATTATCCTGCATCGAAATTTTAGTTTCATCTTAGGGAACTAAAATTGGACCAAGTTATCGAAAATAAATGTACAGATTATTAATAGAAAAAAGGTTCCAATCAATTTAAACCTTCCGGATAGTTTCAAATGTGTTTGCATCGAAACAGTGATAGGATGCTCTCTCGTATGTATTCGTCTTAACAAGGGGCTCTACGTTGGGTACCCTTATAAACCATAATCGGTGCTCCTTGTGATAAAACCAGCCTCTATTATAACTGTCAATGGTTCATATTGCTGTTATTAGCTGTTTAACACAAACAGTAAACAATTCCTAGATGATGCTATTATGTACAAACCATCAATGCCTTGATATTCTAATATTAAAGAACAGTGCATATATAATAAACGGAACAAGCATACAGTTCATTTGCGGCGTATAATTGAGCTTCATCTCTAGGCATGCTGCAAAAGGGAAAGTAAATGCAGTACACAAGTTAGTGTTAAAAGTACTTTGACAAGAAACAATGAAGTTTCTCCAGAGATAAACACCTGTAGAATATATAAAACAGTGTCTCCACTGTAAACTTCGCAAAGTAACCTTGCTGCAAAAACCAGAAAGAGAATCAGCAGAGTGAAGAATATGAGCATTCTAAACATAACATAAATATTATGATATAGGAACATCTCACATGTAGGGCAGGTGGTTGTTTGGCGTGATAACACTGAGGAACGTCGAACTCTGGATCATTCTTAGCTGGCTCATCTGACCAAGGGGAACCAAATGTCTTGTGAAGGTTTTCATTGGAATTTAAACTTAATCCGAGCGTGGTCAGATCAATTCCAAGTGCGAGCGATGTCAAATCAGGGTCAGTCATCCTTATCACACTTAACAAGCCAAGCAAGCCAAATGGGTCCGTTGCAGATTGTGCTGCTTGCATGGATTTTATTCCCTGATCCTTTAACGTCTGATTTACAGATGACATTTGTTGCAGCCGGAACTGGGATTGGTTCTGGTGTTGTTGATACTGCTGCATTAGCTGATCATAAGAACCCATACCAGAAACTGTATTTTGGGAATTTAGGGGTCTTAAACCAATTCCAGGAGATCCACTTGTCTGAAAGAAAGATGACACGTTTTCTTGAGTAACAACAATTTAAACTTAACCAAAAATCTGAAAAAAAATTAATCGGCAGTACCGTCCACTCCATCTACTCAAACTTTTTCTTGTCCAATCTTCCAAAGATATCACTTCCTAATATGCAGCCTTTGAGATTGTTCATTCACTTTTTTTAAGAAAGGAAGAAAAAGAAAGAAGTTTAAAGGCCAGATCATCTGACCTGGGAATGATATGTAGAATGTGAAGATGGAAATATATCTGAGCCGTGTAAATAAAGATCCTGATTGTTTCCGGGTGAAAAGGAAACACCACTATTACTGACCGATTGATTATGTTGATGTTGCTGCTGGGGTCGATGAGAAGAATATGTTCCATCCAAGTTGAATCCAGTAGATCTTCCCATCTGTGTAATACAAGGAATTATTAGAGCAAATTCATAAGCACCATAAGTAAGTAATAACAAATTCAAATATTCCATCAAGACCCACAGAGAAGTGATGTGACTGCATCATTGGCATGCTATTGTCATAAAGTTGTTCTTTTTGGTGCAAATCCATAGAATAATCAGCATTACCACCTGTAGAAGATCTAAAATATCGTAAATACACAAAAGACCTCTTTTGCTCTATTTGAAAAGGGGAAAAAATAAATTAAAAGCACTACAAGTAGGAGTGTGCAAAAAATCCGATCATCCGATCAATCCGATCCAATCCGTTGATTTTTCATCCGATCCGATCCAATCCGATGGTCGGATCGGATGGAGATTTTTTTCATCCGTTAAGTGCGGATCGGATGGCGGATTTCATTACGTTTCATCCGATCCGATCCGATCCGATCCGACCGAAATTAATTATATATATTTATTAAATTAAATATATATAAATAATTAATATATATTTATTTAATTTTTTAATGTTTTTTTTAAATCAAATAATTTTATGTTATGATTTATGTAAAAATTTAAAAAAATTATTTAAAAATATAAAAAATAGAGTTAATTAAATTTATTGGTCGGATTTATCGGATTTATCGGATTGATCGGATGTCATCCGAATAGTTTACGGATCGGATTGAGCGGATGTAAGAAGTGATCGGATCGGTTGCGGATTATGATGTTTCAATCCGAGCGGATGGTCGGATCGGATCGGATGACAGTAAAATCAACGGTTTCGATCCGATGAACACCCCTAACTACAAGTACTAAAACATAAAATTACAATACAACACATGTCCATGTGGAATCAGTAGTTAACATAAATTACACATCATGTGCAAAAAGAACCCAAAGGAATAACTCATACCTTTAATGCCTGGTAATGCTGGAAAATCTTCATTTTGGATACTGAACTCCTGATTCTGTTGAACAATAGGACCAAGGCCTTGTTTTCGAAGTGAACCTGGGATTTTATTCAATATTATCCTCCACGTGGCAGTTAAAATATGTTATTTACAAGCAAAATCTCATGATCTTTTCCCGCCTACCCAGTTGCCCTTGAGGTCCTCCAGCAGAGTTAGGTCGGCTTGATAACTGAGGGAAATCATTGATGTCAAAAGGTGTGCTGTCATTTGAGTTTATGTCATTCAACATACCCATAGAATTTAAGTTATTCATTGACTGGACATGGCTTTGGGAAAGTGGACCTCCAGCAGTAGGATACGAATTTCCTAGCATTGAAATTACCTGTGGAGATCCTGATTACAGAAAATGTTATCTACAAAATATGTAGACTTGATAGCCGTTGGCACACAGTAACAGAACATGACACAATAAGAATGACAATTATGAATATGCCAGTAAACACAAATACCAACAACAATCATGAACCACTGAAAAACCCATTGCAAGACATAAAAGGGTAATTTTCCAAGTTGTAATAGATGGTTATGTATTTAGCATCCTCCCACCAATCAATGAAAGGTTTGCAGAGATAGCAAGACATCCAAGTTTTTCTTTCCTTTTCTCCTCTTTGAATCTCATAATGACCAGGAATAAAACCAATAATTATAGAAAGAATTTAGCATCCTCCCACCCATCATTGGCAGGGTTTATACACCCACCACGGTTATTATTTATTAATAAAGATCAGACATAAATTCAATGAAAATGATTACCGATTGCAAACCATAATACAGAATTCATAAACAGTGACATAACAATATTGATCACATTAATGTCCTCATCAGAGAACACTCAATACATTGAGAAATTAATAAAATTTTAGCCCAACTTTATAAGATTTTATGGAACAGTCACCAGTTGACTTCTTTTGCAATCCCAATCTAGTCACTAAAAGAGGAATTATTTGGGAGGGGGGAAACGTAGAAAAGTATATTCATAAAATAATGACAAAAATGGTAATATAAGTTGAAAGCAAATAATTCCAGCATAACATCTCCTCACTTCAGAGGCTCCATCATAATGTACATATATAATCAGCTGTTCATGGCAACATACCTTGAGGAAACACTCCACTCATCAATCTATTTTGACCTTGCAAGCTCAAACTTCCAGATCCACTATTTGCCCCTAAATTCAACCGAGAAGATAGACCAGGCACTGATAAGCCTCCACCAGAGCTAAAACTCCTTCCAATGTTGGCGCCACCAACCATGTTCCCCATGGAACTAGTAATCCGAGGACCGGCATTTCCCAACATTGGGGATACTCCCAATCCTGGAACAGCATTCCGGCTTCCAATTGCAGCTGAGGTTGGGAGTATCCCAGGAATAGAACCTCCGATCCCATTTGTGTTACTACTAAATCCATGATTTCCAACAACACTAATACCTCCTCTATTTGAGACTCCTGAATGTCCATGGGAGCTTCCATGTAACAACTGCAATATTCAATTAATAAAACAAAAACTGCAATGAGGATAAAGTTCAAGACACAAAGTTAGTTCATGAATGAGTGAGAGAAGTGTTGAAAGAGAGCAGTAGTTCTTCTGAGAAATATTTTTATTAAAAGTAGAAAATCATATGGGGAGAACATAGTCCGTCAATCAAAATAAATATTAAAAAAAAATCCAATACGAATACACACAGAAAGAGTACAATTCCAAAAGGAGAACAAGAAAAATCAGCAGTTCAGAATAATCGAAGAGAAGACTCGGTGTGTGTTGCATTTAATACCTACCTGTGATAGAGAACCTGGCAAATTATTTGAAGTAAATCGACCACTAGAAAGGCTTCCAGTAGGCTGTTGAACCCCACCAGATGGAACATTGTTCAATGTTGAATTTCTTAATGGTAGTGTACCTGGCATGTTGGGAACATTAAAGCTACCATGCATGTTGTGCAGCCCTTGAATTGATCCTGCCAAAAGAAAACTTGAACTTCAGGAATTATAAATAGCACATAAATAAAAAGGGAACTAAACTCACCAGTGTGATGAAAAACAGGAGAAGCTGCACCAGATTGACCAGAAAAAGAAGTGAAAGATCGCCCGGTACTGTCTAGAAGATTTGATGCTGACCCGTTTAGTGAAGACTGATATCAAAAGCACATCATAATTCTAAATAGATGGATGTACCATGTCCCAGGAAAAATACATGTAAAATATCACACATCCAGACCATAATGAATTGTACATACTGTTTTGATAACTAAACTAGCAAGTAGCAACCATTGCAAACAACATCCTCATTCCCACAAATGTATAAAAGCAAGTATGCAACCTTGACTTAAGATATATACTTTTCAAAAACTATTTACATATTAATCTGGAAACTAAATGTTGCGGCATTTTTAAAATCATCACAGCTTTCATATCAAATTATCCATGCATGTTCAACCAATGCCTGCCTATATTAAGCAGATATGTAATTAGAAAATCATGTCAAACAAAACTAAAAAGTTCATGACTACTGACTAAAGACACCATCCAAATCACCTAACATATATCATTTTTTCAATAAAAATAAAACTTCAATTACTCAATTAAAAAAATTCAATATCATTTTTTCAATAACTAAGCTAAAAAAAATGAAAATTACAGGTATTATAAGAACAAGCAAGTAATAAACTACAGAAGCTCTAATAATAAGAAATTAAAAGCACAAGAACCAACCTCAGGTTTTTTGAGGGAAGGAAATTATAAATTATAATCATGGACAGATGTCGAGGTTATAAAATGAAAGTCAATTAAACAAGGTGTGACATTTTTCCAAAAGCTAAGTAAACAATAAATAAGAGATGGAAGAAGTGGCAAATGGACATGAATGAATCATTCTAATTCAATAAAAAGATGGGAAGTTATACATTATGTAAACCCGACATTGCATATGAGCATCAATATGTCGTGCAAAAGATAATTCCTTGCTGGGAAATAGCCCTTTCTTGTTGGGGAAGTGACTAAACGAAAGAACAATTGGAAAAATACTTCTCAGCTAAGAATCAACCAAAATCCTGAAAAGGACACCATTGTAGTATGAGATAGCTATAAAGAGACACAACACACAAATTCGAGGTTAAAGGTGTCAGTGTGTTAGTAACCAGTCATCCCATCAGCTTAATCTGTTGGCAGATAGTCAAATATTAAATTTATAGTGTCACTTAAGGTACAACCCTTGAAACTCAATAATTTGGAGTTGCAAGTTTCGAACACAGCTCAGATACGTTACCATGTTAGAGTGTATTGGTCTTATCCTTTCAAATGCTTAAAGCTTAAGTTGTTAAGTTTTTGAGAAAGGGGCAAACATGTCACATGCATAATCCAACAACAAGAAGCCGGTGGAGCATCCAATTAAGAAACTAACTGCAGCCAATTTTGTGACCAAAGCATCACATTGCAACAGTTAAAACAAGTTCAGTGCAACCATATTTTGAATTTGAAAAAATAAGATATCGATTATGGAAATGCATAAAACTAACATCCTTCTTGATGTAAAATGTACTTCAAATTATGTCAATAAAAGGGCTAACGCTGAGAGCATAAAATGCCCAATAAACACGTCATTGGAAGACAGAACATTCGAGAATTTAAACAAAGGGGGAAAAACTTACACTAAAATTAAAAAAATTGAGTTCATTTCTGTTATAAACTCCTATTCAACTTTGCAATTAAATCTTAGTAAGTCCTTCAATCATTTCCATCGATACCGTAGTAGCAAATAACTGTAAAAGGCACATTTTCTGGGAAACCAAAACGAATGTGAAATCTCATACTTTCGAACATTTTTTTTTAAAACAAAAATAAAAAGGAAATGGTGATAACGCCTAAAGAACAATATTTTACCCATTAAACAGGGACCTAATACAACGATCTACTTTCGAGACATGAACTCAGAGAATCAAGATCGAACTCGTAATGAGTCGAAGCAGACTCGGACTCGATAATAGTGAATGTAAATCGCCAAGTGGTAGAGATAATACCTTTGAGAACAGATCGGCTGAGTTGGGGGTTTTGTTCCGAGTCGATGAGCGAGTTTCGGATGCCCTAAATCGAAAAATAAAATGGAGCCTTTTTTTTTTTTAAGCATAAAATAAAATAGAGTTAGAGACGAGAGAGAAACGTGAAATAAAGTGCAAAAAACTCATGACTAAAAACAATCTGATTATTGAAGAATATATTATATGAATAATTTAAGTTTTATAGATTATCTAGTAAAATTTTTACATAATTTATCATAAATTTATAATATTTAAATTTTTCTTTTAATATTTAGATTTATCTTATAATTTAATTCATTTATTATTTTAATAGATTTTCTTTAATAATAAATAATAATTATTATTAAATGAGACAAAAAAAAAAACTAGTTGTTTAACTCTTTGCGAGAGCTAAAATGTTCATGTCAGCTAAAATGATATGACTTTGGATTAATGTTGTCTTTGTAGGTTGTTAAAATGTGGTAGTTAATCTGCAACGTTAATGTCTGAGGTTCAGGGATTGGTAGAATGAGGATTTTGATTTCAATGGTGTTTGTACCAGTAATTGCCACTTGCTGTTAAAAGGAATTGTTAATTGAAAATTTGTATTTGATTAAGTGTTAAAAGAAATGTGTATGTATATTTTCAAAAACAAAATATTTATATAACAATGGGGTAATTATCATTATTTAAAATATATAATTCTATAATTAATACATAATTTTATCAGATATTCACCAATAAAATATATAATAATATAAAATTAATTTATATAAATAATAAATATTTTGAAGTATCACGAATGAAAATAAGATTTTTTAAATTTATTCTAAAAATATAATTGGGTCAAATGGTGGAAACAATATTTATGGGTTTTGTAGCATATACCGTTAGATTCAACAAAATAGATCGGGGAGAAAATCGTGGGTTTGTAATACTCCTCGATGAGTGGCGTTATGACTGCTTTTTGTTAATATTTTTAAGAAATCAATGTAATTTATTTTATTTAAATTGTATTTTTTAATTAATAAATCTCTTAATTTTATTATTTTTGCATTTAAATGGAAACAATTTCTATATATATATATATATGTCTCAAACTCAAACCATTAATTAAACTTTAATACGCATCACTTTCACATATGTTTAAATAATAATTATATTAAAATTAAAATTATTTAAAATTTAAAAAATAAATAATATTTTACAATACATCTTTAAAATTAAGGGATTTATAAAGTTATTATTATTATTTATTAAAATATATAATTTATTCATTAAATTTTTAAAACTAAATAGTATATTTTTAAAAATTTAAGATTTATTTTAAATTTAATTAAAATTTAAAAATTAATGATAAATTTTAATCCATAATTAATACATTTATTGTTTAAAAAAAGATAAATATTTAATTATTTATTGAAAAATAATAATTTATTTGTGCGTACGTGTTTAATAGTGTTAGATCACAAGAACCAATCACCTCATTCACAGCTGTAAAATTCCAACCTGTGATGCGTACGTGTCAAGATCCAATTGGACAAAGTCTTTGGAGTATGATAGTTTTACTAGTTTTAGATGGTTACATAATTAATTTAATTATATGAGAAAAATATGAACTGAAATTAATATAATAAAGAAAAAATTATAAAATTTTAATAACTAAATAATATTAAACCATATATAATTACTACATTTTCCTAGTTTTATGATCACAAACTAGCAGTTGAATTGTTATTTTCTTTCTCTAAAACAATAAATAGTTTGTCTCTCTGAACCCTCTCTCTCTCTCTCTCTCTCTCTCTCTGAAAACTAAAAAGCATCAAATTTTCAGAAGTTTAAGAGAGAAATTCTAGACACTTCCAAGAATTTGTAAGTTTTCCTTTTTCACTTTAGATTGAAATTGGTGCTTTATGATCGCTTTTCTTTCAATTTCGTTTTTATCTGAATCTAAACAGGTGGCTAGGGCTTCAAGTTTTGTTTGGGGTTAGCATATAGGGTTAAAGGAATAAAATCATTTGGTTTTGTATTGTTTGTTAACTTTGATTAATTTCTGAGGAGTGTTGTGTTCGATGGGGAAAGAGAATCAAAATGATCGGAACGAAGATGTGTTTCCAGCGTGGTCGAAGGACGTACGTGAGTGCGAAGAGAAATTTAAGGTTAATCGAGAAGTTGGATTGTCGTCTGAAGAAATTGAAGAGCGAAAAAGGTTATATGGATTGAATGAATTAGAGAAGCATGAAGGTACTTCAATCTTTAAGCTGATATTGGAACAGTTTAATGATACTTTAGTGAGAATTTTACTTGCTGCTGCTGTAATTTCGTTTGTTCTTGCTTGGTATGATGGAGAGGAAGGTGGTGAGATGGAGATCACTGCTTTTGTGGAGCCCTTAGTGATTTTCTTGATTTTGATTGTGAATGCTTTTGTGGGAATTTGGCAAGAGAGTAACGCTGAGAAGGCATTAGAGGCTTTGAAGGAAATTCAATCGGAACAAGCCACGGTGATTCGTGATGGTATGAAGCTTTCGAATTTTCCTGCGAAAGAGCTTGTTCCGGGTGATATTGTGGAGTTGAGAGTTGGTGATAAGGTTCCTGCGGATATGAGGGTTTTGAGATTGATCAGTTCCACGCTTAGGGTTGAGCAGGGGTCACTAACTGGTGAGAGTGAAGCTATGGGCAAGACTGTTAAGGCTGTTGCTGAAAATTCAGATATTCAAGGGAAGAAATGTATGGTTTTTGCTGGGACTACTGTCGTAAATGGGAATTGTATTTGTTTGGTTACTCAAACTGGGATGAATACTGAGATAGGAAAGGTGCATTCCCAGATTCAGGAGGCATCTGAAAATGAGGAAGATACCCCATTGAAGAAGAAATTGAATGAGTTTGGGGAGACTTTGACTATGATAATTGGAGCCGTTTGTGCTTTGGTTTGGCTTATAAATGTGAAGTACTTCCTCAATTGGGAATATGTTGATGGGTGGCCAACAAATTTTAAATTTTCATTTGAGAAATGTACTTATTACTTTGAAATTGCTGTGGCATTGGCTGTGGCAGCCATTCCAGAGGGTTTGCCGGCAGTTATCACGACCTGCTTGGCTCTTGGTACTAGAAAGATGGCTCAGAATAATGCACTTGTTCGTAAGTTGCCTAGTGTTGAGACTCTTGGTTGTACAACAGTGATATGTTCTGATAAGACTGGTACTTTGACTACTAATCAGATGGCTGCTGCAAAGCTTGTTGCAATTGGCTCAAGTGCTGGTACTCTTCGATTTTTTAATGTTGAAGGGACTACTTATAATCCTTTTGATGGAGAGATACAAGGATGGCCAGTGGGACGAGTGGATGTAAATCTTCAAATGATTGCAAAGATTGCTGCTGTGTGTAATGATGCTGGTGTTGAACAGTCTGGGGGTCATTATGTTGCCAGCGGCATTCCCACTGAAGCAGCATTGAAGGTGATAAAACCTATCTTGTTTCTTTGGCTCTATAGTTATTTTAGGATTTAGATTTTAGATTGATTGTTTTTAGTTAAAGATTTAATTTTCCACTTCTGCACACGATCCTTCACTTGCCATTTAGAGGAAGAATAATAATTCCAGTAAGAGTCAAGACAGCATTCAATCAGTTACAGCACCAGTAGTTCCTGATTTTTGTTACGGTCTTTATCTTCCAGGTTCTTGTTGAGAAGATGGGACTGCCCGAAGGATTGGATTCATGTTCAGCTTCAAATGGTGGCAATGTACTGCGTAAGTTCTTGCTTTTATTATCTTTTTGACTTTGGTTTCTATCTTTGTTCTTGGGTATAAAACTATTTTCCCCTGGTAACTTTATGCTTGTTTAGGTTGCTCTCATGTATGGAATAATGTTGAGCATCGAATTGCAACTCTCGAGTTTGATCGTGATCGTAAGTCCATGGGAGTCATTGTTAATTCTAGATCGGGAAAAAAGTCCTTACTGGTTAAGGTATATTTCTCTCTATCCCAGAAGCAAACCTAATTGGATTCTTCTTTCTATGATTTTACTTTTTAATTACCATTCATACCATGAGCTTTTCGTAAATCAGATGTCATTACAGTTGCTTAACACCCATTATCATTTGCCTTCTAAAATACTCTGGCAAGATTTTTGAATATTAATTTCATTGGTTTGACTTATTTGTATAAAGTTAATCTTTTGGATTTGTTATTTGCTCTCGTGCTTTTCCTCCGATGTGGAACTTGTGAGTTTATTTTCTGAGACACACTATAGGTCTGAGTACTTTGAGTTATATTTGTACTTATTCTGTCATTTGTCAAATAATGATTGACTCACCTACTGTTTGATTCAATAACTATGGTAGGGTGCTGTTGAAAATTTATTGGAAAGGAGCTCGTCGATTCAGTTGGTAGATGGAACTGTTGTAAATTTGGACCAAAGTTCAAGGGATCATATCTTAGGAAGCCTTCACGAAATGTCAACAAGTGCACTACGTTGTTTAGGCTTTGCCTACAAGGAAGATCTGCCAGAGTTTGAAACATATAATGGTGATGAAGACCATCCAGCTCATGAACTTTTGCTCAATCCTTCGCATTATTCTTCAATTGAGAGTCAACTTATATTTGTTGGCATGGTTGGGTTAAGGGTAAGTGGTCACTATGTGTGTTCTCTTTCTGCTGATCTCTCCGTTTCTGATTTTAGTGTGGACCTTTATCTTTTCTATCATTTGTTCTGATGATAAAATTGTATTGTGGATTTCAGGACCCTCCAAGGAAAGAGGTTCCACAAGCAATTGAGGACTGCAAAGCTGCTGGAATTCGTGTAATTGTAATTACTGGTGACAACAAGAATACGGCTGAAGCAATTTGCCGAGAAATAGGTGTTTTTGGACCTCAAGAAAATATTAGGTCAAGAAGCTTAACAGGAAGGGACTTCATGGATCATCCTGATCAGAAAAATCATTTGAGACAAAGTGGAGGGCTTTTGTTTTCTAGAGCTGAACCAAAGCATAAACAAGAGATAGTGAGATTACTTAAAGAAGATGGTGAAGTAGTTGCTATGACTGGCGATGGAGTAAATGATGCACCTGCACTAAAGTTGGCTGACATAGGGATTGCAATGGGAATAGCTGGAACAGAGGTATTGGTTTTTTTTGTTTATTTATTTATTTTTCTTGATGTTACTAAAGTTGCTCAAGTATCCTTCAACTAGTACGTAGCATTCTAGAGTATAATATTCCAAAAGCATTTGTCAATATAGACAAGACTATCTATTTGTTGTCCAAATTGCAGGTTGCGAAAGAAGCCTCTGACATGGTGTTAGCAGATGATAATTTCAGCAGTATAGTTGCTGCTGTTGGTGAAGGAAGATCTATCTACAATAACATGAAGGCTTTTATCAGGTTTGGACGTTCTCCAGCTAAGCCCTTTGTTCGGTTTTTTTTTTCCCTTGGTTTTTCTCAAAACCCTTAACCTTTAGAGGTTTAATGTCAAAATACCATCTGGCATCTAATCAAGTCCGTTTTATTGTTGGTTTTGGTCGGGTTATAGTGTTTCCTGGGGTTATACTATACTCTTTGAATTATGGTTAAAGGATCTTAAGGTGGGGACATCCATGCACGCCTACTGCTCTATCTAACCCGGCTTAAGAAAAAGATATGCAAGTGTTTCAACATCCATTATAGCCATGGCTTCAGTAATGTAACTGCATGACCAAGTATTATAATTGTGGGGTTTGATTACTATTAGTCTAATTTGCACGATAATTCCCTCCTTTAGATCGAAATTGGTTGTGCTGTTTTTGCTGTTATTTCACTCTTTTTCACAAATGATCACTGTAGGTACATGATTTCCTCAAATATTGGTGAAGTAGCTTCGATATTTCTAACAGCTGCATTAGGAATTCCCGAAGGCATGATCCCTGTTCAGCTTCTCTGGGTCAACCTTGTTACTGATGGACCTCCAGCAACAGCTTTGGGATTCAACCCTCCAGACAAAGATATAATGAAAAAGCCTCCTAGGGGAAGCGACGACTCCTTAATTACTGCTTGGATTTTATTTCGTTATCTGGTAGTAGCACAACTAAATTTCATTTCCAATTATTCATTTTAGGCTTTGTTTTGAAATTTGCATTGCGCATTTTTCTCAAGACACTGAATTGTTCTTTCATCTGTTGCAGGTCATCGGACTCTATGTCGGGGTAGCAACAGTTGGTGTGTTTATCATCTGGTACACACATTCCTCATTTTTGGGAATAGACTTGAGTCAAGATGGCCATACTCCCGTGACATATTCTCAGCTTGCAAACTGGGCTCAATGCTCTTCATGGAATGAGTTTTCAGTGTCTCCCTTTACAGCAGGGTCACAGATGTTCAGATTCGATGCCAATCCATGCGAATACTTCCAGTCCGGTAAAATTAAAGCTTCAACTCTCTCCCTATCTGTTTTGGTCGCCATTGAAATGTTCAACTCACTTAATGCCCTATCGGAGGATGGAAGTCTCTTGTCCATGCCCCCATGGGTTAACCCATGGCTCCTTCTGGCAATGTCTGTTTCCTTTGGCTTACATTTTCTGATCCTCTACGTGCCATTCCTTGCTCAAGTATTCAACATTGTCCCACTTAGCCTTAATGAATGGCTCTTGGTTTTGACTGTTGCGTTACCGGTTATACTAATTGACGAGGTTCTTAAATTCGTCGGAAGGTGTACAAGTGAGCTGCGGGCTACTCAAACAAGCAGAGTTTCAAAGCACAAAGCTGAATGAGCACTTACCAACATGTTTATCACATGAATTAGATCATATTGTAATCTTCATTGTTTTGAACTTGTGAAGAAGGTTAGTCATTTTGGCCAACCATGGACCTGATTAAGATTCATCAGACACTCTTACAATCTTATAGATCTTGCTACCTGCAAATCATTAAAGTTTGCTAACTCATTATCTTTCCATTATATAAATGTTAAGTTGTTCTAACATTAGTCTTTTTTGTTATGAAAATATCAATTTTTGAAAGTAAAGGTTTATTTTTATTGAGCTAAAGATAATTATACCCATATCGTCTTTTTACAAATGAATAATCACTCAACCCTTTACTTTTGATTCTCATTTGGGCAATGGGTTAATCTAATTTATATTTTTCTACCAAGGTTTAATAAACTTATCAAATTTTGTACCATTATTGTGGTCATTGAGCTCAACGATGTAGATGTGTGACCTTAAATCGTTGCAACATTTTAAAGGTTGACCGTAATGGTAACAGTAACGGTAAAACTTGTAACATTTGATAAGTTTACGGAGTATCTTAAAAAATCCACTAAAATACTACCTAAATACTACTAAATGATAACTAATTTAAGTTCATAATATAAATATAATTAAAATATGAATAGTAATAAAAATTAAATTTAATAAAAAAATAGAAAAAATATAACATAAATTTCTTAAATTAGGTTATTTGTATTATTTTATCTCTTAAGTTAGAAACTGTATCATTTAGTCTCTTAACTTTTTCGTTTATTTTGTAAAAAAAAAAATTAAATAATATTATTTTAATAAATTTTTATTAAAATATTATTACTTTTTGTTAAATAATTAAATATGATTAAATTACAAGTCTTTAACAATAATAAAGTCAAAATTAATATAAAAAAAATTCTCAAAAGATTTGTTTTTTTAATATTTGTTAATTGAAACTATTTTATTTTAATATTTTATTAATTTTTAATTTTATTAAAAATTAAGAATTTTATTATTGTTTATTTTTTCTTAAAATATTTCATATTAAATTTCATTTTTATTATCATTAAAGACTCGTATTTTAATAGTGTTTTAATTATTTAATATAATTTGTCATTGTTTTTTCCTCCTTATAAAGCTAATCGATTAAATGACATCATCTCTAATTTGATAAACTAAACTACACAAATAACCTAATCATAAAAGATATATATGACACCTCATACAAAATATTATTATTATTATATTATTCATGTTATATAATCAAAATAAAATTTATAAAATTATAAAAGAAGTAAAATTAAAAAAAATAAACTATTTTAATTTTTAAATAAAATAAAATAATAAATAATTATATAAATATGTGAAAAAAAATATAACATTGTATTCTTGAAAAAGTTTAGATGAATAAGCATTTTTTACTAAGATTTGAATAATTTACATTCAATTTTAAATTAATAATTAAAATAAATATATATTTTGAATAATTGATACTATTATTTTTATTATAGTAAACCATAATTAATCTGAATGCACTAACTTAGAATGTAAGATGATATTTTCGTAAAGAAGCTATGCCATAATTTTATACTCAAATCTTTCACGTTGACAAACAATCATTTTTCAATTTTAAAAACAAATTTGGTACTTAATATAATCAAAACAATTATTTACAACAATTTTTTTAATACCACAATTGATTGTGTTAGTTATACAATAATTAATAAAAATATATCCAAATAAATTAATTAATAAATAATTATAATATCAATTATAACATTACAATAAATTAACGTAAATATCAATGTTTTAATATAATATACGAGATATTGTGAAGAATTGCATTCAAATTATATAAATTAACATTTATATTTTCATACATTTAATTATCGTAGGGTATTTTTTCAATTTAGTTTAAAAACTTTGTTATTTTAATAGTAATATAATTTTATTTTAAATATTATTTTTAGGTGTTATTTTAGTAATATCCATATTTAATAAAATGTATCAATTTAATGTAAATTTTCATTTTAATGAATATTTTTCCCACGTATACGTTTAATTAATGATATTTGGGGTATCTTTTACCATTCTCACAATTGAAACAATAACATCTTTTTTATTTGTTATTTTTTAGTTCTTAAATACATATTTTAATATTTTTTTGATAAATTTTATGCTATTTTCAATCTTCCTTTGTCACTTAGGAGTAAAACAACTTCACTTGTAACTAGGGTGAGTAGTGAATCAAACCATCTAGTTTTAACCAATTCCAGTTTGATATGATTCTAGTCAAATTTAAAGATTTTTAATTCCAATATGGTTTTACAATGTAATCAATCCAAATCAAACATATCGATTTTTCAAATAAAATAAGGTTGAAATAATGTTAAAATTTATTCACAACTATTATATATGAAACAAGATTTACATAACATTTAAATTTTAAAAAATAAATAATATAGATTTAATAGATTATAAAATAAGTCAAAAACATATTAAAATATATATTTAATAACTCAAAAATGACATAAAAATAAAAAGTTAAAGTTAAAATGGAATAATAAAACATTTCACAAATGCACTTTAATAAAATAAAAAAAATTACATTAAATTAATATATTTTATTAAATTTGAGTATCATTAACTTAACACCTAAAAAATAAAGGTAAATAAAAATACTTAAAATGAAATTCAATATAAACTAAATTTAAAGGTAAATTATATTATTAATCATAAGAATTTAATTAAATTTATACATATTTTTAAATTTTTAAAAATTACGTTTTACTTCCCAAATTTTTATAGCTTAATAATTAAGTCTTTAAATTTGTAGATCATATAATTTAGTTCACAAATTTTTAAAATTTTATATATAAATCTTAAAATTATTATTAATAAATATATATTTTAGTAACCAAACTAAGTCTTATATATAAATTTTTAAAAGTTTAAAAACAGAATATAAGATTTAAAAATATATAAACTTGGTATAAAATATTAAAAAAAATTAAATTAATTTTAAATTTTAAAAATTTGTGAAAATTTATTTAACCAATATAGTGGTTAAACTTCTAAATTTAATATAATATTTTACCTATAATAAAAATAATATTTATATCCTATATTAAGTTTTCGTAACAATTTAGTCTTAATTTTGTAAAAAAAAAATGATTGCACAAAAATAAAAGTAATTTTGATTTATTTTGTTTTTAAAATTTTTCAATTATATTAGATAAATATTATTATAATATAAATAAATATTTAGAGAATTAAAGAAAAAAATGAATGAAAATATAAAAAACATAATGTAAATATTACTTTTAAAAAAATTACAAAACCTTTAGAGTAATTAATTTTATCGTTAGGTTATTGAGATAGTAGGTTTGTATTTCCCTTGTTTCAAAATATGTATATTATATAAAATTTCAATTTATTACACATTTATCACATATTTATTGAATAAAAGATAGTTGTTTTCATTTAATAAATTAAATACAGTTAAAAACACTATATTTTTACTCATCATTTATAATTTATCAGATATCAAAATTATCTTAAAAAATACTAAAAATATTTATTTTTTTATATAATTGTTCTTAAATGATATAAATACAAAGTAACTAAGGTGTAATATTTTAGTTAAGTGGGGATTTCTCAAGGAAAAAACAATCTATTACCGTTAATAATGCTGTAGTATTATTTAGAGACTATAAAAAATTATCATTTTACCTACTGATTATCTAAACTGGGCTTTAAAAAGTTGCCATTCTTAAATGTTTTTCAGAAGTTTAATTCTACGTCCAATCACAAGTGCAAGGAAACAATACCATTCTTAAAAATTTTACAAGTTGAGTGATACTTGAAAAAATCCAATCACAAGTGCAAGGTTACAATGCCAACAATAATCCCAAGAATTTTTTCAATTATCATTGGGATGTCATTTTGATTTTAATAATTTGCAGCAGAAAACACAAATTGAATGAGCTAAAACAGAGATTGCAAGAATTTTACTTCCTCTCAAAATAAAAGGAAGATTATGAGGGTATTTTTGCAATTTATCATACACAGAAAGACTATCATTGGTGGATGTGAATGCAATAAATGGAGCAATCAGATAAAATAAAAAATATTGAAGAACACAAATAGAGGAGAACATATAAAATATAGATTCAATGGATTGCATTTGAACCACAGTTCAGAGATTGAACTACAACACCAATCCTAAGATAAATCCAAAATAGTAGTTCGAACCGTAATTTACAAAAAGTAAACCCTAAACAACTCAAATTAAACCCAAGTATCCACCACAATCCACAACAGCTTTCCCGAACTTTTTTAACAGCAAGACTTCGAAGCTCAACACCTCTAACCACCGAATCCATACAGAGTCCTACCCTGCCTCTTCAAAGCATAAACGACGTCCATAGCCGTAACGGTTTTCCTTCTAGCGTGTTCGGTGTAAGTAACTGCATCACGAATCACATTCTCCAAAAAGATCTTAAGAACACCACGAGTTTCTTCATAGATCAAACCACTAATACGCTTTACTCCACCTCTACGAGCAAGACGACGAATCGCCGGCTTTGTAATTCCCTGAATGTTATCTCGGAGTACCTTACGATGACGTTTTGCTCCTCCTTTTCCTAAACCCTTGCCACCTTTTCCACGTCCTGACATTGTTAATCAACTTAAATCTAAAAAAATCTGAAAAGAAAAAAAAAAAGAAATTAGAAACCCTAATTTTCAAAAAATCGAAATGAGATCTAAATTGATTTGATGACAGAGAAATGAGATTGGGAGATTAATACCTCTCGCTCTAGCGTATATTCGAAAGAAGATGACTATTAGTTTTTGTTTTCAAGTAGTGATAATACGATTACGTTTTGGTGGTATTTATATGGTAAGCTTGTGTTCTGTTTAATTATCGTATATCCGGGTGAGGTTCTTGGGGTGGATTTTGATCGTCCATTGTTTTTAATGAACCGTAGAGATCGAGAGTAAAGTGAGAACAGATTGATGATGTGGCTGACTGCGGAGTAGTGAGTTTGCACTTTTTATCCCTGTCGTTTTGATTTTCGTTTTTACATTTTCTAAATTCACACTTTCTTTTAATTATAAATACTATTAATATATAAATTTTTATATTAATATTATTTATATTTTATAAGTATTAATATTATTTAAAAAATTAAATTATTTTTATAATTTTAAAAATAATTATTATACATAACTAGGTATAAAATTATAAATATAAAAATAACATCTTACAAATTTATAATTATAAAAATAATATTTATTAATATCAAACTCAAATATTTTTATAACTAAAATAATATGTATATTATTTTATTTATAATACATTGTAATTGTCGTTATTCAAATTAAATTACAATCATATATATTTATTTGTTAATTATTTTTTAGTGTAATTTCGTTTAATTTTATTGAAATGATATTCTTATTATTATAAGTTTTTAATATTTTTTTATAATTTTTTATTTATTTAAATTTATAAATTCATTCGTTATAATTTATTTTTTTAATAAATAATCATTCATTTAATTTACATCTCATACAAAGGTAAACTTAATTAATAAAGTTTTTTCCTTCAATTAATTATATTTTAGATGTTATATTTTTATGAGTAAACGATGTTTGTCTAAAACATATTAGGTTCATTGTTAATATATTTTCAACCTTTTAATAGTTGAAATATATTATAATTTATTATTTTATATTGTGTATATATGTTTTTTTAATAAAATCGTTAATATATATATATATATATATATATAATTTAGATAAATTTCTATATCAAAATAAATTGATGTTGCTTTAGTTATTTTTTGTTTTAAAGATTTGGTCGGATTGATTTAATTAACTTTCTTAACAAGACGAAAGTTTTATGTACCATTTGTACTTTTTAGAAACAAAATATTCTCAAAATTATGACTCTCGGAAAAGGAAAATGTTTTTTTTATATAAAAGAAGGAAAATATTATGTATTTGAGTTGTATTATAAAAGATATAAGATAATATTATTAATAAATAGAATTAAATTTACTCATCTATACCAAATAAGAAATATACATGTTAATTGAGATATTAAATATTTAAAATATATACTAATTATCGGATTATAGTTTGAATCTATGTCATATTTGGTTAATAGAAACGAGCATAGGAATAGTAATAAAATTGATTTTTTATAATTTTATGTTTATTTATGTTATAAATTGAAAATATAATGGAATTAATTTTTAAATAATAAAGAATAAGAATTCAATCATTCCCTTACGAATTATGATTATATTCTCATGTAAATTTTTTGTTCCAATTTTACCCTAAATCATATTTAGAAAAATAATTAATTTAATAATATATTTTATTTTTAATTAATAATTATTTAAAAATAATAATGATTTTAATAATATATTTTATTTGAAAAAAAAACTAACAATTAAATGATATTATTTAAATTTTATTGAATATAAGAGTATTAAAGTAATATATAGTATTTTCTATTTTATTACAAATGTAAACCAAACATTATAATACTAATTTATTATTTTATTCGAGTGATCAAACTAAATAATATAATAGTAATATTGTTTCATTTATATTCAATTCCATTATCATTCTCGTTCTCGTTCATTTTTCATTCTATAAACCAAAGTCAACTTTAAGAGAATAGCTAAATAGAAGCAATATATATGTAATAAATGATGATATGTTGAGGCCTTTCATATGTTACATATCAGGATTGTGAACACATTTCAGTCATATATGTGGTACATACAACATTACACTGGGTTTCATATATAAAATGAAATAAATAAATTTAATTGCAAAATGTTAGTCTAAAATGTCAAGCTAGTATCATGATATGCAAGCTTGAATTTTGTGACCAACACTATGGCCATAATCGACGTCCAAATATCAAGCTCCATAGTTTTTCAGTTTAAAAGCAAAGAACAAGGTGAAAGAGTACATGTCACGTGAACCGTTTGACACTAGGTCACTTCTCACACTCACATTCGCAAATGCCCTTTTTAAATTTTGAATTTTAAGGCCATTTGACAGTGTTATCTATATACAAGGGTAGAAGTTTGAAAAATTCTCATTTCTTATCAAAAAAAATCTCAACTTATTAAATTCAACGTTCTTTTGCTCTTATTTGTCCACTCTTATTTTAAATTGCCAGGTGTAATCCGTGACCAAAAAAATTTTGATTTTAGGTCGATGATAAGATTGTCTAAGCACTAACTTTTTATAAGAATGGTCAACTATTTTTCCTATAAAAAAATATAAAAAAACTTAAAAATATTAAAACAATCCTACAAGATGTAATTAGAACACATAAAAGAGTCAAAGGATATAATATATCCCATTTACATGCTTGCATTGATACTGGAGCCATTATGGGTGTAATAAGAAAATATATATTTTCACAAGAATTTTGAATTGTAATCTCACAAGACTTGATAATAAGAATATAAAATAATACAACAATTAATCTTAACAAGTTTATAAAATATATTAATATTATAATAGGAAAAAAAAGTTTCATATTCCAACTATATATTAACACAAAACAGAAATTGATTTCTTAATAGGAAATAACTCATTAAACTTATGTCAACCATTTATATTAATAGATGAAATAAATATAACAACATTAAAAAGAGAAATAACATATATTACAAGATTAGAAATGTCATGGGTGCGTCATCAAAAAAGTTTGTTAAACAACATAAAAAGCAAAAACATATTGAGACGTAGAAAAAATAGAAACCACGTTTAGAAAATTTAACAAAATTACAAGATGATGGATTAGAATTTAATAGTCAAGAAAATTCATTCTTAAGAGAAATACAAGAAGATAAAAGATTACTATAAATAAGGAAATTATTTAAGAAAGTAAGCTTATAAAATCATTTGGATCAAAATATTAATAAACTTAAGTACGTAACAAGTATACAACTAAAAGATCTTTATAAAATTATAAGAGTAAAACCTAAGATCTACACTTCAAAAAGACCAAGAATAATTCAATAACTTTTAGAATTAAGAGTAATTAAATCATGTGTAAGTCCACACTCAATTCTAGCATTTTTGGTAGAGAAAGAAAAAATAGATTTTGACAAATGAGATTAGACAAAGAATCACAATTACTAATAGCTTATAATTATCCACAACGACAACTCCAATTGAATTTCGTACCATTTGGATTAAAACAAAAACCAAAAATATTTTAAAGATACATGGACAATATTTTTTAAGAAATATCACTCATTTTATTGTGTCTCTATTAATGATATATTAGTATTTAGTGATAATATCAACTAGTATTATTTAGACATAATAAAAATCTTAACAAAATGTTAGAAATAAGGATTAATATCATTTGAAAAAATGTAGTATTAGCGTAGCAAAAAATGAAGTATTTAAGACTTAAAATAAAAGATGAAAAATATCTTGATAACTGTATTTTATATAGTTATTTTCATCAATTTTAGTAATGATAATTGCTATGTTCTTTTAATATTTAGTTAATTTTTGTTAAATAAATTAATATTTTCCTTTTATGTGCTAAAAATACATTTTTAATAAAATTAAATAATTTGTATCGAAAATGTACTTAATTTCATATTTCTGTTCACACATATAATTTCAGATATTATAGTTCTTAATTACAATTTATAAAAATCGAAAATATAATTTAAATTAAATTTGGGCTTAATTATAATTATTAAAAGTTTAAAAATTTAATTTAAAATTAGCAAAGGGCTTAACTGTAATTTAAGAAAGTTCAAAATGTGATTTGGATTAAATTTGTGTGTCAAAATACAATTAATGGAAGTCTAATTTTCGCGCAGGAGAGATGAAGTCCACGCGCAAGATCACAATCGCCCAACATGGACCGTCCGATCAAAGACGTAACGGCTCAGATTCGCGCGTGCTCATCAAACCCGACCAAAGCGAATGGTTGTAGGCTCTGCACTTTCACGCGGCTCGGCGTCAGAGTGGGGCCCACCTGCTGCGCAGGCCAGCGTGCAGGGTGGGACCCACATGTCTGACGTGTTGCATCCGCTGTCCCCCACCATCGCGCGCCCATTTTCCAGTGCAGTTGATTCACGTGCGCCCGATTATTCCACGAACTAGCATATTCCATGTGTCCCACTTAATATTTCAGCAAATAATATTCTGACTCGTGGCATGTTACAATGAGTGCGGTTGCGCTGGATCGCACCCCTCGATGCAGTCGTTGGCTTCCGTGCGACAAGCAATCGTGCGCCCATTTTCTTCAACGAATGAGATGCTGCCACGTGTCCCACTAATTGTTTCCACGAATCATAACGCGACACGTGGCAGCGTGGAAGAAAAAAAAACAGAAACGCGCAGCATCTCCACTCACTTTTTTCGATTCCATTTTTGATACAATTTTTGTCCCCCACGTGTGTAATTTATTATTTTCGCCATACTTCATTGTCCCCCGTGTGTATTAATTTTAAATATTTTTGATGTATTTTTTAGTTATAAATAGGTGATATTATGATAGAGTTAAAAAGTTTTTTTTAGTTTAGAATTTTTGTGGTGTTCGGTTTTGGACTGTAGAAAACAAAGAAGCCATTTTTTGGCTTTTGTTGTGTTCTGCGTGTGCCAAATATTTTCGTATGTGATGTTTTAATTTTCCTTCTTGTTCTTCTAATTTTTCTGCATATGTTGTAATTTTTATTTTAATTTAATGAAGTAATTTAATTTTTCTAGGGTTGCATTTGATCTAAATTTATGAAGCTTTGATTTTAATTATTTTTTTTAAAGATTTATAAGACGTTCGATTTGTTCATTCTATTTTGTGCTTAATGCTTTTTGATTATTTACGAATTTTATCAAAACGATTTGTGGCATAAAAATAAACTTGAGAAAGGCATTTTTGTGTATATTGCTCGTAAATAGAATGACATGTATGATGAAGGATAGGAATATACTCTAATTGTATGTGTGGCCATTTGAAAACTTAGAACTTAATGAATCTTGGTGAATTTAATTCTCATAGAGATATAGTGAATTAATTTAACGATGTGTGTTTGTACGGAGCTCGGAAGAGATGTATGAATAAAAAAAAGAAGTTTTCGGTTGACAAATTAAATGTACTAAAAAATATAAATCCAAAGAAAATAATACGATTGGGGTGGATTAGTTTGGTTAAAAATTGCAATCCTAGAGTTCTCTTATTTTTTTTGTTACATTTTTCCATATCAACGATTATTTTGGATAAAATTAGAGAGATACAATTTTAGTACTCAACAAACTATAGTAACAAATCCTCGTGGGAACGATACTCTACTTACAAATCTTTATTACTTGTGACCGTGTATACTTGCACGATTTTCTGTGTGTTGTAAAACACACAACATATCTCCTTCAACCTTATGTGTTAAATAATATATAATGATTTTTCAATTTTATCACTGATAAAAATCAATTACAAATATTTTTAAGATGTCTCACATATACAAGAGCATATATTAGGAAATTAGGATACATGAGAAAACCTTACAAGAAAAGCTTATGAAAGATTATGTCTAAAAATTGACTAATAAAGATACTCAGTACACAAAAAAAGTAAAAACACAAGTAAGAAATATACCAACAATTTACCATCTAAGATTAAATGATAAAATGATAATAAAAACAAATGTTTTACATGAATATTGAGGAGCTATATTGAAAGTATGAGTAGATAATAAATATGAATATTTGTGTAGTTTACTTTAGGAGTTTTGCAAAAAATTGAATTAAACTATCATAGTAATGAAAAAAAATATTTAGTTGTAAAAAAGACAATAAAAAAGTTTATTATATATGTAATATCATCAATATTTATTGATAGAACAAATAATAATTTTTTTTATTTTTTAAGAACTAATATTACTTGAGATCACAAATAAGGAAGACTAATTAGATAGCAATAGTGATCTAACGATTATAAATTTAACGTTGAATATTTAGTAGGGAAAAAATAGTTTAGCTTATTCATTGACTAGAAAATTAGCCTCACTAACAATATTTGCAATTGAAGAAAAGATGGACAATCTTGACATTCCTCACATAGAAATCAATATCAATATCAAAGGAAATAAAATGTTTAAAAGATCAACTAGAGATCTTATATCTCAAAAGATCACTCTTACGTGAGAAACACGAAGAGTCTGGTATTCCAACAAATAAAGAGATTAAAATGTCAAAGAATGAAGATAAAACCCCATAATTAATCAAGAAAGAAAAAGATAACTCCTCAAAAATATTATGGACTAAAATAGCATAAAAATTATAGAAGAAAAAGAAAAAGAGCTCAAAGAAAAGTATTATGTCATCTACAATGAATATAAGACCTAGCCAAAAGCAAGTAGAGCAATAACTCCATTCTCCGGTGTAATACACAAAGCATTCACTAATAGGATTCAAGCAAAATAAAGTTTTGTTAATCTCAAAGTCCCTAAGCTTCTTAAACTCTATGATGTAGGAGTTAATTTAGAAGCCAACTATGCACAAGCACTTAAAAACCAAGCATTAATAAAAGAAAAACCTATAATGCTAAAAATAAATACGAAGACTAATAATATTCAGGAAAATAGATGATATATATTTTTTCCTAAAGAAAAAAACCTAGACTAATTGTTGAATTTTCGTAATTTAAAAAGAAAATCAAGAAAAGATCAACTCGAAACTATGAAATTTTTCACAGCAGAAAAAATTTATATATCAAGAAGAAAACCAATCACATGTAGTAGATTCCACATAATTAAAATAGCAAATCCAAAATCTTGTTTGTCAATTATTTTATTGTAGATTAATTGAAATTATTTACCCAAACAACAATTTAATGAAATTAAATTATTTTCCTAAATTTTTTAAAAAAGTTATTAATTTTTTTAGAAAAAGAGTAAAAGTAAATAATTGTCCAATTTTTTAAGAATTTTCAATTCTATAATGGATTGGCACAAAAGAACGTCTATTAATCCTTATCATTTTATTAAAATAAAAAGGCATCTTCAACAAGAACAATAGACCAATCCAAGGTTATACTCGAAGAAAAATTTGATGAATAAACTCTTAACCAAGAAATAGTAGTAATGTTAAGTCAAATATATCATAAAATAAAAAAAATTGCACATCTCTAAAATCGGGATAAATTACTCTATAATCAAAATTATAATATCTCATATAGTAACTTCAATATAATTCAATAAAGATATTGATAAAATTGTCAATTATGAGACTCCATTCAACCGCAATGAACTCGATGTAACTCAAGGAATAAAATAGAAATTTTACCAACTAGGAAAAAGCAAACTCATAACCACAAGTGCCTTTATTGTATATAGGACAGACATAGATTCGCATCTCTAATATCAAGAGGAAGCACGTTCAAAAATAATTTTCATTAAATTAATATCAACATAAATTTTTAAAAAGAAGAAAAAAATAAGATAAAATATAATATATATTCTTTCACGTGTCTTTATTTTAGAAAGTGAATAAAGAGATAAAGATAAGATGCAATCCTTATCCGTTCACGTGTCTTTAGAATAGGTATATAAATTAATTACTCTTGTGTCTATAAAAGAGCTCTTGTATAATGAATGATGGCATTGCAAGTTCTAACCACAAAATCCAAACATTTTTCTCTTCTTAGATAATATATAGGCAAACTTCTATAGAGTAAATTAGCATAATATTAAGATTGTAATAATCTTATTTTTCTTAATGCATAAAAGTTTCATTTTTCTTAAAACTCATTATCTTTCTTATATCTTAAATAGAAGTATGTATCATATCTATGGTTGAAGGTAGAAGCCATTACTCTCCACCTAAAAGGTAAGGCTTTTAACAAGGTAACTAAAGATAAAATATGAGGCAACAAAAGATAGAGGTGAACCCATATTCATTAAAACAAAGTAAAATTAAATACAACTCTAGATTCTATTTGTTAATAATAATATTTATTCGTGAAAAATTCAAAAATAAGAAAATTAATCAATATTTATATGTTAAATCAAAATTGTACTCATAGTAAAAAATTATTTGATATCTGAGCCATAAAATTAATAAAAATAGGAAATCACTAAAAGAGAAGAGAAGGAATATTTAAATAGTAAACTTTACAAATCCTAATAAAATGATTTGTAATCCTTATAGACTTATAAAACAAAGATAATAAAAGGAATTGTAAAACTGTCAATTGGCTTTGTAGAAAAAATAAAAAGTGTTCTATTTAGGTAAAAATGTCCAATCTCAGAGAATATGGTTTATACAGGTCATTTTCTTGAAATCTTGTAGTACCAGAGAGTTTGGTTATCAATGATAGTGAATGGTCTATTAGTACTAGTAGCTGAGGCTTGACATGGGATTTGGGCTCCATAGGAAGCTCGAGCTTCATAGAGAAATTGAGTAGTCCACAAAATGTCATGGTCGTTAGGCCTTTCTCGAGTGCCTTTATTGTATTAAGGATGGAGAGGGATCTGTATTTCCAATATCAAAAGGAAGCACGTGAGTAAGTTATTTTTATTAAATAAATGTCGACATAAATTTTTAAAAAGAAGAGATAAGATAAAATATAATATATATATATCCTTTCATGTGCTTTTATTTTAAAAAAGGAATAAAAAGATAAAGATAAGATGCAATCTTTATCCTTCCATGTGTCTTTAGAATAGATATGTAAACTAATTTCTCTTGTGTTTATAGAATGACTCTTTTTAATGAAGGATGGCATAACAAGTTCTAACCACATAATCCAAACATCTATCTTTTTGGATAATATCTAGACAATTTTTTATGGAGTAAATTAGCAAAAAATTAGGGTTGTAATAATCTTATTTTCCTTAATGAATACAAGTTCCATTTTCTCTAAAATTCAGCATTTTCCTTATATCTTAAATAGAAGTACGAATCATATACATAGTTGAAGGCATAAAGCTATTATTCATAACCCAAAAGGCAAGTCTTCTAACAAGGTATTAAATATCATATACGAGGAAACAGAATATAGAGATGGACTCATATTTATTAAAACAAAGTAAGATTAAATACAACTCTAGATTTTATTTGTTAATAATAATATTTATTTGTTAAAAATATAAAATTTAGAAAACTAATCAATATTTATATGTTAAATCAAAATTTTAATCATAGCAAAAAATTATTTGGTATCAATGCCACTAAATTAATAAAAATAAAAAATATCTAAAAGAGAAAAGAAACTTTTTTTAATTGGTAAGCTTTATAAATCCTAATAATATAATTTGTAAACGTTATAGACTTATACAACAAAAATAATAAAAGGAATCATAAAACTCTCATTTGGCTTTGTAGAAAAAATAAAAAGTGTTGTATTTAGTAAAAATGATCAACTCTAAAGAATATAGTCTATATAAGTCATTTTTCGAAAACCTTGTAGTACTAGAAAGTTTGGCTATCAATGATAGTGAAATGTCTGTTAGTACTAGTAGCTTAGCTCGACAGGAGATTTGGGCTCCATAGATAATTTGAGTAGTCCACAAAATGTCATGCTCGTTAGGCCTTTCTCGAGTGTAGTGTAGCCTTACCCCCACTCAAAACCAAATACTTCTATTCTAGTACCTATATAGACCAAATTTTATGTTCCCTGAGTTTGGAGAAAGAAAATAAGAGTCGAGATAGCCACCAATATACCCACATATCAAACCAAAGAATGACAATCTCTGCCCAAGCCATGTGAATTTAAAGCTACAGATGCTTCGTTGAGGGTGACATATGACATCCAAGAGGTTGTTCAAATTACCTTTCTTAGTCTGACTGCCTTGAACAATGATTAACCTCCAGAAGGTTGTGTTAAAGTCTCACATCGACTAGGGATCGTGCCCACGCTGCGCATATAAACAAGGGCAGTCCTCCATCTCATAAACTAGGTTTTGAGATAGAGTTATGCCCAAATTTCACATGGTATCAGAGCAGGTTACCCGATTAGTGCAGTTGTTTCGCCACTAGTGAGTGATGCATTCCGCCACTTGGGCTTCATAAGCTCAATATCCTTGTCGATCTCAAGGGGACAGACCTTTGCCGATGTGAGGGGGAGTGTTAAAGTCTCACATCAACTGGAGATCACACCCCACGCTGCGCATATAAACAAGGGCAATCCTCCATCTCATAACCTAGGTTTTGAGATGGAGTTAGGCCCAAATTTAATAGTGGTCTATGATGAGTGATACCCACCAAATCGAATGGGTATGTGTTAGTCAAGTTGTGCAATGAGGTTGATGCCCTTTTATTTTTAGATTTTGTTTCCTTTTTCATGTTAACCTTTTGATCTAAAAATTTGATTCCATTTTTTAATATAGGGCATGAATCTAGTATGGTACTATAAGATGCATCAAGGTGGAACGCTTGAAGAAGGAGTTGAGGAAAGAGAAACTAGACCATCAGGCCTTTAGGTCCAAGGTGACTAACATTCATGCTCAAAAACTCAACCTTGCAAAGAGAGAAATGATGCCCTGCTAGGGAGGAGGCAGACAGGAAGATCAAGGAGTTGAGGGAAGAGATAGCACGATTAAGGGACACTAAGGAGAAACTTTGACATGACTTAAAAGACTGTCATATACAACAAAGCCATTGATTCTTTCAGGGTGAATTCCATTCAAAAGAGCAAGGTCAAACATTATTATGACATCCTTGACTTGACATCCAAACCTACTAGATCTCCCCATACCTAAATTGATGATGACATAGAAGGGACCATGGCTGGCACCTGGCAATGAGGTCGAGACTGACATGTCTATATATGTGCTTAAGGGTGACAAGTAGTCTTTTACTAGTCATGCTTTAATATTCTGTTATTGTAATGTTTTTCTTCTGTGTGCCCAATTTTTAAGGACTTTCTATGTATCAATACAATTTCTCTAGTTGTGGATGGTTTTCTAATTTATTAACATGGATTTTCATTTTATTCACATGTGTGCATGTGATTTGGTTGTCACTTATGGGTGTGGTTAATTATTTTGTTGAGACACTTTCTGATTATTTGGGACACGTGGAAGGTATGTATTCTAATGAAGTTGAAGCTGGAAAAGCATTAAAGTATTGTCCACATTTATGAAGCAAAGTTGTATTAATGCAAGATCCTATTGAGGAAATTTTCATTGGAGATAAGAAAACCTTTGAATAAAGTGATATGTCTCATAGAGGAAGAAACTCAGTGCACCAATACATATTTGAAGTGTAGGGAGAAAATGTTTCTCGTGTGTTTCTCGAGGTGATGTAAGTCACCTAAGATCTTGAGAAAATTCTTGAGGGAACGGAGAGTTCTTTGGTTGATATCACGAAAAGCTTGCCCCCATTTATAAACCAAATCTAAGCCTAGAATTTTCCGTTAGTTTGTCCTGAAATATCTTACAATAATTGTGGTCGTGAAGGTAACATTTGAAAAGGGTAAGCCTAATTCGATATATGTTTAATATTATCCCTATTTTTACAAGTATTTGTTATGTATGTTTAATGGTACTTTGTAGAATTGGTATTGACTTTAATCCAGTTCTATGGCAAGTAATGCATTGGTTAAGCATGACTTCAACAATTGTTAATGAAACATTTTTATATGTTAATGAAATTTTTATAACTCGACCTCCTTATTGCCTTGGAACTGGACAAAGCTAACTTCTCAAGGCTCTTAATGGTTGGTCCTAGCATTTTGCTTGATTCTTTACCAAAACGATCAACCTATTTTTTTATAATTCAACCTCCTTGTCGTCTTGGAATTGAACAACTCCAACTTCTTAAGGCTCCCAAGGATTGATTTTGAAAATTCATTTTTGATAAAAATCTAATTTTTAATAACAAAAATTGTGGAAGCAATTGATATTGAGCAACAAAAATTTGTCCAATAAATATCTTATGATATTAATAATTTAATTGTAATAAATTAGAACAAGTAACATACTTTTATAGTTTGTGAATAAATGATTGAAATCTTTGGTCTTTCAAGTCTTGTCTCCCAATGAGCAATAATGAAATTGATAGAAATCCTTACAAATTGAATCCCAACAAACAATAATGAAATTGATAGAAATCCTTACAAATTTCAAGTAGATCAAACTTGCTTCTAGGTCTCCAATTAGAAGCCTTTGTTTTGTGACGGTTTTTAGTGAGAAAAAAAATTCTATCAAGAACACTTTCTTGAATCATCATGGTTTTGGATTGAATTTTCCTTACAAAACTCTCTCAATTATGTATTATAAAATTCTCTCAATTTTTTATGTATTGGTTGGCCATACTAGGGAAATAAGGTGTATTTAAATCCTCACATTTCAAAAACTTTGATTGATATTAGGATGTCTAAATTATCTTTAATGAGAAATCCTAGACACAATCAAAATGTGTATTACATCAAATTAAAAGTATTTTAATAATTAATTTGATAGTTATTAAATATCTTTATTATCCAACAAGTATTTAAATGACTACTAAATATTTAAATTTTACATTTTAATATTTTAATTCATTCAAACAAATATTTAATCTAACTAAATATTAATTAATTGGATTAATTGGATTAATTTGACTATACTAAATTATCATTTTACTTTTACATATTTATTTGACCTTTATAATCATCATAAAATGCCTTAATAAACAAATATATATTTTTGGTTATATGAAATAATTAATTTCGAATTAATTACTCAATCATCTCGAAAGCAACATCATTTAATCATTGTTATAGATTGTTATAGAGCAGACTTTGGATGTGATGAAACTATGAATCCAAACTTAAATAAAATATCTATACATTAATTAACTTTTTTACTAATTATTAATCTTTATTAATCTCAACTCCACTATAAACTTAAGAATAAAAACTCTTAAGAATAAAAACTCACAAATATCATAAATGTTATTTACCCAATACAATGTATAAGTAATCTATTTACATATATATTCGGTGTAACTCGATCCTCCACAGTCAGTTCTTAATACCACTAAGACATCTTTTCATTGAGTTATTAAGTACACATGATACATATGAATAACTATATAATTATATTATAGATTGTATGTAATCATTCAAGCAATAGATCGCTAAATAAAAGAATTAGTGTTTAACATCTACGTACATACATAATATATTTCATATCTTGTAATATAACCTCTCAATCCATCATAAATACTAACATATAAAAATACATGGTATCTTAGGCCAACACTTAGGGCATCAGTGAGTAAGTGAAATACTTTCACACAAAGTTGTTACAATAAGAGGATGGTTAAATCATTTAGAATTAAGATCATCATGCATATGATTTTCGAATAACATAAAGAAACAACCATGATTAAACAAATATTAACAGTATTTTTAATACGTCTAATCATGTCATGTATAATTAACTAGAAGTTGTTGCAATATTTCTTTGACATAGAGAAACATTGGGTTGCACGTAAAAAAAAAACATAATAAACATGCTTCAGTGCAAAATGTCTGCTTGAAATGTTGGGTTTGGCTGATGATATGTTTGCCTGAACCCTTGGACTAACGTTGTAGAGTAATGAAAGTAAAAAACAATTCCTAACATACTAAAATCATATTTAATTGAAAGTAATAAAAATTATAGTAATAATAATAATTCATGTTAATTTTATATTTAATTTAATTTTTAATCTATTATATTAAATAAAATATTTTAATAGTATCAATGTTTATATTAAATCCAATTTTTATTATCATCATTTATATTATGTTCTCATTTTACATATGAAACATAATCTTATGAAAGTTATTTCTTATATTAGTTCACTTTCGTAGCTGACTAGTTTTTATCGAATGCAGGCAAATCCAAGAGGAAGGCACCTTATCAAACTTTCTCATTTCCTCACAAATCATAATATTTTAAGAAAATGAGTAGCCATAATTTTAAAAAAATTAAATAATATTATTTAATTAAATTAAAAAAAAATTTACTAACGATCGATTCAATAAAATTTAAATAATATCATTTAATTATTATTTTTTCGTTAAATAAAATAGATTATTAAAATCATTGTTTTTTTAAAAAGAATTTAAAATTTTAAAGTTTAAAGTTTAAGATTTAAAATTAAGAATCGATTTAACGTTACGACACAATTAAATATAAAATTAAATTAAATTAATTCTAATTTTATTCTATCCTAATCAAACAAATCAATATATAACTTTGTAAACAATAAAGATGTAAAATCCAACTTAACTACATATGTTAAGAAGACTTATTGTCCAACTTAGATATTAAGCTAATTTTCAAATAAAAGAAGCTAATAATATAAATTCATACCATATTTTTATTTTTTAATAAAATTGTGACACCCAATATAATATATGATACTAAATAAAATAAACATAAATTTATATAATATTAAAAATTTATTTCCATACATTTGATTTTGTAACAAATTATTAAGAGTGTGACACATCTAGTTTCTAATTCAACTGAATTGAAAATGAGTTATTTCTGCCAAAAACTAAAAAAGATATTGCGGGTATTATTGCAATTTATCATAAACAGAAGGCAGATCGTTATGAATGTTAATGCCAATAAATGGATTAATCAGATAAAGAAAATATATAACAAAAATAGAGAACAGAGTTTATAGATTCATCGGAGTGCAAAAGAACCACAATTCAGAGAATGAATTACGCGACACTAATCCTAAGACCATCCAAAAGGGTAGGTGGAACCGTAATTATAAAAAAGAAAACCCTAAACAACTCAAATGAAACCCCAGTATCCACAAGCTGCTTTTTCAAGTGTCAGTAGCGGAACGTTCTGTCAATCGGGGAAGGTTTTAGCTTTCCAGAACTTTCTTGACAGCAAGACTTCGAAGCTCAACACCTTTAACCACCGAATCCATACAGAGTCCTACCCTGCCTCTTCAAAGCATAAACAACGTCCATGGCCGTAACTGTTTTCCTTCTAGCATGCTCAGTGTAAGTAACGGCATCACGAATCACATTCTCCAAAAAGATCTTAAGAACACCACGAGTTTCTTCATAGATCAGACCACTGATACGCTTCACTCCTCCCCTACGAGCAAGACGACGAATCGCCGGCTTTGTAATTCCCTGAATGTTATCTCGGAGTACCTTACGATGACGTTTCGCTCCTCCTTTTCCCAAACCCTTGCCCCCTTTTCCACGTCCTGACATTGTCAATCAACTTAAATCTAAAAAAATCTGAAATGAAGGAGATGAAATTAGTAACTCGAAACCCTAAAATTCCCTGAATGAGTGTGGGAGATGAATTCCCGCTCTGGCCTATATACGAAGAAATAGAGCTGCTGGATTTGTTTTCGAGAAAAAAAGTTGGGTATATACGATATCGTTTGGGCTATATTTATAGGGTAAGCTTGTGTTAGGTTAAATTACAGTATATCCGAGTGAGGCTCGTGGGGGGATTTTGATTGTCGATTGTTTTTAATGGACCGTAGAGATCGAGAGTGAAGTGAGCACAGATTAGTGACGTGGCTGGTTGCGAAGTAGTGAGTTTGTGCACTCTTTTTTGGTGCTTTTGATTTTCGTTCGAGGAATGCTAAACATCACAGGTTACAAATATCTTCGTTATAATGGTATTTTTATTTAAAAATAAATTATATAATTTAATTTTATAATTTACATCTATAAAACAATAAAAATTTAATATAACAATAAAAATTTAATATATAGATAAAATTCACACCTAAAGATAGAATTACTCCATAAATTATGATAATTATTTCAATTAATATGATATTTTATGATTAAAAAAATATTAATTTATAATATATAATTATGAAAAAATAAAAATAAATCACATTTAAAATAAAGAGTCAACAAATTTATCACAAATAAATTATATTTTATCTTGACATAAAATAAAATAACACAATTTTTAATAGTAAAAATATACGAACTAATTATAAGATTTGTTATTTTTATAGTTATATTTTTTAATAATTATATTTTTTATTTTAAAAAATTATGAAAATTATAAGAAATAATACTCTAAAATTTATAACAAAAAATATCATCCAATAATATTAAACGTGATATAATTAGATTATATTTTACATTAAATGAGTCTAAATAAACATATTTTAATTTATCATTATATTTTTTTTAATAATAAAAACGTACAAAATAGACATAAATAATGTTATCTTTGTTTCAAATTTTAAAGGTGTTATTTTATTATTTTTTAAAAATATTTATAACTTAAAACATAATTTGGTATATATTATAATGTAGCTTGTTTTTTAATAAATAACTAGCCAATAATTTTAATACATCGTAATTTAGTATAACATTTTATCCAATTTTGATATATTTGATATATATAATTTTTTTTACTTCAATTAATTAAATTTAAGATGTTATATATTTATGAATAAATTGTCTGTGTTTTGTTTTTTCTTTTCCATCTGTTTATAAATATATTTTCAACCTTTCATCAATTGTTGTATTCTTCTATACTTTATATATATATATATATCATTTTTTAATAAAATTGATAATATATGTTTAAATTGATCAAACTTCTTTAACCAAATAATTTAATTAAGTTTGTTAACAAAATATAATAATATCTAAAATTCTCCATGAGTTTGTCATATATTCAATTATATCCTTTAGGTTTATAAAATATCAAAAATTCTTTTAAATTTTAATGGTGTTAATTTTTTATCCATTACTATTTAAACTATTATTTTTATGCTCTGATATTAATTTTTGTAGATCAATACAATTTTTTATCGAGAATTAATATTAACTTAGTTGATAATCTTTGTTTATTTATTGAAAACAATAATTTGTCTAAAAATCTTATTATTATTTTATATAAGTCTAATTTTCTTCTATATTCATTACAATTGCATAGTATATTATGTTATTCATTATGTTTGTTGCTTAATTCTAATATTGAATCTATTAATTGTCTTTTAAAATTTAAAATCATTCTTTCATTTGTTAAATCTAATAGTTCTAATTTATGTATTAATGATTCGATGTTCATAGAGTATTATTTTGATAAATCATATGTGTTGAATACATATTATTTTATCTTATTCATAGTATACAAATAAGTTTTTCTTGTGTACATATAGTGTATTTATAATCTTCAAAGAAGTAATACCCAAACATTAAATTGTTAAATTCCTCTTCCTTTATTCTTGCGTATTTTTGACTAAAATAATATTTTAATGTCCTTGAAATAAGATAGTTTATAATGCTTATGATAGCTTTAATATAATATTTATAGATATCTAATAAGGTGTTAAATCTTTTAAAAATTTCAAGACAAGTTTCATAATCCTCATATTTAAAATATTCATTTAAATGATATAGATAGCCCTTATCAAATGTTTCTAATAGAATTAGATCTTTATCTTTGATTTTATTTGGAATTATTAGTTGTTTATTTCTAGAAACAGTTTCCATTTTTGTATTTTAGTAGTATTATGTCTTGTTGTAAGCAAATATTTAATCATTCAAGATTCTTAAGTGACTTTAATTTATAATTATTATACTTGAATTCAATGGGTCCACCACTGTTTTCTCTTCTATTCGTCTTCTTTTGTTACACCTGTTATACCTCAACTTTGCTCAAACCTCAATGCTCTATTGGCAATGGTAAGCTTTCTACATTCGTACATAAATAGCGTCCAATAGTTGACTTACTAGAGAAGAGTAATTGAACTCCATTTTATTCATATGATAATAAGTATTACAACTTAATACCAACTAAGAACCTTGAAGGGGTGCTTAGCGGCTCATAATTAATAAGTATAACATTATTGGTTTTGAGATTTCTAGATAAAGGGATTTTCTATGCTAAAGTGTTTCAAAGTAGAGAGCTCTGAATTTCTATGTATCTGTGTGTGTTTTGAAATGAGAATAAGTGTTCCTTTTATAGCACAAGGAATCCCTATTTTACAAGACTAAAATTATTATTTCACCGTTGCTTTAATAATTCGTCTAGTTTTTTACTTTAAAGGATAATCACTTTTTTTCTTTGGCACATACTGGCGACTAAGATGTGGGATCTACATCTTTATTTCTTTTTTCATCTTCTGCTTATAATTGTTTTTCTTTTTTTTCTTTGTCATCTTCTACCGAGAGTTCCTTTTATGACGTTGATGATAATGCATCTTTATCTTCTCAGTCTTTGATGTAGATAATGCATTTGTGATCTTTGATGGATCTTCTGGCATAGAGGCAGAATACCTTCCTTGTTTCTTGACCAATTTCTAAGTTGTTGTAATTAAAATTGGTTTCGTATTTGGTAATTTTTTCACCATCTTCTTCTGACAGAGCCATGTTATTGTGGAAAATGATGATGATTTTACTAGTTGAATAATTTACTTTGATCTCAGTAGAATTTTTAATCTTCCTGAGTTCATAGTAAATTTGGTCTAGCATTTGACCTCTTAGTACACAGAGTTTTTCTATGTTGAATTCATTTTCTATAAATGCCCTTGGTTTGAGAACTTCTCTGTTTGCGTTGGAAATCCCTATCTTGATAAAGTTGTAGGAACTAATACTTCCTTACTCATTCCAATCCATTAATGAACTGAAAAAACTAAGATAAACAGGTTTATCACCTACTTTAATCTTCCTTTTGAAGTTATTGATTATTCTTTTAAAATTACTTGGGAAATAATTTAACTCAATTAAATTAATTTATGGATATATATTTTCTATTAATCTTACATGAAAGACTTTATACACAAATATTAGATAAATTCATTCCAATATATTGAATTTACTTTCTACGGGAAATTTCTTGTCTATAGTATAGAATTTCATACCTTTAATATATTCTTAGGTAGATTTTCTGACCAAGTTATAAAGACTCAACCATTGTGGTTTACTGAGGTTTCTATATTGGTCCTTTTTCATCATCAATGATTTGAGTAATTTTAGGAGATGTCTCCCTGGATGGTATAAAGTTGGTAAATCTTTTACCTTTGCTTTTACTCTATCCATAAATAGAATATCTTCTTTTTTCCATTTCCAGATATTATCGTTTTCAATTTTGCTTGTAATTAAAGTTGGTAAATTTATTAATGATAGTAGTTCTTTCTTTTTTGGAATAAAGTATTCATCGTCAATGATTTCTTTATTCAATGCTTTAAAGTTTATTACCATTCTTTTTTCCCTATTATTTTCTCACCTTTTTTTCAACTAAGAATGCTGGACTAGAGAGAGGTAAATTACTTGGTATTATGAATTTTAATTCCAAAAGTTCTTGAAATTGTTTTCCAAATTCAATCGTGTCTTCTGACATATAAATCATTGGTTTTACTCTTATGATTTTGTTAGGATATCTTAATTTTATGTTGACTATTCTTTTAGATTTATTTATTTTTGGATCCAAAAGATTTTATGAACTGATTGTTTTTAATAGTTTTCTAATGTTTGTTAGAGCTTTGTCTTTTTGTATTTCATTGATAAAAGAGTTTTGTTTCTCTTCTATATCTAATGAAATATTTTCTAAATAAGGTTTTTGTTGGTCTTCTATCTCACCACATTTTCGTTTTTTATGTTGTTGCATAAAATTTGGGTTTGAGACAGTTAAAGCTTTTCTTATTTTAGAGACATAGATGGTATCTCTTTCGAAGGTTATGAGACTTATTATGTCGAAATGTTGTGTGAAAGGTTGATATAAATTTAGGAAATTATTTCCTATTAATAAATCAACTCCTACTTCCTATTGATATATGGTAGGAATGTGAAAATTTTCTTCTCTTATTATTATATCAGTATCTTTTGACACTTTATTAAGTTTTATTGTAGTATTGTTAACAATTCTTACAATTAAATCTTTTGACACTTATTTCCAATTGTCTTTTGGAAATACATATTTACTTGCTACACATATACTAGTTATTGTATCTATATATGCATGTAAATGATAAGTGTTATAGCCTTTAAATTTTAGGCCTATGTTAATATAAGTACTATTTCGATTTATAATACTATATAAATAATTCATCTTATGATAAATAATATCCACAATTTGAGTGTTCATATTCCGAGTCACTTATTTCTTCTTCAGTTTCTTCCAATAGATAGATACTATAAATATCATCTATATCAGATTTCTCTATTGGTTCTAATTCCATTTTGAAAGCTTATTCTAAGATTTTTGCTCTTTGTGGGAATTCCTTTTTGTGTTGAAATTTGCTTGGATATTCGTTAGCATAATGTTTTTTTCATTACAGATCTAATATCTGTATTTTTTCTTTCCTAAAGGGCAATAATTTCTCTTTTCATAAGGTTTATACTTCTTTCTTCTAAAATATTTTTTCTTGTAGTTTTCCCTATCAAATCTCTTTTTATATTTTGGATTTTTTTAATTTATATTTTTTAAATCTTTTATATTTTTGTTTATAAGATTTTATATTACATCAATGTTTTATTGGTATTCTAAAATCTCTTGTATCATAGTAGATTTTATCATTTCCTCTTATATGTTTATATTCTTTTCTTTTTTAGCATTTAATAATGATCCATTTTATAAGGCTTCTTATTCTTCCTCCTAAAGTATCTCATATAGTTTATCTATTCATTTGTTCCCAATTTTTCTGCTAAGGTTTTATGTAATGTTCTAAGCAATTTTTGGAAAAACAATTTTTTGTAAGTTGTTTATATAGATGGTGTCAATTTATAATAATACATTTCATATTCACAAATAAATAAATTTTCACATATTCATATATTCACAAATATGTAACAAATATTACAAATTTTCATATTTGTTAGATGTCATTTAGTTTCATTGATTTCATTTTCACTAGGTTCAGTGATAGTTCTTCCTTTATCTTCTTCAATAAATTATTTATATATTTCATTTATTACTGTATCCAAGTATTCCTTTCGTGTGGAAGTATTTCCTTGCATTAGCAAATGTTCTTGATCTATTAAGTTTGAAAAACTAAACTTTAACATTTTTGGTCATTTTATGTGCTATAAGTACCCTACAGATTGATGGGTTTGTTTGAGTAGTTTGAGATGTTTGTGCAAGTACACTCATGCCACTAGTCCATTCATCTAAGGTTTTCTTCCTATCTCTTATACAATCTAAATCTAGAAGTTAAAACTTATAATTATCATGGAGTTTGAACTCTGTTGGAATACTATCTATGTTTCCCAATGCAACATTTCCTCCATTTTAGGTGGTTGTCTTTTTATATCTGCGATCTCATGTTATTCTGTTCTTTGCCTATTTCTTTCTCCCCTATGTAGGCCAGATGTTCCTTCTTGGTAAGAGTCTGGTAATGAAATTGGTTTCATATGACCTTTTAAAGTCATATTTTCTGGTTCAGAATCAATTTAACTAATTATTGTCATATCATCATCTTCTTTGTTAGTACAAAGTTTTTCATTATAATGTTTTTCTATTTCTTCATTGGTTAATGTCAATAAATTGATTAATGTTTATATATCCCTCTTTTCAGGGTCCATGAATTTTTTTTCTAATTCTTTTCTATATTTCATTAAATTGAAATTTTCTCTTTTTTCTTAGATTGTTCTTCATTTTTCCTTTTTCTCGTTTTTAGGAATCAGAGAATCTGATCTCCTATGTGATTTTTCTTTTAGTCCTTCTAAAGGATCATATTTATAACCTATTATTTCATTATTCTTATGTATGTTGTATACATCTTTTCTTAATTCTCAAACTTTCTTTTGCATACCTTATTATAGTTTATTATAATCACATCCCTTTATTTCCTTTAGTAATTCTTTTTGTATATCTATTATTTTCTGTAAATATTTTATTTTTGATTCTTGAACTGAATTCATTTCCTCTGTTAATAATTGTACAATTTCAAATAATGTTGTTTGATTTTTTGCTACGCCAACTAGGCTTCCATTTACTTCTAAATACATATTTTTTATTTTATCTTTAAACATTATTTTTCCCTCATATATAATCATGAACTAATGCTTTTATTATTTTGGCTTCATTTTATAGTTTTTTAACATCTTCTTAGTTAGAAGTTTCTCCTTCATGGTCTATAAAAATAAACCTTGATATACTATTATTTTTAACAACATTACTTTTTCTTCATGTTATCAAAGGTTGTTCTTTGATATATAATTTTCATTCTTCTGGTATTTCAAAGTCTGTTAATATTTCTGGTTTTATTATTTTTCAAGTTCCTTAAAAGTTTTGTCTATTTTTATAAATTCATTTTTTCCGTATAGTGAACTATTATGATTATTTGTTAAAGAATATGCTATTAGAATGTATTGAAAATGAATGATTTTCTTCTTTCATTAATTATTTTTTCTCAAATTCATAAGCTAGATTTAATGCATGATTTAGATTTTTATCATGTATATTAATAACAAATCTAGGATATGCTATAAATTTTAACTTTTTGTATCCTGAATTACCATGGATCGTTTCTAATAAGATATTTTGACTATCTAATAATGCTATTTTTATTGGTATATTTATTCATTCTCAAAAATGAGCTTTTATTAATATTTGAATTTCTCTTAAATAAATGTATTCAATTTTTTCTTTGTCTTTATAAAGAATTTTTGGTAGCTTGTTTAATATAGTTTCTTTATCAATTAATAGTATATTATACATTCATTTTGTATCTGTAGTCTTAATACTCATTTATATATTACTTATGTCATAATAAATTATGTTTTTTCCATAAAATAATTTTCTTAATAAAAATGATGAGTTTTTAAATCTATATCATTTTTTAGATTTAACTTTACTTTTTGAATATCTTCAATTTTTTTTACTTATTATCATTTTTTGTGAAAAACATCCTTAGATTTCTTCTGTTTTTATGTTTATTATTTCTTAGTTTATTTTTTCTTCTTTTGTTTTAAGAATTTTATTTTCATTATTTTTCAAAGATATTTTTAATTTTTTAAAACCTTATGAGTATTTTTGAAATTTTTTTAAAGTTTGAAAGTATTTATAATATTAATCCTAACAAATTTGAAATTTTGTCTAAAATAAACATATATATATAATAATAATAATAATAATAATTTAAAAAGAAGCCCTTTTATAATTTAATTTGAAAATAGGTAAAAAGAGTCAAGTTATCATTATTCCTTATTTTTCTCACCCCGTTTTTTTCTATTTCTCATTTTTTGATTCTCTTTCCTTTTCTAGACTCTCACCCCAATTTTTTTCTTTCTTTTTTTTTCTTCTTCTCCCTGTTTCTCTACCCTCTCTCCACTTTATTTTCTATCCCTTTCTTTTTCGTTACAAGCGAACGATTTCAAAAATAAGATTAGTGGTATTAATTATATGAATTGGGTAAATTAATATTGATTTTATTAGAACGTAAATGTTAATTTTTTTTTTCAAATTTATAAACCTTTAGGAAGCCATAGTTGGGTTGAAATTTTTTGAAAATTTATCCTATTTGAATGATTATTTTTTTTCCTAAATTGATTTGGGGTTATTTAATGAGATTTTTAGTTGAAAAATTATATTATTTGTTACCCACAATGAATCAAAGATAATTGAATTATGTCCAAGGTTTGTTGTCATTTTTTATGGGATGATTAAAAAAAAGAGAAAAAGTTTGAGTTGATTTTGGTGTTGTAAATTGATAGTGAATTTTGTCTATGGGTTTACTCGTAAATAGTTGGTAATATCATGATTTGCGTACATTATCATGGTGATCTTCTTCTAATTAAAAACACTTTGTCTTGGATTTGATTTATATCTTATTGGATTATCATGATTAATTTCCATCTATTCGTACATTTTTCTTTTTGTATTTTCGAGTGTAAGGTACCTTTCGTTTTCAAATTTTTTGGAATCATTGTTTAGTTTTGGTTTATTGTTTGAGATGTAATATGAATAGATTGAATTGGCATATTAGTCTTCTATAACCCCTTTTTTACTGTACTTTGTTTACATTTTGATGGTGTTACAATAAGTCTCTTTAAGCTATCTTGTAATGGTTTTTCAATTCTCTCATACTTTTATAGAGGCAACCCTATACAACTTTACTATTACATGGGGTTATATATTGTCATTACATGCGATTATTATAAAAATATATTTTTGAATATATTATCTTAATTATCAAATGCCATTCAATATTCTTCATGGTATTAATCCCAAACTTAGCTAGCAGTTGAAATGTTAGGATCGGTTAGAGATGTAATTTCAGTCCATCTGGTTAAAATAGTGTTATATATTGCTCCTTAGTGAGAAAATTAGAAAAGTCCCACATTGGTTAGGAATGAAGATGGGTGTTGGATTTGGGGCTATAAATAAAGACCTCCTTCACCATTTGTAAACATCCCAAAATTTGTAAATCTTCCTCTCTATTGTAAGGGTAATTGATTAGCTCAATTTTGCCCAATTAGTTGTAATATTTGAAGTTCATTCATTTGGAGATAGTGGAAGTGGTCAACGACGCCCGAGGACCTAGGTAACATTTATACCGAACCTCGTTAAATTTCTGGTGTTATTATTTTTCTGCTTTAATATTTCTGTTTCAATATCTGTTTTAGTTTATTTTAGCATTATATTTCCAATAGCATTATTTTGTCGGGTTAGTTTGAGTTCTATTCATTTAAATCATAAGTGAATAGTAACTACTTAGAATAGGGAAAATATACCCGATTTTCCAAACAATTGGTATCAGAGCCAAAGGTTTTCTATCTAGGCATTTGTTTGTATTCCGTTTGTTTGCTATTGGAATATAGTTGCTAGTTGTTGTAATTTGAAGAAATGGCGGAAGAAAATTTTCTTTCAAACAAAGGCCAATCATCCACGTCAAACAGAACTATGGTGATGAACGCAAGGTTCGAGGTGGAGAAGTTTGATGGAACTGATCATTTCGGCATGTGGCAAGGCGAAGTTCTAGATGCTCTGTTTCAACAAGGTCTAGACATTGCCATTGAAGAAGAGAAACCAGATGGAACAGATGAAGTAGAGTGGAAAAATATCAACCGATTGGCATGTGGTACAATCCGTTCGTGTCTCTCAAGAGAACAAAAGTACACGTTCATGAAGGAGACATCCGCAAGTAAGTTGTGGAAGGCGTTGGAGAACAAGTTCATGAAGAAGAGTGGACAAAATCGGCTCTATTTGAAGAAGAAGTTGTTTCGGTTTGAATACCTTCCAGGTACTACAATAAACGACCACATTCTCGCTTTTAATCAATTAGTAGCAGATTTGTTAAATATGGATGAAACTTTTAAAGATGAAGATTTAGCCTTGATGTTGTTAGCCTCCCACGATGAGTTTGATCATCTTATTACGAGCTTACTCATTGGGAAGAATAAAGTATCTTTTGAGGAAGTTTGTCTTGCTTTGTATAGTTATGAAATTAGAAAGAAAGATAAAAGAGAAAGCGAGAATGAAGCAGAGGCATTGTCTGTAAGAGGACGTCCGCAAACACAACACAAAGGAAGGAGAGGTAGATCTCTATCAAAAGGAAGACTTAGTAAAGATGAATGTGCCTTTTGTCATGACAACGGCCACTGGAAGAAGAATTGTCCGAAGGCTGCAAAAGAAAGGAAAAGGCATGTGCAATCGATGCATGTGTGGTGAAAGCAATTCAGATTCAGATTTTGCATTGGTTGGTTCGTCAACAGCATCTCATCCTGGTGATTGGATTTTTGATTCAGCGTGTACTTTCCATATGTCTCCTAACAAAGAGTGGTTCTTTAACTTTGAAGAACAAGACGGTGGAGTTGTTTTCATGGGTAATGATTATCTATGCAAAGTTTTGGGAATCGGTACAATTCGTTTGAAGAATCAAGATGGTTCAACCAGGGTCTTGACATATGTTCATTATGTTCCAGATATGAAGAAGAATCTCATTGCTGTGGGAGTCTTAGAATCAAAAGGCTTCACTGTGACCATACAAAATGGGGCATTGAAGGTTACTTCTGGAGCACTTGTGGCAATGAAAGGTGTTCGGAAGAATAACCTGTACTACTACCTTGGTAGTATGGTTATTGGGACAGCATCAACAACAGTTTCAGATGAAGAAAGAGATTTAGAAACTACCAAGTTGTGGCATATGCGTTTGGGACATGCTGGTGAAAAAGCTTTACAGATTCTAAAATTCTGTGAGCATTGTGTATTGGGGAAGTAGAAAAGAGTAAGCTTTGGCACTGCTCTTCATAATACAAAGGGCATTTTGGATTACATCCATACTGATGTATGGGGGCCAACAAGACCTCCGTCGATGAGTGGCAAACATTATTATGTCAGTTTCGTTGATGACTACTCCAGAAGAGTCTGGGTGTATCTCATGAAGAAAAAGGATGAAGTGTTGGGGATTTTTCTCAAGTGGAAGAAGATGATCGAGACTCGACCGGTAAAAAGATCAGCGTCCCGAGGTGCGATAATGGCTTGAGTACACAAACGATCCATTTATGATAGTTTGTGAAGAAGAAGGGATAGTGAGACAACTTCACTATTTGAAAAACACCACAACAAAGCGGAGTTGCGAACGTATGAACCGGAATTTCCGGAGAAGGTTCGGTGTATGTTGTCAAATCTTTGGTTTAGGCAAGCGGTATTGAAATTTGGTGACTATGCATGCCATCTCGTCAACCGTCTACCATCGTCCGCTCTTGAAGGCAAAACGCCTATGGAAGTATGGTCCGGAAAACCTGCTAGAGATTACGATTTCTTACATGTGTTTGGTTCAATTGCATACTACCGTATGTAACAGAATCAAAGTTGGACCCAAGAGCCAAGAAAGCCATTTTTTGGGGATCCCTTACAGTTCTAAGGGATATTGACTATGGTGCCTTGAAACGAAAAATATAATCTTTACGAGAGATGTTACCTTTGATGAATCTGCATTGTTGAGAAAGGTAACTAAGAAGATTGATGGCACTTTAGAGCGGTGGAGCAAACTCCGAAACAAGTGGAGTTTGAAAGCAAAATTGTTAGTCCGGTTAGTGAAGATAAGGCAGTTGATCCTCGTTGTGAGAAGATGAATCGGATGAAGAGGTTTTAACCCAAGAACCTCCACACAAGAAGAAAGCTGCGGTTGATAGGCCACGACGACAAAATGTCAAGGTACTGCTCGATACAAGGATTTTGAAGACCTACCATTTCGGTTTAAGAATACGGTGGCTTTGTGCACTTTCGATTGTGCATGATGATGTTCCTTCCATATATAAAGAAGCAATCGAAGCCACGAAGTTGAAAGATGGAAGGAAGCCGTGGATGAAGAACTTTTGTCCCTTCGGAAGAATAAAACATGGAAGTTGACACAACTACCTAAAGCGAAGAAGGCAATTGGATGCAAATGGGTGTATGCAAAGAAAGATGGATTTCCTAACAAAGATGGTATTAGAGCAAGGTTGGTGGCTAAGGGCTACGCTCGAAGGAGGGAATCGATTATAATGAAGTATTTTCTCCAGTTGTAAAACATTCTTCCATTAGAATTTTGTTGGCCTTGGTAGCACAATTTGATTTGGAATTAGTTCAACTTGATGTGAAAACTGCGTTTCTACATGGTGACTTAGAAAAGGAAATCTATATGTCTCGACGAGAAGGGTTTATTGTTCTTTGGTAAAGAGAATTGGGTTTGTAAAATGAATAAATCATTGTATGGATTGAAGCAATCTGCGAGTGGTACAAGCGATTTGATCGGTTTATGTTGCAACAAAAGTATACCAAAAGCACACACGATCATTGTGTGTATTTTCGCAGCTTCTGAAAATGAGTCTTTCATCTATCTCCTGTGACGTCGATGATATGTTGATTGCATCGAAGAGTCAAATAGAAATTGAAAAGTTGAAGGCTCAACTAAGTCGAGTTCGAGATGAAAGATTTGGGAGAAGCGAAGATTCTCGGTGTGGAGATAAGTAGAGACGGGAAGAAGGGAAGCTTAGTTTGACCCGAGTCAATATTTGAAGCGGATACTACATCGTTTTGATATGAATGAACAGACAAAGCCTGTAAGTTCTCCGCTAGTTCCTCAATTCAACCTTAGTGCTCAATTATCTCCTCAGAATGATGCAGAACGAGAATATATGGCAAAAGTATCATATGCAAATGCAGTTGGTAGCTTGATGTATGCAATGGTGTGTCTGAGACACGACATTTCACATGCGGTTGGTCTTTAGCGGTACATGCATGATCACAGTAAAGGACATTGGTTGGTGTGAAATGGATTCTACGGTATATTATAAATACCGTAGATGTTGGTTTAGTATTTCGGCGAGGATAATACCATTGGTCGATGTGCGGTCGGATATTGTGATTACGACTATGCGGGAGATTTAGATAGCGTCGGTCAACTCTTGGTTATGTGTTTACTCTTGCTAGAGCACCGGTCGGTTGGAAGTCTACCTTGCAGTCCACAGTTGCTTTTTTTTAATACTTGAGGCGAGTATATGGCGATTCTGGTGTGAAGGAAGCTATTTGGTTACGAGGTTTGCTTGAAGACTTGGGAGTTGGTCAAAAACATATTAAGGTGTTTTGTGATAGTCAGAGTGCTATTCATTTAGCAAAAAACCAAGTCTACCATGCACGTACAAAGAACATTGACGTTTGTTATCATTTCGTGCGAGAGATTATTGAAGAAGGTGGAATACTAGTTCAGAAGATTAGTACGACAGAGAATCCCGCAGATATGATGACCAAGGTGGTAACAGCAATCAAGTTCAAACATTGTCTGGACTTGATTAACATCCTACAAATCTGAATTGGCACCGGTGTCGTTGATCTAGCAATTGAAGAAATCATTTAAAACCACTAAGTCGCTAAGGTAGAGATTTGTTATATATTGCTCCTTAGTGAGAAAATTAGAAAAGTCCCACATTGGTTAGGAATGAAGATGGGTGTTGGATTTGGGACTATAAATAAAGACCTCATTCACCATTTGTAAACATCCCAAAATTTGTAAATCTTCCTCTCTATTGTAAGGGTAATTGATTAGCTCAATTTTGCCCAATTAGTTGTAATATTTGAAGTTCATTCATTTGGAGATAGTGGAAGTGGTCAACGACGCCCGAAGACCTAGGTAACATTTATACCGAACCTCGTTAAATTTCTAGTGTTATTATTTTTCTGCTTTAATATTTCTGTTTCAATATCTGTTTTTGTTTATTTTAGCATTATATTTCCAATAGCATTATTTTGTCGGGTTAGTTTGAGTTTTATTCATTTAAATCATAAGTGAATAGTAACTACTTAGAATAGTGAAAATATACTCGATTTTTCCAACAAATAGAAAGGTATAATCTACAAATGCAAAAATGCTAGATAGAAATTTGAGTTATTGATAAGTATCAAAAGTATCCAATATGCATTTCAATTTTATTACCATACATATAATGTTTTTGCATAAAATTTTTGTTTTGTATGCCCCTTGCAAACACATGGGAGAGATGGTAGATATGTGTCATCAAGTCCAATTTCTAGCCCAAGTTTATCCTCACCCCCGTTGAAAAAAGGAGAAAAAATAAAAGAGTTTACTTCTAAGGTTAACATATTATAATTTGTAGCTATTAATATCTTGAGCTGAAGTTATACTTGCTGCTTGGTTTTTTGTATTAGGCCATTTCATGTAATCTTAAATCTAGTTTCTTACAAGATAATAAAGTGTATTTTTGTTGCCCTGTTATAGGATGAAAACATAAAGATTTCCATTGAAGATGTTGGATTTGAAGCAGAGATATTACTTGAACCCAGCACAGTTAGAATAAAGGTTAATGCAACTGTGTCAGGACAGTTCTCCATAAGAGGCATGACATGGGCAGCTTGTGTAAACTCTGTTGAAGGAATCTTGAGAGATCTTCCTGGTGTTTAAAGAGCAGTAGTTGCCTTGGCTACTTCGTTAGGGGAAGTTAAGTATAATCCTTCTATAATCAGTAAAGAAAATATAGTTAATATGATTGAAGATGCTAGTTTTGAAGCATCGTTCGTACATAGCAGTGAAGAGGACAAAATTATCTTGGGGTTGTTGGCGCTTTTTGTGAGATGGATATACAAATCTTTGAAGGCTTAATTAGCTCTATAAAAAGATTAGAGTTAATTTTTACAGTTTAATTAATTATTTTGCGTATTAAGTTATTTAATTTTTAAATTATTTTATCAATTTATATAAGTATAGAATTATATTATTTAAAATTATAAATAACTTTGAAGATATTAAAAGGTTAAAAACTGTTAAAAAATTAACTCTAAGTTTTAAGTTAAATTTTAACTCCTTTTAAACTAAAATATAAATAGTCTTTTTTTAAACTATTCTATAATATATGTTTATTTTGGACAAAATCACATAAAATTTATAGTGTTATATTTGGTGCATTTTAAAGCTATTTTTAATGCAAAAATTGTACCATTTTTGATACAATAACATCTTCAATCTTGTATTGAAACACCAAATTTAATGTAAAATTGTTTTAATTTATTATTAAATTTTTCATTAAATTTAATAAGATGAATAATATTGTGTAAAATTTAAACGTTACTTTGTTTATAATACTGACATCATTCACGTGATATTTTTTTTTATGAAATAATATAATTTTAACGTAATAGTAGATATTCTGGGGTTGGGAGAAATAAAATTTAATATAATTTATGTTACAGAATGTTGTAAAATTTGGCGCAAAATGGTGATAAAGGTTAAAATATGTCTAAACGTCCTTTATAAGTTAGCGCTATGTACGGAGGAGGATCCATAACTACCGCCAGACCCTTTCCCTGACCGCCCCTCTCCTTCTCGACACGGACAAAACCAGACGGCGCCGATCGACGCATCGCCGTTCTCCCTAACTTTCGCTGGTTTCCAGACCAGAGGTAAAAGTAGCATACGTGTGGCTCGTGGCTGTTGGCTCTGTGACTTTCCCTTAGTGTTTCGCCTATATCCTCATCGGCTTCACTCCTCACTGGTGGTACTTTCAACCGTAGTTCTCATTGTTCGTGGTTTCCCTCAGGCTCAGGTTTGGCGTCTAATGTTTATTAACTTAATACCTTTAAATTTTTCATATGTTTTCTGCCTTTTAATTTAGATGTGATGATTTTTTGCTATGATCTACAGATACAACACGATAGTATCTGATTTTTATATTTATTTGTTTCTTTTTTTAAATTTGATATTTTTGCATGAACATTCATGTCTTATTTTACCCGTAGGAATTAGTTTTAGAATTGTACTAGGCTCAAATAATATTACTGAACTCATGTTTTAGTAAACTTATTTATATCTTGAGGGTCAATTTTTCATCTAACTGAACCTTATTGGACTTGGTCTTAACCAGTCCCTCTAAATGAAGCCATATCTCTCAGTTTTCGTATTATGATTATGTACGAACAAGGCATAGAGAGTTAAGAATTCTTAGCTAATTAAGATTGCAATTAAACATTAACGTCCTCTCAATTTATATACTATCCTTTAAGATTGTAAACTCACTCACCTAAACGAGGTTTCTTTTTGTTTTTTTTTTAAAAAAGAAAAAATGTTGCCCCTCCTTATCTCTTGGTTTTTGGTGGAAGGGCTGAGCTTCAATTATTGTCAAAGCATGAAAGTAGTAGAATGTTCGATTGGCCTTCATTAAGCAGACTTCTTTATAGTGACAACTGTCAAAATTGTATTTCTCTGATAATTATCAGTATATTTCAGTATTATTTCTGTTCTGGTTTTTACAAGAGTTTACAATGTATATAAGGAAAACGAAAATTAAACAATATCCATAAAACCTGCACATCCAGGTTTTATGGCTCCACTAATATTGTTGTCTGCTCCATGTTTTACTCCATTGAGCATTTGTGTCTGCCATTGTTTTAGCACACACCAACACTCCTCCTCAAGTTGGTGCATATATGTCTCTTATGCCCAACTTGTCAAGTGAGTTGTAGAAGTTCACCTGATTTTGTGAGTATATCACCCAATTGATCTTCGACTTAACAAATGGAAGCTTAATAATCTTTTCTTCAAGATTCTGTTTGATGAAGTTAGATCCACTTCAACGTGCTTCGTGCGATCATGTTGAACCGGATTGTGAGATATGGCGATAGGCTTTGTTATCACAAAATAAGTTCATTTCGAGTTAGGAGCAACACCAATCTCGGTTAGAAGTTTTTTCAACCAAAGGAGCTCACATATTCCTCGACCATTCCTCGAAATTACAAAGACCTGGATAAGGCAACTACATTTTGCTTCGCTTTCTCCACGTGACAAGATTGCCTCCCACGAAAGTAAAGTACCCGGTAGATTTCCTATCCTTCGTATTCCCCGCCCGATCTGAATACGTATATCGAGGACTTCCAATGACCATTCTTTGAAAACATAAGTCCTTTCCCGGGGGAGGATTTTAAGTAACGAAGTATTCGCGTATCGCATCCATATGGTCTTCACTTGGGCGGTGCGTAAACCCGACTCACGACAACTCACAAAGATAAGCAATATCGGGTCGAGTATGAGATAAATATATGAGTTTACCCTCTAACCGTTGATATCTCTGTTTATCTGTGGTACTTGGTCCACATATTCTCCGAGTTTATGATTTTGAACCATTGGAATATCGACAGGGTTTACAATCTAGTAGTCTGCCTCTGTTAGTAGGTCAGTATATTTCCTTTGGGAAAGACATATGCCTTGTTTTGATCTTGTTACCTCAATACCTAAGAAGTATTTGAGCCCTCCTAAGTTCTTCATTTCAAACTCATTTGTGAGTTGTTCTTGAAGCTTAGAGATTTCTTCTTTATCATCCCACGTAATGATCATGTCGTCTACATAGACTATAAGAGTACATTATCTTCCCTAATCTATGTTTTAGGAAAAGAGTATGATCGAGTTGCTTTGTTGGAACCCGTATTTCTTCATTCTTGAACTCAACCTACCAAACCACGCTCGAGGTGATTGTTTTAGTCCATACAATGCTCGTTGTAATTTACATGCGCTTTTTTTCACGATGTAACGGTATATCTGGTGGGATATCCATGTAAATCTCTTCTTCAAGGTCGCCGTGAAGGAAGGCATTCTTCACGTCAAGTTGGTGCGATGGCCAATCTAAATTTCTTTGCAAGAGATAACAAAACTCTCACGGTTTTTAGTTTAGCCACGGTGAGAAGGTTTCTTGATAATCTATCCCGTGTTTACGTGTATATCCTTTTGCTACAAGCCTCGCCTTGTAACGATCAACTAACCCATCCGCTTTATACTTAATGGAGAAAATCCACTGCACCCTACCATCTTCCTCCCGAGGCAACTCGCTTAACACCCGTGTGTTATTCTTACGTAGTGCCTCAAATTCCTCTTTATAGCTTGAGTCCATTTTGGATCGGATAAGGCTTCTTCAATGCTACTCGGAATTGGACACGAGGAGAGTGTTTGTGCAAATGCCACGATAGGTTCGATAACCTTTGAGTAGATACATAATTTGCTATTGGATACTTGGGTTGTCGTTCTTCTCTACTGGGAGTATCGATTTGGAGGTTTACCTCGATTGTGTACGAAAGGTAAAACATAACCAACGGATGTATCTATAGCATTAGTCTCAGAAAGGTGTGATAGGATAGCTTACCTCCAGTGTTCTCGGCGGGAGGATCATTGGGTACTAGAGAATGGAGGGTACATCAACCACTTCATCTTACGGAGATTCAAGTACTACTTCGGCTTCGGTTCTTGGAAGTTCAAGCTCGAGTGCAGATACGGGCTCCTGTATTATTGGCACGATCGAGTATGTTGGACTTGTGTCTAATATTTCAACATCGAAGCCAATTTCGTTCTTCACCATAACTCTCCTCTGAAGAGTGGAATTGGATACTGGTGATGGGAAAAAATATTCGATTCGAGGAAAGTGACATCCGTGGTAGTATAGTTTCTTTTAGTAATTGGATCATAACATCGGTACCCTTTTTTTGTACACCATACCCCAAGAATACACATCGGACAAAGACATGGATCCAACTTAGTTCGTTGATTTTTATGGAGGTGGACAAAAGCAACACATCCAAAAATTCGGGGCGGAAGCATTAAAATAGTAGGTAAGGGAGGATGATCAGATAGGACCTTTAATGGAGTCACGAAAGTGTAAGGTCTTTGTGGGCATTCGATTCGGTAGATACATGTGTGACATCACTCAGATGTTATTAGGCATATGTGCACCGATTAGTAAGGCCCGAGCCGTTTCTAAAATATGCCTATTCTTCCTCTCCGCATGATCCCGAATTCTGTTGTGGGGTTTGTGAACATGAGGTTTCATGGAGAATACCATGGTTGTCCAAGTATGTCCGGAATTGTTGATTAACATACTCCCCTCCATTATCAGACCTAAGTATCTTAATTTTTTCAGAAAATTGGGTCTGAATCATGGTGTGAAACATGTGAAATGTAGCAAATACTTCATCTTTATGTTTGAGAAGGTAAAGCCATGTCATTCGTGTACAATCATCAACAAAAATAACAAACCAACGATGACCCGATGACGTAATAACCGGGGAAGGTCCCCAAACATCAGAATGTACCAAAGAAAAAGGAGTCATACTTTTATTCATGCTCATAGGATAAGACGCCCTATGACTTTTTGCTAGGATACAAGTATCACATTTGAAATCTGAATGTGTGATATTTGAAAATAAACTAGGGAGTAGGTGCCTTAAATACCCGAATGATGGATGCCCAAATCTACGATGACATAGCCAAATCTGTCGTTCCTTGTTACCAACAGTATGTTGCATGTGATTGGCTCTTCCCGAGGCGAGGCATCCACATAATATAGCCCTCTCTCCACAGTACCACGCCCAATGATCTCCTTGGTGAGAATATCCTGTAGAAGGCAAAAAGTAGAATACATCAATACTACACGGTTAAGGTGCAAGTGACTGACTTACGTACATTAGTCGGTTTGACGAGAGATGGTACAAGCAAAGTATTAGATAATGATAATGAGGGAGATAAGGTCACCGTGCCGACTCACTAATCGGATAAGTGACCCCATTTGCATTGGCAACACGGCTCCGTCTTGGCTGGGTTGTATTGGAGAGATCGTTTGGGTCAAATGTCATGTGATCTGTAGCTCCAGAGTCCAGAATCCAATCCTCTTTATCACTACGAGTAGATATGTGAAATGCTTTACTTGAAATACCTGGATCCTGGGAAGATTCAGCCTGGGAAGTAAGGGATAGTGAGGCATTATGGGTAGCCACAGCTGCTCGTCCAGTTGTGTCTCGTTTCTTCCGTGCTTGAAGATCATTCCACCATTCTGGATACCCATGGAGTTTGAAGCAGTTTTCACGGGTGTGTTTGGAGTTTCCGCAATGGCCACATTTCATGTCAAGAGATGGTGGATTTCCCGAGGATTTCTTCTTTGCCCAGGAGGTTCCTGTTTTTTGGTGGCATACGATTATGGTGTCCGCTTGACCCTTTAAAAGTCATAACTACTCCGGGTGTCGTATCTACACTGCGATCATCACGGTGCGACCTCTTCCCGACGGACGAATCCGGGCTTGTTCCACCGCAGTAGGGAATGGTGATTTGAAGCACGTCATCACGAGTTTTGTCGAGTCTGTCATCAAGTCCATCAAGGAAGGTATACACTCGATCTTCTGTACGATGGAGTTGTATTTTTGTATGTCATTTGCACACTCCATTGGATTGACGACGGAAATCAATTTCTCGCCACAACCCTGAAGGTCGTTGTAGTATTTTTCAATGGATCCACCCGCACTGTTTCATACGAGTAACTCGACGACGAAGATCATACACTTGAGACGTGTACCGTCCCATCGTAGAAGGTGGTAGCAGAATCCCAAACTTGTTTCGCGATTGGGAATCGAATAAAATTTGCAATCGAGGAGGGGTCCATCGAATTGATCAACCATCCTTTAACAATGGCATTTTCATGCGCCATCTCCGAATGAGGGTCGGTTTCAACAGGTTGAGGAAAATCCCCATTAATATATCCCATTTGTCTTTGCCAGAGATATACATCTCCACCACCTGGGACCACAAGGCATAGTTGGATCCTCCCAACTTGATACTAATGGGGCAATGACGCTGATTGATAGAGGTTGTGAGTCGATCCGAGCTTTAGTGAAAACTTCCGTCATTTTCGTCACAATCTTCCAACATAAAATTGGTAGTTAAATCTCTAGATTCCGCCATGAAATCTAAAATTTTTTTTTCTTCCGTTTTTCCTTTTTTTTTTTTTTTTTTTTTACAAAGCGACCACTATATAAATGGAAAAAAGCGTAAAACCCTAACCCTATTTTCCGTTCCCTCTCAGCGCCGTCTTGCGTCCTGCGCCGTTCTCTCAAAACGTAACCCTAAGGAAAAAAAATTTCCATTCGCGCAGCCCTGGAGCGGAAACCTTCTTCTGCAATCGAGCGCGACTTTCTTCTACAGTGAGCGGCGTCCGTCTTCTACAAGTGAGCAGCGCCCGTCTTCTGCAAGCTAGCGGAAACCTTCTTCTGCAACCGAGCGCGACTTTCTTCTTCACCCGAGTGCGACTTTCTTCTACCAGTGAGTGGCGCCCGTCTTCTGCAAGTGAGTGGCGCCCTTCCTCTGCAAGCTAGCAGCGTCCAAGGTAACCTTCCACTCGATCCTCCGTCTCTGAAAAGCCCTCACTGAGTGAAGTTGATTCGTTTTTTTTTTTTTTTTTCTCAAAAATTGCAGAGAAACAGACACCTAATCATAGGTCAGTAGTTGTTTCCATCTTTTCTTGGTTTCTTCTTCTTCCTTTTTTTTCAGGGGGAAAGGCAGATTGAAGATGGTCACAATCGATCTCGGAACTTTGAAATCAGAACTCAACAAACGGAAAAAACTGCAGCTACAATCAGTAGCCACATCAGAAATCAGAAATCAGAAATCAGAAATCAGCAAATCTGCAAATTTGCAAATCAGCAATCAACATATGGTAGTTTCATCATAAATCAGCAGGTAGTTCATTAGTTAGCAATATCCTGCTCTGATACCATGTCAAAATTGTATTTCTCTGATAATTATCAGTATATTTCAGTATATTTCTGTTCTGGTTTTTACAAGAGTTTACAATGTATATAAGGAAAATGAAAATTAAACAATATCCATAAAACCTGCACATCCAGGTTTTATGGCTCCACTAATATTGTTGTCTGCTCCATGTTTTACTCCATTGAGCATTTGTGTCTGCCATTGTTTTAGCACACACCAACAACAACATGTTCTTTCATTGAGTTTTTGGTAGCAACCACTTTGGCGTTCATGGCATCCTTATTGTTTTTAAAAGATAATTTCATCTAAGCTAATTTAAGGGCAATTCTTCAAAATCCATCCTTCGACTTAATACGCCCTTTTCCATATGCTCACTAATGTTTTAAAAATTACTCAACGCACCCAAAATTTTATGCTCAAGTTTACCAAAATATCTAGGTTTATCAAAAATGATATTTTCAACATTAAACTTTGATAGGTTGACGTGAGTGCATGTGCGCGTGCGCACGTGCACACACACAATATATATATGTCTAACATAGTTTGTGAATTTGTAAATTATTTGTTTTTTGGAACGAATTATAAAAGTCAAGTTTCTTTGAAGATAAGAACTATGTTTCGATTTGCACAGTAGTCTCTCTTTTCTGCTTCCTTTAGAGGTATATTTAGTTTAAAAGTTTATACTTGGTGTATTGTATAATGAGTGTTGTGTGTACCGGGATAAAATTGTCGATATCTTTTTTAAGTTGAAGCTTTCTATCTTTTTAAATAAGGGTGTATTTAAATAGTTTAGAAATGTATAAATGTGATGGGTGTGTTGAGTCCAGGGAGAAGAATCACACTAATTTAATTTATAATTTAGTTCTTATTAATTTTTTGGCTCACAGGCAGAGGTATTTGAGGTGTAAAATATTCACATAAAGACAGCATTGTGTATCTCTCTTTTAAATCACTTATTTAACCCTCACATACATATTTCTAGTATTAATCTGAGCTATGATCATTTTTCGCATGCTGTTGAATATTGGCTCTAAAAGTAATAAATTAGTGGCATAATTTAGGAAAATTAGTGGCCTAATTTGTGTCATGATTTAAGGAAATTAGTGGCATAATTTAAGGAAATTGGTGGCCTAATTTAAGGCTTAAATTATGGCACAATTTAGGGAAAGGGAGCCTTTCTTCATCTATAAATAGGGAAGAGTTCATGCATTGAAGAACAAGGCAAAAATCAGAGAGAGTATAAGCAAACTCAAAGAGAGAAAATACTTGCGAGTTTGGGGAAACACTTGAGAGATATTATTAGTGAGGAAATCTGTATCTGTATTCTGTATATTTCCTACTCAGTTCAAATAATATCTGCTGTCTCCCGTGGACCTAGGCGAATTGCCGAACCACGTAAATTCTGTGTGTTCATTTTATTGCTTTGATATATTCATATACCGCTATTTATTGCTTCCGCCCACAACAAATTGGTATCAGAGCCAAATATAGAAGTATTATATATCAAATCGAAGCTCTCGACGAGACGAACGCAACGGTGAAAGAATCGCTCAAATCGGAAGTCAGAATCACCGCCAGAAGCTGCTGGAGTCCTGCTGCCAGCAAATGAGTCAACTCGCCGAGTTGGACCGAGTCAACTCAATCACTAGGGATATTTAGACAGAGTTGGTCTGTTTTTCATCCGTTTTCAACTGAGTTGGATCTATTCCTAACTAATTGGACTATTCCGGATTTAACTACGGACTCCGTTTTTTCAAATAAGGTATAAAATTTGGAAAAACACTGTTTTAAGTTGTAAGTGCAAAATTTTTGTTATCAGTTTGCACTTATGGTTGATAAAGGAGAGATCGAAGAAGGTGAACAAGTTGACCATAGAATTTATGGCAAACCAAGTTCTACTCGAAGAAATATGTTGTCCAACGCAAAGTTTGAGGTGGAGAAATTCAACGGCACCAATAACTTTGGTATGTGGCAATGTGAAGTATTAGATCTATTGTTCCGAGAAGGATCTAATATAGCCTTGGAGACTGTGCCGTGAGATTATTCAAATGAAGATTGGAATTATGTCCAACCGACAAGCTTGTGCACAATGGTCGACCGTGCTTAGGAAAAGATCAAAGTACTTTGTCATGAAAGAGAATGTAGCCGTAGTTCTCTGGAAGAAACTAGAGGACAAATACATGACAAAAAGTATTGAGAACAGACTCTACTTGAAGAAGAAACTTTTTCGTTTCCAGTACAAGAAAGGTACCCCTATGATTAAGCACTTAGATAATTTCAATAAAATTTTGGCCGATCTGCAAAATTTAGATGTTGAAATTATCGATAAAGATAAAGCTTTGTTGTTGTTGAATTCATTACCTGAGAGCTATGAGCATTTAACCACAACCCTGTTATATGGAAAGGATGAGGTTAAGTTCGTAGATGTTTCAAATGCTTTGGTAAATAACGAGTACCGGAAGAAGGATCAACATGATCACAGAGACTCAATATCAGAAGCATTGACGGCAGCCAGAGGTAGGACTAACAACAAAAAATCTGGCAGATCAAATAATAGGGGGAAATCTAGATCAAAGTCCAGAGGAGAGTCATCCAGAAGACGTCCTACGAAGGACGAGTGTGCCTATTGTCACCAGAAAGGGCACTGGAAGAAAGATTGTCCAAACAAGGACAAGTCAAATGCAAATGTTGCACAGAAGGCCGATAAAGATGAAGAATCAGCCTTTTCAGTTTCATCATCAAAAACCTACTCAGATAAGTGGATACTTGATTCTGGATGTTCTTATCATATGTGTCCAAACAGACATTGGTTTTCGAGTTTTGAGGAGCTCGATGGAGGAGTTGTGCTTATGGGCAACGACAATGCCTGTCAGATAAAAGGGATCAGAACAATACGACTAAAGATGCACGATGGTACAATCAGACGACTTACAAATGTAAGGTATATTCCTGACCTAAAGAAAAACCTTATTTCTTTAGGTATTCTAGATTCTGATGGTTACAAGGTAACATTGGAAAATGGAGTCTTGAAAGTTGTACGAGGTGCATTTGTAGCAATGAAGGGTACTCGAAAGGCGAACTTGTATTTCCTAGATGGGTGTACGATTACGGGAAGAAGCGGTGTCTCAAGTAGTTCGAAGAAAAGGCAAATGATTCTTCACGCACCGTGGCACACGTACACTTAGGGCATGTCGGTGAAAAGGCTTTGCAAGGCTTAATGAAGCAAGGTCTTTTGAAAGGTGCCAGACTAGAAAGTTTGATTTCTGCGAGCATTGTGTAATGGGAAAACAAACAAGAGTCAAGTTCGGCACTGCCATTCATCGTACTAAGGGATCTCTTGATTATATTCACATGGATGTTTGGGGACCTTCCAAGAATGTTTCACTTGGAGGTAAACGTTGGTTTGTGACTTTTATTGATGATTTCTCTAGATATGTCTGGATATACACTATGAGTCACAAAGATGAAGTTCTGGATATCTTTTTTAAATGGAAGAAAATGATCGAGACTCAGACAGGCAGGAAGATTAAAAAGTTCAGATCTGATAATGATGGCGAGTATAAATCAGATCCTTTCTTTAAAGTTTGTCAAAATGAAGGGATAATCAGACATTTTTCAGTTCCTCGTACACCACAGCAGAATGGAGTTGCAGAACGAATGAATCGTACTTTGGTTGAGAAAGTTCGATATATGCTATCTCATTCCAAATTGAGCAAGGCATTTTGGGCTGAGGCTTTGTCATATGCAATTCATATAGTCAACATACTTCCTGCGACTGCATTAGATGAAAAAACTCCTAAAGAGGTATGGTCTGGACAACCTGCTACTGATTATGATTCATTGCGAATATTTGGATGTCCTGCATATTTTCATGTTAGTGAATCCAAACTGGATCCCAGAGCAAAGAAAGTTGTTTTCTTGGGCTTTAAGGAAGGAGTTAAAGGATTTCGACTTTGGTGTGGTGAATCCAAGAAGATCGTCTTAAGCCGAGATGTTACATTCGACGAGTCTGTTATGCTGAGACAAACAAATTCAGAGAAAGAGAATGAAAGTCCAAATACTCTTTCTAAGGTGATGCTTGAGACTTCGGAAGATCCAGAACAGATTGCACCAATTACCGATCGTGGTGAAGATGAAATTGATGATCAAGAAGAGATCTCAGTTGAGGTGGAGGTTCTCTCACCATCACCACCGATTAATCAGCAGCCAGAATCTATTGCCACTACTCGACCGAGAAGGGAGATTAGGAAGCCTACCAGATACACAGACATGGTAGCATTCGTACTTCCAGTAATTGATGATGATGTCCCATGCACTTACAGAGAAGCCGTGCAAAGAGTTGATAGTATGAAGTGGAAAATGGCAATGGATGAAGAGATGAAGTCTCTACATCAGAATCAGACTTAGGAGTTGGTTCAACTTCCCAAAGGAAAGAAAACTATTGGTTGCAAATGGGTCTATGCCAAGAAGGAAGGTGCTCCTGGTAAAGACAACATCAGATACAAAGCCAGACTGGTAGCAAAAAGCTATGCTCAGAAAGAAGGAATAGACTACAATGAGGTATTCTCACCTGTTGTTAAGCATTCATCTATTCGGATACTATTGGCTTTGGTAGCATAGTTTGATCTCGAGTTAGCTCAACTCGATGTCAAAACAGCTTTTCTCCATTGTACTTTGAACGAAGAAATCTACATGTCTCAACCGGATGGCTTCAAAATTCCAGGACGAGAGAATTGGGCTTGCAAGCTGAGCAAGTCAATTTACGGTTTGAAGCAATCATCGCGACAATGGTACAAGCACTTTGATAGCTTCATCAGAGAGCAAAAGTACACACGTAGTCAGTTTGATCATTGTGTATACTTTCGGAAACTCCAAGACGGTACCTTTATTTATTTGCTCTTATATGTTGATGATATGTTGATTGCATCTAAGAGCAAGGTGGAGATCGACAGATTGAAGGCTCTGTTGAGTTCAGAATTTGAAATGAAAGATCTTGGAGAAGCTAAGAAAATTCTTGGGATGGAAATCACAAGAGATAGAGTTGCAAGTACAGTCTATCTGACACAGACTCAGTATCTGAAGAAAGTACTACAAAGGTTTGACATTAATGAAAAAACCAAATCAGTAAGTACACCGCTTGCTCCTCACTTTCAGTTAAGTGCATTAATGTCACCTAGCACCACCGATGAGAAGAAGCAAATGGAACGTGTTCCATATGCAAATGCTGTTGGTGCCTTAATGTATGCAATGGTTTGCACTAGACCTGATATTTCCCACGCTGTTAGTATGGTGAGTCGGTACATGCATAAACCGGGTAAAGGACACTGGCAAGCAGTGAAGTGGATTCTACGGTACATCTATGGTACTGTGGATATTGGTTTGAAGTTTGAGAGAGACAAGACTGAAGGTAAAAACCTAGTTGTATATGTGGATTCTGACTATGCTGGAGATCTGGATAAGCGTCGATCTACAACTGGTTATGTGTTCACAATGGCAGGAGGACCAGTTTGTTGGAGATCAATATTGCAGTCAACTGTAGCTTTGTCTACTACAGAGGCAGAGTATATGGCTGTAACAGAAGCATTCAAATAAGCTATATGGCTTCTCGGGTTGACTAAGGATTTGGGTATTGTTCATAAGAACGTGGAGGTTTTTTGCGACAGCCATAGTGCCATTTATTTGGCAAAGAACCAAGTTCATCATGGTCGCACCAAGCACATCGATGTTCGATTTCATTTTGTTCGGGAAATCGTCGATGAAGGGAATGTTATACTCCAGAAAGTCGGAACTGCAGATAACCATGCAGATATGCTTACAAAGGTGGTTACAGGGATCAAGTTTCAACACTGCTTGAACTTGATCAACATCTCTCGAGCTTAGGGCGCCTAGGGCGCATTTGGAGGCAGCGTTATGAACTTTTTCGCCAAGGTGGAGATTGTTGAATATTGGCTCTAAAAGTAACAAATTAGTGGCATAATTTAGGGAAATTAGTGGCCTAATTTGTGGCATGATTTGTGTCATGATTTAAGGAAATTAGTGGCATAATTTAAGGAAATTGGTGGCCTAATTTAAGGCTTAAATTATGGCACAATTTAGGGAAAGGGAGCCTTTCTTCATCTATAAATAGGGAAGAGTTCATGCATTGAAGAACAAGGCAAAAATCAGAAAAAATCAGAGAGAGTATAAGCAAACTCAAAGAGAGAAAATACTTGCGAGTTTGGGGAAACACTTGAGAGATATTATTAGTGAGGAAATCTGTATCTGTATTCTGTATATTTCTTACTCAGTTCAAATAATATCTGCTGCCTCCCGTGGACCTAGGCAAATTGCCGAACCACGTAAATTCTGTGTGTTCATTTTATTGCTTTGATATATTCATATACCGCTATTTATTGCTTCCGCCCACAACATATGCCCTACAATGAGGCCACACCATCTAATAAGACAAATCACATGAAGCTTGTGACCCTTGCTATAGAGCTTGGCTATTCAGGAGTTGCATACAACCAAAAAATTGAGGGTGCGATGTCTGACTGTGATCGTCACTCCTTAGTCCCTCTTCCACTTTCTTCTACTTTAAAGCTTGCCCCTGCTCTTGCCTCCTCTGTCTATTTCCACCATGACCTTCTTAGTGTTACATGCTCCTCCTTATTCTGGCAGTACACTCGCCTCACCTTTTGTGGAGATAGTCCCTCTTTGGCTCAGGCTCTAAATTCTGACAACTCCTCTTCTTTTATGTTTTTCTAAATTAGTACGATAAAAGTACTTTAGATTAATATTTTTTAATTTTTTAAATGTGCAGTGTGGAGTCTTTTTTGAAATTGCATACACTAATCACATTACCGATATTCAAGCTAGGAGACAAACTGTTTCCCATGCAAAGATAGATTTGAGTAAACTATATTTTTTGAGGTTTTAAGACTGGATACGTAGTGATTGTAAATGCATATTTGGTCGTTACAATGTTTTGATTAGATTTGTTCCTGATTTTTAAATACTGCTTTCTTTTGGTGGCATAACTCAAGTCTTATGAGAACTTGATACTTGCTTATTTTTACAGTGGTTGTGTCAAATTGGTTTAATAACTTTATCAAGTTGTACTCTTTAGTTCACTAGTGTTTTTTTTTTATATATTACTCTGAAGTCTATTAGGTTAGTAAGTTAGGACTATCTATTCGGTAGTTTGACTTGCATCGACTTGAAATGCACTTCTAAAGGCAGCAATATCAGTGGTGTTGTGAAGCTTTCGGCGAGAGGAGTTTAGTGGTGGTCTTTGAGAGATGAAACCAAGGGTGGAAGGAACGGTGGAAAATATTTTAGTCACCCTCATTCATTCGTTTGAACTCGCATATAAGCAAACCAACAATCACTCTAGGAAAGAGCTTTCTAACACCACCAATATTGCCATCATCGGAGCCATCAAAGGTATATTTCAAAGTCAATGTTGGTAAAAAATAATGGATTAAAAGTGTCCAACTTGCCTAATCTACTAGACTCTTGGGTATTTTCCCTGTTTTTATTTCTTATCTAAGTTTCCATCTTAGTACCCTGGATTTTCTTGGTGGTCTCCATGTTTAATCCAACTTAAGGTACTATTTAAAATTTTGAGTATGTTCAACTGGATTCTATGTCATGATGTAGACATTTTTTTGCTTGTTTTATAAAATCTATGGCAGATCCATTACACGCTTCCCTCATGTGGTTGATAAATGTTGTCCATTGTGCTAGAATATTTTGAATTGTTTTTTCTTTGAAATTCGGGTTGGTTTTTCTACTGATATTTTGTGCATGGAACCGTCTAAACTTTCAATTGCTGGTAGATTGGACTCGTGGAAAGAATCTAATTATCTCTACTGTTGCTCATATTGTCTACAAACAAAGAAGGCCACTTGATGTTGCAAACTTGTCATTTTTTCTTGGGCTTTCTATGGAACAAGCAAAAGCGGCTTTGTCCAAATATTGTAGGAATGGTTACTTCCACAAAGCTCACAGCCATGTAGATTTGATGTTTGACAATCCAAAGTTTTAAAGTGCTTGTTGTGTTGCAGGACTCTTATAACCAAGGCTTGGAAGAGAAAACAATTTTTAAAGAGGCCATCAAAGTTGAAGTAATATTGATGCAGATAGAAACTGATTTTTCTTAATTTTCTTTTGTAACAGAATAAACGGTTTTAGCGCCAAAAGACTGATGGTTGCATTTTTTGTATGGCTTGCGCACATGCTCGATCATTAGGCCTTAGTTGCGCCTTGTGCACATGGGTGTGTGTGTGTTGCCTAGAGCACATGGGTAGCAGCTAGACTCTTAGGCTCGTGAACAGTGTGCATGGGTGATGGCATGATACCTTGCACACATGGGGGTCGTTAGGCGATGCGTCTATAAAACCCTTGTGTGGCACCGATTAGGGGACACTTCATTTTGCCAATTTTGATCTCCATTCGCACCATTTGCAGAGCTTGTTCTGTGAATTTTGTTGAGCTCAACCGACGATTGTTCTCTTTTCTTTTAATTGAAGTATACTTTCTGTTTTCGAGCACTAAACGTGCTGCATCAAATATCATCCAGAGAACAAGCTGAGTCCAACAGACCATGGTCCTTTGACTTGTTTGAATGGGATCCCATTTCTAGTGGTGAAGGTGATTTGCCACTGGATGATTTGCAATGTCTCTTGATCATCCACAGAAGTAGGCAAAGCTGTGAAAGCCATTGTTTTTAATTTGGCTGTTGATAACATGCCATCAAGGATTTGATAACTGGAGATAGAGATGTGCACAAATTAGCAGATAGTGATAAGAAAGTTTCTTTCAAAAGAAATCAAGGATCATTCCACAGAATTGATCTTTCCAAGCCTGGGCAAAAACCCATGTTGTGTATCCCTTCTGATACCTAACATGTTGTGGATGCTTTGGAAAATGGTGCTGCTCAGACATCCACAGAGGTTGGACCAAATAATTTATACAACTCGGATACAACCATGAACTTTGAAACAGAAGTTGATAAGCATTGTAGAACTGTGTCAAAGGTTCTGACTTAAATGTTCGTACATCATACATAGCATTAGTTGCTGCTTCTAATGATGATTCTTAAGTAGAGAATTTACTTCTTATAATGAAGAGGAAAGTTTCAAATCTGATATAGGAATCGAGGGTGATCTTATGGATGAAGACTCAAATGCTGTAGATGTAAAAAATGAACAAGATACATCTTCAATGTTGAATGATTCATCTTTTCATGAAGATGTTACCGGAAAAGAACCATACACAGAACACACAATTGACCTGTTGTACTTGCCGAACAGATTTCGATGCTCTGATGTCTGATGCCGTAGTCCAAGCAAGTAGTGATTCTTCAGTTGCAAATCATGAGCAATTGGAGGTGCAAATGGAAGATGATGATAAGCTTGAAAAAGCTGATAATGAATTTCATGGACTAACCTTGGTCAAATGTGCATAAGGTATACTATCTTTAAGGATGAATATATTCAATATTATTTCATTTATAGATATTTATTTCATACTGTATTCTGAGTCCTATCAATAATAAACTTTTATGACTATTTCAAAGTTTAGATGCAAATTTTTTTATCAAGATAAAATTAGGTCATGTTTGGAATGATTGTGTGAGAAATCAAATTATTCATGAATGTAATTAAAAACATTCAATTTTAGGAAACTTATTTCTTGCATAGCTAATAAGTATTATAAGTTGGAATGCATTCTTTTCTTTACCATTTGAATTGACATTTATATTTTTCATTTAGAAGTCAAAAAAAAAACAATTTTTGTTAATTTTTTTCATCTATAATTATTTAAATTTTATTTTTAATTTGATTTCATTGTCCAAATATACATAGTTAGGTGATGTTTGATTGGTAGGAATGAAATTGTTTTCACACATTTTAGACTATGAGACTATGAGACTATGAATGAAATGAAAATAATTTTTAAAAGAGATAGAATTGATATTCCACCGTCTCCTAATAGAATTGATATTCCACCGTCTCCTAATAGAATTGTTATTCCATTCTCGTATCAATTGTGTAAAAGTTTTTAAATTTTTACCTTCAAATTTTAAAATTTTAAACTTAAAATCTCAAAATCTAAACCTTTTTTTTTATATTTTAATTATGTGATATTTGATGTTAATATAGTGAATCAAAAATAGGATTTCATTATCATATATTAATATTTGAGTGTTATTTTACAAATAATATGAAAGAAAAAAATTATCAAAAATATTTTTCTTGTTTTTAATTTTTTTTAAGATTAAATTATATTTTGAAGTAATAAATATTTTAAAAAATAATAAATGATAATAATATATATTATCTCACAAAGAAAATAACAATTAAATGTATTATTTAAATTTCATTAAATATATGTATATTAAAGTAATATATAGTGTTTTTTATTTCATTCTAATTGTGAATCAAATAGTGTAATAATGATTTATCATTCTTTGATTCTAGTAATCAAATCAAATATTGAAAAAAATAATATTGTTTTATTTATATTTAATTTCATTATGGTTATTTTTTCATTTTGCGAATCATACTAGACCTAATAGTAATAATATTTTCATTTAATTCAATTTCTATTATCACTATCATTCCGTTATGTTTTCGTTAGATTATTCAGTCTATTCCTTATGTTAGACCACTTCTGTAACAGATTGGTTTTTACTAAATGCAGGGAAACCCAAAGCCAAGAGGAAGAGTCCTCATCAAGCTTTTTTATTTCCTCACAAATTCTTGTTGATTCCCACGACTTCTAAGAAGAGGACTTGCAAACACAAACACAAACACAAAAGCAAAATCAAAATTAGTTCGAAGTAAATTGCGCTAGCAGCTTTGTTGCTCGGGATATGTAAAAATGGGTTTGAGGGTGGTAGTCTCGTTTTTATTTATCTAGCTCTCATGCTGCTTGTAATTTCTTTTTTTTTTTTACTTATTTACTAAATCTGATAAATGATGAAACGTGGCTGAAACATGAAAGTGTGCTAGATTAATATTACAATTACGTAAATTTTAATTTATGTTTACTCATATTAATTATATTTTGAACTTTTTCTAAATAAATTTGGATATGAAAAAAGTTATTTATTTTTTAATAAAATTTGACCCACGTATTATGTCATAATTGATATTAGTAAATTTACGAGATCTTAGTATTATTCAATAAGGAGATATGCAAGCATTTTGGTTTAGCTGGGGAAGCAGAAGGTAATTTTTAAGTAGATTGATGATATACCATTTTGAAAAAAAGTACGATTTTATAAGAAATAATTTTTAGTATTAAAATTAAAAATTGAATAAATAATGGATACCATAACTCTTATCATATAATATATTATTAAAATTATAAAAACCTATAAAAGTGCTTTATATGTGATTTAAAACATAAAATATTTATTTGTTATGAATTGTTATTAACAAAGTTACGTATTAATAATTGTAAAGATGAAGGGTTTATCCAGTAAGTAGTCTAAATATGGGAAGGACAAAAATAGTAATAAAAAAGGATTATCATTTTGGTTTTTTTATATTTAAATATATTAAAAATAAGAATTATTAATAAAATAAAAAAGTAGAATAAAAGAATGTAAAAGACGAGTGCGAAAAGTGATAAAATGATACGTTGGTTAATATTTACTATTAATTTAAAATACGATTTTTTTATTTTGATTTAATGTTTATTTTGAACTTTTTTATTTATTTTTTAAATAATATCCGTCCCTCTCCCAATAACTTCATACTAAAGATAGTATCACATATCTTTTTAGATATGGTTTAGTGTGTTTTTGTAATTTAAATTTGTTAACAAGTGATGTATATTTTAAAATAGATTATATCGATTGAATAAAAAATATAAAAAATGATATAAATAACATATTTTAAAATTTTAAATCATAAAAATAAAATTTATTATGTCTATTAAATATATTTTTATTATTAAATAAAAATATACTTAATTATTTTACGTTGAATTTTATTTATTTTAATGTTAAATTACGACTATTTAAATTTATTTAATATTAAATTTTATCTAATTTAATCATATTAAATATTATTAGATGTTATTTTTGTTTTATAAATTTTAATGATATCATTTTACGTAATTTATAAAAAAAATCGATTAAAATAATATATATAATTTTTAGTAGGTTTAAAGTATATTGAGTCATACATATAATATAAAAAAAATATCCATAATTTAGATTAGGCTTCAGCTCACCTAAGAGCTCACATCCCTGACACCTTGTTTTCGCTATGATTCACATAAAAATAATAATAAATAATAAAATTAGTATCTTTAAAATTAATAAAATTATACGATTAAATAAAAATTTAATTTTAATCGTCATTTAAAATTGAACTACAATTATTTAAATTAATTATATATTAAACATAATCCAATTATATTTTTTTCAATATTATTTTTATTGTTATAAATGATAAGTGTTATTTTTTTGTAATTTTATAAAATAATTTTAATTTTTATAACTATGTCACCAATTGCATGTTTGGATGCACTATTGAAAAGCGCTTGTGTGTTCAACAAATAAAAATCACTTTTAATTTCACTCATATGTTATAATACAAAAGCGCTTTGGCATTTGATAGCGCGTCCAAATAGGCTTGTAGCTTATTCAAAAGAACTTTTTTGATTAAAAAAAAGAAGCACTTTTTGAGTTTCTTCTTTTATTTTTCATGCTTTATCAAACCACCCCCACCACCATCGATTCATCATCATCAAGGAATAAATGCCCTTTTAATACATAGTAGTAGAAAAAGAAAGTCCTTCTAATTTTCCCAACTAATAGGCAATTGATTCCATTGGAGTTAGTATTTTATAAAATATTTGGCAACAATCAACATCAACCCATGAAAATTACTTTTTCAAATGCTTAGTTTAGGCTCATGATTAGCTATCCTTCCACATTTGCAGCTAAATTGGAAAACAAATATAAAAAAAAGTGCAGGTGAATATAGTGTCATTTTTTTTAAGTTGATAGAATTAACTATCATGTTAACCTTATTACATTTAAATATTTTAATTATATTAATTAAAACACGATATATTATTTTATTTTAAAAAATTATTAAAAATAATTAATTCTGTTATATAAAACAAAAACATATTTTATAAAATTAAGAATGATAACATAAGTTTATTAATTTTATAAAAAATACAGTAAAAATGTATTTTATAAAATAATAAACTTAAGATATCTACTTTTAATAAAAAATAATAGAATTATGTTGTTTTATTTAATTTGTATAAAATTAAATTATATTTTTATTAAAATTAACGGAAATTGTGTTACCATTTGTTATTTAAAAAAAAACATTAAAGGTTGTTTTATTTTAATTTGTTTATATAACTATTATCCAAGTAATAGTGGGTAACACACCGCCGTCCTCTCTATGTAATTAGTAATATATAGGCTTCTTTAATAAACATAGGCTTTGTTAAAAGGAAGCGAAAGAATCAGATTTTTGTCTAGCTTTTGCATTGAAGCATTTTTTACATTATTGTAGACTTGTAGTTCTAACCTCCTAAGGCTCATAGGATTCAATTCTACAGAAAAAAAAATGAAAATTTTATCAACTTATTATATAATATTTAGAAAAAATAATATATTTTATTATACAATATTCTAATTCATTAATCAACTTATTGATTAATATAAATATTTTGTGTATTTAAAAATATATATATTAAATAAAAAATAAGTTTAAAATATAAGATATTGATTGTTTCGATGTTTTATAAAATTTTACAAAAAGAATTCATAATTTGATAGAGTTTTCATAATTTTGAGGATTTTTTTCCAATATTTCTATGGACAACAAAAATATATTCGTTATTTCTATAAAAATTATATCTCAACATCTTTATCAACATCAATATTTCAAATCTTCCATGAAACATTGGAATAAGAATTGTTAATGAATTAAAAATTATTTTTTTATATTTAAAAATAAAAATTTACTTTTAAAAATAATAACATATTTGATTATTATTTTCTAAAACAATATATTTTAAAAAATAAAAAACTAAAAATAGTTTTAATATTTTTTCATTGTGTTTTAAGAAAATTAAAAATGCAGAATATTAGCATATTTTTTCTTTTATTTTCTTTTATAGTTTGGTTTAATTTTTTTTTTACATCTTTGCATTTTTAGGTTTTTCTTTTCTTTTTTACTTTTTAATAATATTTACCAACTTGTAATTATTATAATCACTAAAATTTTTAGTTTTTTTTTCTCTCTTTTTTGCTTTCTAATGATATTTATCAAGTTGTAGCCATTATAATCACCAAATTAATATACTTATAATATTAATTAATTAAATAATCATATTATTAAAAACAAAAATATAACCATATTTTTTGTTTTTAAAATATTGGGAAAGCACTTCATTATTTTTAAAAAATATATAAAATTATTTTTAAGTTATGTTTTGAAAACTACTTTTAAAAATAATTTTTGAATTAAGCAATCAAACAAACCCTTAATATTTTATAATTTTTCCATACTACGTACTCTTCAATCTTTAAAATAATAATAATAATAATTTTATTAGTAATTTAAATGTTGTTTGAAATAAATAAATTATAATCCATAACTTTGTAGATATAATAACTATTTTTCTCATCAAATAAAAAATATGCAATTCATGACATTAAAATGATAATAGTTAAAAGGATAATACTTATTTCATTCCTTTTCTTGTTACCATCAATAGAACATGCTTTACGAGTTTATGTGGTTTTAAGCCGACGAATTTCTTTGTACTTGTTTCGTAAAGAATACTTATATTTTCAAATTATGTTTTTATACTATATTTTTATTTTCTAATTTATTTGTTAAATATTTTTTTACATGAAAAAAATACAAAAAAAAATTTGTTTGGTAAAATTATATGATGTTATATTTTTACTTTATTTTTTTATTTATTTAAAACTCATTTTTGATTTATATTCTTGATTTTTAACTAGACTTTACTTTGTTAGAGATATAAGAAATAGTAATCACGATTTTCTTGAAAATAAAATTTTAAAGTAGAATTTAAAATTTAATAATAAAAATTTTTAAATTTGAAAAAATAAGTAAAAACTCTTAAAATTAAAAACTACAAACGAAACCAGTTTTAAAAATATATATTGAGAAATTACATAAAATAATATCTCAAATTTTATAACAATAAAAATAACATCCAATAATATTAAATGATTTCAATTGTATAAAGTTTATTGTCTGAATAATTATAATTTAATTTGAATCATATTTAATTGGATGGTACTCAATATAAAATAATATATTAGTTTTTTTTAATATTAAAAACATACGAGGTTAACAAAAAAATTATTATTTTTTTAATATTACCATTTTTAAAATATTAAATTAAAAAAAAGTTATAAAAACAGCCTTATACGTCCCAACTCACAAATTAAAAAAAAACTTATTTACTCATATAAGTGATTAATTTTCTTAAAGTCAAATAATAAAAGGAATATTATAAAGATATAGAAGAAAAAAAAAGGATTGGTTTGTTTGGCATATATGTGCGCTACTTAGCTTGTGGTTATCTCAAATTCAGTACGCAACAATTGCGAAGGGTGAGCTTTGTAATAAGCATAAATGTGTAGGTATTTGGTAATAATACCTAGTTTTATTTTAGAATAAAATTATGATGGATGTTTTTTATTTGATGTGCTTAAATTTATATACATTAATCAATAAATTAAGATAATGTTTTGTCATTTATTCCAATAATATTTTTTTAATAAAAAGAAAATGAAAAAAAAACAATTACCCTTAAACAAATATGCATGTATATCTTCGAGCTCATTTTCATGTAATATTTTTGAAAGTGTTATAAATATTCAATAAATATACAAACAAAATTAATTAAATATGTTAATCCTTATTACATAAAAGATTGAACTTGAATCCATGTAATTACTTAATTATTAGTTGATTAAAATAATAAAATTGACTTGATTTCATACAAGGAGGTAGATCTATAAATTTTTTATTTAATTGTATAGTATAATTTTATATATAAAGTTTTATTTTTAATCTATTTTAAGAAAAAAACAAATATTTATTTTTTTATCATTTAAAAGCAAAATCATATTGAATAAATGAATTATTTATTCATTATAGAGTAATAGTTTTTTGCTAAAGGGCTTAAAATAGTTCATAATTATTATACTTTACTTAAAGTATATAATAAATTTATCACATTATTTTAAAAATATTAGTTATTTTATTTCTTTACATTTCAATTAAGCCAACTTCAATTAAAATTTTAAAATAATTGATCAATTTGATCAAAATTATCAAATTTATAATATCAATTACATAATTCAACATAAATTTCCTCCTATAACATTCGTAACATCACGTGTATCATAATTAATTTCATTATAATTTAAAATTAAAAATTAAATTTTATATATGATATTTTTTTTTACCAAAATAACTCAGGAATAAGAAACTAAATTGAGTATTAATCTTACGGCTATAGTATTTAAAATTTATAGATAATTATCATATCTATAGGTTATATGATTTATTATTATTTTTTAAAACTAATAAATATTTTTATTTTTATTTTTTATTGATTTAAAAAGTAATTTAAATTTAGATGTTTTTAGGATGTAAATAAAAAACATTTTACCCAAAATTTATCAAATTAGATTTCCTAATTTATCAATACATTTGATTAATAAATATAATTTTTTAAATATTTAAATTTAAATTAATAATAATTATTTATTTTCAAAATTATTAATTTCTAGGTTATTCCCAACTCCCAAGTACACAATCCGCCTCTATTCATATATCTTCACTCTAGCTAGTTCAAAGAATGTAGTTAGGAAAAGGGTGAATACTTCGAGAGGAAGCAAAATAGTGCTCCACTTGTTATAGTTGCTATAACACTAGAGTAGAAACTAGATATTCAAAAGCTTTTTAATCATATTTTTCTATTCTCTTCCATGAAAAATTTACATTTTTCTTCAATTAAATAAGAAGTTGCTTTTATATATTAAGTTTTTCTTATTTATTTTCCATATATTAATCATTATTATTTTTTATTTTCAAATTATTTTATAATTTTTTCTTTTCATATATATTTAGATATAGTATAATAATCTCTTCACCTAAATTTAAATTTGATAAAATTATGCATGTTTTATTATGTTTTGTTAAATTTTTTCTCAAATTTAAATAAAGACTTAGTATTATTATTTAAATTTTTAGGAGGATTTAAAAATTTAAGAACTCAAATCATCAAAAATTAAATTTTAATAAAATTTTATCATATTATCAATTAAAAGAGATAAAATTTAAATGAAGATTAGAAAGAGTCAAAGAAAATACCCTAAAAAATTTACTCTTTGATAATTTAAAATATTCTTGATTTTTTAATTTAAACATGTATTTTAATTTTAAATAATTGAAACTTATTAAAAAAGAGTAACCAATAGTTGAATTAATGTTTTGGACAGAAAAAGAAAAAAGAAAAAGAAAAGGTGAAAATAATTAATTGTGTCAAATAGTGCTTGTAACTCCATAGGTTTCTTCCATTGTACTATTCAAGAAATGGTGCATGCTTGACACCATTATCATTTTATCATTTTCCTGTATATCTCAACAATTGACACTGACATTTGTTTGTTTTTATCAGGGCCTAATCTTTAATAAATCAATAGATAAAATTAATAATTTAGTAAAATTCCACCATTATCATCTCAAAATTCATATTATTATTATTATTATTATTATTATTATTATTATTATTATTATTATTATTACCAGTCCCGAAATTTGGTAAAAGCTAGAATAAAACAGTTACAATTAATTTAAGCACGAGTCACTATCTTATTGAATAAATAAAGTTGAGTTATATGTTTCTATAATAGATATAAAATATACCATCTCATTTTACCTTATATTTTATTTAGTATTTTTAATGAGTTTATATTGTAATATTGTTTAATTTAAATATCATCTAATCTCGTAGTACTAATAGATCTAACTTTAAATATATATTGTATCATTTTTTCTATTAAACTTACATTATAAATTATCATTTATAATTTTTTATTCTTACTTATCCAATTTAAATCCATTACTGAAAAATGAGATATTTCAATTAATATTATTTTATTTCATTAAAAATTAATTAAAATGAAATGAATTTTAAAAATTAATGGATTATCGTATAATGAAAAATTGAGATGAAACTCATTAATGCATGAAGAAAAGAGAGAGATTAGAGAGGAAGAGAATTGTGAAAAATGATTTGAATTCTTGAATGTTTGTGCTATTACAAGAAAATTTATATATTAGTTATCATAACTAATATTGTTAAGTTGTAACATACATGTGCATAGTCTTAACAAATTCAAGCTACACATTGTATCAATAATCCACAACACATATTACATCACTACACTTACAATGTATGACATACACATATAATCATCACTTAACATTCTTCCATAAATTCATAGCTTGTCCATGATAGTGAGTTTAACTTTCAAATTCTCAAACTTAGTTTTAGGAAGAATTGTCAACACATCATCCACTTACTCTTCACTTGGAAAAAACTCTACGATTAGATCACCAACTTGCACCTTTTCCCTTACAAAATGAAAATCTATTTCTACGTGCTTGGTCTTTGAATGTGGCATATGATTTCTAGCTAAATGGCATGCACTTACATTGTCATAATAGATCAAGGTGGTTGCTGCAGCTAAATTCTTAATTCCTTTAGTAATTCTGAGTCTACACCAATTCACCAGTGGCATGAGTAAGAGCTATAAACTCTACCTCTATTGATAATCTTAATACTACCTCCTACTTCACTCGAAACCACCAAATCAATGAAAGACCTAATAAGATACAAAAACCTCCAGTGCTTCTCCAATGTAATGCCATGATTGATTGTGTCACCAAAATATCTAAGGACTCTCTTTGCAGAAAAGAAATGAACATTAATTAGATAGTGTAAGAATTGACAAGCTTGTTCAATGAGTATGTAATTCCAAGTCTTGTGAGTGTACAATATTGGAGAGCTCCAACTATTGATCTGTAGTAGCTTGCATCCTCGAGAGGTTAGCCAGAAAAATTAGACAATGTTTTCCTTAAAGCTAAGCGTTCTTTGATTGACTTGGATTCAACTAGCTGAGCTTTTTCCAAGAGCTGTGAAATGTATTTCTATTGACATAGATGAAACACCAAATATATTTTTATCACTTCAATGCAAGCCCTTTAATGCAATGAGCTCATTAAGCAAAATGATCACAGATTGAATTAGAGAGACATTGTTTTCAATGACTATAATATCATCCACGTATATCAAAAACACCACCATGTCACTTATAGTGTTGAACAGAAGCATAGAAATATCAAAACTTGAACACTTAAATCCTCACTAAATTAGAAAATTAATGAGCTTGAGAAACCACATTTTTGGAGCTTGTTTAAGCCCATAAAGAGTCTTTTTTAGTTTACACACATAATAAGGTTTCTCTTTGTCTACAAAGCCTTATAGTTGTAACATATACACATTTTTTTACAAATCCCATTGAGAAAAAATATTATTCTTATCAAGTTGTCTTACAACCCATCATTTGGACAAAGCAAGAGTGAGCATAACTCTTATGGTAGATGGTTTAATAACAGGGTTGAATGTCTTTGTGTAATCAATTCCTTAAGTTTGATCATACCATTTTTCCATAACCTTACTCTTGTATCTTTCAAAAGTTCTATCAGCCTTAAGCTTTACTTGAAAGACTCACTTATTGCCAATGATTTAAGCATTACTTGGAGGAAGAAATAGTTCCTAAGTATTGTTGTATACTAATGCTAGAAGTTCATTTTTCATAAAAGCAAATTATAATGGTGATTTTAAAGCTTCAGATAGTATAACTTACATAGCTAACACCTTAGGTTTTAGAATACAATTCTTAACTTACATTTTCATGGATTGAGTGTTAGGATGTGGTAGTGAAGGCAATATGGGTTGAGAATATTATGTTGAGGAGATATAGATAGTGCATGGTAAGAAAACTAACAGATCAAGGCCATTAGAATTAAAGATTGATAGAGGTTGTACATGTATTGTATCAAGTGTCAGAAAAAGGCACACTAGATGAAGTTGATTGATCATTAAGAATGGATAGTTTGAAGCAAGATGCTATGTCGAAGAGGTAAATTGTGACTAGTTTTGTCTATTGGATCAATGAGGTGTCATAGGTGAAAGTGAATGATCAATGAAACAAGTCAATGGTTGAGCCAAATTAAAAGCATTAAAGGCAACTTTGGAAACATGCAATTAGACAAAGGGAGACTGGCTGGTTGTATTGGTCATTGTAAAAGACATTGGTTTAGACTTATTATGAAAAGGGAAAATTATCTCATAGAAAACAATATGGGGACTAATATATACCTTTTTTATTATATCCATATACCAATAGCCTTTATGTTGGGGTGGATAACCAAGAAAAAGACAAAGAATGCAACAAGAGTTCTAATTTATTTGAGTTATAGAGTCTAGTGTAAAGGTAGCAAAGACATCCAAAAATTCTAAGATAGTCATATATTGGTGTTTTACTGTGTAACAACTCATATGATATTTTGAACTCAAGTGTTTTCAAAGGCATTTTGTTAATCAGATGCATAGCACATCTGAAGGCATATTCTCATAACTCCAAAGTTAAACCAAATTTTAAGAAAAATGAAAGGCATGTCTCTACTACATACCTGTTCTTACATTCCATAACTCCATTTTATGAGGGAGTATGTGGGCATTAGACTCTCTTGCTGTAATCACCTCTAAACAACAACTGATCAAGATCCCTAAACTCTCATCCACCATCACATTGCACTTGTTTAACATTACTCTCATAATGCTTTTTAACTATAGCAACAAAATGCTTAAACAACTCTTACACCTTACTTTTTTGTGTCATAACATACAACCATTGATTCCTTGTGTAGTTATCAACAATTTGAAGAAAATAACGAGATATTCAAAGAAAACACAAGAGTAAGACCCCATACATCCATATGAACAAATAGAAATGGCTTAGTGCTCATAACATGTACATGCTACATAGGTAGTTTCTATGATTTTCCCATTTCACAAGCCTCATATACATCGGACAAGGAAATTAACTTGACAATCATATTATTCTTACTCGTAATATGTTTAACCACTCAACATGAGGATTACCAAGCCTATTATGCCACAACTCTCCCTTCACTGCTAACTTACTATGACACTTAAAATTGTTGACACTAGTTAGAATTGAAGGAGTTGAAAGAAAAAAGTTACCATTTTGGATCTCATAAGTAATAGATAGCTTGGATAATCCGTGTTTAGTGCCCCTAACAAGTAGGACAATGCCATTCTTCACATCTTTTACACAAAAGAAATGTGGTGAAACTCAATAATAACGTTGTTGTTTGCACATAACTTCTTAACATACATAAGATTCTTGGCAAAAATAGGAACATGTAGAATACCACGTAACTTCAAATCTATTGTTTGTGTAGACAAACAATCTTCACCATAGTGTGTTATAGGTATTGTACTTCCATTTTCTAACATAACTTCTTTTGAGCCTTCATATGACACATGATTCATCAAGACATTTAAATTTCTTGTTAAGTGGTGACTATCGCCTATATTCATATACCAGCTATGAACAACAATCACAGCTTGAGTTTTTACAGAAGAAAGATTGAACACTTGAGTTTTAGTTAAGTAAGCTATTGGTGGGAAATTTTGATCACTTGATAATGATCCAAATTGGACCTGAGATTGATTGTTACTAACATATGAAATGAAGCAAATAAATCTTATTGATTGTTAAAATCTTCATATTGTTCATTTTGTTGCACTTGAGACGGGTTCAAATGTGGATTTCTTGAACTCCTAGAGTTATTACCAGAATTGTTAGAGGAGTTTGAGTACATGAAATAACACCGATAGGTAATATGTCCTTGTTTCTTACAAATTTGACAATTGCCTTTATACTTCCCAATGTTATTGTTTTAATTATTTTGATTGTTATTGCCACAACTTTGATAATATTGCCCCTAGTTGTTATTGTTTCCTTGATTTTGTGATTGAGATATGAAGTTTTTGTTACTTTAACTTTGATTGTTGTTCTAAAAATTCTAAGAGAAGACTAGTCTTGCAATATTTGCTTGTATCATCTATTAAGAATTCATACCATTCATAAGTTCCATCTACTTCTCATGAATTCTCAAAGAAATAAATACCTCATCAAGAGATGTAACTCTCTTTTTCTAAGTGATAGATGTTCGTGGTGATAGAAGCATAATCACTTTGAAGTCTTCCAAGCATATAAATAACTTGTTCATGGTCACTAATTTTATCACTAGTAGCTATATGATCAAGCAAATTCTTAAGAGTTCTAATGTAAGTTTTCATCAACACATCACCTTTTTGAAGGGTTTGCAATTGCCACCTCAATTGCAACAGTTGTGCCTGAGAATTATCAAAGAATACCTTCTCTAGAGCCTTCCAATATGAAGTTTTGAATCTTTATCCTTGCCAAAAAGATATTGCAAGTAATTATGAGTCACTAAATTGTAAATCCAACTCATAATTATCTTGCCTTTAGTATCCCAAACATCAAATTCATAATTGTTTTTAAAAATTTCTTGACTTTGAGTTGTATCACCAGTGAAAACCTAAACAACTTTCTTGACAAATCGTGGAAGGGTTATAGAATATGCATCAATAAAACTCATCAATCCATACTTTCGAATCACATGCTTCATCTATTTGTGTCATATTAAGTAGTTAATTTGATCGAGTTTAACAAAAAAAAATGGGACTATTAAGAATATTTTGCAAGGAGAACAAAGCATATGAATAACTCAAGCCATTATTACCAGTGTTATCAATAGATGCAGATGAATTTGGAGATAGTTAAGCCATAGCTTTGATACCATGAAATATTGAGATGAAACTCAATAATGCATGAAGAAAAGAGAGAGATTAGAAAGAAAGAGAAGTGTGCAAAATAATCTCAATTCATGAATGTTTGTACTTTAAAAGAAGGTTTATATATCAATTATGGTGATTGATATTATTAGGCTGCTACATGCATATTTCTAACAAATTTATACTACACATTGTAACAGCAATGCACAACACACAGTACACCATCACACACATACAATTCTCACTTAACTTATGAATCTGATTATCATATTATCTTAATTTATATTTCTAGTTGAAATGATGTTAAGTTATGAAAATCATATTCCACAATTTTTAATTTTCTTTTAAAACTATGAAAATAATTAAATTATACTTAAACTAAAAATTGAGGTGTTTAGCTCCATCTATTTTTCATAAAATCTGTTTTGACATTAAATTTTGAAGTGTTCTCTATACATAAATCATAATTAGTTTAATTTTATAACATAATTTATTTACAAATAAAGTTTTATTTTATTCCTTTTCATGTGGTGCACATATTTTTTTCATATAAAGTAAAAGGTATATATTTTTTACACGTTAAAAAATACAATATATATGTTTTTTTAGATAAAATTAAAAGTGAAACCATATAAATAATATAATTATATAAAAATATGAGGAAATATAATTTATAGTAAATTACTTGGTAATTTAATTGATTGAGTCTATTTATCTTATAGTAAAAAAAAAGATTGAATCCTAGAAATATCATTCTCTAATCCATTACTTATATAGTGCTTAATTATTGTTTGAATAAAAAAATTGGACATCAACTTCATTTCATACAAAAATCATAGTAATTATTAAACTTTCTTTGTACATGATGCTTGATATATATTAAAGCAAATTAACTTCAACATTAAACAATACAATCAAATAGTATATACACATCAATTACATTAAGACTAGTTAAATTACTAAAAACAATCAAAATAAAACATGATGTCAATATTATATTAATTAATGATATTATAATAATTAAGTAGATCGTCATCTTAAGAAAGTAACTAAGATTAATTATGGAATTATATTTGAAGAAAAAACATCAAGAAAATTGACCCAATTTTCATCTTCTTCATCCCATTCTTCTCCATTTATTTGACTCCATTGAATTTGAGACTTATTTTCAACAATTTCATCGTTTCTTGCAAATCTTCCTCTGATGCGTGGTCGACTATCTGCCAATGTCTTCCTACATACATACTGCAAAATCCAGACACGAGTTTTTTTTTTTATTTATTAAAATCACATCACAATCTAGTTTTTTTATTTTTTTATAATGGTCTTATTTTCATAAAATCACTAAATTTTTGGAACATCTTCTCTATGTTTTTTAAAAAATTGGAAGGTCGTTCATAAATTAAGACTGAAAAACAATTATGGTCCTAATTTTTATCAATTCTTCACTTCAGTACCCTAACTTTTTTATTTGCTAGATTTGGGCATCTAACTTCTAAAATTTTACAAATTTGAACCAAATGTAAAAATCATGTTAAATTTTACCTTAACAATTAAATTTAACATTTTAAAATTACTTTCTTTTCTAATGATTTAAAATCATACTTTTGGATCAAATTTTTGAAAATTAAAAGTTATTAGATCAAATGAAATGAAAAAAAAGAAATTAGGATAATCGAAGTATAAAATAACAAATGTTAGGGGATCATAAGGATTGTTTAGCTTAACTTAAAATTTTTTTTTTTTTGTATAATTTAAAAAATCTTGTTTAATTCTTGAACGCCTTTTCAAAAGTTTTTTTTTTATGATTTTTTTAAACAGCCTTCCGAAATTAATAGGGATAGGGATAGTTCTGTTATATGTAATTATATATATATATATGCCTACAACGTTGTCGTATATATATACTTAATATGTTAATGGTTGCGTGTGTGATTTATATATTTTAATAACGTTTAAGATGCGTTTTATTAATTCTATAATTTAAGAATATAATTAATAATTAATTTAAAATTTTAAAAAATTGAGATTTTGTTTAAAAATAAGATGAGAATTATATATTTTATTAATAAAAAAATTAAAAAAACCATCGTCCATGTTTCTCTCTCTTCTTTACTCTTTATATCTTATTCTCTCTTTATCTCTCATATTTTTTTCTTCGTTTCTTTGGTAATTATTTTATTAATAAAAATAAAATCGAGAGAAAAAGAAAGAATGAATAGGAGAGAAAATAATTGAGAAAAAAAATAAAAAGGAAAGAAGAGAGATTTTTTTTCTTTTTTTTTAATATAATATATAATTTTTATTTAATTAAAAAAAATTAAAAAATTTAATTATTCATACTTTAACGTAGGAAATAATAAAATTCACTTAAAAAATTATAAAATTAAAGCATATAAATTACATGAATAAGTTACAATAATATATCAACAAGCAAAAATAAATAAATAAATAAATAAATAAATAAATTGATAGATTGATATATACAAAAGACAAAGTGTCTTTGTAAAGTGACAGCTTTTCCTGGTATATATCCGTGTCACTTTTATATTGAAGCTTAGTTGGTTTGGTTTCGTTCATTCTTGAATACGTATGTAGTATTTAATAATTAAATAAAAAAATTATTATTTTTTCTCATTATATATAAACTAATAAGAGTTTACTGATTGTGGTTTAGTATGTGATTTAAAGGTAATATTAAGATTTTTTTTTATTTCAAATCATAAATTTAAAACATTTCAAATATAGATAGACTAAAACAGTCTAATTCAATGAAAACAATATTATTAATTATTTTTTATAAGTGATTGAATAATAAAATCATATTAAAATATCATTTTCATTTTCTTTGAAAGAGAGTAAAAGTAAAAAAAAAAAATTTATATAATCTTTGGGAAGGAGAAAAATAAAAGAATAAAAAACAATACATAATAAGTTAATACCTAATGTTTTAAAAATTCAACTTATTTCGTCAAGTGGTGGAAATAAATAATTGCTTTCCTTCCCCTACTAAATATATATAAAACAAAAACAAAAAAAAAATGGAATATCTAAGGGTCCGTTTGGTATAGAATTATAAAACATAAAGAAATATGCATTTGATACAAATATTTTTGAATATAAATTTTAGATAATATCTCTTCTAAAAAAATATTTTTGAATCATAAATCAAATTAAATCTAAAATTTGCATTTCATTATATTGCGTTCTTACCAATTTACCAAACATGAGTTTAAAGTAATTATAAAAATAAAATAAATAAACATAAATCAAATTCAATTTTAATTAACTTTAATACATGTAGAGTGATAATTATATCGAATTAGTTATTTTCGTGTCGTTTTTATAATTATCGTTGATAAATATATGTTACAATTTTATTTTATTTTTTTACAAATTTAATTTTGAAATATGAAGTAGGAGATTGAATACTCAAAAAAAAAAAAAAAGCAAAAACAAGTAAACAAACACCTTAATCTTTTTGTTGAAGTTCCTGAGGTTTCTCTTGCTCTTATATCTCTCAATTCTTTCTTTTTTCTCTTCTGGATTATAACGGCAAGCCTTGCTCATTCCTTCTATAATTGCATTACTCTCACTTGACAATGGACTTTCTGATGATCTGTAACTTTGTTGTCCTCTATTATCTCTCTGCACTAAAAAAAAAAAAATTTTAATAAATTTCAAAAAATAATAAAAATGTATGCCCTTAATTGTAAATTAACATGCATTCCCATATAATCCACAATGAGTACATAAATGAGTAATTAATAGTTAATAATTATTTTCTCCTTAAAAATTAGCAAATTTTAGTCTCATTAATCCCATATATATGTTAAATTAAGGAGATTTTCTAATCTATTAAAAATAATTTTAGAAAAGAAGTACCTTAAAAAAAGAATATACTATATGTACAAAATCTACATAATATGACATAAATACAAAATGCATTTTCTAAATTCAAAAATCACATTTGAAAAAAATGAATTTCATTTATTTCAGATAATTTATATATTAAAAATCACACATTCTAACACATGGAACATGGAAAATACTTTATATAATAATTCTTTTATTCCAAAAAGCACTTCTATAGAACTTCAAATGCAGAAGAAGAAAAACTAATTAGGATAAACAAATTTTGAGATATTTAAATATTAGTTAATTTTATTACCATTAAATTTTACCGGGTTAGTTAACTTAATAAAAAAAAATTTATATGTAGATAAAAATAAGATGCATTTATGAAAAAAATAAATTAATTAAATACCTTTATATAAAATATACTAAAATTTGAATGGCATACGCCACACGGCCACACCTAATTAGTCAACTACTATAGTAGTACTATTGTTCTAAGTGAAGAGACGAAAAGTTTTGTCAGTAAAGTTCTAAAATAATATAAAGACTTGCGGGGCATTATCGACAATTGACCTGCAAATCTCCAGCACTGTAAACTCTCCTAACCGGACCGGTTTCATAGTCAAAAAACTCGGAAGGCATTGAAGAAAGAATCGGATGAGTCCAATTCTTATGCAGAGAATGACTGCTCTCACTTGGATGAGTTTGAGTCTCGTGACTCGCCAGTGAACTCAGAGAAGCGTGGCTACTAGAACCGCTTCTACTGCTATAATAATCGAACGAGTTTGACAAACTCCGAGTCTCTTGGAGCGAGTCAAAAAACTCGTTTTGAACGAGTTCTTGTTGTTCGGAGAAGAGAGGGTAGTAAGAAGTATTGTTATTCGGGTAAGGCATTGGATGAGATGGAGATGGAGATGGAGATGGGATTAATTGTGAGTTGGAGGCGCGTGAGAACGAGGGAGTGAAGTGATTGTACATTGGCGCGTGGGATTGAATTAAGGAGATGTTCAAGTGGGGATGTGAGAAGGTATGGATTATGGTATGGGGAGTAGGTTATGGGGGAGTACTTAAGAGGGATGAGTCTGAGAGTGAGAGAGAAATCAAAGTGAAAAGGACGTGACTTGGCTAGGTGCTATTGCTGATGTGGATGATTACGTCATCCGTATTCTTTGTGCAAGCGTTGACATTTCCCCTCCCCCCTCTAACTTTTAGAACTGAGAGGACATGTATGGTCTGGGGTCGATGACATTGTTTCATATTGGCAAAGTTCTAAATAATCATCGTTTATTAATTCTCCTCTTACCTACTTCAGTATGATACAATTACTTATGCATATGACAACTTGTTCTTCTTCCTCAAAGTATAAACATTGATCTCTGCATATTTCAACATCACAAGGATAAATATTAATCTTTCCATTTTTTTTTTCGTTACTCGGATCGGAATTAAACATCAAAGTACCAAAAGTTACTATAATCAGTGATGATACAAAATCCTAATGATACTTTTTCTCTTCTCAATTACACATGAAGTAAGAAGTTTATCGATCATTAATACTAATAAAAAAAAAACATTAACATTTGACAACGTGTATATAGGAACGAGTATGCTATACTAGTTGAATTACAATTAAAAAAAAGATTCACATTATCCTTTACCATTTTGAACTAGCTTATTCTTCAAAAAAAAAAAAATCCTAAAAGTTTGGAAGAATATTACTCCAAAAGAAATTCATATTTTTGTTATTAACTTATGCATTAGTAGGTCAAAAATACTCCTATCGTGGTTCGAGATTCTAACGGTTTATTTTATCTCTTAAATTTATGTCGGATAATTCTATCCGATATTGATAAAAATTGACATCAACACAATATGTCAATATATATAACTCTTAAAATTTATAACCATAAAAATAATATCTTTTATATAAGAGTGAGTAAATAATCTAATCAATCTCTATGAATTGAGAATCTTATACAATGTTTTGGATTTAGATTGAATTCAGATTTAAAAATTATACAACTCGTTAGATTCTAATAAGATATTGACATATTTTATGTATCCATTGTAATTCGATCAATAACTAAAATATTATTAAAATTATAAATAATTGCATATTATATTTTATAGTGAATTATATTTAAATATTATATGTATTTCAAATACATTAAATCACTATTTTAGTTTTAAAAATAAATATTTCACAATTTAATAATTGCCTAAGTATACTTATTTTTTAATTTTCTTTGTTAAGATTATAAATAATAAATTTTATTAGAAATATACCAATTTAAAATTTGAATATTATATATATTATATTTTATATATGATAATAATTTATAAATAAATTTTAACATAAATCTAAAGTCCCATTCAAAAAATTCGATATGTTCGGATTCAAATTAATCTAAATTAATTACATCATCAGATTATATTCAAATTAAATTTTTTTAAATACAAATGGAATGAGATCGGATTTAAACGGATAAAAAATAAGTAATTTGGATTGTTGTTCACTTATATTTTTTTTACAGCTCGTATATTTTCTATTAATTTTTTTTAACTCAAATATTTCATATTAAATAATGTTCAAGTTGAACTCAATTTATTTATACTCATCTAATATTAAATTCTATCTAATTCATTTTTGTTTGGTATTATTGAGATACTATTTATATCTCTATAAATTGTAAATATGTTATTTTATATAATTTATCCAATACAAAAGTGGTAAGAATTATTCATTGTTATTATTCTTATATATTTCACTTTATAATATATCGAAATCATTTAAATTTAAAAGAAAAAAACCAAAAAAATGTTATAAGATAAATTTTAATTGTAATTCTAAGTTAAAAAAGGATAATATTATATTAAAGTTTATAAGTAATTACGTATAACTCTATTTATTGAATTAGATTAATAGAGAGAGAAAAAACAATCTATGTAGAGGGAATTCTACAATTAGAAGTTTTCTCAAGTGACAAACAAAATAGAAAGATGACCAAGTTTTTAAAGGCAAAGAATAAAGAGAGGAGAGCTAATTTTTTTTTATATCGAATTAGACAGAGAAATTTGGAATAAATTTTAATTTTTACATTTATGCATCTTATTAAGTAGATTAATATTTATATTGAATTGAAAATATCTAAAATTATAAAAATACTCAAACCATCACTCACATGATTTACCTGACTACATCCCAAACTCTTACCCATTTAAATTATAATATTTATATTTATATTAAATTATAGTAAAATAATAACTAATATAATAAATATTTATTAATTAAAATAATCAAGTATATTTTTTTTTATTAACATGCTATTATATATATTACATAAATGGTTATTATACAACAAATTATTCTATGTGGTGTATATGTGAAAGAGATATGTTGAGTTTTAAATGATTGAAGAGAACGATGCATTGGGTTTTTGAAATATAATAATTATTTTTTATGTGAGGGAAATATGTTTAGTGGTATATATGTCTTATTTTTAATTGAATATGTAAGAATAAAATTAGCATTTCATTATAATTTTAATTAATTTTAAATATTTTATAATTAGTATGATGTGCAAAATAAAATTCTAATTTTTGGAGAATTTTTCTCATATAAAATCATCATTACAATAAAAAAAATTTAATATTTGAATGAAATAAAGATTTGTAGGCGTCAATATATTAACTTATACGTTTGCAAGAGTTTAAACTTTTAATTTTTCACTTTATATAGAGAAGATGTTCCATTTGATTAGATTTATCATGCTCAGATAAGATACAGGAGTAAAAGTGTTCAATGAAATAACATGCACTTTGGAGACAAGACGGCATTGAAAACAATATTTAAATATAAACTTAAATTATAATTAGAATAATGGTATATGCTGTTATCGTGTGAATCAAGTATCATATTGTTTTTAATGTTAGATAGAGAATATTACATGTTAAATTTAATTAATAATAAATTAAAATTAAAGTATTTATTAAATTATAACAAAGGTATTTTTTTTATAATTAATGTACATATGTTATTATAATTTAAAATAAATTTAAATACATAATATTTTTTTTATAAATATAATTTTATTCGCAGTTATTAAATATATATTTAATTTTTTTACTATTAATACATTTTTATATATTTTTTTTCAAGATTCTTAACCTTTGTTTTACAACATAAATAATTTTATATTTATAATTATGAAAATATTTTTATATTATGTTTAAAGTATATACAAAATTTAACATATATTTATTTTTAGATAAAATAAAATTAATTAAATAAATAAGTTATATATAAAATTAAAAGTTTAAATTATCATTATTTTTAATTTTTATAAATAATAATTTTATTTAATAAAATAATATTAAAAATTAAATAATTTAAAATTAAAATATATAATTAAATAATATTATTAATTATAGTTTATGTATATGCAATATCTTAGTGATGATTATATATATGACCAAAGACGACATTCGGTCAAACAAGGAAGAGCACAAACAAGTAAATAGTGTAAAGATAGATATGTATGGAGCTTTACAACGTGGTCTATGTGTTCGTTTAGAAAAAAAAAAAAAAGTATTCTTAGAAATGATAGAGGATACGGTGAAATATTATTAATAAATATATCTAAATTTATATAATTATATATATAAAAAATTATCAAATCAATTATATTTATAATATATAAAAATGTGCTACTAAAGAGAATAATATATACCACTACGAGAGGTGATTAAATATTATTATTTTTAAGAATATTTTTCAATAATTACGTTGCTTTTTATTTTTATTAATTATTAATTATTATTTTTAAATATTATTATTTTTAAATAATTACATTAATTTTAAATTTAATTAATCTCAAATATTATTTTATCACATATTTTATAAATAATAAATAATTTTTTATATCACTACTAAATAAAATAATGATTACCTTACTATTTATACTATATAATATTGAATATATATAATTGAAGTTACTTATATATTTATTGCTTGATATATGCATTAACCAATCACAAATTTATACCTAAGAGGTATGTACCAAGTACATAATTTATATTTACTTTTATATTGATTTCATCTAGTTTTTATCAAGTGTTAATATCATATAGAAAAATAAATAATTCTTTTAATTTTAAAATAATTATAACACATGATATAAAAATATGAGCTTAAAATGTGTGCAAAAATTAAATAAAATTAACATTTATATTACAAACAAATAGTGGTAATTCTCGTTATTTATTTAAATAATAACTATCACTACTCATTTCTTAAAATATTAATAAAGTAACGTAAACACATAAATTTAAATCTACTTCACTTGAATTTTATAATAAATTAATATATCATCTAAAAAATTAAATTATTATTTGTTAATACAAGTTTGTTAATAACAGTACTGAAACAATATTACCGGAATAACTGGTATGAACTGTTTGGGTTGAGTCGCGGACTAGATCGCTCTCTTTAAGACGTTTTACGGTTCTATCCAATTTGTGCAAGCAAACACAACCCCGTCTTTCCTTTCCCAGGATAAAACAACCCAGAATCTTTTTCTCTGTCTCAGAACTTCACTGCACTGATGAAGACCGAAAAGTTACACCTGAAAAATTTGTTGCTCGGAAAACTAAAAAAAGAACTTAGAAATTGTAGAGATAATTTTTTTTCGTAGAAAGATGAGATTGCAGATTGTTGTGTTGAAACTGAGAGTTGAAGCCCTCTTTTTATAGGTTTTAGAAACCGTGTGGTAATTATAATAAAACGGTAATGTTTGGGAATTAAGACGAGTAACAAACGTTTTTGTGAGTAAATTCGAGCAACGGCTCTTTTTCTAGATAAAGAAGACAAACAGTCATATTCTTGATAAAAGAAAATAATGGTCATTTTATAGTTTTCCTTAAAAAGAATATTTTTCCAGAAATAAAATACCACCTCACTCGGACACGGCACGATCGATGCGGATGCGTGTGGTATCACATTTGTTTAGGTCCTATTCCTTTCCACAAAAGTGGGTGCCCCTTAAGATACAATCCCATAATCAACTCTTCACTATTTATACTTCTTTAAAATAATGTAAAAAAATAACGTGTGATAAAACTTTACAATTTTTTATTAACTTCATCTTTTTCGACAATCATTTTTTATAAACTTAATCTTTTTACGATATTATTATAATTTTTAAAATAATTATTAATTATGCATGACATAATACAAAAGTTATGAGCAGTGTAAAAAAAACATTGTATAAAATTTGGTGAAATTAGCATTATTACTCAGATTAATGCCCACCACGAGGGATCTGATCAAAATCTTCACCCAAGTTGCAAATCTTACGATTACTAATTAAAATCCAATGTCCCACCACTTAGATCTCCATGTGAGAGTCACATAGTTAGAATATTTCAATTATATATATGAGCTTAGTTAAAAGTGATTAATTAATGCATAATTAAGATTTTAATTAATCATTTCCTTAGCATATATTTTGTTTTCTTTGACATCATCATTATTGCTATATAATTATTAATTAGTGCACTGATCAATAATTAGTTAATCTCTCAATTGGGTAGATTTATGACACTAACACATAAAAACTAGACAATGACACAAATACATGATCATGATAATCAAGAATTTTTTAAAGAATAATATAGGAAGAAATTAATTAATCACACTAATGCTTTTGTAAAATAAAAAATTTTAAAATCTTAATTTCTTTTATTTATTTATTTTGCTCGAATTGAATCACATATCATTAACTAACGATCCGTTAATATATAAAAAATGAAATCGTATCGAGTGATCCTATGACACAACCCATTTTTTAAACATAAAGAAAAACCTTTTAAAACTTACCCTTGCATTTGATTAGAGATGATTTTCCATTAAGATAATCCACAAATTCTAGTCAATATAATTAATTTTTTAATCATATGGTTATTAATGTAATTTAGGGTTTCTTTGTTTGTATCTATATTAAAAGTGATTTTAAAATTTAAAAAAATAGAAACAAGCACACTAATATTTGCTGCGAGAAGAGATATTTGGGATACTGAAGCAGTAACAAACATACACTTAAAATTATAATTTAAGGAGGAGAAGAAATGTCATCCAACAATATATATATATATATATATATAGCACAAATTTATTTTTTTCTTAAATGAAAGACAAACTTAATTACAAGTAATTTATACCCATTCATTATAAATTAAATTAAGTTATATCATGCAATAAGCATCAACAAATATTATACTATGATATATATGTACGTAAATTATGTCAATTTTGGAACTCTATATATATTATTGGGAGTTTGCAACTGACCAGAATCTAATGGTATAGTGATAATTCACACATTGAATATCAAATCTTGTTGAAAATTACAACTTACAAGCTAATAAGGAGGGGGACCTCTCTAAGGGCATCTTCTCAGAAAGTAGGGTCCTCATAACTAGAATCGTCTCTATCACTTCAAAAATGGCTACATGCCTCTCTATCCCTTCAGTATCCTAATCAATTATTGACACCAAGACCTTTTGCTAAGACCTTTTTTTTTTAAAAAAAGATGTACTATAAGCTCTTTACTTGTTTTTAAAGTAGGTATAATTTCATTTTAAGTTAATTATTTCAATTTAATTATAATTTAGATATATAAAAGTCATGTTTTATTTTAAATAAGAGATAAATTTATTATAAATGAAAATAATTAAGAGTTATTTGTTTTTGGATAAAACAATAAATACTTTTATGTTGATAAATCTACTATCACATATTTATAATATCACATAGCTTTCATTCATTCATGAATGCAAACATGGGCTATCGTGCATGGCAATCTAATGTTGTTACAATTATAATGCCCCTCACAACTCTTGCTTTTATCTTTGCTATAATTACAATTTTATACACCATCAAAAGGGAAGATTGTATATGTTAGTATTTAAAATAAAAATATGTTTAATTAAATATAATATTATTATAAAATTTATAAGAATTATCGATATTAATTTTCATTCATTGAATTAATTTTTTAAAATTAAACAATCTACCGTTCATATAAAATTTACCTTTTAAGCTAATACAAAATGAGAGTTAGTATGTCTTGTCCATATGATAAATACGTTTCAACTTACTATTAGGTTGTGTTAAATCAAGATGAATACTTTACAAAAAAATCTGAAAATTAAGATGAATACTAAACACATTAATTTGCACCACATGTTAAAATATTTTTGAAAATATGCAAGTTATTTATTTATTTTAAAATAACTTTACTTTACGTGATATTCTATAAATAATGTATGTATTTATAGTACTCATAGACAAATCAAAGTTTGAAGTTCAAATATAAGTGTAACCTCAATGAAAGTTTTTTTTTTCAATTATAACCTCAATGAAAGTTGACCTTCGGAAAGTGTGGCCCAAATACCTATAAAGCCCATTATTATGTATGTACATGTTTTTAATGTGAGACTCTAGAGATTCAGTATACTAATTTATTAAAAATATTATCCAAAGATTATCTTCTTCTAATATGATGTTAATGTATAAATTTGAGTTCAAAGCTTTGCAATTTCTTTAAAAAGTATAAAATAATGTTAACTCAACGGATTAAAGTACCAACAATTACATTTAATCATCTATATTTTAAAATACATATTTAAGGGTATTTAATTCTTTGAAAATTTCAAAATACTACGATGGTCTTTTTTTTAAGGGAATTTGGAATTTGAAAGGAAAAAAAATGTACAATTTTTTCTGATAATAATAAAAATTAAAATTTTCAAATTACACTAAAATGTAAAATTAAAAACAAATTTCAATGTATATTTTAAATAATTTTTTTTTAAAAAGTATACATTGGAGTTTTTTTTTTTACATTTTTTGTTTTTTCAAAACTCCAATTTTTTAGACTTACGCATTTTATTGAAATTGTATTTTTTATTTCAAATCCGAATTAGTTTTTTTTTAAATCCAATTTTTAAAATTCCATTTTTTTTTATTTTTTATAACTTTTTAGTCATTTTTCTTCTTCTTCAGAATGCCAAGTTTATTATCCTTGAAAAAAAAAGAGACTAATTAAAATACTCAATGTATAAATTAAACTATATAGGATTAAAATATACATTTTCATGAATTAGGGTACCGATAAAAACCTTTACCCATAACTAAGCTAGTCGTCTATTAAATTTTTATGAGATTTTTAAGCCACACATTCTAATAATGATTTCTTGAATGGTCTTTACAACCACAAGTAATATTTTTGCATCGAGTAGAAAGAACAGAAGATGATCAATGGTTTTTAGTTTTTTTTTTCTATTTTAGGGGATTTTATTTTGATTGTTGATTATTTTAATTTAATTATTTAATCGAATTTTCTATTTATTTGTAAGATATATCGATCCATTACATTTTTTTTTCTTAATAGATCCATGATTAATTTTAAGACTTGAGAACAATAATTAGCAATGAGAGTTGCAATGGAGACCAATATAGTTGCTGCACTGAGTCAGTCGGTATCAGTTTATTTTCAGATAAATTTAAATTTTATTCTTTGATTGTTAATTTTAAAAAAAATTACTATATCACTAGTATATCTATAATTGAGATTTAAACTAAGTAATTTCTACATGTATTTAAAGCTTGGTTGATTCATTGAGTACAAATGTCCAATAATACTTTTTTTAAAAAAAATAATACACTTAAAACTTGTAATCATAAAAATAGTATTTTATATAAAAAAACTCATACATTTATACTATTAAAAAAATCTGATACATCGTTTTAAATTAAACGCCGTTCAATTTAATATCGTTTAAATTAAACTCCGATCATTTAAACACATTCAATATTAAACGTAGTTTAATTAAATATCATTTATTAGTTATTATTTTTATGGTTATAAGTTTTAAGTATATTATCTTTTATAATTTTTCTATTTATTTATTAATCACTGTATTTTATCATATCGTGTTTCACCGGTAATCTAATATTAAGATTCACACATTTTTTATTTCAATTCAAATCATAATCTTAAATAACACTAATTATTTCCTAAAATAAATATGTTTCCATTATCTCCTTGTTATTGTTCATGAATAAACCTCTCGCATCTAAAAACTTCGATGGTTATAAAACTTTATAATGAGCTATACATTGCCGATATGTATAAGCACTAAAACAATAATAATAAAAATGATATATTTTAAACATGAGTATACTAGAAATGATAAGATATTATTAATAAATATATTTGAATATACAAAATATATTCAATTAATAATGTAATTTTTTATTGACCATTAGCAGTAATAAAGAAAAGAAAAGAAAATAATGCATCTTGGGATCCAACTTGTTAACCCTAGAGTAGCAGCAAAATAATACATGCCTATATAGGCTATATAGAGTCCCATAGATAAAATGCAATGATGGTCTCTCATACTTTTGGTTCAAACAATGATGTTCTCTTTACAACGTGAAACAATTGAAAATCAATGCATGTGGGGTATCTTTTTGATGAAAAAAAAAAGTGGAATTCGTACCCAAAAAAAAAATTATTAATTATTTGATGATATGATATTTTAAATAAAAAAAATAAAAGATTTTATATAATTATTTAAAAAAAAACATGATTAAAAAGAGATAATATAATTAATATGAAATATATTTTAAAAATAATTAATAACAACCTTTTGAGAATGGTGATAACAAAATTGAGTTTTCCCCCAATTAATTAACATGCTATATGGAATTATTGGCTTTTTTCCCAAATATATGGTTCAATAATACTAAAACAGTCACCACAATAGAACGAGTACACACTACACACTATTGGATTTGTTTCCCTATCAAACAAGATAACATCTCATTTTCTTTTATAGAAAATTACAAATAATATTTTCTTTTAGGTTTTATGAAAAATCATTATAGATTTTAAAAATTACAATCATGCCACTACTTGTCATTGTTTTCATAACGTTTTTAAAGAAATTATATATTTTTTCAATAAAAAAGAACCAAAAAAAAGCAAATGTAAAGAAATTCTGAAAAATATATATTTAAATAAAAAAAATTATGGGGACATGCATGAGTGCCTATTATTTAAGGCTGAATTGTGTTTTTGCATTTTTGCATTTTTTATTTTATTTTTCCAATTCTTATGTTGATAGGCAAGTGGAAAAAAGAAAAAAAAATATTTATTTATTGGAAAATGATTTTTGTCTGAATTCTAGACACGACATCAATATTGAAAATGAACAAATGTAATTTGTCCTTACAAAAATATATTATCACACAAATCTTTTACATCAATCAATCTCAACATTATAATAAATATAATACTAATATATATATATATATATATATATATATATATATTTGAAATAATTTTAGCTATACTCAAAATTAATATGATAATTTTTTATTAAATAAAATTATAAAACTTGATTGTAATTATAAATTCTTAAATATACCTAAAATTAAAATATTTCACATTAATTACTCTTATTTATTTCTAACCCTCTTTAAAATTTTCCATTTTCACTTAAAGATTCTAAGTTTCTAATCATACCCGCCAAACACTATTTGTGTAACATTTCAATATTTTTAAACTTAAATAAATGCAAAAGTAGACATTTTCAAAGAAAATTTCAAAGTCTACTAAAATTACATTTTAGAATCACAAAACCCATAAACCAAAACTCACACTACGTTGCTAAACTTATTGAAGCCCAACACTTTTAACCCGAAGGGTCGGCCTAAGGGAACCAACTAGTTTTTAACAATGTTGTCAAATCCTCCTATTCCTACAAAAATGGCGAATAAAATTAGGATGAATACAAGTTAATTCATTATACAAAAAAATATGAAACAATCACATACAACAAACACTTTATTCAAAACAAACAACATAGCCAATGCTTATGTTTTCAATATTAGTGTCAACACAATACTTACTTGTTACTTAAAATAATAACATTTGAAAATTATCTTTTACATAATATCGTAAATAGTATCAAATCGTTTAAAAATTATATTTCTCATATGTTGTAACTTATAACGAAACTTTTTAAAACTTTATTTTATAGATTGTTATAACTATATCGTATAAATATAAATCAATTAATATATAATGTTACTTTTTAACAACTATCAATACAAAATATTACTCATTAATAACTACTAAAATAATAAATTATTCTTCATGAATGATAATAATTACAAGTGGGTCCAAAATTATCATGTCAAAACTAGAATTTTATAGCAAATTTATGTATCCAAAAATAAGTAAAAATCAAATGAGGTGACCTTAGATAACCCTAAATATATACCCATGTACAATAGAGATACCTTTCCCGTATTACCCAAAATAAATACTATAATTAAGCTCCAAATTAGCTAGAGTTCAATCTTAATAATAATCTCAAACATTCTATCAAAATAATTTTAACAACCATATGTTTACTTTAAAATCAAAAACATAATTTATTATAATAAACTTACGAATTATCAAAAGCTTTGAATGTCATGAATGAAAAAAATCTACGCGTAGATAAAAAAATGTTATCATAAAAAACCACAGACATACATAAACAAGATCATGATATCAATCTTGAATAGTCACGTATAAAAAGATAAGAAACATACATAATATATATCAAACAAATTACTTAGTATTTCAAATAAAGTAAATATTTCAAGCTATTAATTTTATTACTTTGATTTAAACTCTTAATATAATCATATTGATTACGTTTTTATTTTTGAGTCAAATTATTCAAAATAAAAAACTTTAATATCATTATATATATGTCATAAAAATTACCAAATTTTAAAAATAAATGTAGACATATTGAATATAGTATCATTAAAGCATTTTGTGAAACATATCTAATTACAATAGGAAGAAAAAGATTTAAAAGTATGTTATTTTAAAAAAACGATACCAGTGCAAAACAATAATTGAAAATTCTTTATTTTACGTAGATTATCTATCAATAGCTTTGAAATGAAATATTTATAAAAAAAATTATGACACAAATGAAAATTAATTTTTAAGTTTGAGATTGTTCTACCCATGAGAATAAATCAAAAGTGTTTTTAAAATAAGGTATTTAGTTGCAAAATTTTATTTTTTTAACCATGAAAATAGTGATTCTAAAAGTAAAAAAAAAAGTATTTCTATATGAAATATAATTTTAAAATAAAGAATAAGTTATCTCGTTAATATTTAAAATATTTTTTTGTAATAATTATTTGTAAAATCATAATCTTAAAATATCTTCTTCTAAGTACATAAAAAACAAATCATCATGTTACTTATATTGATTCCGTATATAATGTTTATTTTTTATTAAAATTCTAAAAATAAAATACATTAATTGATAGGAAGAGATATAATAATACAACTTATTTACTGTTAAATTATATTAAATTATTATATACCTATAATGAGTTCTCAATTTTTCATTGTTTTTAAGGCAGAGAATGAAATGATAGAAAAAAAAAGAGTAGCTCTATTATTTCTTATCCCATTTATCGTAGGAAACATTGTCTTTCTTTTTAAAAAAAAATTATTTAATTATTTAATTATTTAATTATTTATAATGTCAATTGTCCCTCTTCTTTCTTTCTCTCTCTCAGTATCTTTCTTTCTTTCTTTTTCATTTTAATATTATAATTTAAATTGATTTTTTTTATTTGCCTTACTAAGCAGCACGATAAAGTGCTTATAGTTAGGAATGTATAAAAAAACTTAATAATTAGATTTAATTGAAAAATTAGATTACATTAAATAGTTTAATTGTATTTGATAAGTAATTTAGTCCGATCTAAAATGTAAAAAACTTAAATTATTAAAGTTAGACTAAATCTTTTTCACCTTTGTATAAATAAATACATAATTTTAAAATATAATGATAATTAGTTTGATCGTTAACCCCAATTACAATATTGTTTGTTATTTTTCTTCCATATTATAAACTTAAAAATAGTTTTTTATTGTTTTACTAGAACAAACAAATAAAATTGATATTAAATAAGTCAAGACTCATCCTAGGTTGAACAACCGGTAATAAACAACTAAACTAACAAAGCACACGTTAAATCCATGATAATAAAAACTATTTTATTATATATTTAAGTTTTATTATTTTAAATTATTTTAAAAAGAAAAAAAAACGGATAAAAACGATATTTAAATATTTAAATGTCTAGGTATTGAAATTTAGAATAATTTAGAATAATTTAAAATATTTAAAATATATAAAAATTTAGAATAAATCTATTGTGATTAACTCTTTAAAATAATACTTTTTTTTTCAATCTTATCACTTATATTTTAAATCAAAATTCTAATGTATATCAAAATATATTTTTATTTATTTAAAAGCATTAAAAATAAAACTCTGGATATTACAATTTGGCAAAAGCTCCACGTGCCTAAACATTCTAGTTGCATATACCTAGGTGGCTAGGTGTGTATATTTATCTTCAAACGATTGACCTCTAACCAGCTTCAACATCAATGCTCGGTTCCACCAAGTAACTCTATAGACTATATAGTGATTTAACCATACCCTCAAAAATCTCTTGTTGAAAACTTAGTGGTAAGTTGACCATGGAATATGTGATACACATAACCTCCAATGTGATGATGAAGCAGAGGAACTATTTAAGATAAGATATGATAAGCAATATAGTATTTTCTAGGTCTTTGTTTTCAAGTAAAAGGATATAAATTAAAGGAAAATTTTCAAGTCTTTAATTTTTATTTATATAGTTATTTTTTATTTATGAAACACCTTTATCACCTAAACAAGCATCTACAAATTAATTAATTTTTGACAAAAGTGTATTCTTGACTTACAAATTTTAACTAAATTTACACGTACATTTTAAAACTTTTGAAAAGTACGAATTGATCTCTAAAATTTTAAAATATACGATTTGATTTTTAAATTTTGAAAATTTTACACATAAATACTTAAATTATTAAATCTTACAATTTAATTCTCAAATTTTCAAAAATTCACATATAATTCTTAACTTGATGCTAAAATACATATTTATAAATAAAAAATTTAGGATTTATTTATTAAGTTTAAAAATTTGGGGACTAAATAATATGATTTAAAAATTTAGAGACTTATGTGTAAAATTTTAAAAATTTGAGAACAAAATCATAAATTTAAAAAATTTAAACATATATACGTGAATTTAATTAAAGTTTAAATACCAATGGTACACTTTAACATAATTTTTTCCTTACTACATCAAATGATCCATAGATGAGGTGACAATGGCACTGGCCTATACAAGCTAGACCTAGCAACAAATTTTGTTTACATAATTGTACGTTTGTGATATGGTATAGGAAATGTAATACTTGAAATTATTTGTGTTGTTTTTATTTTATGACTGAATGTTCAGATTGGGGTCATGGCTAGGCCACCCCTATCAGAAACAAAGGTAGTTTCTTCTACTTATATTGACATATATTGTAAATATAAATACAAATAGGGATAAATTTGTCATCTAACACATCCAAACTATAATTTTTGGTTTGATATTTGTGTAAAGTGAAACTTTTGATGTGCATAGTATGATCACATCCTCGTACATATTGTTAGGATAATTTCGTACATCTCTTGTGATATTTAAAGAATGATTCTACTTAGCAAATAGTTTTAAGGATTAAACCCAATAAGTCCATATTTATTGTACAGTGTGAAGACAATATAATTATTCTAAGAAGATAGATGGACAATAATTATCCTTTAATTATCTTAAGAAGATAAAGACTCAAAGGTTATACCTTAATTATATTAAAAGATAATTTAACATATAATTAAGAATATATGTCTACAAATAATAAACGACTACAATAGATAATTGTCTATAATCTACAAAGATATAATAGTTTAATCCTAATAAAAAAAGGATAAGCTACCAGGTTTATTCTTTTTCTATATATAATCATATATGCATAACATAATATTATATCAAATATCAAATATCATACATCTTATAAAAGAAAATCACAACTAAACACTTTATTTCCATATAATCATTAGAGCGAGACTGAGATCTCTTCTATTCTACTTCTTATAGTTACTGACTTAAGGATCGTAGGGTCGAAAACCACCTTTCCAAAAAGTGGTCCAAAGTCCTGATAGTTTTGCAAATTCTATAAGGAATAGTTCTACTTGGTGTTGACTAAAATCGGTATCAACATCTAATACCGTCTGTGGAAAAGAAGTGTATTTTATTAGGCCGAAAAAATTTCAAAATTGTCAAACTTTCAAATTTTTTTTTCCAAGTTCTTGATCTACTGAGAAAGAAATAAAAAAAATATTTGAAAAAAGACTATAGATCCTTACAGTAGTGTTTTCTAAAAAGAGATTATCAAAATCTTTTGATATACTATTTTCATCTATTTTGACTTATGGACTTGTAAACATAGTTATAGATCATACATCTACTTTCACCTCTCAGACTCAACAACTTGTTATGAGGTCCAGCTTGATAATCAGTAGGTTATTTGATTAGTCACACATGAAGTATGTACAATGAATATGCAAGTATACGTATCGCAACAAGTAATATAATGACAAAAAAATATCGTTTCAATAAAGATTATGTTATTAGAAATTAATTTTTAAAATAAAAAAATAAAATCAATATTTTTTGGTGTTTTTATATTTTAAGAAAGCACAATTAAATTAATTAAATCAAATTTAGTAACTAAGAAGATATATGCGAAAATATCTAAGAATATTTAATCATCCAATTTTCTAAACATATGAATCACTAAGAATCTTCATCTAACGATACTTTATCCTTTAACATTAGTGTAGGCAATCTATTTATTAAGAAAGTGTATGACATATAAGCTTCATTCCAGTATTTCATAGAAGAGAGACATGATTAAGTAGTGTTAGTCCCAAATCAACAGTGTGCCTACGTTTTCTTTCAACCATTCTATTTTGTTCATGTGTGTAAGGTCATTAAGTGTGATCGATAAGGCCTAAACTTGCTAGAAAAGGTGTGAGACTTTGAAATTTTCCACCTCAATCACTTTGTAAGTTTTAAATTTTGTATCCTATTTGAAGTTTAATTTCAATTTTAAATTGAATAAAAACTTATACACACGTTAGATTTGTTTTTCAGAAAGGAAATCCAAGTGTAATGACTATATTCATCTATGAAGTTTACATAGTAAGTATAGCCATTGATTGATTGTATACGTGTTATCCATACATCATAATGAACGGTATGTAAAAGAATTGCAGAATAAGTAAATCTATGTATAAAAGACAATCTATGACTCTTGCTCACTTCATGTGCATTACAAAGGAATTCATTAGAAGTGTTTTGCTAAAAGGAAATTTGGCACTTGGATAAGACACTTTTAACTATAGGTAAGGAGGCGTGAGCTAATCTTTGATGCCAAATATTAACTCATGCCTTAGAAGAAGATGATGGCAGTTTGATGTCAAATGCATATTGCCCATTATGCAATGTGCATTGATAGAGGATTTACTTTTCCACTTTATCCTTAACACAATATTGAGTAGGGTGAAAATCAAAAAACACATTATTGTTTTTAACAAATTGAGAAACACGAAGCAATTTTTGTATGAAACTAGAGGTTTGTCAGTGAACTGAGAATGCAGTGTGTAATGCTCAATATTGGAGATTAATAATGTCTTACCATTTCCAATCATGAGCCTCTCGGATCCTATGTATGGTTGTGTGCAGGACAAATTTTGCACATTAGGAGTTACATGGTGACTTGCACCAAAATCAGGGAACTAGTGAGGTTCTGAGTGGATAATAAGTGGAGGAGTTGTTGATATGTGAAAGGCTAGATGTGCTTGAGGTAATTTTTTTGGATATGGTTGTGGATAAATCTGTAGGTACTGATGTGAGTGTGATGGCGATTGAGCAGGAGCATATGAATTTTGGACTGGTGGGTTTTGAAAAGAACTAATGGGTGTGGTTAACATAGCTAGAGCAAAGGGTCTATTAAAGAAGTATTGTGACAGATATGATGGTTAAGGATAAGTATTAGCTTGATATCGACGTATGGGTGGCTGTTTAAAATTGGGCTGAGCTTGATTAGGTGGAGTGTAGTTTATGTCAAATCGAAACCAACATGTAGCAACTATGTGGCCAGTTTTACCACATAGTTCACATTGCACTCTTCCTCTACCACAACCAAAGGTAGGTGCTCTTTCACGTGAGTGAGGATAATGTGGCGATGTTAGTGGTGGGAGTTGTGATCCAAACTAAGGTGCTTGTGAACTATATTGTGCAGAATTAGGATATTGATTATTAGCAGTCAATTTTTTATCATAACTCTCATGGCCAGGAAGCTGTTTAATAGATAAATTGACAAAAGGTATACAGATACTACCTTTCTCCTTTGTAGCCTCGATTCATGTGTAAGTAATAGAGCATTTGCATCATCTATTGTGATTTGTTCGGAGAGCATTCTTTCAATGAGTGTGGAGAACACACTGTCATAGTGTTCATCAAGTCCACTCAGAACTGTCATTAGTTTTTCATCTTTAGAAATACCATATCCAGCAGCACTCAACTCATATATGAGCATTTTAATTTTCAGAATATACTCAACAATGGTATAGTTTCTTTTTTTTTTTTAAGTTTTAGAGCTCCTCTTTAATCTGAATCACTCTTGTGCGTGACTTTGGGGCATAAGACTTTTCAAGTCTCATCCAGGCATCTCTGGAAGTATTAAAGCCTGAAATCTATTTAAGCATATCTTCACTCATTGAAGACATTAGCCAACATTCGAGTATTTTATCTTGCTTTTTGTACAATTTAAAAATTGGGTTTGCTGTTCCATCGCTATGAAAGTGAGACGATGGTTCTTGAAGAACATAGCTTTCAAGTTCTAAGATACGATAGAATTTTAAGGATTTGATGTTTCTAGACTACGTAATTTTTGTCATCTAGTTTAATGGCTACTAAAATATTGTGAAATGTGATGAGAGCTTGATCTGCTTGATTCAAGTTTGGGTTGTTTTGAGGGTGGGTTAATTGCAGGTTGTGGTGGGTTTGGTAAAATGATTTCTAGAATTTCTTCCATGGTTACGTTTTAAGCTTTTTGAGCTTTTACAATTCTGATACTATGAGAAATTTAACAATTATAGAAGATAACGAGAGAAGAACAAGAAGAGAGAGAGATAGAGAGAATGAAGATTGAAGATTGAAGATTGATTTTGTATTTTCATTTATGAGAGTCTTAAACTTTTACAAAACCATTGTATCCTAACAAATTTTTAGTGCCATCATTGCAATATTCCTTTGTGCCTAAGTGGTGTGAGCTTCGTTACATTCTTGGCACATGACGTGGTGAGTTAGTTACAATTTTCTGCACATTGCATTCTCAGCCCATGACTCTTGGCACACGGCAATCTCAGCACATGACATGGTACTTGTTGCCTATATTTCCAATGATTCATTTGGATTGGGTTGAGATATTTCATTCATAATTAGTATATTATCCTTTGATAATAAAAAGAGTTTAATTTAATCTAATAATTTTAAATTTGTTAATAGAAAGGTAATTTTTAAAGAAGTATATTTTTTTCATTAATTAAATACGTATATGTTATATATATTTATATTACGCTGGATTGTTACTAATAATAATAAATTTAGAAAGAAAAAAAACACTTTACATTAACATTATACCATGAACCCTGTAAAAGCTTTTAATTCTTGTCAAAACAAAAATGATGACGAACTAAACATGTTCTACTTTGGTATAGAGTCCAATAACATGACATTTTAAGAATACTAATTTAGCTTAGAAAATTATTAATTAGTATTGCATTAAGTTAATTTAATGGTAAGAAAAAAGAAAAGTGTATAATTTTATATCTATTGTTGGCGTGTGCAATGAAAGTGGAAGACAACAAAGTTAGTGGAGTTAGGAAATGGCAGATAATGTTGTTGGTGAACCATAAATTAGGGAAGTAGAACAGCTGTTAGGGTTAGAATTATATTCTGTTTTCTTAGTATACATAGGAGGAGTTATTTGTACAGGAATATAGAGAAATACGAAAATACAGAAACTATTAACATTAACACCAATAAATTGACATGGTATCAGAGCAGAGTTATTGGTTGTCCTAATGAAAGAATAAGTTACCTGCTAAGTTGATTTGTCATATACTCAACGCAGTTGTGTTAACTTGCGGCATATTTACCGATTATTTGGCCAGGGACTGGTAGGTCACGCTTCGTTGGAGTCATCACATTTCCTACATTCCATTCGAAGCCGCCATCAGTTGGGGCATATATTGTTCTTGATCCCTACATAACGAAAACAAAAAAACAAAAAAAACAATTTTTGCAAAGCGATCGGATTGATGATAAAGATGGTTCCGAGTATTGATGAAAAAGCTGAAAGTGATAGAAGGAAAAATCGCACGCATTAGTTCAAAAAAAGCTTCAATTCCTTTTTCTTCGCGGAACTTTTTGGTTCATATCAGAAATCACAAGTCGTTTCGCTGATCCTCCATCAATCAGAAGGAAGCGCGCCGCTTCTTCCAAGAGGTTCTGTTGAAACGCAAATAAGAAATCAGCCGAGAAACGCGGTCCGAAGAAATCACAGAAACTCGTGAGGAAGTTCTCCAGCAACGCAGTCGAAGAAGCTGCTGCAGAACTCAGAGGACGTTGCTGAGGAACGCAGAGGAAGTTGCTGAGGAAATCAAAGTGGCGCGAAGGTCGGCTAAAGTGAGCCGCGCGAGGGCAGCGCGAGAGGAAACAAGGAAAAAAAAGGGATTTAGGGTTACGAAGGGGTGCGAAAATGATTTAGGTTTAGAAATTTTTCTTTATATGTACGAATTGTAAAAAAAAAAGGAAAAACGGAAGGAAAAAAATTTTAGATTTCATGGCAGAATCTAGAGATTTAACTACCAATTTCATATTGGAAGATTTGACGGCGAAAATGACGGAAGTTTTAACTAGAGCTCGATCGACCACACAACCTCCGCTAATCGAAGCGTCGACGCTCCCATTAGTATCAAGTTGGGAGTGATCCAACTATGCCTTATTGGCCCCAGTGCGAGATGTATATCTCTCGCAAAGACAAACTGGGATATATTAATGGAGATTTTCCTCAACCTCTCGAACCGACCCCTCATTTGTGAGATGGCGCACTTGAAAATGCCATTGTCAGCCGATGGTTAATCAATTCAATGGACCCTCCTTGATTGAAAATTTTATCCGATTCCCAACCGCGAAAACAGGTTTGGGATTCTGCTGCTACCACTTACTGATGGGACAGACACGTCTCAAGTATATGATCTTCGCCGCCGAGTTACTCGTACGCAAGCCGGGTGGATCAATTGAAAAATACTATAACGACCTTCACGGGTTATGGGCGTGACCGTGATTTTCACGTCCTAATCCAATGGAAAGTGTGCGAATGATATACAAAAATACAACTCCATCATACAGAAGATCGGGTGTATACCTTCCTTGATGGACTTGATGATAGATTGGATAAAACTCGAAGTGATGCTTCAGATCAAACCATTCCCTCACGTGGAACAAGCCTATGGATTCATCTCAGGGAAGAAGTCGCAGTACCGTAATGATCACGGGTGCGTATACTACACCCGAGCCATGGCTTACAAAGGATCTGCGGACACCATAACCCGACGCTACCAAAACCGGGAACCTTTTGGGTAGCAAGAAATCCACTCGAAATCCATCGTCCGCCGACATGAAATGTGGTCATTGTGGAAACTCCCAAACACACCCGTGAAAACTCGCTTCAAACTACGTGGGTATCCAGAATGGTGGAATGATCTTCAAACAAAGAAAAGAGTGGGAAGCCACCTGGGAAAGGCTTGTGGTTACCAATACTACATCATTATCCCTTATTCCTCGCATCGAATCTTCCCAAGATCCGGGTATTTCAAGTAAAACATTTCATACTCGTAGTGATAATGAGGATTGGATTTTTAGACTCCTGGAGCTACGATCATATGACATTTGACCTAAACGATCTCTCCAAAACAACCCGCCCAAGACGGAATCGTGTCACAATGCAAACGTGGGATCACTTACCCGCTTACTGAGTGGAACAATGACCTTATCTCCTTCATTATCATTATCTAATACTTTACTTGTACCCTCTCTCGTCAAACCGACTAATGTCTCGTAAGTCGTCACCGCATCTTAATCAGGTAAGATGTATTCTACTTTTTTCCTTCTACAGATATTCTCACCATGAGAGATCATTGGGCGTGGTACTAGGCGATGGAGGGTTATATTACGTGGATGACCTCGGCTCGGGAAGAGCCAATCATATGCAAAACATTGTTGGTAACAAGGGAACGCAGATTTGGCTATGTCATCGTAGATTTGGGCATCCATCATTCGGGTATTTAAAGCACCTACTCCCAGCTTTATTTTCAAATATCACACATTCGTATTTCAAATGTGATACTTGTATCCTAGCAAAAATTCATAGGGCGTCTTATCCTACGAGTACATGAATAAAAGTGTGACTCCTTTTTCTTTAGTACATTCTCGATGTTTGGGGACCTTCCCTGGTCCATTACGTCTATCGGGTCATCGTTGGTTTGTTATTTTTGTTGATGATTGTACACGAATGACAATGGCTTTACCTTCTCAAACATAAAGATGAAGTATTTGCTACATTTCACTTGTTTCACACCATGGTTCGCACAATTTTCTCAAAAAAATTAAGATACTTCGGTCGATAATGGAGGGAAGTACGTTAATCAACAATTTCGGACATACTTGGACAACTACGGTATTCTCCATTTAAACCTCACGCTCACAAACCCCACAACGTAACGGGACTACGGAGAGAAAGAATCGCATATTTTAGAAACAAATCGGGTCTTACTAATCGGTGCACATATGCCTAATAAATAATCGGAGTGATGCCATTACTACGGCAGATATATCTACCGAATCGTATGCCCATAAAAACCTTACAATTTCGGACTCCATTAAAGGTGTTATCCGATCATCTTCCCTTGCCTACTATTTTTGATGCTTCCTACCAGAATTTTGACGTGTTGCTTTTGTCCACCTCCATAAAAATCAATGAACTAAGTTGGATCCACGTGTCTTGTCACGTTCTTGTGTATGGTGTACAAAAAAAGGGTTATCGATGCTATGATCCAATTACTAAAAGAACCTATATTACCACGTGATGTCACTTTCCTCGAATCGAATGTTTTTTTCCCATCACCTAGGTGTCCAATTCCACTCTTCGGAGGAGAGTTATGGTGAAGAACGAAATTTTTCGATGTTGAAATATTAGATACTAGTCCAACATACTCGGATCGTGCCAATAATATGGAGGAGATAGTATACAGACCCAGAGCTTGAACTTTCAAGAATCAAGTCAAGTAATGATTGAAACTGAAGATGAAGTGGTTGATGTACCCATCCACCCTCTAGTACCCACGATCCTCCCGCCGAGAATACCCCGAGGTAAGTCATCATATCACACCTTTACACAATAATGTTATAGTATACATCCGTTGGTTACGTTTTTACCTTTCGTGACAATAATCGAGGCAAACCTCCAAATCGATACTCCCCGAAAGAGAAGAACCGCGATCCAAGTATCCAATAGCAAATTATGTATCTACTCAAAGGTTATCGAACCTATCGGGGCATTTTACACAAACACTCTCCTCGTGTCAAATTCCAAGTAGCATTAAAGTTAAGCCTTATCTCGATCCAAAATGGGCTCACGCCATAAAAGAGGAATTTGAGGCATTGCGAGAAGAACAACACACGTGGGTGTTAAGCGAGTTGCCTCGGGAGGAAGTTCGGTAGGATACTGAAGTGGATTTTCTCCATTAAGTATAAAGCGGACTGGGTTACTGATCGATACAAGGCGAGACTTGTAAAGCAAAAGGATATACACAAAAACACGGATAGATTATCAAGAAACCTTCTCACCCGTGGCTAAACTAAAAACCGTTAGAGTTCATATCTCACAAAATTTAGATTGGGCTATTGCACCAACTTGACGTAAAAAATGCCTTCCTTCATGGTGATCAAGAAGAGATTTATATGGATATCCCACTGGGATATACCGTTACATCGTGGAAAAGAAACTACGTAGATTACAACGAGCATTGTATGGGGCTAAAACAATCACCTGTGAGTACGGTTTGGTAGGTCGAGTTCGGCGATGAAGAAATACGGGTTCCAACAAAGCAACTCCGATCATACTCTTTTCCTAAAACATCGATTGGGAAGATAATGCTCTTGCGCTTCATGTAGACGACATGATCATTACAAGGGATGATAAAGAAGAAATCTCTAAGCTTCAAGAAAAACTATCAAGGAGTTTGAAATGAAGGATTCGTGGGCCTCAAGTACTTCTTAGGTATTGAGGTAACAAGATCAAAACAAGGCATATGCCTTTCCCAAATGAAATACACTCGGACCTACTAGCAGAGCAAGACTACTAGATTGTGAACCGTCGATATTCCAATGGTTCAAAATCATAAACCGTAATATGTGCGACCAAGTACAGATAAACGTAGATATCAACGGTTAGTAGGTAAACTCATATATTTATCTCATACTCGACCCGATATCGCTTATGCTATGAAAGTAAGTCGATTCACGACCGCTGAAGACCATATGGACGCGGTCACGCGAATACTTCGTTACTTTAAAATCCTCTCACTGGGAAAGGACTTATGTTTTCAAAGAATGGTCAATTGGAAGTCCTCGATATACGATTCGTGACCGGCGGAATACGGAGGATAGGAAATCTACCGGTACTTTACTTTCGCGGGAAATCTTGTACGTGGAGCGAAGCAAAAGGTAGTTGCCTTATCCAAAGGTCAAGCCAATTTCGAGGAATGGTCGAGGAATACGTGAGCTTCTTTGGTTGAAAAAACTTTAACCGAGATCGCGTAGCTCTACCTTTGAAATGAACTTATTTTGTGATAACAAAGCGCCTATTGCCATCTCTCATAATCCAAGCCAATACGATCGCATCAAGCACGTTGAAGTTGATCGAAACTTTATCAAGCGAATCTTGAAGAAAAGATTATTAAGCTTCCATTTGTTAAATCGAGAAGATCAATTTGGCCGATATACTTCACAAAATCATAACAAGAAGCGAACTTCTACAACACACTTGACAAGTTGGGCATAAGAGACATATACGCACCAACTCGAGCGGCGAGTGCGTGCGATGAAAGTGGAAGACAACAAAGTTAATGGAGTTAGGAAATGGCAGACAATGTCATTGAGGAACCATAAATTAGGGAGGTAGAAGAGGTGTTAGGGTTAGAATTATATTCTGTTTTCTTAGTATACATAGGAGGAGTTATTTGTACAGGAATATAGAGAAATACATAAATACAGAAACTATTAACATTAACACCAATAAATTGACATCTATGGTAAGCATTTTTGATGCAAATAAATTAGATTAATTTTTTTAAAAATTATTTCAAATCACTGGGTAAATTCAACTAATAATAAATATAAGTTTTTATATTAATGGATAGAAAAATATTATTTTTTTGCTTTTTTTTTATATTCTTTCTTTCCTAAGTAATACAATTCCTATCACTATTATTTTTTAGCAAATAAAAGAACAAATTATTGATATTTTTACTAGATAAATTTAACAAATAATGAGTATAAGTTTTTACGTAGTTGAATTTTTACCTTATTTTAAAGAATTATTAATTAATTTTAAATTTTAAATTATGATAAAATATATAAGAATAATTTAAAATATTTTATAATTAAAATGATTTATATAAAAGATGGATCCGAATATCTATTTCCTTGTTTTTTTTTTTTTTTTGCTCCCAACCAATAATTTCTTGCTATACGTTCAGCTAACAACTCTCCATGTCAGCGGAAGGTTTTTGGATTACTTTGGATTTTTGTCTTTAGCGAAAGGTAGTTGTGAGAAATATAGTCCCAAGAAAAAAGGCTATAAGAAACGACGATTAGTATCTCTGTTTGTTTTTTAAATCTTAATTCTATATTTTACATGATTTAAAATTATTAATAAAAATAATATTTTAATTTTTTTATCAATAATATATAACTTAAATTTAATAAATAAATAAAAATAATGATATTATTACAACTACATTTTGTATTTGCTAATAAAAAAAATTATACTTTATAATTTATAAGAAAGTAGTTTAAATTGAATTATAATTATTTACACGTATTTAATATTAAATATCATTTAATTAAATTATGTTCAATATTATTTAAATGTTATTTTTATTATTATAAATATTAAAGTCATTATTTTATGTATTAAAAAAATGCATGATAAACAAAACAAGTAAATAAATTAATAAAATGTTATAAAGAAAAATTTTGATTGTGTTTTAAATGCATATATTTGATAATTAAAATATATTAATAATTTAATTTAATAAAAATATTTAACATGATAATATTATCAATATTAGTAAAACAAAATCGGAGAATTTATAATAATTTTGAAAAATATTAAAGTTACAGATGAAATTTATTATATCAGTATCTTTCTGAACATGAATATATATTTAATAGTATGAATATTTTAATCATTGCCATTTTAACAATAATATGAAATTTCCCACATAAATTCACTTTATATATTATTTTACAATAATTGTAGTGTATTTTTGTTCTTGTACAATTTGACAAAGATATTCTTCACTTCCTCCGTTACTAACAAAATATTATTGATAAATTAATATTTTTTATTTAAAATATAATTTTTAATTAATGATTATTTATTTTTATCTATTTTATATTTAATTATAAATAATACTTATGTCACCTACTCTATTATTTTAAACAATTAAAAAAAAAGGCCTTTTTAGTTTTTAATTTTGTTTTTTATTCTTAACTATTTGGGCTGTTGTTAATTTGCGAGAAACTTGGGTCTCGTGGACATAGGATCCATTAACGTCATGTAGTTGTGAGAAACAAACTTACGAAGTTGCATTACTTTCCCAAACATTAAAATACTTTAAAGTTGCTTTTCATTATATTCCCAAACATTACAAAAAAAAAAAAATACTTCATAATACACTTTCTAATATTAAAAATAATGATGAATGAAAACAAAGTTATAAATATATTTATATTTATATTAATTATTATATATATTTAAAAAAATAATAACTTCATTATTTTTAAAATTATTTATTTTAAAATGTTCCATACTATAAATAATATGAATACATTATAAATATGTGTAAATTTATGAAAAAAATCTTAATATTCTCATTAATTTTTTATTCTTTTTACATCTTACTTAAAAATTAACTAAATGTTTCATTTATTATTTTAAAATCACCCAATTTGTTAGTGGTGTTAATTTAATTAATAAAAAATTATTGTTGTAACTCAAGTTATTATTGTATGCATTAAGTAATAAATAAGTTATTAGTTATATGTAATATTAAAAATGTGTGATGATGAATAATTATTGGATCATTTATTAACATGATTAATTAAATTATAATATATGAATTAATTTATCCATTAAATCATAATAAAAAATATTTTTATTACTCCAATTCACGTGTGATTATCATTCTACACTTACAATCGAATCAAATGGCCCAAATCTTACTCGAAACAAAGGAATAAATTATTGGGTACCAATATGAATATGACAACTCAACAAGCGAATATATAACAAGGGAGGATACAATGAATTATAGAGAAGTGTCGTACATATGTAAAAATATTTTTTTTAAAAAAATATACTATTTATATATTTATAATTAATATTTAACTCGAAATTTTCTACATAAATAATTGGAACGTATGCTATTAAACCACTATTTATTGCACACATTTACTAACACTTAATAATATAGGTTGAGGTGGTACATAAATTTTTATATTAAGTCATTTGTGTTATTTAATTTTTTAGATTAGAAAAGTATTATTTAATTTTTTAACTTTTTAAAAATATCACTTAAAGATAGATTATATCATTTTTATAATTTTTTATATAAAATATTATTATTTTCTATCAAGTAATTAAAATAAAAATCTTTAATAAAGAAAAGGGTAAAATTTAATATATAATAGTTTAAGAAAAATAAACAATAATAAAATTCAAAAAAATATATTTAAATATATTTTTAAATTTTTAATAAAAATTAATAATTAATAAAATAGTAACATTAACAAAATATTAAAAAAAATATTTTGGAAATTTTTTATATTAATTGTTACATTACTATTATTAAATAATCATATTTTAATTATATTATTCGTTTGATAGAAAATAATAATATCTTAATAAAAAAATTATTAGAATGATATAATTTATTTTTAATTATCATTTTTCATAAAATTAAAGAACTAAATGACATTATTTATAACCTAAAAGACTAAGCAATATAAATAACCTAATGTAAAAAATTTGTATAATATTTTTCTCTATAATTTAGTTAGTTTTATGTTAGTAAATGATCTCAAAATTACTAACAAAACAATTACAATAGAAAAATCATATAATATTATTATAATAAGAAATTTATATATATTTTAAATTTAAAATATAGTTTAAATAATGTGTTATAATATTATTATTAATTATAATTAAATTTATTAATATATATCAAATAAAAATTGTTACATTAATTAAGATAATAATATATTTTTTAAGGCAAACACAAAAATAGTCAACCTATATAATAAATCAATTACTAATGTTAAGGAAAATCTTAAGTGATCACATTCTATGTCAATACTAACTTTACATGCACTCGTAAAACATTAAAAATAATAATATATTTAAGATATATAATAATCTACTTTAAAATAATATCTCACCACTGGAGCTTCACATTAAATATAACTTATAGGCGTCGTAGATAGCAGTATTACTGAAATTAACTTCTTCTAAAGCAAGGATATTTTAGAAACCTAATGATTAAATTATAATGTAAATTTTTTTATTCAATATTTAAAATTAAATTATTCAAATATTTATATTAATGCAATATAAAAAATTATAAGGTAAGTATTATAAAAAATACGTTAAAATTGATTTTTAAAATTATACTGTATATATATGTTTATTAATTTTAATTGAGAAAAAAATATTTATGTATTGCTACTTGCTAGGACGAATTCAATAAATTTTATGTAATGTTTAAATCTAATAAATAAAAGTATTACAACTAAATTATAGAAAATTATTTTTCTTAAACAATTATAAAAAAAATTATAATATTAAAATCAACATTCAATCAACTTTATTTTTGTTGTTAAAGATATAACAAAAAATATTTTTTTGTTAATAACATAGATGTATAATTTTAATTACATACAAATAAAATTAAATTAAAAAATAGAAGTTAACAGAAAAATAACATATTATATATAATTTCTTTTACTTACATTTTTCTTGATAATATAAATATAATTAAATTATAATTATAATTATGAATTTAATTAAATTATATCACATTATTTAAAATACATGAGTGATATAACTGAAGCAATTACATTACATGCAAATAGTTTTTTACAAAAAAATTAATATATATTATAATTATATTTATATAAATATACTTACCAATTATGTAAATTCATATGAGAGATGTTTATAAATCGAATCGGATCGAACTAAACCAAAAAATTAGATCGAATTGAATGGTTTTATAAATAAAACAGTTCGATCTAGTTTATATTAATTAAAATTGTTTTTGAATGGTTCAATCCAGTTGTATTAATTTTTAAATCGGTCGAACCGGATCGGATCGTACCGATTTAATAATATGTTAAAATTTTCATATTATTTTTCATTAGAGGTATCTAAAAACCGAATCAAATCGAAAATGGATTGGACCTTACGGTTTTATAAATCAAACGATTTTGTCTAGTTTGTATTAATTAAAATCTTTTTCAAACGATTCGATTTGTTTCGATTAAATTCTTTGTAATAAAATCAGATTGGATTTGACCGAATCTGTAGACACACAACAACTTTATAAGATTTAAAATTTATGGCAAAATAGTGATGTATAATTTTTTACATTAATCCTTTGTACAGCTCATTGCATTTGCATTACCCGAAAGCTGATTATGGCAAAGGCCTACAATTGTTGGGTTTTCCTCTTATTTGGAGGAGCTCAAGTGAAGCCCATGTGGCTTAAAAGCCCATGGAGTAAGAAGGGCAATTGTGTCATTTCATTTCTTTAATTAATAAACCCATTTAGGGTTTGTTGTGTGTAGAATTCTGTAGAGAAAAAAGGTGTGCAGAAAAGGCAGCAGCTGCAGCAGAAAAACTGCTCTCAGTTTTTCAATTTTCCCTCTCCAGCCAGTCTTCATCAAGTGTTCCGATCGAAGGCCGTTTGTGGTCCGATTAAGCTGAAATTTTGCAGGCAGGTTCACGACTCAAGACTCTTTAATCTGTGCGGTGGGATTTGGATTTGGCTCACCGGTTTGAGAAATTCTAAGCAGTGAACAGTGACTACGAATTGGGTTAGATTTCTCCATTCTTCTTGAAATAATTGTTAGTTTCCAAGAAGTGTATTCTTGATGATGTTGTTGATTTTTTGCCTCTAGTTTTACCTAGATAGAACTGTTATACAATTGTTTCTTGATAGTGGAAGTTTTGGAGAGGAGTGCCGTGGTTGTTTCCTTCCTACACCGGGAAGGTTTTTCCACGTAAATTGCTTGTGTTGATTTTGTGCATGTTTCATTTTAAGCTCTATTTATTTGTTTCCTAAAAGATTCACACAAAGAAGGAGAATAGGTTTAATTCCGCTATTTAGAGCTTGGTTAAGTTCGAATTGAAATTGTGATTCTCCTAACAAAGTGGTATCATAGCTGTGGTTATTATTGTGGAATTTCTTGTGTTGAATAATGGAAGCAAATTTGAGTAGAATGATTACTTTGAATGGTTCTAATTATCACACTTGGAAAGGAAAAATGGAAGATCTCCTTTATGTCAAACAGTTTCATTTACCGGTGTTTGCCTCTGAGAAGCCAGAAAAGTTATCTGAAGAAGAATGGACTTTGTTACATCGACAAGTCTGTGGGTATATAAGGCAGTGGGTAGATGATAATGTTTTGAATCATATTAGTGGAGAAATACATGCACGGTCACTATGGAATAAACTTGAAGAGTTGTATGCTCGGAAAACAGGAAATAATAAAATGTTTCTTATAAAGCAATTGATGGCTTTAAGGTACCAAGATGGAACTCCGTTGACAGATCACTTGAATACGTTCCAAGGAATAATCAATCAGTTAGCTGGAATGGGTATCAAGTTTGATGATGAGATTCAAGGGTTGTGTTTATTGGGTACGTTGCCGGACTCTTGGGAAACATTTAGAATGTCATTAAGTAACTCAGCTCCAAATGGTGTAATCAACATGGATCTGGCTAAGAGTAGTGTTTTGAATGAAGAAATGAGAAGAAAGTCACATGGGTCTTCTCAACAGTCAGAGATTTTGGTTACAGAAAGAAGAGGGAGGAGTAAAAGCAGAGGTTTCAAGAACAAAGAAAAAGGAAGAAGCAAGTCTAGGTTTTCTAATATTGAGTGTCATCACTGTGGCATGAAAGGGCACATCAAGAAATATTGCAGACAGTTGAAGCGGGATAACAAGAATAAATACAAAGAACAGGAGGGTGATGTTAGTAAAGAAAATGATCGAGTTGCCACCGCTAGTTCAGAAGACTTTCTTGTTGTTTATAATGAAGATGTTGTCAATGTTGCATGTCACGAGGTCAGTTGGGTTATTGATAGTGGAGCCTCCATTCATGCTACGTCTCGAGAGGACTTCTTTACATCCTATACAGCAGGTGACTTTGGGACAGTGAAGTTGGGAAATGATGGCTTGGTTAAAGTCATTGGTATTGGAGATGAATAATGGCACGAGACTACTTCTTAGAGGGGTAAAGCATATTCCTGAAATTCGTTTGAACTTGATCTCTGCAGGTAAACTTGATGATGAAGGATATTGCAATACCTTTAGTAATGGTCAATGGAAACTTACTAAAGGTGCTATGGTTATTGCTCGTGGGAACAAACATTCCAGTTTGTATATACTACAGGCGAGACTCTTTAAAGGCGTTATTAATGCTGTGACAGATGAGCTCACATCAGAATTGTGGCATAAGAGACTTGCTCACATGAGTGAGAAAGGTTTGGCAGTATTAACTAAAAAGAATCTTCTTTCTGGAATGAATGATGTTTGTTTAAGAAGATGTACTCATTGTTTGGCAGGGAAGCAAAATAGAGTTTCTTTCAAGAGTTCCCCTCCTTCAAGAAAACAATACATACTTGATTTGGTACATTCAGATGTATGTGGTCCTATGAAGACAAAAACTTTGGGTGGTGCCAGTTATTTTGTGACCTTCATAGATGATTGTTCAAGAAAGTTATGGGTGTACACTTTGAAGAGCAAAGATCAAGTATTAGATGTGTTTAAACAGTTTCAAGCCTTAGTTGAGAGACAAACTGGGAAGAAATTACGGTGCATCAGAACAGATAATGGGGGAGAGTATTCAGGTCCTTTTGATGAGTACTGCAGGCATCAGGGCATTCGACATCAAAAGACACCTCCCAAGACTCCTCAATTAAATGGGTTGGCTGAGAGAATGAACAGGACATTGGTTGAAAGAGTAAGATGTCTTCTTTCGCAGGCTCAGTTGCCAAGATCTTTCTGGGGTGAGGCTTTGGATACAGTTGTACATGTTCTTAATCTCACACCATGTGTTCCTCTTCAATTTGATGTACCAAACAGTTTGTACTGGCAAAGATGTTTCTTATGATCATCTTCGCGTTTTTGGTTGCAAGGCATTTGTGCATATACCAAAAGATGAGAGATCTAAGCTCGATGTGAAGACACGACAATGTATCTTTGTTGGTTATGGTCTGGATGAATTTGGCTACAGATTTTATGATCCAGTTGAGAAGAAACTGGTAAGAAGTCGTGATGTTGTGTTTATAGAAGATCAAACTATACAAGATGTTGAGAAGATAGAAAAAGGAGTCCATCAGTATAGCGATGATTTGATTGACCTAGATCCGGTTCCTTTACCAGTACAGATGGAACAAAATGTTCAAGATGACCAACAGGGTTTAGATGATGTAGATATGCAAGCTGAAACAGATCACCAGACTACTGATCAGTTGCCAGAATTAGAAATTCCACCCAGGAGGTCTACCAGAGATCGACGTCCTTCCACACGGTATGATACAGATGAGTATGTGTTATTGACAGATGAGGGAGAACCTCAATGTTATGCAGAAGCAATGGAAGATGGAAACAAAACACATTGGGTTGGTGCTATGGAAGATGAGATGCAGTCACTGTATGACAATCACACGTTTGAGCTGGTAAAGTTGCCTAAGGGTAAGAGAGCTTTGAAGAACAAGTGGGTCTACAGGGTGAAGCAAGAAGAACACAATTCACAACCACGATACAAAGCTAGACTGGTCGTCAAGGATTGATCGGAGAAATGGTATTGATTTTGATGATATTTTCTCTCTGTTGTGAAGATGTCTTCCATACGTGTTGTTCTAGGTCTAAGACTAGCTTGGATTTAGAAATTGAGCAAATGGATGTGAAAACGCCTTTCTTCATGGTGAGTTGGAGGAAGAGATTTATATGGAGCAGCCAGAGGGTTTTGAGGTTAAAGGAAAAGAGGATTATGTATGTCGGTTAAAGAAAAGCCTCTACGGGTTGAAGCAAGCACCTAGACAATGGTATAAGAAGTTTGAGTCAGTTATGGGGGAGTATGGTTACAAGAAGACTACTTCTGATCATTGTGGTTTTGTGTAGAAATTCTCTGACGATGACTTTATCATTTTATTGCTCTATGTTGATGACATGTTGATTGTTGGCAGAAATTCTTCAAGAATTGATAATTTGAAGAAGCAGTTGAGTAAGTCCTTTGCCATGAAGGACTTGGGGCCAGCAAAACAAATTCTTGGTATTCGAATTTGTCGAGACAAGAAAAGAAAGAAGTTATACATGTCACAGGAACGATACATCAACAAAGTACTTGAAAGGTTTCATATGGATAAAGCTAAAGTGGTTTCTTCTCCTTTATCTAATCACTTTAAGTTGAGATCGAGTCAAGGCCCTTCAACAGATAAAGAGAAGGAAGATATGGAAAAGGTTCCATATGCCTCAGCAGTAGGAAGCTTAATGTATGCAATGGTGTGTATGAGGCCAGACATAGCTCATGCAGTTGGAGTTGTTAGTCGTTTTCTTTCGAATCCAGGAAGAGAGCATTGGGATGTAGTAAAGTGGATTATGAGATATATTCGAGGTACTTCCAAGTTAACACTTAGCTTTGTAAGTGGAAAACCAGTGTTAGTTGGATACACTGATTCAGATTTGGCAAGAGATGAAGATTCTCGTAAGTCTACTTCAGGTTATCTAATTACTTTCTCTGGTGGAGCAGTTTCTTGGCAGTCAAGATTGCAAAAGTGTGTTGCACTTTCTACAGCAGAGGCGGAGTTTATTGCAGCAACGGAAGCCTGTAAGGAGTTGTTGTGGATGAAACAGTTCTTGAGGGAACTTGGTTTCAAGCAGCAGAAATATGTGTTATTCTGCGATAATCAGAGTTCTATTCACCTAGCGAAAAACTCGGCATTTCACTCAAGATCAAAGCATATTGATGTGAGGTATCATTGGATAAGAGATACTCTTAACAATAAGTTGCTTGAACTTGAGAAAATACATACTGATGAGAATGGATCTGACATGCTGACAAAAGCAGTGTCAAGAGAAAAACTTGAAGTTTGTTGTTCAATTTCCGGGATGGCAGATCCCTCCATCTAATTGGAAAAGGGGGAGATTTGTTGGGTTTTCCTCTTATTTGGAGGAGCCAGTGAAGCCCGTGTGGCTTAAAAGCCCGTGGAGTAAGAAGCGGCAATTGTGTCATTTCATTTCTTTAATTAACAAACCCATTTAGGGTTTGTTGTGTGTAGAATTCTGCAGAGAAAAAGGTGTGCGTAAAAGGCGTTAGCGGCAGCTAAAAAGCGCTTCTCGCTTTTCAGTTTTCCCTCTCCAGCCAGTCTTCATCAAGTGTTCCGATCGAAGGCCGTTTGTGGTCCGATTAAGCTGAAATTTTGCAGGCAGGTTCACGACTCAAGACTCTTTAATCTGTGCGGTGGGATTTGGATTTGGCTCACCGGTTTGAGAAATTCTGAGCAGTGAATAGTGACTACGAATTGGGTTAGATTTCTCCATTCTTCTTGAAATAATTGTTAGTTTCCAAGAAGTGTATTCTTGATGATGTTGTTGATTGTTTGCCTCTAGTTTTACCTAGAGAGAACTGTTGTACAATTGTTTCTTGATAGTGGAAGGTTTGGAGAGGAGTGCAGTGGTTGTTTTCCTTCCTACACTGTAGGAAGGTTTTTCCACATAAATTGCTTGTGTTGATTTTGTGCATGTTTCATTTTAAGCTCTATTTATTTGTTTCCTAAAAGATTCACACAAAGAAGGAGAATAGGTTTAATTCCGTTGTTTAGAGCTTGGTTAAGTTCGAATTGAAATTGTGATTCTCCTAACAACAATTACATTAAAAAAATCTAAAAAAAAATCGAAAGGTACTAATTGTCGAGATCCATGTTAATTGGCGTCTAAAATGGGCCTAAAAACATTAAACTTTTGGAGGGAATCAATTTTTCAATCTTATTTTTCTTGGACAAAAAAAAAGTACCAATTTCGGACGACAATGAGAGAATTTAAAATTCTGAGAATTAAGGTGATAAAATTCAAATTTTGGAGGTTAATTGTCGAATATTTCAAAAGTCTTACAAATAAATTAAAAGAATTGTAATTTTTTTTAAAATAACATTTCACAACTAACATACTTTAGTGTTTGAATTTCTGCCTTACATTTATATATATATATATATAATTCCAAATCTATCTTACATTTATATGTATAAAAAAAATTCCATTTAAATCCTCTATGTGAATGTCATTGAATTGAGATCGAGAAGAATCACTTGGCAATGAAAATTTTTTTAGAAAATAAATTTGCATTTATTTATTGAGTTGTGCATGTAATAATTTAATTATAAGATATAAATAAATAAAATTGATAAACATCTTTATCACTGTTCAAATAATAGCATTGATAATGACCTCTCTTTTATGAGTTTTTATTTATTTATTTAAATTACTATTATTAATTCTTTTATATCTTCAATCAAATCAATATCTTAAATATGTAAGGTAACAACAATCCTAATAAAAATAATAATAAATTTAGATCTAATTCTATATTAAAAATGCAGAAAAATAAATTTACATGTGAAATAAATATACTTAAATTAAGAGTTACCGTACATACGCTACAAATTATGATAATTTATTAAAACTAATAAAAAAGTAAAAAATAAATAATTTTTTTTATTAAAAGATAACTCTAGAAAATAAAAATTAACGAAAAAAAAATATTAAGAAAGATAAGATGACATATATGGGTTTTTAAAATAACGAAAACTAATATTTATTTTAAAATTTGTTGTATAATAAATTTAAGGTAGTGTTTGATTAACATAATAGAATGAATAAAATAGAATAAAAAAAATTAATATTATAGAGTTTTATTTACGATCGAAATAAAATGGAATGAAAAATATCATAAATTATCTTAATATTTTATATTTAATAAAATTTAAATAATATTTTTTATCAGATAAATTAAATAATAATTTTTAATTTTAATTTTTTAAGTAAAAAATATATATTTACTTTTTTATATCATAAAAAATATATATAATTTTTTTTTTAGAATTAAAAATAATAACAGATGTATCAAAACAGTGTAAATTACTCCTTTAGATTATTCTTCTCTAGAAGGTCCTTCCTATGAGCAACTTTACGAAAATGGAGGAATTTTTGCATTTTGTCTAGATCAACAGTTGGTGGTGGCTCTGCAGTTAATTGGTCTGCTTGTATAAAGAACATCTAACTCTGTGCTTCAGGAATGGTCTGAACGTACAACACAATATGTTTATGCTATGGACTCTGTTTGTCAGAGGATTGGTATTACAGAGAATTGCCAAGAACATGGATTCCAGAATCAAGTACTTCAAAAGGGGTGTCAGAATCTTGGTCTTGATGTTCAAAATGTGCCAAGGAACTCTTCAGAGTCTCATTATTGTGGTCATGGTTGTAGGAAAGGTGATAAGAAAGGGACTGATTCAACCTGGTTGGTAGATGCTGTTTAACACGTCTCGCGTAAGGTTCGTGGGTGACAAAAATGGGAGACAGATAATTACTTTCGTGGGTTTTAGTTTATATATGTTAAGGGTAAAATTATAACAATAATGTTATGTGAGGGATAAAATTGAAACAATAAACATATATTAGGAATAAAGATTAATGAATTTTGATTTTTTATATTTTAAGAATGTATAATACATTCTTAATCTATTTTTCAATCAAATTAAACACAAAAATAAAATAAAAATCAATTTTAATTTTTTTTTATTTCATACAATCAAATATAATATATGATAAATTCTTTTAAGAAAAATTTATTAATTGAAATTAAGCATTAGTACGCATCTATTCCTTTTACTTTCAATAAAATAAAATAAAAAGAATAGATGTAGAACAATAAAAACTTTTTTTTTTTATCTATAGATATATATATTTTTTGAAATTAGCTAAAAATTTGGGCATTTTAAAAAATATAGAAGAAAATAATATTAGAATATAAAGTAATTTTTTTAATAATTATATTATTTACAAATTCATAACTATTATTTAAATTTTAGATATTATAATTACTCAAATAAAATATATGTAAATCAATCAAAACAAAACTTTTCTTAAAAACAAAAATTTCAATATTAATAACTCCACGTGAATCCTAACATCACTCTTTATCAAGATTCAAAGTGGGCTAACTTTGCCACCATGTATATACAAACCCTGTCATGTTTTCTTGTAATTGGTCGTATTCACTCTCTTTCTTTCTTTCTTTCTTTCTTTCTATTATTCCGTTCCATTCTTTTTTTTTTCTTTTTCAAAATTAGATCCACCCTACATGTCTACATGTACTCTTAGTTACGTTAAAGGCAGTAAAAAAATTAATTTAATGGATGAATTACTTGTTTAAAGGATCTCATGTTAAAATTGGGAAAAAAGAGAATTAATTATGCGACTCTAAAAAGAGAATAAAAACGTTAGATATCATTTAAAATAAAATAATGTGTCAAATTATTTTAAATAATAAAAATATATAAAATAATTTTTTTTTCTAATTTACAGATAGTGTTATAATTTGTTTCTTTTTTATTTTTGACTAATATTATATGCATTAAATTATTATTTACATTAAGTGATATGTTAACCTTAGAGTTAGATTTAATGTGAAATTAGAAATTAGAAATATTTAAGAAATTGTTTTACTGCTTATACTAACAGTGGACCAATTCTATTTTGACATATATCTCATGTAAATTGTTGCATCCCGTATCATACAAAAAATAGTTTACTTTATTTTTAGATTTGTCTAAGTTTCTTTTTTTAATTATAAACCTTAAAATCTTTATGCTTTAAATAATTATAAAGATAATGTAAAATCTTTTATCAAATCATATTTTATATTGATTCTCTTGATAATATAAAGAAAAGATAACGACATACTTGTTATTATTATATTAGATGTTAAATTAAGAATATGATAGATTAAAATAATTATATATTATTTATTGATAAAAGAATAATTACATTATAATAAGTAGATTCATATATATATATATATATATATATATATATATGTGAACTTGTAAAAGGTAAAGGAGTTTTAAAATAATAAAAATAAAGAAAATTCCAATGTGTATGATTGGAAACTATGCGTTACTTATCCCACTTTTGTCAATGTAAGAAGAAGAGAACTAATAAATGAGTTTTAAAAATAATAAAAATGTTGAAAAAAATTACAATTTTTATATATATATGGCTTGTCGCCATGTATTATTTATGGATACTTATGTTTATATAAGAGGAAAAAAAACTAATAAATAAGTTTCAAAAAATATAAATATAAATATAAAACAATATATTTGTCAAATAAATAAGAATGAGCCAACTATCTCTTTTAGTAGAGAATATAGATGTCGTTAATATTGTTATAGGTTAAGAAAACAATAAACATTTTATTAGAGAAATTATGCATTGTTATATTGTTAACGTGGTGTTTTTCCAATAAAATATAAATAAGTGCAAATATATTTTTGAAAATTCAAAAAAATATATTACTTTATCAAATAATTTAACAATTTAATTGATATAAAGTAACAACTAGTAGTATTCCATAACTTATAAATAATTTATCTTTTTTACCGTGAGTTTTTTTTTTAATGAAGAAACTTATTTGTGTTATTGCTTATCACAATGCATATATCACTAATCAAATAGTATTACGTGAGTGTATATAGATAATTATAACTTATTCTTTTTATTTATCTTACCCTTTTATATTATTTTTATCTGTAAATGTTATTTGCAACATAATCCATAAATTGAATAGAAGACTTTATTTCTTTTAAAAAGTGTTCACCTAGTCACCTCTAATCGCATTCATAAACTTATATTGCTTACATGCTTATAAGGAATAAATATTATTACACTATGACATAATTGCCAAATTTTTAATATGTCTTTAGGAATAAACATAAAGGAAATAGCTAACTTGGAAAAATTAAATTGGCACCTAATAGCTATGATTTTTTTTTTCAATTTATAATCAAATTATTTCCTAATAATCATTAGATCTTAAAATAATCAAATTGTTTTATTGTTACCGTGAATAGGGATTATAGGGATTATGTACTATTAGATTTGACTTGTTATTTTAGTAGTATCGTAATTTTATTTTTGGTATTTTTTATCCAAATTTTTGAGGTGTTATCCTCATTTAAAAAAATATTAATTTAATAGTGTATGTTATTTAATTGAAATTTTTTTACATTTATAATAATACATGTGCGATATTTAAATGATATTTTAGGATAATAAATTAACTATACGACATTCATAGGATATTTTGAGATAATTAATTAATTTAATATCTAAGTCGTACTATTACACATGTGAAAATTCCTATTTTATATTTTTAAATATATAGAATCCAACAATAAAACAATTTGATTATTTTAATATCTAATTATTATTGGGAAACAATTTGATTATAAACAATTAAATCGGGTTTGTTATCTTAGCAATATCGTAATTTTATTTTTGATATCTTTTTTATTTAGATTTTTGAGATGTTATTCCCATTTTAAAAAAAATATCAATTTGATATAATTTATTATTTAATTGAAGATTTTTCACATATTTAATAATACATATGTGATAATCAAATTATATTTTAGATAATAAATTAATTAAATAATATTCAAATTATATTTTAAGATAATTAATTAATTATTCAAGATTACTCCTTGAATATCTCACGTATATTATTGTACATATAAAAATCCTCAATTAAATGATAAATTGTACCAAATTGATACATTTTTAAAATGGGTATACTGCTAAGGTATCAACTCAAAAATTTGAGTAAATAAAGTACCAAAAGTAAAATTATGATTCTATTAAGGTAGCGAATCCAATTAAATTTATTTAGAATAGTCTCATCCATAATATATTTAAAAATATAAAATAAGATAGGTGTCATAAAAATCTCTTATATTAAAATATTTATGTCAATTAACTTCTTACATTATAAAATGTATAATTAGTTCTTTTACAAAATAATGGTAAATTTTACTATTTACTTAATATTTTAATAATTTTTATAATAAAATTAACATATTTTATTAATAAGAATAGTTAGGTCATTTAATTTTATTTCTCACTTATTTGTTGGCGCTAAAATGTAGTCTTTATAAGAGAATGAGTTGTTTCTTTTTCATATTTTTCACTAGTAACAATAGCCAAGTTGCTACTTCTCACCCATCTAGTTACTGATCCACCTTCCAACCACCACATTACAACCCTTTGATGATTAACCAAATCCAATGTATGTTTTGAAGCTTTCATATATACAAACTTGAATAGTGTCTTGCCAATTGAATTATGTATAGTACTATTAAAGGTAAACTCACTTTGTGCAAGAGTATTTAGTTTGTTGCTACAAAGATAACTAATCATGTTACCAAGTGTTTGGTTCATTATTTATGTTTGATTATCAGTTTGAGGATATACAGTGCTAATGAAGTTGAGTGATGTATTAAAGCATGCCTGTAATGTTCTCTAAAAAATGAGAAAGAAACTTTGTGTCTTGATCTAAAAAAATTGACCATGGAACTCTATGTAGATTAACGAGATTGAAAAAGAGTTTTGTAATATTAGATGTATCCATATTTTCACGACATGGGATAAAATGTGTCATTTTAGAAAACTTATCAACAATAACAAAAACTGAGTCTATTCCCTATTGGGTTCTTGAAAGTCCCAGCACAAAAATCATGGATAAGTCTTCCCAAATAGTTTCAGGGACGGGTAAAGGTGTATATAATCCGATATTTTGAGCTTGTCCTTTGGATGTTTAGCCCGCATAACACCTTTGGAAAAACTTGCTAACATCTTGTTTCAACTATGGCCAGAAGTACTTTTCTTCGATATATGCAATGATTTTATCTCTTCTAAGATATCCACTTAGTCTTCTAGCATGTAAGTCTCGAATGATCTTTCCCTTAGTGAAGTCATATGGATACAAAGTTGGGTACCTTGAAACAATAATCCCCCATGTATGTGTATGTCTTTAGCATCTTGTTTCAATTGACACTTCTTTTAAAGATTCTTAAAATCTTTATCTTTAGCATATGTGTCTTTAAGGTATTCAAACCCTACATCTTCAGTGCTTAAAGTGACTAATAGGGTTATCTTACGACTCAATGCATCAACCACTTTATTATATTGACTGGACTTGTGTTTTAGAACAAAAGAAAATATTTGTACATAGGAAATCAAATTGGTATGTGTCATTCTCGGCTTAGTTTGATAGTTGATAAACTTTAATGCCTCATGAACAATAAACAAAATTAATTCCCTTTGGATGAGATAATATTCCCAGTAATTCAAAGTGTGAAATACTGCGTATAATTTAAGTTCTTATGTAGTTCACTTTTTTCATGTTTCGCTGAGCTTTTCACTAAAGTAAGCCATCGGTCGCTCTTCTTAAGATAATACAGCTCCAATTCCTACTACCTAGGAATCACACTGCAATTGAAAGATCTTATCAAAGTTTGACAATGCTAACACTAATACAAAAGTTAGCTTCTCTTTCAGTAATTGGAAACTTTTTCAGCTTCTTCTCCCCAATTGAACTTTCCTTTCTTTAGACATTTGGTAATCGGGCAACAATAATGCTAAAATTCTTAATGAACCTTTTGTAGAAGGTCGCTAGCCTATGAAAGCTTTGAAATTTGGTTATGGTTTTGGGAGATGGTTAGTCTTGAATTGCATCTACTTTATCTTCATCAGCTTCAATTCCATTTGCAGTGATGAAAAAACCAAGGAATACCAATTTATTGGTCAAGAAGCTACATTTCTTCAAATTAAGGTACAGTTTGTTTTCCTTCAAAATAGTGAGGTCCTTTTTAAAGTGCTCCAAATGTTTTTCTTGTTTTTGACTATAAATTAGGATGTTATTAAAGTAAACAACTACAAACTTACCAATGTATGACTTCAAGACATGGTTTTTAAGTTGTATAAATGTGTTGGGTGCATTTGATAATCCAAAAGGCATCACTGGCCACTCATACAATCCTTGTCTTGAATACAATTTTCCCTTTATCACTATGTTTGATTCGAATTTGGTGATATTCGATATGTAGGTCAACTTTTGAGAATATAGATGCTCCAAAAAGTATATCAAACATGTCATTAAAGATGTGGTATTGAAAACTTATATTTTATTGTTATCTTGTTGATAGTCTGATTATCTATGCACATATGCTAATCTTTATCCTTATTTGGAACTAGTAATGCTGGTATTGTAAATAGACTCATGCTTTCTTGAATCATCCCTTTGTTAATTAACTTCTTAACCTTTTGTTGGAGAATTTCACTCTCTTTTGGACTTAGACGGTAATAAGGAAGGTAAGGAAGGCTTGCTTCTTGAAGAAGATCAATGTGGTGTTGGATACCTTTCATTGGTGGTAGCCCAGTTGGCAATTCTTTTGGCATGATTTCTTCAAATTCATTAAGGATTATTTGTACATAGGTAGAAATGGTTGAAGTTGACATGACTTCTTCTTTGACTACCAAGGAAAATATCTCTTTACTCTATTTCACTTCTGCAAAGAATAATGCTCGAGATAGTACAAGGAATGATTTTTCCTCCACTTTAGAAACTTTGGGTACATCTTATTTTGCCAGCAAAGCAACCAAAACAATCTTTTTTTCTCCTCAATAGAATAGATAAATGTTATATTATATGACATGTATCCATATCAACAACATCGCATACAACTTTATCCTTGTATGATTTTCCAATAGAGAATGGGATTCTACATATGCGATTTACTTCTATTTCTCCTCCTTTTGTGATCCACCCAATTCGATATGGTGATGGGTGTGGTTCGATTTTTAATTTGAATGCCTATACAAGATTTTTAGAAACAATATTTTTGCTACCTCCACTATCGATGATCACATCACATAATTTATTATTGATTAAGAAGAAATGCAAAAAGATATTGCACTTTTCTATATCTTCCTTTGGTGATAAGAAGAGTTTATAAACAATACAATTAATATTTTCCCCTTCATCCACTTTAGGAAACTCGACACCTTCATAATCATATTCTAGTTCTTCCTCATGATCTTCATATTCTTGTTCCATCAGGTTGACTGCTCATTTCTTTGGGCATTGGTTAGAACGATGATTCACTTGTTTGCATCTATAAAAAAATTTGGTGTTGGGCATTCATAAGATTTTCGTGGAGGATTACGAGCAATATTTTCCTCTAATTTAGTTTGCTTTGTTTTTGATGTGTTATCCTCAGGTGTTTTTTCCTTTATTATATGTTGGCCTATTTATTTTAACTGATGACCTTGGCAGAGCTTGTGATCTTGTACTTGAACTTGTCCTACCTACCTACATCTCCATTTTGAGGGCAAGGTTGTAGGCATAGTAACTATCCATACTGGATATAAGGATACTCGATCTTGTATTAGTAGACAGAGTCTAACAATATAGCGTGTAACTTGTTGTGCTTCATATTCTATCAAATTATTTCGAGTAGATAAATAGTGAAATTCTATGGTATACTTCTAAATTGAATGATTCCTTTTTTGCAATTTTGATATTGTTCAAATAATATTTGCTCATAATCAAAAGGAAGAAACATACCCATTAGGTATCGCTTCATCCAATGCCATGTTCTGATCGAAGCTTTTCTTTGTCTCGATCTATTTTTTTAGAGTTGGTCCCACCATGCTGAAGCTCTTCCTTTAAGTTGGTAGTCTACTAGCTTGAATTGTTTCTCCTCTGGAATGTCCATAACATTAAAGAACCATTCTACCTTTAAGATCCAATCAAGAAAATAATCTATATTTATATTGCCATAAAAAGTAAGAAGGTCAATTTTGAGATAATAATCTCGTGGTTCTTGGTCTCTTTGGCAACGTCATCTTCTGGCCCGAGCTCAAAATATTATTCTTCTAAATCTTCATCACCAAAGCTATCAGTGAAGGTACCATATCTTCTTGGGGGTATTGGATCAATAATTCTTCTTAGGGGTAATCTTTCAACTTGTCTTCTAGGTAGTATTGGCTCGATCATATCTCTATGTGCACTCTTTGTTTCTTGGGCTTGGACTTGAGACCTATTTTCATTATTAGTTATTTGAACAACGATTGTAATAAGATCTTCTATTTGGTGTCAAATCTTTTCATGAAATTGTTGATAATTTTCTTACGTTACTTGATTATACTCTATTATCTCAAGTTAAAGTTGCTTTTGACACCAATTAACGCAAGATAGAAGCACGAATACACCAATAATATGAAAGCATATGGAAAATAAGAAAAATATGAACAAAGTTTAGACTAGCTAGACTCGCTCTCTAGCAAAAGGTTATCATATTTGTATTATAAAACAAACACAATTAAACTATTATTTAGGCAAGTACTCTAACAAATCTAGAATAAGACAAGCCTAGCTATGTTATTTACATTTATATGAGCACTTTAACAACTCTATAGTAGGGCTAACTTAAAGATATTCTTATATCTCACGAATAAAAGGACTTCAATTTTCAAACAAAAGAAAGAAGAATTATTCATAAAATATTAAAAATAAGAGACAAAAACAAAAAAGATAACTTCTTTAATATTATTAAGTTTATTATTTTTTAGGATAACTTATATAAGTAAGTGTAGTTATTTATAGTTAAAAACTTTCTAAAATAATTTATAAAATTTTTATACGAAACTATAGTAATATAAACAAACAAAAAATTATAAATAAAATAAATTTTCTTTTCTTTCTATATACATTTGGTATTAGTTAATCAATTGTGTTTGATTAGGATATCAAAATAGGGGTTAGGTGGGACTTCAGATGGGTTTTATTATGTTACTTGAGAGGAATTTTAAAAATTTTTTTTTTGTGTTTTTTTAATAGTAGTATAAAAAAACTTTTTTATCCTCTCATTATTTATTAATAAAATAAAATATTAAGAAAATAATATTATTTTATTTAGAATATTAATAAAAAATAGTTGTTTTTCTTCTTTAATATATTTTTTTTAAAAGTAAAAGATGAAATGATATTTTTTAAAATAATATTATTTTATTTAGAACATTAATAAAAAATAGTTGTTTTTCTTCTTTAATATATATTTTTTAGAAGTAAAAAATGAAATGATATTTTTTAAAGTAACTAAATATCTTTTGAAATAACTTAAATGATGCGTGAAATATTTTTTTTAATAAAATGTATATTTGATAACTACGAAATAAAATATGTAAATAGTAAAATACATTTCATATCATTTATTGAAGGCAATGTTATTTAATAATAATGATATTAAAATATAATTAATAATAAGAATAAAATATATATTTCATTTAATTTTAGTATAGTTATAGCAAAAGTTGTTTTTGTTATTGAAATAGTAAAGTTTTTTTTTAATTTTTAAAAGCACCTATCATTAAATTGTGAGTATAAATTTTAAAGATACTTGATGTTTGTAGAGCAATAAAGAAGAGTTCAAGACTTATATAAATGTTATTTATAATTAAGAGTAAAATTGATAAAAATAAAGAATCAATAATTATAATGTATATTTTAAATAAGAAAAAAAATATTAACTTATCAATAATACATCTTTATTAATCGATAACATTTAATAATGATATAAATAAAAACTATATTTAAAATTATTTTAATTTTTTAATATATATATATATATATGTTTTAATTTTTTAAAATTTTTCCTTTTAATTAATAAATATGTTATTTTTATTATTTTTACTGTTAAATAAAAATATCTATTATATTAAGTCTTTTATTTTATTTTAATTAAATATTAATGTTAAAATAGTTTAACGTAGAAGTATTTTTAAAATGGAATATTTGTGATGATATTAATAAAAAATAGTTTTGATAGGGTTATTATTTTAAATTACTCAGAAATTATTAATCTTATTTGATTTAAAAATATTAATTCTTTAATACTTGTTATCCTTAATTTAACCCTATTACTTGACATTTCCATATTTAAAATCGAGCACTACTTAAGTCGTAGAACTAGTAGAGTAGGATTCAATTTCAAAACAACAAAACTCAATTTTAATTTTAGATTTTTATCTTTTATCGGTTTATAACGGTCATAAATTACAACGGATCTTTTGGATTCCGTCCGCTCCAGCAGTCAATTAGCCATCCATGTATTATGAAAACGCGGGCCCACTTGCAATTTAATCAAATAAAAATAATAGTATATTTTCATTTGATTAGATAATTTATTTATATTTTAAATCAAGCGATTTTCCATATGTTGTCTCACATACAAGCTTCACAGTTCACTCTCTGTCTCTTCCAGCTCTCTCTATCACCTGTAGTTTATTATATGAATAAATAAAATTGCACGTTCAAGTACTCTCCCTAAGAATCATCGTCACCATTGTTATCATAATCTCTATTCTGTATCTCATACTCATTTCTCTGTTTTTTCATAAGCACTTATTTCAAACCCCGCTTTTCAACGGTAAGAGTTTTTTGTTTCGAATTTTCGTTCGATCATTTTCGATCAACGCTAAAATTTCAATCTATTTGTTTTTGTCATGTTTGAAGAGATGTGTTTCTTTCTTCTTCTTCTTCTTTTCTTTATGTTTCCGGTTTATGTTTGTTCTCTCCTTTTTCTTCATACCTCGTGTTGATCGTTCATTGTTTTCTCGGTTAATTGTGTTTTGAGAGTGAGAGTAGTTTAAATTTTTTTATCTTTGGTTTTGAATTTCAAAAATGGAGTTAGAGTGGTTTAGGGTACTGGTTTGACTCGTCGAGTTCAAATTTAAATCTTGAGTCGGTCAAAAAAAAAATTGAATTTAGAAGAGCTATTGGAGCTTTATGATGTTTTCGTTTTCATTTTTAATTCTAATCAGTAAAGTTTAATTGAAAGTTGAATTACATTTGAAATATTACTTTTTCCCTTTCAAAGAGGAACTTGTTTAAATTCTTGCATATATGTATCAAATTATGATTGGGAATTTTATTGGTTTTAGGTTTGATAAAGAAAGTTCTGAGATTAGAAAGAAGATAAGACTATGGATTCCTCACAGTCCCAGCTGAGAAGAGGAGGATTGGTATTACTATCGCCATCCCAGACCCCAAGGTCTAGTGATAAGTCCATTAGAGATCTACGATCTGGGGATTCAAATTCGAGTAGCAGGCACGATAAAGAAAAGGGTGTCAATGTGCAGGTCATTGTACGTTGTAGGTGAGTTGGAGTTCAAGTTGGGTGAGATAAGAGTACAAGGGTTTTTTTGCTTGTGCTTCATACAAGGGTTTAAGAGGGAAGTGGTTTTAGAAAGGAAAAAAAGAAGCTATTTTCAAACAAGCACAAAATGTGCTTTTTGAGCTTGAAAGTGTTAGAAAGTACTTTACAATGTCAAAGAAGCAAAAACAAATAGACCCTAAGAGTTGATGTAGAAGCGCTTTTAATAGTAAAAGACACTTAGAATTAAAATATATATATATATATATATTTGCAATAACTGTTTTCAGCCTCGGAAAACGCATTTTATACTCCCGGAACAAAAGGTGCCTTCTTCTAGAATAACTGAAACCACTTTTAATAAATGCACAAACAGCATACCCTAAGACCAGCTCGAGTTTATTTGATCTGTGATTCGCTGACTTGGTGTTTTATGTAGGCCTTTGAGTGAGGATGAATTCAGAATACATACCCCTGTGGTGATTACCTGTAATGAGAGCAGAAGGGAAATTTCTGCCGTTCAGAATATAGCTAACAAGCAAATTGACAGAACCTTTGGATTTGACAAGGTATTTTTAAAAGATTTTATTCATTTACTTTCAGGCTCTCTTATTTTCTGTTTGGTTAGCAAGTAAGGGCCTGCATAAAGATGGTTGGAGCATGCGATTTCAGTCCCTCTTGGCAGAAAGAATAATTAGGTTTTCTTGAGCTTTCTTGCAAAGAAAACTAGAGTTTTGCTATCTTATATTGTATGCCATTGTTTGTCCTGTACAACTTCTGATAAAACTGAACCATATGGTCTAGGTCTTCGGTCCTGTATCTCAACAAAAGGAATTGTATGACCACGTTGTATCTCCTATAGTAAATGAAGTACTTGAGGGCTACAACTGCACTATTTTTGCTTATGGTCAGACAGGAACAGGAAAAACTTACACAATGGAAGGCGGAGCAAGAAAAAAGGTTCCACTTTTTGTCAAATTAATGACTTTTCCTTGTAACATTTGCAGCATTCTGCTGGCATTATAATTTTTTCCCAATTCCCCAGGAATTGTAGGATAGATCGTAGACTCATGGGAACTATTCTTTTTGGTTTTCGCATTTTCTTGTTTTTTATAGAATGGAGAGTTTCCCAGTGATGCGGGTGTTATCCCTAGAGCAGTTAAGCAAATATTTGATATATTGGAAGCCCAGAGTGCTGAGTACAACATGAAAGTTACATTTCTAGAGTTGTACAATGAGGAGATTACAGATCTCTTGACCTCAGAGGAAACTACTAAGTTTATAGATGACAAAGCTAAAAAACCCATAGCTCTTATGGAGGATGGAAAGGGGGGTGTTTTTGTTAGAGGGTTGGAAGAAGAGATAGTCAGCACTGCAAATGAAATTTACAAAATTTTGGAGAAAGGTTCTGCAAAAAGGCGTACAGCTGAGACTCTCCTTAACAAACAAAGTAGTCGTTCTCACTCAATATTTTCAATCACAATTCACATCAAAGAATTTACGCCAGAGGGTGAAGAGATGATCAAATGTGGAAAGCTGAATCTGGTGGACCTTGCTGGTTCTGAAAACATTTCACGTTCTGGTGCCAGAGAGGTGCACACTTATTAACTGTTTTCTTCCTGAAATAATTTCAATACACATTGTATCAACTGTGTCCAAAGGAGGGTTTTTCTTAGACCAAACATAATTGGAAAGTTCAACTCCTGCATTCGGTTGATAAAATGCTTGTAATTGCAGGGAAGAGCAAGGGAAGCTGGGGAGATAAATAAAAGCTTACTTACCCTTGGCCGTGTTATTAATGCACTGGTTGAGCACTCTGGCCATGTTCCTTACAGGTATGTATGATGATTTTCTTATTTGAGGTCTTGACAGAAGTTTAATAACTATGTTTTCGGACTCCATCAGGGATAGCAAACTAACAAGATTGCTAAGAGATTCATTGGGAGGAAAAACAAAAACATGTATAATTGCCACGATATCCCCCTCCATCCATTGTCTGGACGAAACCCTCAGCACCCTTGATTATGCTCACCGTGCTAAAAACATAAAGAACAAACCAGAGGTCAGTAATCTGTCAGATAGTGTATATTCATTCTCTTTATTTCTGTAGAATATCCACTCTCCTGCATGAAAGAAGATTTTTTTTCCTTGTGCCCTCACTCTCTGCTTCTAATTACCGTTCAGGTCAATCAGAAGATGATGAAGTCTACCATGATAAAGGATTTGTATGCTGAAATTGACAAGCTCAAGCAAGGTCCTTACTGCTTACACTATATGCTCTCTCTCCTCCCTGCCTTCCCATCTTATTCATAAAAAGGAAATTTTGTTGTCACATCTGTTGAAAGATTTGAGATCTCTCTTTTGTTTCATTAGAAGTGTATGCTGCAAGAGAGAAGAATGGAATCTATATTCCCCGAGATCGTTATCTTCAGGACGAGGCAGAGAAGAAGGTCCAATTTTTTACCCTATTAGTTTCATTACCCATTGTTATTTCAATTATTCATTTATTTTTTTCATTCACCTCAGGCAATGACTGAAAAGATAGAGAAAATGGAACTTGATTCCGACTCCAAAGACAAGGTATCCCATTAAGATTCTGTTTTACTCCAAAGACAAGAGTCCCATCCAGGTTCCTGTGTCAAAATTAATATTAGTTTAAGCTCTTTGCTTTAACATGAGCAGCAAATAATGGAGCTTCAAGAACTTAACAATGCTCAGCATCTCTTGACCACAGAACTAAGTCAGAAACTTGAAAAAACTGAGGTACCATATATTTGACTCATAAATTGCTTTACATTCCATTGGTCAGTGAACTTAATACAAATGCTGGCTATACTTCCAAATTGCATCACTCATAAATTTATGGCATTATGTCTCAGGAAAAGCTTAAGGGAGTTGAACAAGTTCTGTTTGATCTTGAGGAGAAACATCGACAGGCAAACACAACAATTAAAGAGAAAGAATTTTTGATATCTTATCTATTGAAATCTGGTGAGCTAAAATTCTTGTGTTTCAGTAACCTCTCTTGTTATCTGCTCTGCTGATTGTAATGTGAATTGCTTCATGCAAATTATAACGGCTACTTATTGGCTCTACATTAATTGTGGGGAATTTCGTATGTGGTACATGTCCTACGCTTGCATATTATTTAATTACTTTTTATCTATCATGGTTAATTTCCAGAAAAAGCACTTGTTGAGCGTGCATTTGAGCTTCGAGCAGAACTAGATAATGCTGCATCAGATGTGTCTGATTTATTTGCCAAAATTGGTTCGTATATTTAAGCTCAATCTCATATTTCTTCTGCAGCATCTTTTTCGAAGCTGCTGATAGTTTTGACTGTTTGTTTTCTACAGAGCACCAGACCAAAATTGAGGATGGAAATAGAATTCTTGTCCAGCAGTTCCAGTCCCAGTTAACTCAACAGCTTGAAGTCCTCCATAAGACCGTGGCAATTTCTGTCTCTCAACAAGAGCAGCAATTGAAAAATATGGAAGAAGATATGCAGTCTTTTGTATCAACCAAGATAGAAGTAAGAGATGCTAATTATTTTATTGAAGTATAATTTATTTACTAGACTCATCATAATTATTGGTTTGAACTTGAAGGCTACTGAAGAGCTACGTGGAAGACTTGGAAACTTGAGAAGTATGTATGGTACTGATATTAGGGCTTTGGATGATATTGCTGGAGAGCTTGACGGAAATTCTCAGTCAACATTTCTCAATCTAAATTCTGAAATTTCTAAGCATTTTTCTTCAGTTGAGGATGTAAGTATTTCTTCCCCCTCCCCCCTCCAATCAATCTCTACTCTTGTTAACTTTATCTATTTGTTTCAGTTCTTTAAAATAATTGCTTCAGAAGCTGATGCCTTATTTGACGATATTCAAAGTAACCTTCACATGCAAGAAGAAAAGCTCTTTGCATATGCACAACAACAACGTGAGGTTTGTAACTGGTTATAGTCTGCATATGAAGTTGTCATTATTCAAGTGATTTGCAGACTCTGACTGCTTTGTGAAAAACTGCTCATCTTTTTGCACCAGGCACATACAAGAGCAGTAGAAACTTCTCGTTCTGTTTCTAAAATTACCGTCGACTTCCTCAAAACTCTAGATTTGCATGCATGCAACCTCACCAATATTGTACAAGAAGCTCAAACTGTGAATGATCAGAAGTTGTCAGAATTTGAAATGAAGTTTAAGGTGCGCTTTGCTTGAACTTCTTAAACTGGGATCATAATAAATGTATTTCCCTAAAGTTAAATTCGTTTTTGTTGTACTCTTTGTAGGAATGTGCAGTCAGTGAAGAAAGACAGTTGTTAGCAAAAGTGGCTGAACTGCTGGCTAGTTCAAGTTCTAGGAAGAATAAACTGGTATCTATTTTTCCATTTCTTAGAGTCAAATTGCTAAATTTTCTCCTCACATTCTCATGCCTTTTGTAACTTTCATGATCTAGAAATACTAACATTGTGCACTAACCTTTTGCTTCTCTATTTAGGTCCAACTAGCTGTAGATGATCTTCGTGAGAGTGCAACAAGTAGAACCAACAAGTTGAAAGAACAGATGTCAACCATGAAAGAATCTACTTCTTCTATAAAGGTTAAGTGGGAAGTCCACATGGAAAAAACTGAGTCAAACTACCTGGAAGATACCACAGGTGTGGAAAGTGGAAAGAAAGACTTGGAGGAAGTTGTTCGAAATTGGTATGAAACTTCACTACTGTTTGAAATTGGTATGAAATTGGCCTATTTCCTTAACTCAAACAAAACTTGCAGTTTGAAGAACACAAAAACAGGTTCAAAACAATGGAAAAATGCTCAAGAATTCTTGCTTGCTCTGGAAAAAAGCAATGTCGCTTCAGTGGATTCCATTGTCAGGTAAAACACTACTTCCTGGCTATTTTTTTTCCCAACTGAAAAATGAAAATTACTCATCTTCTTTTTCCCCTTGGTAGGCGAGGAATGGAAGCCAATCAAGTCCTATGTGCCAGGTTCTCTAGTGCTCTGTCAACTGCACTTGAAAATGCAGATGTTTCAAACAAGGATCTTCTTTCTTCTGTTGACAGTTAGTAACTATTTTCTCATGCATACTTTGTGTCAATTGCCTAGGTATTTTTGTCCCATGAAATAAATTTATGCCAAATGATGAAAACTTGCAGATTCATGGCAACTTGACCGCAATGCATGTGAGAATCTAAATTCAATGATCAGACCTTGCCATGGTGATCTGAGAGAATTGAAGACCGGTCACCACCACAAGATTGTAAACATTTCTGAAAATGCACAAAAATGCCTTCTGAACGAATACATGGTAAGAGCATTTATAAACGTACTTATGGATTTGTTTTCACATATGTAAATATGTGCATGGACAAGCGATTCTGGGACATTGTTGGTCCAAAATCCAAAAATGCTTAATTTTTTGTACGAACTGATATTTATATTTCTACTACATCTTAACATTATCTTTCTTGATACTCAGTTTTTCCTAAGGATTTCCAACATTGTTCATGATCAGGTGGATGAACCATCTTGTTCCACGCCAAAAAAGAGACCATTCAACATACCCAGTGTTGTGTCTATAGAAGATCTAAGAACCCCTGCTTTTGAGGAATTGTTGACGTCTTTTTGGGATTCAAAATCTGTTAAGCAAGCAAATGGAGATGTTAAGCACATTGCAGGAGCTTTTGAGGCTGCCCAATCAGCAAGAGATTCTAGAGCGCCTCTCACTGCTATTAACTGAGAGGAACAGATGAGTGTAGTGATAGTATGTACATAGTATATGGTTCAAAATATGTTCGTCTGTTGGTTGTTACTTATTCATTTTTTTGAAAAAGGAAATTAGAGAAATATATTAATGAACTTCCACTTTGAAGTTCCTGCTTTATAGAGTTTAGATTAGTGAAGGGTTTTTTATGGTATTCAATGCTTGTTACATTCATGTCCTCATTGATACTGGCATTTATGTCGTCATACATGTGGAGGAAACATTGTATGTCTGGACTTCAGAAGCTCATTTTACCTTGATTTTCAGGATTATTTTTTACGCTTTTTGGGTGACGGCTGACCATGACTTTGCATTCTCCCACTCAAACTTGAACTAACAAAACTATGCCAAATACCTTGTTGACTTGCTTAAACATGCTTCAAAGAAGTGTTTAATGTGTATGGGTTATATTTTTTAAGATATTGCCGAGTGAGGACTCGATCGAGGGATAGAATAATTATGAAACTCTCTTTTAGGGTTTATTTATTACACCGTTTACATCAAAACATTGATTTGAAAATAGGAAGTTATGAGCCAGATAGAAGCTACATACTTTTTACAAAATAGGAAGTTATGAGCCAGATAGAAGGCACCCAAATCGGAAGTAGAAAACTAGAGATAACTGATCCAAAAAGCCTAAAAAAGAACAAAATATTAGACTTGAAAATAAGATACAGTAACAAATATGTTTTTCACACCAAGTTGATGTATACTATAACACAATCTAATTGACTTCATGTTAATAAATAGTATCACGATGACTTTATCATTCTAGGTTCCCAACTTTACACCTAAATAAAATAGAGTAAAAAAACCATCCATTGATATAATGATTTATGTTTGGGGGAGTAATCATTTGTCACAATTTTGCCCTTCAATAGATATTTGATTCACTCATCGAATCTTCGAATATTGTTTTGATTTAAGACTGAATTTGCAACTTCACATAATTTGTTGTAAATGATTATTTGATTGGGCCCATTTTCAGTCATAGTCGTACAAAAAAGAGTTATTCAACCAAGAATTAAATTCTAATTTCTGAACGACATTATGGGTTCAGATCAAACCATTGCCATCTACACAACTTGCAACGTTGGCAAAACTAGAAAAAAAAAACCCATGCTCCTTTTTATTTTGATTCTTTTAATCCCCTTTTTTTCAACAATTTTGTAGACTCATATTTTCAGTCATAGTCGTACAAAAAAGAGTTATTCAACCAAGAATTAAATTCTAATTTCTGAACGACATTATGGGTTCAGATACCATTGCCATCTACACAACTTGCAACGTTGGCAAAACTAGAAAAAAAATCCCATGCTCCTTTTTATTTTGATTCTTTTAATACCCTTTTTTTCAACAATTTTGTAGACTCATGACAATTTTACAGAATGGAACTATAATCTTCAATAAACTGAACCATAAAAGAGTATTAATATACATTTTGTTTATAAAAAGTTACACAAGTGATACATCCTAATTTCCTTATATTAAGAAAATGTACGAATAAGTTTAATTTCTTGCACATGATTAATAAAAGAAAAATGTTATCATTTAATAAAATAAGAAATATTAAGAACACACAAATTAACATATACTTTTATACCTATATCACTTATATATACATGTCAGAATTATCTTTAACAAAATGAATTTAAATAATTCTACCACATAAAACCATACAAGTAATGTAGGTGTAAATTTGTAGCAATTGTTGGGATTTTTTTTATAGGCAATAAAAATGACTTTTAAATCCATCTTAGTTTCCTACACATGCAAATTGAACGTATGTACACATTTTAAAAAATGAGAGACTAATGGAGTCCTACCATAAAAAAACAAGGAGACTAATGTATACCACTTTTCAAACGTTCTCGACATTAATAATTAAGGAATACAAAATGTTAAATATTTATGTGTGTATGATGTAAGTGTTGGATCTGAATTAAGATCTTATATTCTTCATTTCCAAATAGAATCAATTTACATCTCTACATATACCGAACCTTGAATATTACTACAAACACTAGCTCAGGAAAATTCGACTAGAACAGATTAAGCTGGACAGCCTGCAAAACACATTGTTTTACTTTGTAAGAACTCTGCACGTAATCAGTGCAGCAAAAACAACAAAGCAAGCAAGTAAGATGGCAATAATACGACAATATAGTAATCTTCTTCCATCGAAGTTAACTCACAAAGAAGATATAACAAATGTATTTGAAAAAACATTTGATCAAAAGCTCTCATTTTGAACAGAAACTAGTGAATCCAAAGTATTTCCAAAGGGAGGATAAGGTAAAAGTTGACTGAAAAAAGAACAAAAAAACAAGGAAAGAGGATGATAGGCATGGATTTTTCCAACTCCGTAACATCTGCAGATCACTTGTCCCCAACACTCTAGATTGTGAGTGGTGTGTGGAAAGACATGAACAACAGACATTACTAGCAGATGATTGTTCGTGCAAAACCAAAAAATGTCCCGTCACTGAATGTCATCTAACTTCTGACCAACTGATATGCAACCACATCCAACAACAAATTGACAATAATAAGGGAAGTCCAAAAATAGATTATAGATCGGCCCATGTATGCAAGCAGAAAGTAAAGATCAGCCCATGTATGCATGCAGAAAGTAAAGATCAGCCCATGTATGCATGCAGAAAGTAAAGATCAGCCCATGTATGCATGCAGAAAGTAAAGCTCTTACAAACTAGAAATCTAAACAGACTATATCCTTCAAGAGATTGCAGAATGCAACAGAATCTACCTTAAAGACTTCTAGTTCCTCATGATAAGCTTGCACTTATGAGCCCCACGTCCTTTCTCTACCAAATGCTTCATCATCAAAATCTTCATTTGTCGAATTTTCCTGGCATAACATTTTGTCATCATGTGCAGAATTTAAGGCAAGAGAATTCAAAACAGCAGGATGATCATGCATTTGCTCCCATTCAAACCCTTGGTTACCGTCATCATCCACATCTTGTCTTGCATCATCACACCCCAGTTCCGCCCCCTTCTCATCATCAGCACATGATGGCTCCACATTGAGATCAGAACACAAACCATGCTCCCCGTTCCCCTGATAAGAAACCATTACTATACCCTGATCAGCCTGTTCTGGAGTATCTTTTTTCTGCCTCTTCCATTTTTTTGTAGAGGAAGTACCATCATCCTCAAAATCTTCCTCTTCTCTTTCTCTATGTAAATAAACCCATAACTTCCTTTCCCCATCAAACTGAACACAAGGATCGCGTTCATAATGCAAACGGTCCAGGGCTCCACTGACAACTTGATTAACTTGAGCATCAGAAACATCCTCGACAACATACTGAGAATCTCTAATCAAAGTACAAACATCCACTCTTGTACCAATACTTCCAGGCAATCTGGAAGCTGCATCTCGTACGAGACAAAGTATTGTAACATGTGGTGGTCGATCACGTTTCAGCATGAAGTGGTCTCGGGCTTTTGATGTTGGCTTACCACCACACCGTCTCAAGGGAGCAACAATGGATTTCTTACCATCAGCTGCTGTGTAAGAGAAGGCCCTGTCAGGAATTGAATACCTAAGAAACTCCTCTTTGCGGAAATAAGCTCTTACTTCTTCAGAGCTTGGACTAATGGTGTTGAGACTCTTTTGAGCTCTAAGATCCCTGAACCTTTCTTTCTCATCCAGGTTGAGTTGCATCAGTTCCAAAGGAGGTGCAGGAAGACTTCCTATCTGTTGAAGAGTCTCTTGCCCATTTTTCAGCCAATTAGCAAATGAATCAACCACCTTGACAAGCATTTTGTGAGGAAGACCCCAAGCTTCAGATGATGCAACCTCCTCAATGGCCTCACGATCAGATGAACTATTAGAAATTGGACCTAGCCATGACCAACTTTTTGTGGATTTTTCATACACTGCAAGTGCCTTCCAGCCCTTTGCCCCTAAAGGCGCCGTTTTCGATGAAAATAGCTTCAGAACTCCCCTCACCAAGTCCTGAAGTGGTTCTTGAGTCTCAAGAATGGAAGGATCTAAAGGTTTAGATCTCAAGCAGTTCACAATTTCCTGAATAGTTAGAGAAGGAACACTTACTCCCCCAGAAAGATGTGAATTACTGGCCACAAGCTTCTCACCGAGGGAAACATCGTTGACGCCATCTTGCTTTTTCTTTTGCTCATCCAATAGCTTGCCAACCTCTAAAGTATCATCCGGAAGTATAGTTATCAATGCCAAACGAACTGCAGAAAGAAGATGCATAATAGAAAATGAAAATCCTGTAAGAACAGTAGGTGTTATCAAAGTAAAAGACTTTTTCTGAGGCTTAGTTTCCAGCTCCATGTCTGCTATAGCTTTCTCTGGAGGAGGTGGCTCCAAAGGTTCAATATCAGGAGTTCTCATGTCAGCTTCCAGTTTCCTCTTTGCCTTCTTCTTTGAGGCATTGGAATCATCAATTTGCCGCAGATGGTTAGATTTCAAGTTATTATCTTCACATGTTTTTTCCAGGTCTGTCACATTCTCCTTAAATTTCCGCTTCCTAGTGGTCGCGGTCACGTTACATCCTAATAATGAAGCATCCGATCTTTCATGACTGTCACCTGCATATGGTTCAATATTCTGATCTTTCTTCCCAAATCTACCCTGCCTGTTATCGTGTACCCGAAACCAAGAAGGAAGAGAATCATCTTGCTCATCAGCAATATAATCCTGCAACTGATGCAATCTTGGAACAGAATGCTTGCGAGAAACATCCGTATTTTGCTTTACATAAGCAGGATAGGCCTTAACTGAGGTTCTGTGTGACGTCTCAAGAGGTTCCCCAGACATACGATCATTCTTGCCCAGTTTGTAAGCATGATCATCCTCAAGGTCATCATCATCAGTGTTGTCATTCTCAAGTTTAACCGGGCCCAAGAAGTATCCATCTTCCAAAACTCTGGATGATTCCAGCAATGTACTACTGTCTCGCATCTTACCTTTCTGTTTCTGTTTCAAGTCATGATGGATGCCTATCCTTTTAGAGGAATATGGAACTCCATCAAGGATTAGTGCATTCCCCCTTGAATCTTTCTTCACAAAATTGGCTTTCTTAGCACCCTGCCAAGACATATATGAAGCAAGGGGAGGTTCCTTAACACCACTGGGATAAGCCATCTTTCTCCTCAGCAAAGGGTTGCTTTCTTCACCATTGTCAGAATGCTCAGATGAGTCTGACTCTATTTCTTTATTTTTGTTGAACAGCTTATTTCCTCTCACTGTTGTCCTATCAGGTCCATCATTCGGTAAAATATTTCCTCTGATCTTGCCTTCAAATCTATCACTTATCTGTGGGGAGGAAGCTCTATATGACTTGTAATTCGGTTCAGGAGAATCCCTCTCTGTCTTCAATTTCTTGTTTCTGATTTTCCAAGCATGAGATCGATAGGGTGAATCCATGGAGAAAGCTTCCCCATCAATATTATTATGCCAAAATAAATCAGCGTGATCAGCTGACTCCAGTTTGTTTCTTCTCTGCACATGCTGCAAATGCCTGCTTTTCAAAGATTTTGTCTGATTCCCAGCTTCAAATTGCGAAACATTTTCAAGATACATGGCCTTTTGGGGAAAATCGTACACAGCTCCCACAATAGGAGGCTTTGCAGTAAGAACTTTCGCCACTGACAAAAGGTTTCCATTCCTTTTCCTACTACCATAGACATGTAAATCAGCCTTTGAAGAAACGGGCAAGCTGCTTAAACTATCAGAAGTTAGATCATTGCCTCTCAAAAGTTCATGATTTCTTCCCCGTTTAAAAATCCTAGAGTTATCCATCGTTCTGATCCGATCATGCTGGAGAGCAGGTTCATATGTTTTTTCGACACCGTTACCACTTCTCATTTGATCCCTCATTCTGTGGACTGCCCCAGATTCATATCCTGCTGTCTTATTAGGTCGAGAAAATAAACCTGCACCGTATGAGCTAGATTTCATCTCTAAACCCTGGCAAACAGAAGAATTATGACCAAGGTACTCTGCTGTAGCAGGAGGATTGGATCCACCCATCTTCAGTGTACCATTTGGATTCTGCTTTCCATACTTTGCTGATTCCAACGCCAACGAACGCCTATGTGAGGAAAAATTTAAATTTGAATCAACCGAGTATGGAGAGCAACCCATCTTCTGTGCAATTTTCCTATCTTTAAATCTGCTGCCACGTACCCCTTCGGAAGACTCTCTTTCTGATGAATCAGTCATCATATCTTCCATCTTTTCATACATCAAACTCCTTTGGCTTTTCATAATATTCAACAAGTGTAATTTCTCATCAATATTGTACCCCTTACAATTTAACCAAGCATCTCTAGCCTGACAGAAATGACTAACCATATGATTCTGATACTTCCTTAAGAGATGGTAGTGCTTCCTTTTATGAAAGAAATCTAATCCCTCCCGGTACAAGGCAACTCTTGGCTCATACAGACCTCCTTTCAACATTTCATACAACTTTGTGATTGGGCTCCCAAAATGGAAGTTATCACCAGTTAAGAGACCTTTCAAAGTGATCATATACGTCTCTTGGTCCATGTCAGGCAAATACTTAGCGAGGCTGAACCGTTCCTCATCAGTCAATAATTCGTTCCAAACATCCACATATAAAATATCTTCAAGCCCTGAAAGATCATAAAGCTCAAAAGGAATGCTACAAGTCTTGTTCCCAACTTGGCAAAATTCTACACCAGTCTCTCCCAATTCCAACAAATCAAAGTCATCAGACCCCGCACCTGAATCAGCATCATCAAGCTCATCATAATCATCAGATTCAATAGTAGAACTATGCTGTTTAAACTCATCTCCATCAGAATCAAACCTCGTTACCTTAAAGTTATTCTTCTCAATCGCCATGAATCATAACACACAAATGACCCTCAACCAAACAAATAAAACCTCAATTGTACCATCCACACCACCTTAAGCTCACCAAAATCCGTACTTTCCAAGCATTACTGAACCAACCAAAACAAATCCCTAATGGCAAAGAAAAATCCAAAAATCAAAATTCTCCATAACAAATCGATACTGACACAAAAAGAAACATAAAATAACCAACATTTAAAACAACCACGTAGTAAATACTGCAAAGATTAAAACTAAAAAAAACCACAATGTTAATTCAAAAGTACCTCATTCACCACAAAACAAAAGTTCCAACCATGAAACGACGAACAAAACGCGAAAGCAAAAGCAATACAAAATTTTAAAGTATTAGAGACCCAACGCAAATGGAGACAATTGTAACTTTGGTTGAATCTGAGAAACCCTAGAAGTTAGGGCAAGGCGGTTAATGCGATAAAAAATATATAGACGTGTGTGAGGGAAAGAGCAAGTCACAGGAGAGGTGATGGATGAAGAAGACAGTGGTGACGCGGATATGATTGAACCGTCTGATTTGGAGAAGAAGATGATTGGAGTGAAAAGACTAAAATGGGTAAATTTAGAGACAACGAATGAAAAAGAGAGAGCTTGTGAGCGGAGTAGAGAAAGAAGGACGAAAGATAGTGTGAAAGATGTTTGACGTTAGACAGAAAGAGAGAGAGAAGGTGACTCTGTGAGAGTGAGTGAAGGTGGAGACCGTTGTGAGTCGTAGTATGAATGGGTCAGCCTAGGATGATATTACTGGGCCGGTTTATGTGAGTCACTGTCTGCAAAGATCGGTTCTATTATCAAAATTGTTAAATCAACACACATTTTTAATAAGAAAATCCACATTTAAGTAAGTTCACATAAAATTAAAATATATATTATTTTTTTCTTTCAAGCACTATAACACAACTTATTTTTAGCTAACATATAAAGCTATCATTCAAAAAATGCAAACCACTATAAACCTTCACAACCACTGTAACAAGAAAAATACTTCAAAAAAAAAAACAAAGGTGTGATTTAAATACAGAGAAAAATCTAACTTGTTGTAATTTTATTATACTATACTTATATATTGTTAAATAGTTATAAAAATAAAGATTTATTTTCTAAATACTTTTAATGGTTGAAATCGAGTTAAGCAGGTCTAAAAGTTTATATGGATCAAATGTATGTTATAAACTACTAGTTAAAGACATAGTATTTTACGTGTAAATTGTTATATTTTTTGTATGATTTATATAAAATAAAATGACAATTAATAAAATAATAAAAAATTAATCATATATTTTTTAAATAGAGATGTAAAAATTCCTTAACCAAAAGTAATACGGTAAATTTGTGCATACATTTTTTTAAAATAAGTTGAAAAAAAGGTTATTTAAAAAAAGTAGGTATTAGAAAAGTAATTTTCTTAATATTATAAAAAAATTAATTAATGTGCTTAATTTTTTTAAAAACTTAAAATAAAATATAAATGGTAAGATATGTCACATGTAATTATTTAAAGTATAAAGATATTTTTATCTAATATTTATTTAAAATAGGGGAAAAAAATAAAAAAAATACTCTCGAGGTTTTCAATATCTTCAGAAATACCCTTAACATTTAAAAAAAACTATAATACTCCTACGGTTTAAGGTATCTTTAAAAATACCCTTATTATTTAACAGAATCATCAAAAAACCATGAAAAATCACATTAATATCTGAAAAAGTCTTTTCTATCTCTACCTATATAGTTTTTTGAATATTGTCGTTGAGAATATTATCACAAATAATCTTGAGGTTTTGTTTTTCTTCAAAAATATCTATACTATAATAATTAATTTAACTTTATCAAAAATACCCTTGTTATAATAATTAAATTAATTTCATCAAAAATACCTTTGTTACAATAATTAATTTAATTTCATCAAAAATACCTCTACTACAATATTTTATATCGTGTTATTGAGAAGCATGAGTATTTTTGATGAAGATAAATTAAATATTGTAGTAGGGGCATTTTTGATGAAGTTAAATTAATTATTATAGTAGGGGTATTTTTGATAAAGTTAAATTAATTATTATAGTAGAGGTATTTTTGAAGAAAAACAAAACATCAAGGGTATTTGCGACAATATTCAAAAAGCTATTTAGGTAGGGATAGAAAAGAATTTTTTTGATATTGATGTAATTTTTCACAATTTTTTATGCTTCTGTTAAATAATAAGGACATTTTTGAAGATACCTTAAACCTAAGGGGTATTGTAATTTTTTTTAAACATTAAAGGTATTTTTGAAGATATTGAAAACCTCGGGAGTATTTTTGATTTTTTTTTCATGGAAGTGATATATGTATAAGAGTGAAATTATCGTTTTATCTCTAATGTTAAACGAAGATATAACGTTCGTGGACATTTTTGATATTAAATAAAACTCATGAGTAATTTTAAAGAAACACAAAACCTTAGGGATATTTGCGATAATAATCCAAAATAGGTGCATAAACATGTGTGTTCCATATAATTCATTAAAATATTAAAAATAATTACTATATTAATTTTAATTTAATTAAAATTATAGTATTATTATTATTTAAAAGATTTAACGCACATCTAACATTTTAAATAATTTTTAAGATAATTTTTAATATTTTAAACATTATCAATTTATTATTTAATTAATAAATAAAGATATATATGCATGTATTAAAAAATAATATTTTATTACATAATTGATTAAAAAAATAAGAATCATAATAAATTATGCAATAATTAAGACATTAAAGATAATAGTCATTATATTTTAAATTTTATAAAGCATGATTTAGACTTTTAAATATTATATAAATATAATATAGAATGAAATTATTCAAGAAAATAAATTACAATTAAATTTTTTATAAAATAATATAGCAAATAAAAACAATATATATAATATAAAAAAATTATTTATATCAAATTGTTACTCACAATAATTAGTTAAAAAAGAGATTCAATTATATTATTAAATTATTAGAAGTCAATCAATTATTATTAAGCAACAATTTAATGTTAATCAAAGTCTAAAGCATTATTACATGTAAATAAATTTGATGCAAAATTTTAGCTCAATAATAAAATAAATAAATAAAAGACAAAAAAAGAAATTAATGTACCAATAAAACAACATTGTACTTACTACGTACTCTATTATTAGACAAGTAACAAAATTTCTCAACAAAAAACTCCTCTCTTTTAACCCAGTTTGACCCATTCAGATCTTTCTCTATCCTCAACAAACTAGGCCTTTAATTTTCTCTGAAAATATCTTCTACCCAGATCACCAACCTTTAATTCTAATGAATCAAGAAGACAAGTTTGCTGATATATGAATTAAAATTCATATGGTGACAATGAAGTTATCAGAATACAATGTAACAGAGGAGTCAAAGAAGTGGATGTTATTAGAAAGCATGGAAATTACTGCAATTGATGAATTAGAAGACGTGCCTATGAATGATCAACCAAATAAAGATATATTAGTAACCAACCAAATTACTTTCAATGATCTGAATAAGCCTTCAACACCAAGAATGGAAAGACCAATTTCAAGAGCTTATAAAGGGATTAAAAGCTTGAGGTTTCTTGATAAGATCACTACAGGTAATGAAGCTGATGCTTGGAAATATGTTGAGAAGCGCTTTTATCAAAATGCTAATGATGAGAGGATCAATAGGGACAAATTTGGAACTTCCATTGGTAATTAATAATCCGGTAAACGTTTATTTATTTAGTTACTAATGTTATGTAAATACTTTTAATGTTTTTTTTATTTTAACTAATTATTTTTTTTATTTAAATTTCTTTCCATACGTTATTTTGATAAAAAATTGATTAATTTGATTGAAATATTTAAATCATTTACATAGTATATAAGATAATGGAATTATTACTTCAAGTATCATACAATTGATTTAAATTTTTAGATCAAATTAATAATTATTTTTGTCAAAATAATTGTTCGAAAGATATTTCAATAATAAAAATAGTTTATTATTGAAAAAAATAATATTAAATATAATAAATTAAATTTTTTTATGTAATTAACTGCATAAGTTAAAAGGAAAATTTGACAGTAATGATATTTTTTATTTTTATTTTTATTATTTTTTGTTTTTGTGTTTTGCATTTCAAATGTTGTATAGAGTTGAAGAGTTAAAAAAAATTTGGTGTTTTGATAGGTATGGGAGGGGAGTCAAAAGATTTTGCAGTAAAACTGTTTGATGCATTGGCTAGGAGAAGAAAGTTGGTTACTGAAAATGGGATAAGTTTGGAAGAATTAAGGTTTTTTTTGGGAAGACATGACTCATGAAGATATTGAATCTCGGCTTCAGATTTTCTTTGACATGTAATGATGTCTCATTCTTATCCTTCAATGATTTATACTAACAAATGCTTATGTTGTAAGTGTTTTTTTTTCAAAAGTGCTTTTTGTCCTGAAATCACTTATGATAAATTATTTTCCGTTTGGTTTATAAGTATTTTGTTTTAATATTATAAACACTTTTATAGGATTTTAGAAGTAAACAAACCCTAAAACTAACTGAATTTATATGACATTAATTAGGTGTGATAAAAATGGAGATGGGAAGCTCTCTGAAGATGAGGTTAAAGAGGTGAGCAAAAGATAATAAAAGCTCTTCATTCTTTTGTTTTTCTCACTTTGTTCGATTTTTAACTATATATATTTTGATAATTCAATTGGCAAGATTGTGTTACGTTTGAAGTTTCAAGATTTAATTTCTTATCCCACATCTCATAAAATAGTTACTTATTAATATTTGAATTAACTGAACTTTAGTTTTAAATAATATATTACACACTTAGATACCTATTTATATTAAACATAATTCAAACTCATTTTTTAAATATACCCACTTAAAGCATATGTTATTGTAGTTAAAAGGTAACCGGCTAGTTTCTAACTATTTTCATTGAAAAGGTTATAGTTTTAAATGCCTCTACAAACAAGCTTGCAAAACTTAAACATCAAGAAGCCTTATATGTAAATTTGATCACGGAAAAGCTAACCCAGATCATCTTGGTTATATAAAGGTAAATAAATACTAATTATCAACTTTTTTATATCTTTCTTTATACTTTCACGTATGTTTATCACTTAAATTCTTTTCAATTCTAAATCTCAAAAGTATAACTTATTAACTTGTAAATAATATATATATATATATATATGTAAATATCTAATTTATATACCTTTAATATATACATAAATATACATTATGTATAGTATGTACATATAACACATATATACATGTTCCTTACACTGATACATTTAATTTGTAATAGATGTGGCAACTAGAAACTCTATTAAGAGAAATGGTGAGTGTAGAAGAAACAAGTACTTCACAAATTACAGCAAAAGCAGAAACTGTTGGGAAATAATGCAAATTCCCGATAAGCCAGATTTATGAGAAAGCAAGAATAGAAAAATAACACAAAATTTGATAACGGAGTTCGGCCAATCTTGCTTACGTCTCCGGACCTGCTGCAGATCTTTTTACTGAAAGGGGAGAAATTACACAAGGTGTTTACAACACTCACAACTCACAACCCAATTACACCCAAGAAAATTACTCTCAATTTTCTCTCACAAAAGCTTTTCTCTCTAAGCTTTTCTCTCAATTGGAATGAACACTTTGGATGGTTAATTCATTACAATTACACATCTATTTATAGGAAAATTCACTCCTTGAATTACTCCTTAAATTAATGGTTCCTTGAATTGCTCATAGAATTAAGCTCCATGTTTTACTCCTTGTTTTGTTTCATGTTTTGCTCCATGTTTTACTCCTTGTTTTGTTTCATGTTTTGCTCCTTAATTTAAGGATGTTTTGCTCCTTAAATTAAGGAGCTTTATAACAATAATATCTAACAATCTCCCACTTGAAGACTGATTTCAATCTGTCTTCACACCTCGATCAATGCAGCAGCTTTTCTAGTCTTTGTTACTCTAGCAGACCAACTGAAGTTGAGCACAACTTCAGTTTGTCAATAGTCACCACCTTTGTTAACATATCTGCTGGATTTTTGCTCCCTTGAATCTTCTCGGTATTAACACATCATCTTCCAATAGAGATCGATGAAGTGATAACGAAGTCCAATTTGCTTTGTTCTAGAATGAAGTGCTGAATTCTTCGCCAAGTGTATTGCACTTTGACTATCACTATGCAGAACCTTCTTCTCTTGTTTGAATCCCAACTCAGTTAACAAACCTTGAAGCCATATCATCTCTTTACTAGCTTCGATTCATCGCTACATACTCGGCCTACGTAGTGGATAGAGTGACAATTTTACGTATTTGTGACATCCAACTAACAAATTTGTAGTTCCAACAAGAATATATAACCCGGTGGTGCTTCTTCGGTGATCAACTTCAACTCCAAAGTCTGCATCTACGTATCCTTGTACTTTTAACTCTCCTTTACTAAAGTACAAAAACTTTTACGTGGTGCCTCGCAGATACCTCAAAATCCACTTGATCGCTTCCGATGAGTTTTCCCTGGATTTGACATAAATGCTAACAACTCCCACCGTACGGCCAATGTCCGGTCTCGCATGCACCATTGCGTACATCAAACTTCCAATGGTGAGTCATAAGGAACCTTAGCCATGAATTCTCTCTCTTCTTACGTACGAGGGGTGATCCTTGGATAGGCGAAAATGACTAGCCAAGGGTGTGCTAACCGGCTTGGCATTGCTCATGTTGAATCTATGCAAAACACGATTGATGTACTTCTGCCTGAGATAACTACAAGGATCCTTTCTTCTTATTTCTTGTGATTTGCATTCCAAGAATCTTTTTCTTTGGACCCAAGTCTTTCATGTCAAACTCCTTTGACAATTGATGCTTCAATCTTACGATATCATCCATATCCGAACCTCGCTACTAACATATCATCAACATAAAGTAGTAAAATGATATAACCGGACCTATATCTCTTGATGTAGCAACAATGGTCGACATTGCACTTCGAAACCTTCCTTGTGCGTGAAGCTATCAAACTTTACGTACCATTGTCTCGGGGCTTGTTTCGGTGCCATACAAACTCTTCTTAAGTCTGCACACCATGTTCTTCTTCCTCTTTCTCGAGAAACCTTTTGGGTGGTACATGTATATCTCTTCATCTAAATCTCCATGAAGGAATGCGGTCTTCACATCCAACTGTTCAAGATGAAGATCTTCAATGGCTACAATACTCAATACCGATCGATAGTATTGAGCTTCACAACAGAGCGAAAATTTCGGTGTAGTCAACTCCTTCCTTCGTTGAAACCGCTTTAACAACTAGGCGTGCTTTGTATCTCTTGGAACCATCGTACTTTCTTCTTTCACCCTAAGACACCCATTTGTTGTGAAGTGCCTTCTTTCCCATAGGTAACTCACTAGTTCCACGTATGCGGTTGGAGATGAGAGATTTCATTTCTTCTTTCATAGCAAGCTCCCACTTATTGGAATCTCGAGTCTGACAAGCTTCATCATAGCATTCAGGCTCCCCTCCATCAGTTAGCAACATATAGTTCATGTATCTCCTGTTGGGCATATGAGGTCGAGAAGACCTTCTCAATACAGGAGCTGGAGTAAGAGGTTGTGATGTGTCGGAATGTTGTGTACTACTCTGTCCAACAAGTTCCTCTGGTTGAGGACTTGTTACAATTGGTTCTGTTGCGAAACTATCTGGGACATCATCTGCATCTGCAAATACTGACTCATTCTGCTCTGATTCATTGGCGTCTATTTTATGCATGTCCTTATACATCACCCTTTCGTTGAAAATCACATCTCTGCTACGGATAACTTTCTTGTTTTCGTCATCCCAAATACGGTAGCCAAACTCATCCTCACCATAGCCGATGAATGTGCATTTCTTGGATTTGGGATCAAGCTTATTCCTACCTTGATCACTGATATGCACAAATGCTACACAGCCGAAAACTTTTAGATGTGATAGTTTCACCTCTTTTTCGCTCCATACCTCATCCGGTATTCTATGCTCCAATGGAACAGATGGGCCTCGGTTGATCAAGTAAGCTGCCGTGTTGGCTAGCTACGCCGTAAGCGCCGGTAGATCGACCGTATACGAATGCTTCGGCTCTTTCTCGTCAACGTTCGGTTCATACGCTCGCCTACACCATTGTGTTGAGGCGTGCCCGGCACGATTCTTTCCATTCGATCCCGTACTCATAGCAAAAATTTTTGAATACGGTGTCTTCATATTCACCACCATTATCGGATCTGAGCTTTTTGATCTTCAAACCCGTCTCATTTTCCACCATAGCTTTCCATCTTACGAAAGCCTCAAATACTTCGGACTTATGCTTTAGAAAGTAAACCCATACCTTGAGAATGATCATCGATGAAAGTCACGAAGTATTGTTTCCCACCAATGGATGAGACGGTTGTTGGTCCCCAAACATCCGAGTGAATAAGCTACAGCTTTTCCTTCTTTGGGGTTACCACTTGTCCGAAAGTGACTCTCTTTTGCTTTCCAAGTATACAATCTTCGCACACGTGTCCATCTCTATTGTAGACCTGGAAGTTTTCCTTTTGAGTGCATAATCTTCATCCCTTCTCACTCATGTGGCCTAATCTCACGGTGCCACAGGTTTGGTGTTTCATTACTGCTACAATTGTGATTGAACAACGTGCTTCTGCTGTCATGTAAAGAGTGCCACTTTTCTTGCCTCGAGCAACTGTCATTGCACCCTTTGAAATCTTCCAATCATCACCATGGAAGATCGTAGTGTAGCCTTCACTAGCCAACTGCCCCACTGAGATTAAGTTCCTTCTGAGGTCGGGAATATGCCTGACATCCTTCAGCTCCCAAACAGACCCGTTTAACTTAATCTTCACTACACCTTTGCCAATAATAGCACATGGTTGATCATCACCAAGATATACCTTTCCAAGGTTTCCAGGGACATATTTCTCGAAGAATTCTTTCTGTGAAGTAGCATGGAACGATGCTCCAGAGTCTAGCACCCAAGATTCTTCCTTGCTCTCCAAAGAGCATATCAATGCATCATCTCCTCCTGAGGTGGAAGTAACATTTGCCTCTGCCTTCACTTGTTTGTCCTTCGGTGCATTCTTGCACTGATTTTTGTAGTGTCCGGTTCTTCCACAATTCCAACACTCGATAGTCTTCGAGCTATGGGAATTATTAGGATTCCTAGATTTGGACCTCCTGTCCTTTGATCTACCTCGGTAGTCAGTTCTACCACGTCCATTTCCTTTGGTTGAATTTCTTCCTCTTGACTCTGTATGCAAACCGAAGAGGTTGACGATTCACCTGCCTCTACGTCGGATCTCTTCACCGAGAACCAAATCACGAACATCGTCAAATTTCAACTTATTGCTTCCCGATGAGCTACTCACCGGTAGTGAGGTAGCATTCGACTTTCGGTAGAGAAGACAAAAGTATCAATGCTCGTACTTCTTCATCGAATTCAATTTCCACCGAACTCAACCGGGTTGTAAGCGTGTTGAGTTCATTGAGATGTTGAGCTACCGATGCGCCTTCCGTCATCCAAATTGAACAAGCGCCTCATCAAGTGCACTTTGTTTGAGGTGATGGCTTCTCATACATATTGGAAAGAGTCGCCATAAGACCCGCCGTGGTCTTTTCCCTTTGCTATGTTGAAAGCAACATTACGGGATAACGTCAATCGAATAACTCCGAGGGCTTGTCCGTCTAGAAGATTCCAATCTTCTTCCTTCATAGCCTCCGCCTTCTTCCCGAGAGAGGTTGATATAGATTTCTTTGATACGAGATAATCCTCTATCTGCATTTTCCAAAACCCGAAATCGTGCCATCAAATTTCTCGAGTTTCACCCTTCCTTCATCTGCGGCCATTGCTCCCACTAAAATCGACTTCCTCTGGATCGTTTCGACTATTTCTTGCGAGAAAATTGACAAATCACTACCAATAGCTTTGATACCAGTTGTTGGTGAATAATGCAAATTCCCGGCAAGCCAGATTTATGAGAAAGCAAGAATAGAAAAATAACACAAAATGTGATAACGGAGTTCGGCCAATCTTGCTTACGTCTCGGACTGCTGCAGATCTTTCTACTGAAAGGGGAGAAATTACACAAGGTGTTTACAACACTCACAACTCACAACCCAATTACACCCAAGAAAATTACTCTCAATTTTCTCTCACAAAAGCTTTTCTCTCTAAGCTTTTCTCTCAATTGGAATGAACACTTTGGATGGTTAATTCATTACAATTACACATCTATTTATAGGAAAATTCACTCCTTGAATTACTCCTTAAATTAATGGTTCCTTGAATTGCTCATAGAATTAAGCTCCATGTTTTACTCCTTGTTTTGTTTCATGTTTTGCTCCATGTTTTACTCCTTGTTTTGTTTCATGTTTTGCTCCTTAATTTAAGGATGTTTTGCTCCTTAAATTAAGGAGCTTTATAACAATAATATCTAACAGAAACTCTCACTAAAGATATGATTCCTAGAAGATATAGAAAACCACCAAGTAGATTTTTTCATAAAACTTTAGAATATGTTCTTGAACATTGGAAGAAAGTTTGGGTTATCACACTATGGCTAGTCATAAACTTTGTACTTTTCACATGGAAGTTTCATCAATATGAGAAGAGAGGAGCATATAAAATAATGGGCAAGTGTGTATGCTATGCAAAAGGAGCTGCTGAGACTCTCAAGTTCAATATGGCTCTTATTCTTATTCCAGTGTGTAGAAGAACTCTCACAAGACTTAGATCAACCTGTCTTAGTTACTTGTTCCCTTTTGATGACAACATAGGCTTCCACAAGTTAATAGCATTAGGCATAACAATTGGCACTTTTGTGCATGTTTTTATGCATTTAGCCTGCGATTTTCCGAGGATAATTCTATGCAATGAAAAGAAATTCATGAACATTCTTGGACGGAATTTCCATTTTGAGAAGCCAAGTTACCTGGGTTTGGTTACAAGTATACCGAGCGTGACTGGAATTTTAATGGTGTTGATGATGAGTTTTGCCTTCACCTTGGCTTTGCACTCATTTAGGAAAAGTGTTATCAAGTTACCATGGCCCTTGCATCATTTGGCAGGATTTAATGCCTTTTGGTATGCTCACCATTTGTTGGTTTTTGTTTACTTTCTTCTCATCATACATGGCTATTTGTTGTTTCTTACAAAGGACTGGCAAAATAAAACGGTATGACTCATAACTCTTAACTAATGGTATGTTTGCTTTTATTTTTCGAAAACTACCTAAAAACGCTTCTGACATAAAAGGCTTTTGAATGTAAACAGATAAATTTATACGGTAACATACATTTTGTGTTTTTCCCTTTTTAGAGAACTTTTAGATTAAATCATTTTTAACTTATACATAGACAAATAAAGGGTGTGAAAAGTCATTTTATTTTATTTTAAAAAGCTATTTTGTCTTAATATTATTTGTTAAGAAATTTGGATCAAATGTTATAATTACAAATTCATCCTCATAATATTCTCCTTAACAGAATATAGAAACAGAAAATATACAACATAAGAATTATAGTGTAAACTCTAAATTAAAGAAAAAACACTTTCGTTGTCAAAAGACAACCAGAGAAAAAATCCAATATATGAAAAATTGTTACGACCACACTTTTAATGATTTTCTCACACACCCAAAAGACAAGAGCAATTACAATCTCAAGAGAATTTTTCCACAAAATTATTTCACTCAAAAACTTTTCATATAATTTTTTCTCTATTTTTAAGATGATTAACAATGAAGAAATGAAGACATATTTATAGCCTTCAAGTTTCCATTTCATATGCCAAACATTTTTTCATTCAATAAAATTAGGATATCTAATTTTTCTATTTTTTATTTAAACAAATTTAAGCACATCTATCTTTGACAATATGTTAAGTCACATTCTATGAGTTTTCTTCTAAATTAGACACTTTCTATTTTAACTAACAAACATAATATTATTTTTAATCAATCAGAACATTATTTGATTGGAGTATTTCTAATCTAATGAACACTTTTAACCCCGTATTTATGTAAAAATAAATATTTATAGTCAAATACTTGTTAAAAAATGAACAATTCTTTCTAAATATAAGGAATAAAAGTGTTAAATTTTAGAATTAAAATATTCATTTTTTATAATAATGTATTAAAACTATCCTACCTGATAATATAACGACTAAAATGATTTTTAATCAAAATTTCAAAACTAACTTGTACTTTACCTAACAAATAAACTCTAAACCACTTTTTAATCAAATTATGAGTCTATTTTTTTTATTGAATATTGAACCATGCCTCCTCTTCTTTTTTTATAAGCAGACATGGATGTATATCATCAGCCCAGTCTTATTCTATGCTACTGAAAGAACTTACTCAATAATTAATGAAAGCAATCACCGTGTCAAAATTATTAAGGTCAGTACTTGAATATTTTTTCAAAGGATTCTTAAAGGTTGTGAAAGAAATTTATTGAACTCATCATATTTATTGAACATTCCAGGGTGTAGTATACACAGGAAATGTCCTAGCACTATACATGAGCAAACCTCAAGGATTCAAGTACAAAAGTGGAATGTACATTTTTGTCAAGTGTCCAGATATTTCCAATTTTGAATGGTATATACTATAGATGGTATACTTATTTCTTAGTAAGTGTGTGCGAAAAAATTTATCATCCGACGAGTCCGATTAATTCCACCAAATTTGTTGGATATTTAGGAGGGATTTAAATTGATTAATTGAATTGAATTAAAAATCTATCTAATTGTATGAAATAGTATCTTTGATAGATAAATTTTCGTTTTTAACCCCTTAAAAAAATATGCTCATTTTTTTTACAAGTTAAATAAATATATGTTTTTAATGTTATAAGAAAATACATATATTTTTTTTACCAATAAAATTAAAAGTAAAATCAGTTGAACTAATTTATTTATACACCACAACGTTAATTTTTTTTACAATCTATGGATTTAATGGTATACGAAGTTTTATACTATACATTCTAAGTATTAACAAAAATTATATTATTTTATAAACGTGATAATATTTTATTAAATATTATTTCTTATTAACATAGATTAAACTTTTTTTTTTACTAAAATTTAGGCAGTTATTGTAATATAAATTCATTTTATTTAAAATATAAATATATTATTGAAAATAAAATAAAATGATATTACAGACTATTTTCATGAGACCAAATTAAATTAATCCAAATTTATAGCAAATCATACCATATTTAGATTGAAGTATAAATCGGAATGACTCTTGAGGTAAATTTTCAAATTCAATTGAATGGTTAAATTGAATTGGATTAGTGTCCAACATTTGTACATCCCTACTTTTTGAAATTAGAATATGTGAAAAGTTGCTACGGACTTTATACAATTTACTTTTTATTTGTTTCAGGCATCCCTTTTCTACCACTTCTGCATCCGGGAGATGATTATTTGAGTATTCATATTCGAACTTTAGGAGATTGGACCATAGAACTTAGAAAACGATTTGAGAAGGTAACATCATGATATTACATTGAAATCAAAATTATGTTCTTCTAGTTTCTTCTTTCATTGACCTTATAACCCATATTAATCTTGAATAAGATTTGAGGTACATTTTTGAGTTGGAGTAAAAATCGTCAAAAATTACATAATTTTACGATATATAATATTTTATATTAAAATGTATGTGATTTTTGGACTTTTTGACCCAACTATAAAAATGTGCAATTTAAGAACTCAAATTTCTTTTTTTTGATTAACTACTCTACTTACACACTAATATGAAAATTAAACTCTGACTTTTTATATATCCAAGTAAACTATATGTTATTGAGTCATAAGCTCGTTGTCAATGACTCAAACTTCTTGTATCCCTTCGCAACCTATTTCAAATAATCAATGTAGGTACGTGATTTCAAAAATATAAAAAACAAAGTGTGAAGGTCTCGTTAGATCGGAAACAAAAGTCATCTCAAATTATGATCCTTATGAATTAGGGTGAGTTAAATTTAATAGGAAGTTGCTTCTACTTTTAAGCCCTGCAAAGGTGCTTTTGATAATAAAAATAGCTTATGAATCAATCATAAATTTTTCTTAATGTTTTAAGGAATCAAAAGCATATTATAAGTTCATTTGTTTTTGCTCATGGAACATTAGAAAAGTACTCATGACAACAAAAAAATAGGTTATGATCAAACAATAACTTTTTGAAAAAATAACAAAAATAGTACGCTTAAAATTTGTATATATAAAATAACACCTTTAAATTTTATTAGTACAAAAATAATATTTTTTTATGATTAACTGATATATTTTCATTATTAGAAAAAAAATCTGACACATTATTTTATATTAAATGTTATTTAAATTGAACTACGATTTTTTAGACTTGTAAAATGCTATATAGTATTTAATTGGACCTAGTTTAATGTAATTAGAGTGTTATTTTTGTTGTTTTAAATTTTAAAAGTGTTATTTTTTATAAACTTTTAAAAGTATTTTTATGCTCAAAAATCATATTTTATGTTTATTGTCATAAGCACATGTATTCTTCTTGAACTCACTTCTATGAAACTACTCTTAATATAAGCATAAGTCTTCTAAAAGTATATTTTTCTTAAAACAAAAATACAAGTAAATCGAAGATATGCTTTTGGGTCCATTTGGAATTGCTATTAAACGTGGTTTCAAGTGATCCAAATCACTTCTAAAAGCATTTTACAATCTCTAAAAAAAAGTAAATTTTAAATTTTAAAAAACGATAGCGTTTTCAAGAAACACAAGTAATATTTATTTTATAAAATAGTTTTAGATGCATGCTACCTTCTTACAAAATAATTATTAAGTATCAACCAAAACTACTTCCATTAGTTACAAATACCTAAATGTTTCTCTTTAAATCACTTCAATTCAAACTTCTTTTAAATTTACTTCTAAAAAAATCACATTCAAACAAGTCATTTGACATCTTTAACTCAATTTTAACAAAAATCCAAGGATTCTAATAAAGGGACCTTATGGAACCCCAGCTCAAAATTATAGAAAATATGACACACTCTTGCTTATAGGACTTGGTATCGGAGCAACTCCATTCATCAGCATTCTAAAAGATCTCTTGAACAACATCAAACCACGTTATCACCATGATACCATCGTGAGTAAATAAACACTAAATGTAATCATTTTCATGACTATATATTCTCTCAAACACACGAATCTAACACAAAAATTCGAAACCACGTAGGATATCCCTGGCAATTGTGATTTGAGCTCAAACAAAAGGTATCCAGAAAGAGCATATTTTTATTGGGTAACAAGAGAGCAAGAATCCTTTGAATGGTTTAAAGGTGTCATGGATGATGTAGCAAATCATGATCACAATGTAAGTCTATTAGGTTTAGGTTTTAAACTTACGACTTGAAATAGGAAAATAAATAGTTTTATCCACCATATTATTAATTAAATAAAAAACTTTTATACGAGGAAATTATATAACTATTTAATATATCTTGATAATTTCAAGAAAATATTATTAGTGTTTATATAAAATGGAGCCCTTACATATAAGTAAATACATTCACTTAAAGTAACTAATAAAAAGGTTCTTCACATTGTTTATAAACTTGAATAAGGTAAAAGTCACACTAATTGAACTCAAGTATATTGATTTATTCGTTTAAATGAACTAATCTAAAAGCTTAACATTTTTTTCCTTCTTTCAATTTTCCTGATTATTGCAGCATGCATAATTACTTGACTAGTGTTTATGAAGAAGAAGATGCAAGGTCTGCACTTATTGCTATGATACAAAAGCTGCAGCATGCTAAGAATGGTGTTGATATTGTCTCACAAAGCAGGGTATTTATCAAACATAATTTAATGGGTTAAATTTGTTTTAAGGTACCCAACTTAAACTCTATTCGTTAAGGTACTCAGACTTACAAAATTGCAAAAGATAAACAATTTTTTTAAAAAGTTTCACTTTGGTTAAATTTTAGCAAGGGACGCATCTATTTAAAGGTGAGAATGTCACGCGTTTCATCTCAACTCTTTAAAAATAAAATTTTAAGTGTAATTTTTATAAAATTATAAAATAAATTCATACATAAAACATAATTATGCCATATTTGAAAATTAAATTCTAAGCTTTTAAAATTCAACGTCTCAAAAAAACTTAATAACTTGAACATATTTTTACTAAAATAATATTCTGTAATATTTTTTCAATTAAAAATAAATAATAATCGAAAAGTACTTGATATTATTTTTTTACAAATGTTTTTGTTGAATATAAATACTAAATCCATTACTAATTATAACAAATAATAGTTTATTTATATCGTAAGCATAGAGTAAGAGGCTCACAAGTGAAAAAAACACTATGTGAATGAGATTGATAAGCTAATAACATGTTATTAGCTAACATGTGATCCAAGTGAGTGTTTTTAGTATAACTTTTGTAAGTTTGAGTACAATCAAGTTGTAAGTTTTTGTATGTTAGAAGAAGGTTACTCAATTTCAACCATAATGAGCAGTATTGTTTTTGTTTTCTAACATGCGACAATGACAGATAATGACACATTTTGCTAGGCCTAATTGGAGAAAGGTATTTTTAGATTTGGCAATTGCCCATGAATCTTCTAGAATAGGTAAGCCAAATTATATTTTGAAATTATGGGTTAGTTTTAAAGCGCTTTTGAATTAAATATCAAATAATTTATTAGAAGCTATTATTTAATTGGCTCAAAACAATTCTTCAGTCAAGAAGTTATATATATATAAAGGGAAAGAGGAGAAGTGTTTTAATATATGGGTTTAGGACATTTTGTTTTGGGCCAATTAAATAACAAATCTTTACCTTGGTTCAAAACAAAAAACAAATTTTTCAAATGAAATTTTTCGAATTATCAAATAACCGTCGTCTAAAGGCCCGAAGGGTGATCATCTTTTGCAAATACCAATCAAGTCCAAACAATGCTTGAACTTGTTAAATGGAACTGGTTTGGTTAACATATCTGCTGGATTCTCTATAATGACTATCTTATTGACAATAATAGCACCCTGTGAGACAATGTCATGAACAAAGTGATATCTGACATCAATATGTTTGGTTCTTTCATGATACATAGTAGTCATAGTCAAGTGTATCGCACTCTGACTATCACAAAATACAATAGAACTATCCTGCTGTAAACCCAAATCACAGACCAAACCTCTAAGCAGATAGCTTCTTTCACTGCTTCTGCTACTGCCATATATTCTGCCTCTGTCGTAGACAAAGGACCTGTAGACTGTAAAGTAGCCTTCCAACTAATGGCACAATGAGAAAGAGTGAAGACATAACCTGTCAGAGATCTTCTTCTATCCAGATCACCAAAGATAACGAGTCCACGTAACCAATAACACTGCAATCAGTATTAGAACTCCCATCATATACCAAACCAAAATTAGATGTACCTCTCAAATACCGAAGTATCCATTTCAGTACTTGCCAATGACCCTTACCAGGATTACTCATATATCTACTGACAACACTAACTGCATGTGAAATGTTTGAACGAGTACAAACCATAGCGTACATCAAACTACCAATGGCACTAGCATATGGAACCTGAGACATGTACTGCTCTTCTTCTTCTAACTGTGGTGACAAATCCAAAGAAAGCCTGAAATGCGCAACTAACGACATACTCACAGGTTTAGAATCTTTCATGCCAAAGCGTTCAAGAATTTTTTCAATATAATTTTTATGAGTCAAATAAAGCTTGCACGTTTGTCTATCCCTGTAAATTTCCATGCCTAAAATTTTCTTTGCTGCACCCAAATCTTTCATCTCAAACTCACCATTAAGTTGAGACTTTAATTTCTGAATCTCAGACTTATTCTTAGAAGCAATAAGCATGTCATCAACATAAAGCAACAAATAAATGGATGAACCATCATGAAATATTTTATGATAAACACAACTATCATAATCACTCCTAGAGTAACCATGATCAATCATAAAAGAATCAAACCGCTTATACCACTATTTAGGAGATTGCTTCAGCCCATATAAATACTTTTTCAATAAACAAACATGATCCTCCTTGCCTGGAACAACAAACCCCTCTAGTTGATGCATATATATTTGTTCTTCAAGCTCACCATGTAAGAAGGTTGTCTTGACATCAAGTTGTTCTAATTCCATGTCAAACAATGCAACCATAGCAAGCAACACACGAATAGAGCTATGTTTCACAACATGAGAAAATACTTCATTGAAGTCAATACCTTTCTTCTGACAATAGCCCTTTACAACAACACGTGCCTTGAACCTAGCTACTTGAACCTCAAGTATACCAAGTATGATTCTTATGAAGTGATTCAATCTCTTCATTCATAGCAACCAACCACTAAACAGACTCATCACAAGTAACAACATCATGATAACTAGAAGGTTCATACACCTCAATAGACTCTGCCATAGACAATGCAAAATAAACTAAGTCGCGTATCTAATTCGGCGACGAATCTCTTATTTCTTTACCCCAGCAATACCATATGGTTGCTCATGTTGCATTTTCCGTGCTACATCACGAGAATCATCTATCTCATCCATAGATGGTGATCCGAAGGCTCCCTGCACTTGACTAGGAGCTCCACTCTCAAGCTCCACCTGCTCACTAACACCGTGGTCTTTATCTGGAACAATAGACTCTTTTTTCTTTTGCAACATAGAAAACTCATCAAACTTAACATCTCTGCTAATCAAAAATTTAGGTGACTTGGGTTCAACACACCATAATCTATAACCCTTCACTCCAAAAGGATACCCAAAAAATATACATTTCAATGCCCTAGGCTCAAGTTTACCATCATTAATATGAGCATAAGTAGGACAACCAAAAGCTTTCAAATCAAAATAATTAGCAGGAGTACCAAAGAATACCTTAAACGGAGTCTTCAACTCAATTGCAGTTGATGGAGACCGATTCACCAAATAGCAGGTAATGCTTACAAATTTCAAAAGATTTATCCAGTAAGCTTGAAAAAGCATAACGAACGAGCTTTTTCTAAGATAGTCATATTCATTACGTTGCTACATTTCTTTGTGGTGTACGACGCACAACGCGGTGTCTCACTATGCCATTTCTTTCACAGAACTCATTAAACTGACTATCACAAAATTCCAAACCATTATCAATCCTCAAATGCTTGATTTTCTTGTCTGTTTGATTTTCTATACAAGCCTTGAATTTCACAAATTTTGAGAATGCATCATTCTTATTCTTCAGAAAATACACCTAAACATGACGAGAGAAGTCATCAATAAAAGTCAACATATATCAGGCACCACCCTTAGACACAACACGAGAAGAACCCCAAAGATTTGAATGAATATAATCAACATTACCTTTCGTTTTATGGATGGTTATACTGAACTTGACACTACGATGCTTTCCATAAACACAATGCTCACAAAAATCAAGCTTCCCAGTTTTCTGACCACAAAGAAAATCATGTTTGCTCAGAATAGATATCCCTGCCTCACTCATATGCTCAAGCTGCATATGCCATAATCGAGTAGTGTCTGAATCTTGATCTGACGAGGATGAAACTAATACACTGCCAATAACAGTGCTACCCTGAAGCATATAGAGACCACGCGACAATTGCCCTTTAATAACAACGAGAGCACCCTTACTAACTTTTAAAACTCCACCTTTCAAATATATACTTCAGAACTCCATGAATCAAGAGTATCCAAAGATATCAAATTCTTTTTCAAATCTGGAACATGTCGAACATCTTTCAAAGTCCTAACAATACCATCATGCATCTTAATTCGAACAAGACTTAATACCAACAACCTTTGGGACAGATATTGTTTCCATCAAGACAACACTTATCAATAGGATCGATAAGAAGCAAACCAATCTCTACTGGGACACATATGGTAAGAGCAACCAGAATCAAGAATCTAAACATCTTCAGGAGAACCAATAGATACTGATAGAACATTTTCACCATCGGAACTAGGAATGGGCACGGGGACGGGCGGGGACGATTTTTGATATAACCGTCCCCGAACCAAATTTAAAAACCTATACTCGAAACCGCCCGAAAACCGTTACGGTTCAGGACGGTTATGAAAAAATCCCCAAAAAAACCCAAAAAAAAAATATAATTTAATTTATTAAATATATATAATTAATTTTTTATTTATAATTTAATTAATTAAATATAATTAATTTTGGGTACGGGCGGGTACGGTTTTTAGTATAACCGTAACCGTTGTTTCATATTCAGTTTTTACCCGAAATCGTCCCCGTCCTCGAAATTTATCGGTTAAAAATCGAACTGTCAGTTCGGATAACTGCGGATAACCGAACCTGTGGTTTTTTTGCCCATCCCTAATCGGAACCAGAACTATCTGCAGCACCAATAACATCATTAGTACTAGAAGATGTTGTGGCAGATTTTCCTTTACTTTTGAGTTTTGGACAATTTACTTTCCAGTGCCCTTCCTGATGGCAATAGTTGCATTTATCTTTTCTTTTTCTAGATTTGGATTTAGACTTGCCTCTATTATTGCTTGTGCCTTTTTCTTGATTTCTACCTCTGACAAATAAACCACTGCTATTATCATTGTTGCTAGTATACACCTTTTTCTTCAACTCTCTGGAATTCAAAGCTGCTTTGACATCTTCCAAAGAAATAGTGTCTCCCCCATATAGCATAGTATCAACAGAATGTTCAAATGAATGAGGTAAAGAAACATAATGTAATCCAAGGTCTGATCCTCATCATCAATCTTAACACCACCATTTTTCAAATCACGAATAATTTTAGTAAATTCATCAAGATGATCGTGCATTGAGTGTACCTTTCCGACATTATGAATGTATACAAACGCCGCTCAAATATAACCGATCGTCAAAGACTTGGTCATATACAAATTCTCCAATTTAAGCCATAACCTAAATAGGAGATTCCTCATCACCAACCTTGCATAATACCTCATCGGACAAGGATAACTCGAATCAACTCAAAGCATTTTCCATCAATGCATCTTTTTCTTCATCAACAATTTTTTCTTCGGCAATTTATCCTTACCTTCAAGTTGTCTTAACGAAGTTCTTCTTTAACTAATACGACCGCATTAAATACGCCAAGGATCGAAATAATTTCTACCATTGAATTTCTTAATTTCATATTTTGCCGCCATTTATTTAAAACCCAATATTAAATAAACGAAGCACAACCTAGAAAATATGAAACCAATCAGATAACCGTAGTTTCAAAATAAATCCGTAAGAAAGCAACATCAGCCCAATAACCCAATTGCTTCGATACCAATTTGTTATAAAATTAGCACTATGACTAGTTAATATCTAAGTCTAATTTTGGTTGCACAAATTAATAATAATGGGTAACATCAAAATAATCAGCAGTAAGAAAATAAATGACACACAATGATTTAAGTGGTTCAACTTTTCAATGTGAAAATTCTACTCCACTGACGACGGCACACCGAGGAAAATCCACTAATAATCAAACGGAGATACAAACACCAATTTGTAGAGCTTCACAAATTATACCAAAATCCAAAATCAACCCACAAAATATCCCTTCTAATTTACTGGTAATATATATAGCAAGATAAATTAACAAACTTGCTATTAAATCACATATTACCATACAAATGGGAGAAACATAACAAATGACAGCTGAAATGGACAGTTTGTCCTTGGGCTATTTTCCTCTGCTCTCTTAGTCGGTTACTGTAGGTTTTTTTTGCTACAGCAGTTTTCTTCTTCTCTACAACTGCTTCTATTTTTCCTCTCTAGCAGTTTACTACTGCTCAATTTTTTTTCGACAGCTGTCTTTCTCTGGTAGCTCAAAACAATTCTTCACGCAGGAAGTTATATATATAAAGGGAAATAGGAGAATGGTTTTAATATATGGGTTTGGGCCTTTTTGTTTTGGGTCAATTAAATAACAGAAGCGCTTTTGAGACTTATAAATTATAAGGGTCGATTTCTTTATGTTTATGAGATCTTGTAAAAATGCATATGACAATAAAAAAATGTTTTAGGATCAAACATGAAAAAAATTATGAGAAACACTTTCAAGGATCAAAAAACAAATTTTATACTTGTTAATAGAATACACATAATTTGCTTAGTTCTAAAACCACTTTTAACAAAATCACAACCAAATAAGTCCTATGTTATTTCATATTTCCTGACAAAAGCACAAATTATATAGTACTTCCTAGTAGTGTTTTTTGATAGAAATCACTTTTAACGAAATTACAAACAAAACATACCAACTTTTAACCATTTATGAATTATTGATGAGCAAACCCTGAATATAGGCCCTTATGTTTGTAAGAAAATATTGTTTTTGCCTTTGAAATGTTTATAATTGCAGGTGTATCCTACTGTGGAAGTCCTACACTTACCAAATCATTAAAGGAGCTTTGCCATGAATTCAGCCTAAATACATCAACGCGCTTCCATTTTCACAAGGAAAACTTCTAGGCTAGTTATCAATTTTACCCTCCAAAATTATTCTCTTTGATTTATTTATTTATTTTTGATAGCCAATCATATAGCTTCATTACTGTACAGTGAATATGACAAAGTGAAAAGAAAACTTTGTTTTCTTATTAAATTAATTTTACTTTTAATTTTTTCAATAAAAATATGATATATTTATTTTTTTATAATACTAAATAATATATGTTTATTTACGTTATAAAAAATAAATATATCTCAGATATAAAAATCAAATTTTATATATAAACATAGATTATTTCGTTCAATAAAACCAAGAAAACAAAATAAATTAAAATATAAATTCTGATTTTATGTTCAATTCCACTCTTCCACTTTTTTTGTTCAATTCTAAGGATATCTTTGTTGAACTCCACTCCTACGTATCTCTAGTCTCTTATATTCTTCCAATTACTTGGTACATGACTGATGTAAATATATATATATATATATATATATCTATATATATATATATATGTTTTAGACGTGTTAATATTAAATTAATTTGGCAGAGGTCATTGATAAATAATATTTCTTTCATGATTTATAAATTAAATTTTTCGTATTTTAAAGAACAATTATATTAATATAACTATTTATATTATCGATACAACAAAAATAAAAATAAAAATGTACAAGCTGTTTGTTGTATTCATAAAATAATTACATTTTAATATAACTACTATTATAAAATATAAGAAAAACTTAAAAACGGAGCATTTTGAGTAATTATGATTTTGGTTGTGTTTTTTGTATTGTTGTCGATCTCATGAAAATTTGAATTCAATTAAGTTAATTTTAATCATTAAATTTATTTAAATAACTATTAAACAAGTATTAGTGTCACTGGATGTAACTTACAAAATTTATAAGGTATTTTATTTTAAAAATATTAAAATCGATTGTATGTAAAATGATGGCTATAACCATTATTTTACAAAATTTATAATGTAACTATTATATTTTTATGTATAATATATAACTAATTACACACTCGGATTTATATTTAATAGTTCGACTCACGTTTGCTTTTAAATACTCATTTAAAACATATATTATTATAATTATATTTGAATATATAAAAAAACAAATTTTAAAAAGGGAGTATTTTGGAGATCAACTATCTTAAATAATCGATATTATTAATCGGTTTAATTATAAAATAATTTAAATTAATTTTATAGATACTATAATAATTTAAAATTTAAAATTAATCAATAACTTATAAAATTAAAATAATAATAATATATAATCAAATATTTACTATTAAATTTAAGTAATTCAACGTTAAAAAATAAATGGTTAAATTTATTAAGTAAAATCATTAGTTTTCAAATCCTAACTCTAAAAGTTAATAATATAAATATAAATTTATATTTATATTTAATTTTATAATAAAAGCTTATCTTTGTATTTTAAAAAAAAAATAGAAACAAACGTACATATATAATAGATGAAAGTAAGAATAAATCAATTATAACATATATTTAAGAAGATTAATTGAATTTTAGAAGAACGGAGGTAGGAATGTTAATGGAGGGAGAGTGAGGCTATCCCCATCCTTAGTTAAATATTAAGGGGAAGGGGTTGTAATTCTCCACTGAAAATTTGGATACTTTATGTGATTCAGGGAATTTTCACTAATAAATAACTAAAACGAAATTGATGTTTATGAAATAAGTATCGGTAAAATTTTAAATATATTTATTTATTATGTACATAAATATAATAATTTAAATATAGAGTATAAGTTATAATTATAATTAATTTTTTTTTTATTTTAATGATTTTTATAATAATTTTTGTATAATGTAATACAATAATAAAATTTTATTATTAAATTATTATTTTATTGATGAAAATATTACTTTTTATCTTAAATTATTTAATTTAATTATAAAATTTTATAAATATATAATTTTTAAAAAAATATAAGAAAAAGAGTAGGAAAATAAACGAGATAGGAGTAATCCCACCAAAATCTCCTAAGAGAACATTCATGATTGAGGTAAAAATTAGAATTTCCCACGAATTAATTAGGTTTTTGCTTGGAAATTAACCTACATCGGGGTCTTATTTTTGTATAGTTAAGCCAAAGAAATTGTAAATCTAATTTCATTATTTTTATATATAAAAATAGAGAAAGTTTATTCGAAGATTAAATTTTATTTTAATTTTTTATATCAATAAATATAAATTTTACATTTTTTAAAAAACAATTTGTTAATTTTTTACCGATAAATACCAAATGTTTATATAATAAATATTTTTTATAATAAAATTATTTTTATTACATTAATGTTGTGTTTGATTAGGTTAAAAAATGAATGAGAAATGAAATCGATTATTAAAAAATAATAATCACGATTCCTTCTTCCCATTTAGGAATCGTGATTACATTCTCATTTCAATTTTTTTTCAACTTTATCCTACCCTAAATATAACCTTAAACTTAAATCCCAAATCTCAAAATCCAAAACTTTAAATCTCAAAACCCAAAACCTAAAACATTAAACCCTATAACCTAAATCCCCAAACCCAAAATCCCAAATCCTAAACCTTAAAACCTAAATCCCAAAACCCTCGACCCAAAACCCAAAACCTCAAATCCTAAAACACTAAACCCTAAACCTTAAATTCTAAAACCCTAAACCCTAAACATAAATCCCAAAACCCAAAACCCTAAATCCTAAAACCTTAAATCTTAACCCCTAAATATAACCCTAAACCCTAAATCACAAATCTCAAAAATATAACCCTAAACCCTAAATCACAAATCTCAAAACCCTAAATACTATTTAGAAAAATAATAATTTTAATAATATATTTTTTTTTAAGTAATAATTATTTAGAAAAATAACGATTTTAATAATATATTTTGTTTGATGAAAAAAATAATAATTAAATGATATTATTTAAATTTTACTGAATATAAGAGTATTAAGGTAATTTATAATTTTTTTCATTCTATTCCAGTGGCAAACAAAACACTGTAATATTGATTTTTTTTATTCCAATGGTCAAACCAAACAACATTGTTTCATTTCGATTTCGATCACATTCTGTGAACCAAACGCCACCTAAAAATGACAATTTATAACGTCCATGATCACCCATTGAATGATTGTTTCATTTATTAACCAAGCTCTTTTTATTTTTATTTTTTTACATTAATAAATATTAATATATATATATATATAATAAATATATTTCTTTTATATTCTTATATTTTTTGTTATTTTTATAATGAAAATATCAAAACGTGCATATAATACATTTTTTTATCAATTTTTATTTGGTATAATGTAATAACGATTCATAATTATTCATTTAATGCGTATTTGAGTAATTTATTTATAAACAAATAATATTTTTATTAAATTAATAATTTTTATATTTAGATTATATCTATCGATCAAAAAACAACTAGTTAGTATAAATTTATTTTTAAATAAAAAAAATATTTATTAATTTAAATTAAATAATATTTATCGTTTGATATATTTATTAAATAATAAAAATATTAACCGAATAAATTCAAACATTGTTATTATATTTAACTTATTATTAAATAAAGATACGATAAATTATTTATCTTTAAATTATATTATTTATAAAATAATAATTATTATATATTTATTTATTTTAAAAATGTTAAATTAATTAAATATTTATTTTAAGAATATTTTTATATATCATTCTATAAAACACCGACTCATGATTAATCAGTTTATATAAAACACTAAAATCATTGCGAAAATATTTGTTTTTTCATTTACCCTACTTTCAATCTATTCATTTTAAGCATAAACTTCGCCCCTGGCGCCATTCATTCTTTTGCCGTTCTCGGTCAGTCCATCCCCTCTTCTGCTATCTGTAAGATACCTATCACTCCCAGTTTGTGATTCTCAATATGCGTCATTAGATGGTCGTTCCATGCTTTATTCTTTCTTTTTTCCCCTCGTGATTATTGCAATTCAAGGCAAATCTCTTTAAGTTTCATTTTCATCAATGTCATATTTGGATAATCTGCTTATTGTTTTTGATATTCTGCTTGGTTAGCTGTTAGTAACAGGTAATCTTTGTAAAGGTTTCAGTTGTATTCTTTATGCTTAGAATTCTCGACCTTGTATAGTACTGTAATATTAGCTAGTTTAGTGATCTAATATGATGCTTTATTTACCTTTGATTAATTCAAAAGTTTATTATGAAGTGTTCAATACTTGTGTTCAATACTTTCCAAGTTTTCTTTTTCTTTTTCTTTTCATTAGTTCTCATTGGATTTCAATGGGCTCAATTTTAATTGTGGCTTAGGGTCTCACAAACTCTTCAGCTACCCAGGAACTAAGCGATGATAGTCTTTACCAAACAGCTCTTCATTGAAGATGTTGGGCCGCGAAGAATGTAAGTTTTTTTTTTCCTTTGAATTTTCATGTATTTTTTATTTGATTATTTTGATGTAACTCAATTGCTTCTGTTTCCTTTCTCATTTATTTTGCAGTAAAAGCATGCAATTCTCAATGCTCTCCTCTTCGGAGATTGTTAAAATGGCTGAGGTTCAAGTATGGAAACCTCAATATTATGATCACACTCGAAAGCCTGTGGAAGGCGGGTTGTTGGATGGACATATGGTTAGACATGAGCTCTATTTGGCTTTTTTGCTTACTCATTATGGCTGATTTTCTATTTGATTTGCCACTATTTCCCCAGCTAATTCTAAATACCAGTAAAGTTGAACTACTACTATTATTTCTATCTTATTGTAAATTGTAATGGACTCTTTTCGATCATTAGATGGGTGGTGCAACTCGGTCATGTTGTATTGTTGTGAGAGTGAATATAATTTGGAAATTGTAATGTGGGGATTGGGATGGGTTCTGTTACAATTTAATTGTGTTTTGTGATTATATATTAAAGCTTAACAAGTTTAGCATTCTAAAGGAAGAGCATCGTAAAAACATTTATATTTTCTTAATGGACGATGGAATTGAAATAGTTGAAGCTTTGATGGATGGAACATTCTACAAGGTTGATAAATGCTAGGTTTTCTATTTTTCTCACACGAAGATAACAATTTACTTTATACTATTCCTGTGCATTTATGTTTCATTTTTGTACACTTTTGACAATTTTTCTGAGATGTTAGGTTGTACTTTTTGTGCCTTATGTGAAGTCAGTCATCTTATAGAAAATCTTATTTTTGTTTTTCTCCATGTCTTTTAAATGCAATTGTCTTCTAGTGGCATTGCACTTTGTATAAAATAGCTTTGAATTCCCTCTCACTTACTCTTCGAACAACAAGCTATAGAGGACCTTATTGTTTTGCAGGGCCCTGCAAATAAGATCTGCAAATGTACGACATGTCATGGGGACTTTAAGGAATGTCCCGGTCACTTTGGATATTTGCAGCTTGCCTGCCCTGTTTTTCATCCAGGATACTTGAGTACTATTCTAGACATTTTAAAATGTATCTGTAAGGTAAGGGCATGTTTATTTATAAGCTTTCTCCATTTTTCTTTTTTGCTTCTATATTACATGTTTGTTGTGTATGATCCATATTTGGTGAACGAACTAGTTTCCAAAAATATGATTTTTTGACCTGTAATTGTGGAATACTAAGCAGAGGAGGATTTCTTGGTTAAGCCATATTTTTGGTTGCCACAGTTGCTTCTTGTGCGGGATTTAGCTACTTTTAACTCCCACTCTAAGAAACCTTTAATGCCATAGATATTCTGTCATATCAGTAAATATAAAAACATTTCCATGTTCGAGGGGTGAGGCTTACTGTTGGAGTTTGATTTTCTTTCTTGCCCATTAGTAAGAACTTAATGTATGCATGGAATCTTGTTTCTAGGTCCTTGTTCTACGTAGATTATTTGTTATACACATTAAACGAAGTCTTTGGTTGATCTCAAAGAGTCATGACTATAATAAGAAAAAGACTATTGATAGTCATTCATGGCTTAACCTGAAAGATATTTTCTACTTCATAACCAGTACGTGTATTCTTGCTTCTCTGCTTGGACCCCTTGGTATAAGTCTCTGAGAGTTTTCATTTTTGTTGATCTTGTCCTATGCATATTGTTTGGACAATTTTATGTGTTTTGAGTCTATTTGGTATATTTTTGGTTCTCCTTGTATCTTTCTTCTTTTCGTAACATTATTTTCTTATTAGGGAAAAAATTTCATGACTATCACTAATTGATAAAAATGAATTTGAGGGATATAGATAAAGTCTTGCATTGATAAATGCTTTACAAGTTTCAAGCCTAAATTTTATTTCGGTTGTTTCCCCTATCCTTCACAGCATACTAAGAAATGCATCTCAGTTTGGAATTTTACATTAACCGATATGGTTCTAAAGAAATATTTTTATTTTTAATGTGAGTGACCCCAAAGTATCAGTCACTTGAAGGACCACTTTGATACCATTGAAGAAGTTTGAATGTAGCTTCTATACTTTCAAATCATTTTACAAACATTGTATTTGTGTTTAAGTTTAGAGATTTAAGTGCATGTATGCATTCAGTTTGGTGGCATTGATGACAAATGGTCCACTTTTTTAAATTATACTTTAATATTACAATTACATTTTTTTTCTCTAACAAGATCTTTATTCTTTTGTTCCTCCATTTTTTTTTGTTTCTGTCCATGTGCATGCTGCCTTATCTTGAGGGTTGAAACTATTACTTTCTTAATCTCACGTCCTATTTTTAGAGCAAAAAAAGAAAGAAACCTCTCTACTGAGTCTAATCTAGTTCTACTTTCATTTTTCTTGTCACCTGGGATGCTTATTGTAAACTGAATCAATGAGAAAAATATATATTATTTCTTGTATCTAAAACAATACACTGGCTCTTGTTTTTATAGTACAATATTGATACTAAGGAAAGGAAATAAAATCAAAAACATTTCCCTAATAATCAGGACCATAATATATAATTAACCTCTATTTTAACTATACAACTTAATCTCTAAATAATAGAAAATAATTCCAAAGGATTCGAAATTTCAACATTCACCCTCAAGTTGAATCATAAATATTGATTATGTCAAACTTGCAAATGAAATCGTCAAAACTTTATGGAGGAAGTCTTTGGTGAATATATCTGTCGTTTGTTCTTTTACAGGGACGTAGGTCATGCAAATAATTCTGTCTTCAACTTTTTCTTTGATAAAGTGTCTATTCACTTCTACATGTTTGCTTCAGTCATGTTGAACTGGATTGAGAGAAATGTTGATGGTAGTTTTGTTGTCTCAATGGACCTTAAACGGGGCCTTCGTTTGTATATGTAATTCTTCCAAGAGTTTTTTTAATCATTTCCCTTGTGCAACTGCCCGAAATTCAGCTTTGATGTCATTTCTTACTACCACATTTTGTTTCTTACTCCTCCAAGTTACTAGGTTTTCCCAAATAAAATTGCAATATTCGATAATAGACCTTCTATCCTCCCTTGAACTTGCTTAATCTGCAGCTATAAATATTTCTCTCTTTCTCTACCTTCACTTTTTTTTATAGAATAATCCTTTTCCTTGAGAGCCTTTGAGGTAATTGAGTATTTTGTATACCACATCTAAATGAATTTCTTTTAGTGAATGCATATATTGACTAACCACATTAATTGCAAATGTAATATTTAGGTTTTGTGTATGATAGGTAAATTAACTTCTCAACTAATCTCTGATATCTGTCCTTTTCAATTGGGTTTTTGTTATCTTTTGCTTTCTTTCCTGTTTCAATTATAGTGTCACTTGGTTCGTCTCCAAGTATGCTAGTTTCAGTTAAAAGATTAACAACATATTTTCGTTGTGGAACACTAATACCACCTTTTTACCTAGCAATCTCCATACCAAAAAAGAAATGTATTTGTCCCAGGTCTTTTGCTTCAAATTCAATGGCCAGAGTTTTCTTAAGCCTCTCAATTTCACCTAAATTATCCTCGGTTAAGATTATATCATCAACATTTACAATCAAAATCGTTTCAACCCTTCTTCAGATTGTTGCAAGAACGACGTGTGATTTAACTGTCGTTGTTGATACCCTTGATTTTTTATTACCTTTACAAACCTATCAAATGATGCTCTTGGTAATTGTTTGAGACCACAGAGAGTCTTCTTGAGTTTGCATGCCATGTTTTTCTCCCCTTGTTTACAAAAAATTGGAGGTAGAATCATTAAGATTTCTTCGTCTAATCTATCATTGAGAAATTCATTCTTTATGTCAAGTTGTTAAAGTGTCCAGTCGAGGTTCAACGCTAATGATAATAGAATCCAAATTGTATTTAATTTTACTAAAGGTGCAAACGTCTCTGTGTAGTCGATACCATAGGTTTGAGTAAACCCTTTAACCATTAGGCGAGCCTTGTAACATTCAACTATTCCATTGGCTTTATATTTCACTATAAATATCCATTTACAACCAACAAGTTTTTTGCCTTGAGGGTAAACTCACCACATCCCAGGTTTTATTATTTTCAAAACTCGTAGTTCTTCCATTACTATTCCCCTCCACTTGGGAATTTGTCATGCCTCTTTAATATTCTTTGAAATTTTTATCCTATCAAGGTTAAAAGTAAAAGTATGAAATTTAAGAGACAAAGTATTATAAGAGACAAATTTTGATATAGGATGGAGAGTATAAGATTGGTGTTGTTTTCTGATTGCAATATGCAAATCATTAGGTTCATGATTACCTGTGTTTGGCAGAGACTCAAGGGTACTTGGAGCTATTACCGGGTCAGACTTCATTAGTGTTTCAAGTGTGAGATTCTCTTTGTATCTTGAATTTGGCCTCCGAGGATAAACATGTATTTCCTTCTTTTTTAGGGTACCAACATCTTCCTCTAAGTTCAAGTTGCTTTTGGTAAATGGCATATTAGAATGATATGGTGTGGTAAGTTCAAGGTTATTGTTTGGAACATTCTCATTCTCAAGAAAGGAAAGATCAAAGTTAACAACCAAGCTTTACTGACATTCTCCCCCTGAAGAGTAGGTTTGTGAAAAAAATGTGACATCAATGCCAGTGTACTTTTTTTGTAGACATATCATAACACTTGTAGCCTTGTTGAATAGGAAAAATATCCAAGAAACAAACACTTGAGCGCTCTTAGATCAAACTTACTTTAATTATGAGGATGAATATGCATAAAAATGGTACAACCAAATACTTTGAGAGAGAGATCAAACATAATACGAGAAAGAGGAAAACAATGTTTTAGTTTGTGGAGAGGTGTTTCAAAAGACAGAACACGACTAGGCATTTTGCTTATAAGGTAGACGGATGTCAAAATTACATCATGCTAGAACATTTTTGGCACATTAATGGTAAACATTATGGCATCTGCAACTTCTAGAAGGTGTCTACTTTTTTGTTTGGTAACTCTATTTTATTGAGGAGTATTAACGCAAGAAATTTGGTGAATTATCCCATAGTTGCAAAGATAATTCCCCAAAGTGGTATTAAAATATTTGGTATCATTATCAGTACGCAAAATCTGAATGTGTTTGGAATAGTGAAATTTGATAAACAGTATGAACATCAGTTTTGTTGTTTGAAAAATAAACCCAACATACTCAGATATGTTCATTAAAAAAGGTTGGGTTAATTACGTTTTATACCTACAACGTATGAGATAATTTTTAAACATGTCTAAAACATTTAATTTATTCCAATTATGCCCAAAACATATGAGCTATAAAAAAAATCTAAATGCATATGCTTTTTGTTGAGGACATAATAGTAATTTTATGTATCTGGTAAAAAAATAGATTAGTCTCTTCTTCCTCTTCTCCATCTCCTTCCTTCGTCACTTCTCTCCCTAACTATATTTTCTTAGCAACCAAACACGATCGGAAGTGGTAAAACCAAACAAAAGAAATCCTAATAAGAATTATAAACTCCATTAACTATTAAAACCCAAAAAAAATCACAAAATTGTCAAAAACAGTAAAAATCAAATCTTTATTCACTTGTTTTTAGTTTTTTTCTTTGATTTATTGAATCAGTAGGTTTTTCTAATTTTCATTTTGTAATTTTTTTTAAAAATTGGATTAAGGTTGGGGTTGAAGAAATGAAGATTATCATAAACCTAAAATTCAAATCTGTATGCACTTGTTTTTAGTTTTTTTTCATTTGATTTATTGAATCAGTGGGTTTTTTTAATTTTCATTTTGTAATTTTTTTTAGATTGGATTAGGTTTGGGGTTGAAGGAAAGAGAAGGGTAATGTGGATGAGTGGAAAGAGAGAGAGATTGAAAGACAAATGGAGAGAGCGATTGAGAAGAAGATGAAGATGAAGAAGAAGAGACGGAGAAGAGGAAGCAAGGAGATGGAGAAAATGAAGAAGAGACTATTCTTTTTTTTACCAATTACTATTATGTCCTTAATAAAAGGCACAACTTACTTTTGTTAAAGAAAATAACACCAATTAATTTTTGGGTCTTTTTTCGTACCTCATATATATGGGACATAATTGCAAAGAATTAAACGTGTTGGATATTTTTGAAAATTGCTCCATACGTTATGGGCATAAAATGTAATTAACCCTGATTACAAGCCACTTTGTGTGGGTACGATTTAGAGTACGAGGACCCCATAAATCACTGTGAATTATAGTAAATGATTTAGATAGTTTATATTTGTGTTTCAAAAAATAGGTATGCTAATGTTTTGCAAGTTCCCAAATTTCACACCGTAAATAAAATAATTTTTTAATCAAAATAATAGAAGAAAATAACTATGTTAAATATTGAAAATTTGGATGACCCATTCTAAAATACCACAACAAAATTTCATTATCCCTAAGAATAGATACAGAACTAATATTTGCAATTTGACACTATCTACTCATGTTGGATTCCTTAAAGTAGTAGAGGCCTTCACATTCATTAGCACTGTCAATTGTTTTCCCAAGTGATAGGTTTTGAAAAACACAAGATGAGGGGAGAAATACCACAACAAAATTTCATTATCCCTAAGAATAGATACAGAACTAATATTTGCAATTTGACACTATCTACTCATGTTGGATTCCTTAAAGTAGTAGAGGCCTTCACATTCATTAGCACTGTCAATTGTTTTCCCAAGTGATAGGTTTTGAAAAACACAAGATGAGGGGAGAAATTTAGCATAGCAATTGAAATTTTTTATCAACCAATTGGACATGAAGTACAGATTTAAGAGTTATAGAATTAGAAATTTTTATACTCCCTTTTCTTTTAATAGGTGAAAGAGTCGCATCGACAATTTTTTATTTTAAGATTTCTAACACAAGGAAAATATGAGGAAAAAAACTTATACACATCAGTCATGTGATATGAAGTACCAGAGTTAATAATACAAAGAGTTTGAATCAAATGGGTGGTACTCAAGGCTTTTAGAAAATTACTTTTGTATGCTAGTGAATCTAAGGAACATACATGGAGAATTGACCAGATGTTGGGAAGGTAGAGAACATTTTATATAGTTCATTTATTCTGAGTTGATAGTTCCACTGGAGGTGGGCTTTTCGCCTTATAGTTTGTTGGTTTGATAGTCAATAGTAACCTAATAACTACAACTTTTGTTATTGTTGTATCGTCTTGGTTTCCAATCCACAGGTTTTTCATGTATTTCTCAAGTATCTTTTGTGTCCATTTTTCGACAAAGTTCTCACCCTAAGGTACCTTTTTTGTGAAATCTGATTATTAGTAGTTTGAGGCCCATTAGAAGGCCCACGGGATGTAAGTCCAACCATTTCAGGCCCATACCCAATAGCATCAACATGCTTAACAGGCTTAGACCCATTAAACAAAATAGATCCATTAGCTGTGGAAAGCCCACTATGAAAAAAAAACCAAGCTTCGGCCCAATAGACCCACAAGTGTTAAGAGCTGATCCAATATGCGAATCCCCCCATCTCTCTTAGCATCACACATTGTCGTCCTTCTTCGTGATGGACTTCTGAGAATAACTCGCGATTGCATGGTAGCTGTTGTAGGTCGTGGATTCTTCCTCTCACGTTGTTGAGTTTATGGTTGATCCCAACAAGGAACTCGAAGACTCTTTCACTCTCCTGCTTTGATTTGTACCAAAAACTATCTGTGATACCTCTGTTCCCTTGTTTCATCTGTCATAGTTGGGTTTTGATTTCAAATATTTGAGAGAAATTTTCGGTGTTGGAGTACGTCTCACGAACAACATCCCAAATATCCCTCAATGTGGACAAAAAAAGATATGTTTTTCCAATTAGAGGCTTCATGAAATGTACAAACCAAGCCATTACCATCGAATTTTCAGACTTCCACTTTCGATGGCTGATGGGTTGGGTAGACATTGGCTCCTCTATCTCGCCATTGAGGTAACCCAATCTTACTTTGCCATCGATTACCAAATTAATAGATTGTACCCATTTACGGAAAATTTTGCCGTTGAGTTTTTTGATTGAGTTGAATGGAAGAATTATCGAGTCCTAAAGTCATAGTTGATATTTCTTCTGTTTCTTTTTTAAGATGAAATAGATTATGTGTTGTTATCATTGACTACAGTCATTGGTGACAGGATTAGAGAAATCCTGATCTGATACCATGTAAATTGTAGGAATGAGAAAAATATGTTATTTCTTGTATCTAAAATTATACACCGGCTCTTGTTTTATAGTATAATATTGATACCAAGGAAAGGAAAGGAAATAAAATCAGAAAAATATCCCCCGTTAACCTCTATTTTAACTATACAACTTAATTTATAATAACTGGGAAGAATCCCACAAGTTGGCAGGTTTTTAAGCCTGCCTCCTTGTGCTTAACTCTGTTGGCTACTCTATATTCTAGTCATGGTTTGCTTTCATTCCATTCTTTGCAGTCTATATACATTTTTTTGTTTGGTACAAAGGTATCATAGTACTAAGAAAGGGTCTTATAGCACCTTCAGTATTGTATTAACGTGCTTAATGCTTTCTAGTAAACCTATCCAGTTTCATGATTCGGATATTTAATTTTTCTGCTAATTGAATGGCATCGGAGTTTGTTTCTACTGTATCTTTTCTCATCCATACACTATTAAACCTAATGGTGGTTTTAAGTTGAAAGCTCTAACTTTCATGTTAAAAGGGGTAGGCTTTGCTGGAGCTCTTTTTTGTTTCTATTGTCATTACTTGTTTGTATTATAGATGTTATTGTTGTACACACTATCAAATGTTCAAATCTTGGTTGCTCATCTTTTTTCCTTTTTCTAAAATTTCATTTATTTAAAGTAGTGGAAATGTACAAATTGATGGTCATGATGGACGGAAGACTGTTTTGCATCCTCTGTTCTACTCTTGATTGCTTTTGTTTGTTATGTTGTTCTTATCATTTCTAAGTTCCCTCTGATTTTTACAGCACTGTTCTCGCATACTTTTAGATGAGGTTTCACGTCAAGCATTCTTGAAGAAGATGAGAAGATCCAAATTGGAGCCTCTTAAGAAGACTGAGTTAATGAAAACGGTAGTCAAGAAATGTACTGCAACAAGTGGTAAGGTAGTGAAGTGCCCCAGATGCTTCCAGTCTAATGGTTAGCCACTCTCCTCTCTTGGTATTTCTATCCTCATCAGACATATGTAACTTTTTTTTTTGTCGCTTGCTGATCTTTTCATTTAAGCATTACATCTATAATAAAATTGAGTTATTGTGCTTTAAAATGTTTGATGTTCCAAACTGTGGAACATTTATGAATTGACTGCACATCTTTCACGTCTCATTTATCAATCAGGTTAGAGGCTTGTACTTTTCCTCTATTGCACATTCCATTATGTCAGTTGTTTACTTTCAATCTCCCATAAACAGCTAGTTCCAAGTAGGTGGCAGAGTTCTGACAAATCATTTCAATTGGTTTGTTATGATAGTTAATGGATAGGGTTGGACATAATAATTTGCTAGCATATCCAATAATAACACATGAATGATTGATTCTAAAATTAAGAATATGATGCATTAAAATTCTTATAATTTTGTGATTCTGCATAAATTGCTGAAGAATCTAGCTTTTCTAGCCTTGAAAAGAATTATTGTTTCAATATAGTTTGTGAAGGAGATTCCTTGATGATTGGTTTGGTTCTATGTGGAGTTAAAGCATTTTATGGGTGATTCCTTAGAAACAAAACGATGAGGATTTTTGATGTTAAAGAGGATGATTCTATTGATTTGTGATAAGAACTGATGTTTGGCGTCATTATAGGCTTCTGTCACTAAAGAATTTTGCAATTTTACACATTCAAATATGATAAACTTGGAGGTTGTTTGCTTGATCTGTTCAACTGTCTCTAGTTCTCTTTCGCATTAAAATTCTGAGTCATGTATCTTACAGGTTGATCTGGTTTGTTTTGTTTCAATGTAATTTTGTCTTTTATTTTCTGGTAAACAAAACTGAAAGACATAAATGGGGAATGTGGGGCTAAAGAAGCTGTGGTATATTAGAATAACCAAAGAAAATCACACACACAAATAAGTTAAGACAAACAAGTATCAAGTAAATCGTAAAAAACTTGAAATTTAGTAGAATGTCAAATTTAAAAATTCACCCAAGAGTATAGATGTAGAGGCTACAAAGCAACCAAATACATGATCCTCTTTCAAGTCTCTTGTATACTGTGCAACTATCTTTGACTTCATCATGGGTATTGGTTTCTAAAGAGTTGATATTTTCTTTGAATGGATTGATGGCCCACTTTTTTTTTTGGTGTAAATTCTTAACCATTGATGAATATAATATCATGTTTCTCATAAAAAATTATCGACATTGACTGATGACATTAGTATGTTATAAATTGCAGCTGCTGTGAAGAAAGAGGGGTCGGTGGCCATTTATTATGATATTTTGAGACTCCCTGATTTTCTTGAAAATCTGAAATCATCAATTTCACATGCAAAAGAGTCTAAAGCATCTTTCAGTCTGGCAAGTGCTGGAGAACTTATTCCCCTTAAAGTTCTCTCTCTCTTTAAGAACATGGTTGATGAGGTACATTCCTATTATTTCTCAAGTTCTCTGCACTGTTTTTTTTTAAATTTCTATGTGAAGGGCACCATCACATTCTGAACCAACAAATAAAGAAGAAAAGAAAAGAAAAGAGAATGTACACATTATTTTCCTCATCAGCTGAAATATATCTATATCTATATATTGCAGGACTGTGAATTACTTTATCTTTTTGATAGACCGGAGAAACTCATATTGACAGAAATTGCAGTGCCACCTATACCTATTCGTCCTTCTGTTATTATGGAGGGATCACAGAGGTTGCTTAGCTTCCCTTCAATCACCAACCCCCCAAACAATTTTTTTTATGTGAAATGTTACCACTGTTATATTATGGTGATTAATGATTATGATAATGTTACATACGCTCCTTAAGGATTTAAATTTTTTCTTTTGCAGCAACGAAAATGATATAACGGAGAGATTGAAACTGATTATTCAATCAAATTCTATGCTACGGCAGTGCCAATCAGAAGCTGTTTCTGGAGACAAATTTCTGGTATGATAAGAGAATTTGAGAATTTTAACCACAAAGTTCTCTTCTCAAATTTTCTTTAAAAATTTAACCATGAAGGTTTCTGGCTTGTTTTAGATCTTAAATTGTAGATGAACTATGGCTAAGAGTGACATCCATATATCTTTAAACATGTACTGCTGTGGTAGTTACTCGGACATGATGTATATTTTATTTGCAGAATAACATGTTTGATATATTTCTTGTGCAAGCTATCTCTAGACCATTTTTTTATCCTTTTATGAGTATGGATACTTCATTTTAATGCAACCTTTGTTTCGTCAGTTTATGTATTGACATTCTAATTAGTCCTTTCTTTTCGTTCTTTGCAAGGAGTATTCTATCATCTCTGACATCTCACATCTAACCTATTCGTTTCTTTTGGGGCTTGATTTTTGCTTTTAGTGTTGGATGATTTCCTCCATGTGTTGCAATTTATAGTTGTCCTCTATTGCTTGTTTTTTATAGTTGTCCTCCATCTGACCTATTGCTTGTATCTTTCTTTTTCCCTTAAAACTTGTTTTCTTATACAAATTGAAAATTAGAATAAAATTAGGATTGTAAATATAGAATATAATTTTCCTAAAATGATTGCATTTGTGAACTACTACGGCTATCACCTATTTGGATTTACTCATAGATGAAGTCATTGATGCTCATTAATTGATCTGCACATGATTCTAGCTAAAGTGAATTTTCTTTGTTGGATAGGGACCTTGAGCTTTTTTTCTATTAATTTTATGTTGTCATTTTTATATAAATCATGCATTTTGGTTGATATTGGCTTTAAATCTTGATGGAATAAGTCACTTCGATTGAAAAGGGGTTGTTCTCAGTGTGACATGATATTTTGTGAGTTATTTAGTCTAATTTTTAAATTGAATATCAATTGAAATACTTTATTGGTATAGAATTTAATACATAAAGCACCAAATTGATGGAAAAAAACTACCTTAAGTTTTCTTTGTTGAAAATGATTGCAATGATGGGTTGGACTTATATGATAATCTCATGACTTATTTCGTCCAAATTTAAGGTGAATATCAAATGAAATATTTTATTGATATATAATTTAATACATAATGTACCACATTGATTGGAAAAATCTATTGTAAGTTTTCTTTGTTGAAAATGATTGCAATGAGGTTTATGTATTGGATGAACTATGACGCAAATGGTGTTTTGATGTTCTTAAATGGACAAATATTCTTCTAATTCACATGGAACAATTACTAGCTTTTGAAATATTTGAAAAAGCTTATGAGCACATTGATGTACTCCGTTGTTTATCTTTTCTTGGTTTTGATACAATTTCTGTTTCTCTTAAAATTTTGGTTTCCCAATTTTATATTTGTAGAAGGGCACCTTACTGTGTTGTGTTTACATTTTCAACTTTGAAGGGGCATAGTTTTGTTTTTGAAGGACTAATGGATCTTCCTACACCGCTTGTTTAATTATTCCTCTTATATATCTTATTTTTAGATAGAAGCACTGAAATGCTTATAATAGTGTTTTGTTTTAGCGTGCTTGGATGGGTGTTCAATGTCACGTTGCACAATATATAAATAGCGACATTCGACTTCCTCCCTCCATAGACAGAGACAACAATAAAAGGCCTTTGGGTGGTTTTGTTCAACGTCTAAAAGGGAAGCAGGGTCGCTTTCGTGGGAATTTAAGTGGGAAGCGTGTTGAGTATACTGGCAGAACCGTTATATCGCCTGATCCTAATTTGAAAATTACTGAGGTTAGGAATTACTTTGGCTTGATCACTATTTTCTGTTGCCTTTTTTGTTTATATTTGCTTCGTTTCCTTGACATGTCTATTATTATAGGTAGGAATTCCTATACATATGGCTAAAATCCTATCTTATCCAGAGCGTGTCTCCCACCATAATATAGAGAAGTTGAGACAGTGTGTCAGTAATGGGCCTGATAAATATCCTGGTGCGCGGTTACTCAAAAGTGATGATGCACAATGGTAAGGACGTAATTGTTATCTTTCTTTCTTCATGCGAAATTTCTTTGTGCTCCAAGTGATATGGAATTCATTTCCTTTTGATATAGGTCTCTGATGGCTTCAAATAGGCGATCTTTAGCAGATCAGTTGAAGTATGGTGATATAGTTCATCGTCACTTAGAAGATGGGGATATTGTCCTTTTCAATCGACAACCAAGCTTGCATCGGATGTCTATCATGTGTCATAGGGTACTATCTTGAATTGATTCTATAAATATCATTCTATTTACATTAATGTTCTTTGTTGTTGGTCGTGAACATGGTTATTCCATGAGGAATAATGCCCCAATTTGTCTTGGACATGTTGGGATCGGATGTAGTAGTCATGTACCTTTTAATGTGGAATCTTCAACCCTCAATTTATTGATATACACACTAAATTGTTGACATGTGCTTAAAATCTAATAGTGAAGCCATGTGCTAAATATGCGACTTGATTTAATATTGAATAAGGGAAAAATAAGTAATGTTTTCTAATGAGGATTAGTAAATGTTTAGGACTAGGAATGTGTGAAAGCACAATTTCTTTTATCTGTGTTCATTAAGGTTGCAAGCTTAGCACATGGTCTCCATCTTTAGACTTCTAATAAATGATATTGGACATAATATGCACAGAACTTGAAAGGTTAAGGAACAAGATGTCCAAACTAAAAAGGTTGAAGACTACTTTGTTTTGTGTCAAAAGTCTAGGAGAATAATAGGGGGATTCACCCTTTATACTAAAATTAATGTTTTTTTTCCTTCTAGCATTCTAATATTCTATGTTAAGGAGAAATAATCTTATGGAATAGCTTCACGGATGATGAAGTGCCAAGTCCTGGCATATCTAGACACATTGGATTTTCACTCCCTGTGGCTAATAGATGGCTTACTTACTGGCAAGATGTGTCGCCGTGTTGTGGAGCTGTTTTATATGAAAACTTCTCATTGATAAAAGCAAAAGGAAGTGTATTTCAAGCTCAATATGGGACCCGTAGCTGTTTTCTTGTAGGCCTTCTCAGCAAGTTAAGCCTTATTGGAACTTCATATGTTCCTGGCTCCAAATTAAGAAGTTTTATACTACCCACAAAGTAATCACCCAAAACAATGTTACTCACCACATACCCCCTTGGGTGATTTAAACTATTTTTCCCTTTAAGGCTATGATGTCAAATAGACATACTATTGGATTTCAAATTCTCTGGAAAATCCAACATGATAAAGTTGGGCTTGAAAAAATATTTTACCAAACACGAAACCGCATCCACTGATGATATCCTTATCTTATGCAAACAATTAGGAGTAAGATCTGTTTCCATTTGTTCAAAGTGAATTGTAATGCCTATAAAACTTGATGACAGCTTTTGTTTAATGATTGCATGAAAGGTAAATGGTGACAGAAATGAATTATAACAATCTTGTTTTTCTTTTGTGGAGGCAGGCTAGGGTCATGCCATGGAGAACATTGAGGTTCAATGAGTCTGTCTGTAACCCGTACAATGCTGATTTTGATGGCGATGAAATGAACATGCATGTCCCACAAACAGAGGAGGCTCGAACGGAGGCTTTTACATTGATGGGGGTTAGTAGGATTACCTTTTGTTAGATTTGTGCCTATGACTAGTTAGTTTGTTTTTGATCGACGCTAGATGTGTAAATTGAAATGGGATGTCTCATTAACCCATAGTATAACCTATTAATATTATGAGTCCATCTCATCTTATCTCACTTAATTTTTGATGGGATGGGATGATGATGAAATGATATTAGTTATGATATTTTATTGGTCCCAAATGAACTTAAATTAGACAAATAAAAATACAAAAATAATAGGAAAATGAATCATGATTGTTTATAGCGTGAAAGTTTAATAAAGAAAAATGATAGAATATTACGTTTAAAGTGAGACACATTAGAACTACAATATAAATGGGATGGGATAATTTGAACCGTGAGCCCATTAGGAACACTAAATGAGACATGGGATGAGATGATATAACCTACTTTACATCTCTAATCAACGTCCTTTGTGATTTTATTTGGTAGTCATCCAATAATACTCGTTTTGTTATCAACAAATATGGTGCTTATATAAAAAAAGATGATGTTCATACTTTTGGTAATCTTTCTAGAGAACCGTTATCTATTCATTTTTGTTACTTGAAATTTGTGTGGTCCTACTATTTGATATAACTAATGTGTTATTCTATCAATCATTTAGCATTGAGATTATGATTTTCTAGCGAAACGAGCAAATACATTCTAGCAAAACAGAAAAAGAAGTAAATACATTGTGTCCTTCATTGCTCACTTGCATTTAGTGCATTTAGTGGATGACCTATGTTTTCTATAGTAAATGCTCACATTTCTTTATATTCTTATTGCATATTGTTCTCAATAAGATCTGTGTGTCCCTTTAGGTCGAAAACAATCTATGCACACCAAAGAATGGAGAGATTTTGGTTGCTTCTACTCAAGATTTTTTGACATCTTCTTTTCTCATCACAAGGAAGGATACTTTTTATGACCGGGCAGATTTTTCTCTCTTTTGTTCATACATGGGTGATGGTATAGAAAATGTTGATTTGCCAACACCTGCTGTAATCAAGGTGATATTTACAACTTAATCTTTGATTTATGGTTCACCGGATCAATGTTGAGTTTCTTTCCCTTGTATGTTGGTTTCTATACCATGTAGACTAAATTTTGTATGTCATGCTCATGATTCATGACCTTCAATAATTGCAGAAGTATTTTTATAATTGGAATATTATTTCCTTTTTAGGTTTGGAGCTCTATTATGAGTTCTACTGGGATTAGGCTTCAGTCTTATTATCTCTATAAATATATACATGAAATCTTGAACCTTTGTTTTTTTTGCAGTTGTTTTGGGGTTACTATTCTTATTGATGATAGCAAGAACATGGTCCTGTGCCTAATTTCCTTCCTCCATGAGGCTGATTTATGTGTTCTTATTTAACAATTAACACGTTATGCACTTGTTTATACAAGATTTGTTTATAAAATTCTTCTAGTGTTAAAGCAATAATCTTTCTTTGGTTTTATTTTGGTAAAAGTTAGTTGCCATGTTTGGAAAGGACATCTATTCTGTCTTACTCATCCTCTTTCATATAATCATATGATGGGAAAATTTTCTATATGTTGTTCCTGCTTCAGACTTCTTATTCATTTCTGATATAGATGTAATTGTTGTCCTTGTAGCCAGTGGAGCTTTGGACTGGTAAGCAATTATTTAGTGTTCTTGTGCGCCCAAGTTCAAAGGTGAAAGTCTATTTGAATCTTACTGTTAAGGAGAAAATCTACACCAAGCTTCAAGTATATGGAAAAGAAATCGAAGCAATGTGCCCTAATGATGGCTTTGCCTGTTTCCGTAATAGTGAGCTAATATCAGGGCAACTTGGGAAGGCAACTTTGGGTTTGTTATTATATCTAGTCTGTTTCTTCTTCTTCTTTTTATCTTTTCTTTTATTTACTTTATGTTGGTAGAACGTAGGGAGGCAAGATGTGTAATGAACTCGATATTCCATTTGAGGAATCCAATGGAGATTAATTTCATCTGCTTATTGTCAAGAGCTCTTAAGTTTAAGAGAGTTTCATAGCACTTCTATATAGTTTTGATTTTTTTAGGGTTACTACTGTCAAATGATTGGAATGCTATAATTGTTTACTTTCTTTACAGCTATTGCTGTTTGCTCTATTTTCTTTTCATTTTACATTGCCCTTAGTGCGTCATATTATCATACATATCTTACATCACTCTCACTTCAGGAAATGGCAATAAGGATGGATTGTATTCTGTTCTTCTTAGAGATTATCAAGCACATGCTGCTGCTTCTTGCATGAATCGCCTGGCCAAATTAAGGTAATCCTTAAGGATAAGTTTTCCCAAAGTATTATACCTCTTGATTTTTTTTCATTATTTTAATCAAATTGTAGTAGAATTTAGTCTATCATTTTTCTTCAAGTATTTTTAACTGTTGCACTTGAATTCTTGTGGGTGAAGTTTTGTATAATTCCTTTGACATTTTTGATAATAAAGCTGGTAATTTACATTTTATGTACGTCTCGCAGAGAAAAAATCTAAGCTTGAAGTATTGTGCTTTTCTTTAAACTTGTTTAGCTAAAGTAATATTTTAGATACATAAGTGAAATCTTACCAGAGGACCGAAATGGAATTCTTTCCCCACGTTCAGTGATGTACTTTAAATTTGGCATAAAAGTATCATACTCCATTAACCTTGCCAATATTTTTATGTTATGCTTTAGAAAGCTTCTCTTGTCATTCATAATGTATTTGCTTTTGATGAGGGTTTGTTTTATTCCAAAGTGCCCCATCTTCTAGTTCGGATGACTGTCAAGTCCTCTCTACCGGAATCCATTGTAGAAAAGAAGGAAGCATAATAGAATCCTGTATTTTTTTGTGATTAGTCATCACTGGCTATTAAAATATATATCACTGGCTATGAGTGTGCCATTTCGAATGTGAATCTTGCTATGTTTCTCATTCTATTTTCAGTTGGCTAGTTAGTGATCAAAATGTTTTGAATTATCATAGGGTCTCATGTAAAAGTGTTTCATTGTCATCTTAATAGGTGGCATATCAACCACCAATTGAATGTGCATGATAACATGCTTTGTGTAATATTGTTTCTGGTTCTCATATGAATGGTAATAAAACGTTTTTATATGAAAGTTGAAATTCCTCGTCTGATGCAGTGCTCGGTGGATTGGTAATCATGGGTTCTCAATTGGGATTGATGATGTGCAACCAAGTCAAAGATTAAATGAGCAGAAGCAGCAGAAAGTTACCGAAGATTATAATAAGTGTGAGGAGAAAGTAAAGTTGTATAATGAGGGAAAGCTACCCCCAGAACCTGGTTGTGATGCTGCCCAATCACTAGAGTCCAGGATAACCCAAATATTAAATGGTATTCGTGATGCTGCTGGGAAGGTTAGATTGTCCCTCCCCAAGAGAAAAAATAGTAACAATAAGGATTGCCACTTAGCTTTTAACCATTGCTTCCCCATCACCAAACAGGCTTGACTTTTGGGCACCCACCTGCAGATCTACATTTATATTTGGAGCTTAATATGTACACATGTACATCTTAGTGTAATATATTGAGACAAAACTTATATGTGTGCATCCACCCAATAGACATTTTTAAGCAAAGATGAATGCGTTCTTTTCTAGCAAAAGATGTACACATGCACATCTAGAACTAATTCTGGCTAAATTAAAATATGGAACATTGAAAATAAAATGTAAGTACAAATGGAACAGGGGCCAAAATTAAAGACTTGTCCCCTGTTAAGGAGGGTGGTGGGGGACAAATGGTGATGTTGTGTATAAATCTGACCAGTGCTCCACTCTTGTATGTTAATTGTTTTGGTAACAGTGTATTCTCCTAGTTAAAACCTCAGACTTTGATTATTAATGTTTTCAATTTCCAACTGAAGTTTGTCATTTTGTATTTGAAAAAACCACATTGAAGCAGCTCCAGCTTTTCTACTATACCATTTTTTTCCCTTCTTTTCACATGAAAACTTTTATATACAATTACTTTGGCTAATGAACTATTATCCCATTGTCTTCGTTAATTGCTAATAGTTGTGCATGCAAGAACTACATTGGAGAAATAGTCCGTTGATCATGTCCCAGTGTGGTTCCAAAGGATCTCCTATCAACATCAGTCAGATGATTGCGTGTGTTGGTCAACAATCTGTTGGTGGTCATCGTGCACCTAATGGATTTATAGATCGAAGTCTTCCTCACTTTCCAAGGAAAAAAAATACCCCTGCAGTAAGTTTCCGACCTTCTTACATTTAATGCAACAGTTTTTTTACTTCAAACGAGAATAGTGATATTGGGGTCCATTAATAATTATTATTTTTCATTGGAAAATTAGGACTTCAACTCAATTTTACTTGTTTCCAGTTTCACACTTGATTAGTGCTGCTGGAGTTTTTTTTTTTTTTGTATGCCTCCATCTAATTTAGTGAAAAACTTGACACGTTATTTGAATTTTCACATGTTTAATAATTTAGTTTCTCTGTTAAGGAATATGAAAGTAGATTGGAATATTTCATAGACCTTTTATCCGATTGACTACTTAGAAATTAGCTATTTTCCAGCCCTTTTATCCCTTACCAAACTTTTCCAGCTCCTTTATCCAGTAAACTTCACCACTGGGATTCTGAATTGCACACAAGCCCAAAAAATGGAAGCTCAATCTTTGATCAAACACTTGACTTAGCAGACAAAAAGGGGAAAACATTACATGCCTTGTTAATACCAAAGTTGAACTTTTTGTCGATCAGATTTGTACCGGGTAAAACTTTAAAAACATCCATGAAAAACACAACATTTTTGTGTCACTAACACCATGTTTACTGGTTCTTCATTGTTATGCTTGGGTTGGGAGTATAATGCGGTCATTATTAGAACTATTTATATTGTCATTAGAAATGGCCTCATATCAAATGGTTCTTTTTGGTTAAATAAGCTCCAAATTGCTGCTAGGACATCGGCAGCTTTACTTTTATGATCAAAATATTATTGTACTTTTGATTTTATTGAAGTTATGTTCATGATATGCTTCTGCAATCTTTCTTATCTGAATTCATCATTTCTTTTTGTATGTAAATGTCGAATAGAGCAGTCTACTAAATGACAGGAACACTACCTTTTTAGGTCCTTGAACACCTTTTAAAATATATTTCATATCATTGAATTTTAAAAAATAAAAATATCATGGATTTTATTTTAAGAATGGTTGTCAAATTGTTAGCTACTAATTATTCTAAAAGCTTGAGCTATTAGGATGTAGGCTAACAATCTTCTTATATGTTATTGGATTCTTTAAAACATAAAACCTTTTGATACCATTGTTGTGATGATGGGTCAATGTGTTGCTGTTAATGCAGGCTAAGGGCTTCGTTGCTAATTCATTCTACAGTGGACTGACGGCTACAGAATTCTTCTTCCATACGATGGGAGGTCGAGAAGGTCTAGTGGATACAGCGGTATGGTTACTTGTTCTTACTCTTCAATCAATATTTGATCTTTCAGGAAACATGATTTATTGGGAAGAGGAAAATAAAAAAATTATAAAAGAAAAGTGACCTGTGGCTTGCTTTAAATTACAGTCACGTCAGTGGGATTTAAATTAGAGTCATTTGAGTACCTAAACATAAAATTATGTGGTGGGTTTTATTCTACCCGTAGGGTGGGATTAATCTTTTTAATTATTTTGTCAATTCTGAAATTAATTTTGATTTTTATGTTAAAAATAAATAACATAACTAAAATAAGGTTACAATTAACAAGTAAATGAAAATTAGTAACAAATAAAAATAAAATTAATATCTTCAAAGTTTGACTTGAGAAAATTTCATTTTCAATACATGCCGAGTTCAAGGACCCATATTCAAAATTTGGACACTATCTCACTGCGCCCTGATGTTAAAATTTTAAATCCAGCGAGTCAAACACTTGGACACGAACCACTTCTATCCAAGTCTGAGTTGCATAGGTCCTGTGTAGTTTAATCACTATCCTATTTTCTTGCCCCTCCATGTAGTACTTGCTTTTTTGTAGGGTGCAACTTCTAAAGTGTTTTTCAACTATTCTTAGTTGTATATTAATCTGAATTGAGTGGCATAAAACACAATATAGATACCACTTAATCTCCTAGGATGATAAATCTAGGTATCTTTAGTCTTAGAAATTTTTGCAACCTTGAAGTTGATGAGCACCACATCAATTTTGTGATTATCTTTAATATTAACCAATATACAGGACTCATTGTGGACTCAACTTACTGAGGGCTTGTACGATGGCCATTATTTTTTTCAGAAACCAGTAGGAAACTTTCATTTCTTCAAACCACAGTAGACAATTTGGCCATTATTTTTTCAGAAACCAGTAGGAGACTTATATTTCTTCAAATCTCGTGATAAAATAAAAAATCTTCTTAAAGAAGAATCATGTAAACTGACTTATGATCTAAAATGTTGTGATTTCAATTACAAAGGAAAATTTATGGCTACCAACTTCTGATGATTGTAAACCTAAACAAAGCCAGATATATAGCGTTCCAAGACTAGCTTCTTTTAAAAATTTGGGTTTTAATTGTATTCATCAAGTAGTTAAAGTGGGCCCTGGGCCTTACATGCTTGTCACTGATTTATTGTGACTATCAGGTGAAAACAGCTGACACTGGTTACATGTCTCGGAGACTTATAAAAGCTTTAGAAGACTTGTCTATTCATTATGATAACACGGTAAGGAATGCAAGTGGCATTGTAATTCAATTCTGCTATGGAGATGATGGAATGGACCCTTCTCAAATGGAGGGAAAAGATGGGGCTCCTTTAAATTTTGAGCGAATACTTTCAAAAGCTAAGGTTTAAAACACTACTTTTATTCATATTTTCTTATTCCTTACTCAATGCTAATTTTGGAACATTGAGTTCTAGTCATTTTACAGGCCATATGCCCTGCCAGAGGGGAGAGAAACCTGTCTCCTGATGAAGTCTCTGAAATTATGGAGAGCAGGCTTTTGCAGTATGATATGACTCCAGAGGGTGGTTGCTCTTCAGCCTTCAAAGCTTCTTTAAAGAGTTTTCTAGATGACTTTGTGAAAACATTAAAAGAAACCTACGAGTCACTGGTAGAAAATTCGGTAAGTTCAGAGGGAGTTGCCCAACAACTATTTGGAGTTACTGCTAAACAACTGAAGGTATAGATACTATTCTCTAAATTTCTTGTCAAACGAAAGAAAAAGTACCAAAAGAGAGAAAGGCAATAGTTTGCGATGCAATATACCATGATTGTGCTGACAACATTCGTTTCCATTTCAATGGATTTCAGATTTTAGAATCTAGATAATTGCATCTGTAATGGTTTAACTTTGAACCATTTAAGTCTATCCAATGATTCCAAGAGTCTATAAGTTGCATCTTTAGTCTTTATTTAGGTCATGTTTGGTTCTTATAATGGAAGTGTCGTTGGAATGAGAATGTTGATAAAAATTGAATTCAATAGAAATAATATTACTATTATTATGTTTGTTTGAGCATTGGAATAAAAATAATGATAAATATTAAAGTAAAATTTATAAAATTATAAATGAAACAAAAATAGAAAATAAATTTTTTATTTTTAAATGAGAAAAAATAATAAATGATTATACAAATGTATGAGAAAAATAGAACGCATTAGCATATTCTTGAGAGGTGGGAGGAATAAGCATTCTTGTTACTTTTGGAATGTTTTACCTTCTATTCAAGATTTATAATTAAACCAAATACATGAATATCCTAAATAATTTCTATTATCATTTGTATTCTTATCAACCAAATATGACTTTAGTGTTTTTATCAAATCATGCATTTTTAGTTTCATTTTAAAGTTCATGAATTATGTCATTCATTAACTTTGGTTTCTGAATAATTTGCTGGTATTTAAAACGGAGATAATGCATGTATCTATTAAATTTTCTTGTTTTCAAATTCTTTTAGGTTTTTCTGGATACTTGTATTTCTCGTTATCATAAAAAGAAAATTGAAGCTGGAACAGCAATTGGAGCCATTGGTGCTCAAAGTATTGGAGAGCCTGGCACACAGATGACATTGAAAACTTTCCACTTTGCTGGAGTTGCAAGCATGAGTATCTTTTATCTTTTGATAATTATAATTAAAATGGTCAACTTTTAAGTAACCTTTAAGTTTCGATGGTCTTTTGCTTTTAAACTTCTTGCTGTACAGCAGTTTTGTCCTTAAAATCATTTGCTAGATGTCACACTTGGAGTTCCTCGTATCAAAGAAATAATCAATGGATCAAAAAAAATTAGCACACCCATCATCACTGCATCACTTGAGTGTGATGATAGTGTAAATGCTGCGAGGATCGTAAGAGGCCGAATTGAAAAAACAAGTTTAGGCCAGGTATGGAATAATTTGATTAAGTTTATATTCAGGTATATTTTATGTCACATTGTTATTCTTCTTATTTTTCCCTCCTTTTCTTTTCCTTGGTGCTAAAGATTCATTATTTAACGTTAAGAATTTAGTTGGTTTATTTTCCTAGGGTTTGGCGTTTCTGCAATTCTTGTGCACATAATATTTTAACTAGACCTTAACAGTAATGCGTCAAAACTATACAGTTTAGCAAGCTTAGAGCAGTACTGATATCCCTAGAAATTGTTTTTAGCCTAAACGCAGAATACCATTCTAGTTATTAGGTTTGGATCAGAAGTATCTAAATCTCAGCTTCTATGCACTAATTTCCTTGACTATATCTCTGCTCTGCTGGACTTGGCTAAATCTAAAAGTATTTTTTTTTGTGGTTGAATCTAAAGTTTTATGCAAAGAATTTCAGCATTAATTAGAATTTGAAATGGTTTTGTTTTCCCTCTATTAAGTTTGATTTTTTTCATCATTCCTGTCAGATTGCTAAGAGTATAAAAACTGTAATGACTTCAAGATCAGCATCAATACTTATCACTCTTGACATGGAGAGGATTCAAGATGCAATGTTGTCTATAGATACCAGTGTTATCCAAAAGTCAATCTTACAAACTACAAAACTTAAACTCAAGCACGAGGTTAGAATTTTGAGTCAATGTTTTACAATTTTGTAAGCATTATGCACTTCTCTTATACTATTATTTGATGGTCATGTATAATTTGCAGCACATTAGGGTTTTGGATGTTAAGAAGTTGGAAATTCTTGCACAAGTGGCTGACAGGAGTAAAATCCATTTTCATCTTCACCATCTTAAATGTATGCTTCCCAATGTCATTGTTAAGGTAAGATGTGTCTATAATGGAGTTTAGTAGTTAAGACAGAACAATGTTACAGTTTGGTTTGCCGCTTTTCATTTAATTATAACACATCTTACTATATTACTATATTATTATTATTATTATTATTATTATTATTATTATTTTTAACAATAGGGTGTACAAACTGTTGAGCGTGCTGTCATTAGTAAAGAGGAGGATAGAAAAACAAAGAGAGACAAGTACAAATTGCTGGTAGAAGGGTGAGTTTGTTGTAAGCCTTAGCTAGATTTCACATGACATTGATATTCTATCTGCATATTTATTCATTAGATTCTTTTAAATTAGGCAATATTTTTTACTTCCTTTTAAAAAAAGAAATTTCTTGCAAGCTATGCTATTTTTCTTGACCAGTGTGTTTCATTTAATATTCTCGTGGCTGACATTTACGAACCTTTAAAATAGAGTAACTGTTTGTCTTGAATGTGGGGAGTTTTGCTGACTAATATGCTAAATAACAATTCTAAGCTGGAGACCAAATTTAGATAGGTGAAAGACTCCAAGATGGTTCAATTTTCCACTATTATTAAGTATTTTGCTAAACAACAATCTTGTGGTCAAATGTACTGTTTTTTCCCTTTCAACCTGCCAACTGATTTTGTATGTTGTCATCTTTCTTCTTTGATCATCTGTGTTCATAATTATTTATAGCAAAAAATGACGAAGCACTAGGAAAAAAATGATGCAATTGACTTTATTCATTCAAGATCAGACAAGGTTCCTAATGACACAAAAACACTAACAGGACCCTTAACGCAACAAGGATATAATTTAATTATTTAATTTTCCAACATTAAGAAATAGGAATTAATCTAGAGAAAACTAGGGGGAAAAGTTAAATAATTTTGAAATGATACGAGAAACCTGTTAGTGTTCTTTCTCTCTGTTTTGCAATCTTCATATGTTTTGTTCAAATTATCTTGTTTAGCAAGAAGTCATTATGTGCTGTGTTTAACGGAAAGATAATTGGAATATGTATATTTTCTTCACCGATATCTTTATCTGTGTATGGTCTATTGAGTCCCTGAACTCTTGCATCAATTAAAGCATGGTCAAATTTTAACTTGAGAAAGAATGACATGAAATGGAAGGCACGTAATTTTGTTAGCTAAATGTCACGACCTTAATTTCTCAAGTAGCGATCGTGCGGCACTTAGCACCGTCCGTTGCACTAAGCCTGCCTTTCAACCGAAATGTAACTCCAAAGAGAATAGAAAGAGAGTTTGCAAAGAATGCTTTGTATTGCTCTAGAGAGAGTTTATGTTACAAATGCTAAGAATTCCCAAGGATTTCCAAGGATGAATGCAAATGAAGACCAAGTGGTCTATTTATAGTGTGGCTTCTAAGCTTAAGACTATGCCACCACTTTCTAGATTATTCTAGCTCTAGAATGTACAAGGGTATTCTAGATTTATCTACAATGTGCCACAAGGCTCTAGGACCTTCTAGCCAACTCTAGAGTCTTCTAGGTTTGTCTAGCTCCTTCATGCACCTTCCGGGATGTTCCGTAAGCTTCCAGCAGCTTCTACAACCTTCCCGAACCATCCGGCGCGTTCTAGAATATTCCAGCCCATTCTAGCACCCTCCAGTGTGCTCTAGAACATTCTAGGGTCTTCAAGCTTGAGTTGAGTCCGTCCAACTCCAGCCCTTTCTAGACTTCTCTAGGCAACTCTAGAACTTTCCATGTCTTAGATCCTTTAGGCAGCCAACATTTGGATTTTTAGGGGCAGTTTGGGCGGGACGTGACATAAAGCTTACATTGCTTGCCATGCCTTTGGAAAACCCTGAATTTTGTTTTTTAAAATAGCCACGGATGCATATATCTATTTTTTTTCTGTCAGCTACTAATCAGTGTATCTAATTGATCATATGGAATTTGATAGTTAAAGAAAAAAATTTGGTTGGGAAATAAATTTGAAGTTGAAAGCCTTAATTGATCAACTACAAAACCAAGTTCAGGGATAACTTTTTTTTCAAGTATGGTTCCACTATGGCCTTGATAGCAGGAACAACTAAATGGCCCTGCAGATTGCTTTCACTTACTGCGATGTATAATTCCACGGATGCCAAGTGTTGGAATGTTGTTTTCTTCATTTTGATGCTTTTCATCTTTAGTGCTGTAGCAATTCCTTGTACATTTTTTTTAATTTTTTAATGAATTATTGTGGTCCATCTTGCATCTTTTAGGACTGGTCTTATAGCAGTGATGGGCACAGAAGGCGTAGATGGACGCAATACTAAAAGTAATCATATCATTGAAGTATATCAGACTCTTGGAATCGAAGCAGCAAGAACATGCATTATCGACGAGATAGAGTATACCATGAAAAGTCATGGAATGAGCATAGATAGTCGACATATGAAGCTCTTGGCAGATGTGATGACGTTTAGGGTGATTTTCTTATTAGTTATTCAATTTATTTCATTAATGAACTAAACTTCAAAGTTTTAATATCAATCTTGGAAAGGATGCATATCAATTTGTGAAATTATTGTCATAATAGGGTGAAGTCTTGGGAATTACCAGATTTGGAATTCAAAAAATGGACAAAAGCATTTTAATGTTGGCTTCATTTGAGAAGACAGCAGATCATCTATTCAATGCGAGTGTAAATGGAAGAGACGATAAGATTGAAGGTGTGTCTGAGTGTATAATCATGGGTATACCAATGCCTATTGGCACTGGAATGTTCAAAGTTAGACAGAGGTGAGAATACAAGTTTCTCTTTAAAGCTGCTATGAGAATATCTCGTTTCCTACGTGTGGTGTTTAATTTTTGCACAGTGTTCTTGGATGCATGACTAGTTAAATCATATAGATTAAAAGACAAGAAGCTGCGAATTCTCGTGTAATATTAGATATTTGTATAAAGATAGTATGATATTTTGATCACTTTACTTTCACAAATTAAACATAGTAGTCATTTTTCTTAAAATTGGTACACTTTAGACACCCTACTATTACATTTTTGGAACTTTAGTCATTTTTTCCAATTTTAGTTTACTTAATATGTTATGGTAGAAAAATTTAAGTTGGATCGAATTAAATTTTACTAACAAAGGGTTGGAAGTTGTTTGAAGAGACAAATGTCTCAAAAATTGAAAAAAAAGTGATTAAAATGACAAATTAATTTAAAATTACTAAAGTGTAAGGCAATGCGGCCGATGTATCTAATTTGTGAAAGTAAAGTGATTTTAGGTAGAATTTTTTGTGTAAATTGAATCTTTTGTATTCTGCTCAAAATGGAACAAAAGCTAGCTGAAATTCTCACCCCCTTGAAAGTCTAAGTTTGCATCTACACTAGTTTAGTAACTTAACTTGATACTTAGTAGGCTGCACTGACAATTTGCTCACACTACCTCTCTGATGGAGAATCAGCTGTTCTATTTTCACATCTATGTTTTATATTCTCTGTCTGTGACATTAATATTCTAAATTGGTTCATATAAAATGCACATAATTTTCCACCCTATCTTCCCTTTTGTTTCTTTTATTTTCTCTGTATAAAATACACTCTTTTCTTTGTACAGAGTTGATGTACCTCAGGAACTTAACTATGGACAACGTCCAATTCTATCTTGAATTCAAAGGAAGGTAGCTGGAATTGTTTTTGGAGATTCCAACTTGACAAAAGTAATGCGAGTGTTATCAGCCTGATAGCGGGAAATCAGCTTAAGAAGGTAGTCCACTGGGATCATTTGAATTGTAATTAGCCTCCTCTTCTCAGAGCCCTTTCCTTATAACAGGGAAAAGTATACCTTCAGTTGGGGGACTTGAGGGGGCACAAGCCTAATTGTCCATACACAACTTGGTTTTGCAATGTTAGAAAATATTGAAAGGCATTAATTGCTCAATCAAAATATTTATTTCCCTCCAATGCTCTTCTATACATATCCCTATAATCTGAAAACCATGAAAACTATTCAAATGTTGAAAACACAAGGGGACTTGAGATACTTGAGAATAAAAATTACAGAGATGCTTCCCACAAAATCTTCATTCCCCATATACATGTGTTTGGGTGCCCTTTTCTTTCTATAACTTGGTCTACATCTTAGTTGGTATAATCACAAACAATTAACTGCAACTGGTTATAATCTGGTCCGACATGCATCCTCTAATGAAATGCCCTCTGAATATTCAGATAATCATCTCCCTTATGAAGAAGCTGTTCGAACCAATTTATCATAGAGAAAAATGATTTCGGTGTCTTTTATTTATTATAAAAATGATATTTAGTTCATACACTAAATAAATTTTAACTCAAAGAATTGAAGAAAAAAATATAAAAAATAGTTAATTGTTTTTTACGGTCATTTTTTTATATTATTAAGATTAAATTGTTACAAAAAATAAATACAAAAATTAAATATAATCTTTATAATAAATATAAATATAGAGCATTTAGAGTACCTTGCCCTTAGCATAATAGATTGCTGACATTGATAGTGAAACGATTGTTCGACAGTCCTTTGAACAAATTTCTTATCAACAGATTTACTCGCTTTTTTTATCCATCTGGTCTTCATAAAGAGTTTCTGACCATGTAGAAAACATTAAATTAAAAAAAAAATTATGTAGAAAGTAATGAAAACAGTCTCTATTGGGACCAAGATATGTCCTCAGCCAACGTCAACAAACAATTGAGCAGTTTTTCTACTGGTTTCGTGCCGATGAACGATGGAAATCTTCGAATGTAGACTCACAAGCTCCTGTTGCTCTGTCCATAATTTCAAAAATTCATCACTCATCTTTTGTTGTACAATAATGTCAACAATCTACTTACCATCAAAATCCCCCATCCCGCTTCCTCTTAACCACACGCATGTAGCTTCGTACAAAGCAGAGAATGAGAGAACTTGGTGGTGTTAATGGCACACAAAATAATAATAATAATAAGGAAAGTTGAAACTGTGGCTGTGTTCAAGTTAAAGCATAATTAATAGCCAAAAATATCAGCCAAATCTTTCATATTAAGTCTTAATGTGTTTAGTCATCAGATTTAAAAATGTATTTTTTAATTATTTAATTTTAAAAAAATTGATTAATTAAAAAATAATATTATTATTTTAATGATTTTTTTATTAAAATATTATTCTTTTTTATAAAGTGATGAAAAACCGATCTTTTAAAATGAATACTCTTTGAAAAATAAATTTATTGATTCTAATTTTTATATTTTAAAATAAAACAAACAATATTTTAAATAGTTAGATTAAATTTTATTGATTCTAACTTTTAAAAGATAAAAATTAATATTATTATTTTAAATATAGTAAAAGAAGAATTATATTTGACATTTAATTTTTTTAAATAAATATTAAAAAAATAAAAAATATAATTAAACAGTAAAAAAATAATTATTATTAATTAAATATATTCGAAAATAATACATTATGATTATAATTATTAATTGGTATCGGCACATTCCTAATGGTACATCTTCTCTCATTAACTTAGATATTAAAGCTTTCATTTCACGATGGGCTTTTTCATCTTTTGCTTTGAGAACATCGGTAAGCAATCTGGGGAAGAAATCGTCAGCTCGTGATGAAGATTGACATAAGACTCTAAGCAGAAGTTCATCAACTAACTCGTCAAGCTGAAGTTGGCCGGATTTGGGCTAGGCTTGAATCGGAATAAGAAGCCCACTTACTTTTAAGATGGGCTTGGCTAGAATTTTAAATTAAGTAAAAGCCCAAGCCCAATCCTTAAATCATTTACTATATTCAAACTTTAATTTTTTTTAAACATTAAATTAAATTAAGTTAATGTACCAAATGAGATAATAAATTATAAAATAATATCATAAAATAAAAAAGTATATATTCTGTAAAATTTAAATTAATACACTTCTTCGGATCTGATTAGTATAGTTTATTTACTAATTTTAAAGTAATATAATAAAATAAATTTAAAAAATTTAAGAAATTTATACAAGTTATAATTAATAATTTCACAAATTTGAGTATTCCCAACCTCGAAATAATTAATAACTAATTTTGTTTCAATTTTTTACATATCACTCGCATTCAACGATTGCAATAAAGACTAATTCTCTCAAATACATTCTAAATTGGAATGTAAAAGAAAAATGAAAGTTTCTCACTTTGATCCTAAAAACTCTCAAATGCAAATCCCTCTTTCTCTCACTTTGATCCTAAAAACTCTCAAATGCAAATCCCTCTTTCTCGACATTGCACAAACAAATCAAAATAAAAATAAAATAAAAGTTCTTTTCAAATTTTTCATACTTTTCTCACCCATTTGGGATCTTAGAAAAATAATATGATTCAATATGACAAGAAACAATAAAAAAAATCACAAAATTGATCACTTTTATGATGACAAGAAACATGCCAATCCATCATTGATTAATTTTAGAAGCACTTTCACTTGGTTTTTTCTTTTCGTGTTAGTTCTCTATATTCTATACTCTTCCCATATCATTCTCCAATCTAACCAAAAAGAATGTTCAATAACACCTTTAGACACCTCAACTAAGCAACACATTCAAACTCTCAATAATCTTAGTTCAATTTCAGATGATCATAATCCTCAAGAATCAGAAGAAATAGAACAAGAACAAAACACAGAACTTAAGCACATAGTTTTTGGGATAGGAGCTTCATCAAATTTGTGGAATCAAAGAAAAGAATACATTAAATTATGGTGGAGGCCTAATAAGACTAGAGGTGTAGTTTGGTTAGACAAACCAGTACAAACTAAAACAAATGAGGGACTACCCGATATTCGAATTTCGGGGAACACTTCACAATTTTCTTACACAAATAATCAAGGACAAAGATCTGCTTTAAGGATTTCAAGAATAGTGTCTGAAACATTAAGACTTGGGATGGAAGATGTGAAATGGTTTGTTATAGGAGATGATGACACAATTTTTTTGGTAGATAATGTGTTGAGAGTTTTATCAAAGTATGACCATACACAACTTTATTACATTGGTAGTCCCTCTGAAAGTCATGTTCAAAACATGCATTTCTCATATGCTATGGCTTTTGGTGGTGGAGGTTTTGCCATTAGCTATCCTTTGGCAAAAGAGTTGGAGAAGATGCAAGATCGATGCATTCAACGTTATCCAACATTGTATGGTAGTGATGATAGGATGCATGCTTGTATGTCTGAAATTGGTGTGCCTCTCACAAAGGAAGCTGGATTTCATCAGGTAATTGTTGAGAGCTCAATTCAACCATTACTTGGTTTGGCTTATTCTACAAAGTGTTTTTTTCTATAAGTAAGCCCAAGTTTTTGAATTATTGTTACATGATAACTAATTATATTTTTAGTTTTTTCTTTAAACGAAAATGAATTCCATTTTCTAGCCTAATTTTGAAACTTGAAAAAGTAGCTTTCAAAACTTGTTTTCCTAGTTTCAGATTTTGAGATTGTCATGATTAAATCAAATCTCATTTTTCATAAAAATCATGATTTCTATGCTATTTTATTGCAATTCATAAAATATACAAAAATTAAGACCGAAAAACAAAATAAGTATTAAATAAAATGTAAAAACATAAAACTGAACACAATTTTAAAAAATGAGTTTTATATGTTCTATTTTCATTTAAAAAATATAAAAAATAAAAACTCTTATATGTTTTCTTTCACAAATGGATTAGAAAATAAAAACTAGCTTGAAACACTAAACAATTTTGAAAACAAAACTCGTTGCAAACCAAAACTTTAATAATTATTTTTTTATGTATTTTTTTAAATGAATTTAAGGGCAAGATATTTACAGAAATGAGTTATATTATGTGCATGCATATCAATGTTTGTTGAAATAATTGCCAAATTAGATATATATATATATATATATATATATATATATGTATGATCACACGAGATATATATTATTAAGTAATATTATATACATCAAGTTTTTGTATGTCTCAAATAATATGTCATTTATTGATTGAATGTAAATTTAGGATGTGAAATGATAAAATAATTGTCAAACCGCTTACTAACATGAGACCAATTAGATTGTAAGATGTGGACTATTGCATGCATCAAGTTGTGATAAAAATTATTTTTCTATACTGTTATATGGTAAAGTGAAAAGATGGTATTATTGTACATGTGCAGTATGATGTACATGGACAACTATTAGGCCTTTTAGGATCTCATCCAGTAGCTCCTCTGGTATCACTTCACCACCTTGATGTAGTAGAACCAATCTTTCCTCATGTATCTCGAGTTAATGCACTTGAACGCCTATTTGAATCTGTCAAGCAAGACTCAGGTAGTGTTATGCAACAATCAATATGTTATGACAAAGAAAGATTTTGGTCAATCTCTATCTCATGGGGCTATGTGGTTCAAATCATAAGAGGAGTGGTGTCTCCAAGAGAACTAGAAATGCCTACAAGAACCTTCATGAATTGGTATAAGAGAGCTGATTACACTCAATATGCATTCAACACAAGGCCAGTGTCAAGAAATCCTTGTCAAAAGCCTTTTGTTTATTACATGGACTTAGTTCAATATGATTACATGAGAAAACAAATGATTGGATCTTACACCAGAGATATATTTAAGAATCCTCTTTGTCGATGGAAAATGGAGTCACCAGAAAATATTGAATCTATTATAGTCTTAAAAAGACCAGATCCTCAACGTTGGCAAAAGGTAAGACATTCAAAAGCACTTTTTTTGCCTCCTTTTGGATGCTTAATATAAGGAAACATGCCACATAATGTATTAAAAACATGAATCACTAAACATAAGCATAAGGTATTATGCTTTTCTTCACAAAATCTTACCTAGAAATAACATTCCAAATCATCTTGAAATAGGGGTAAGAATAGGAAGAAAGGATGTGTTGTATAACTATTTCAAAATGATTTTTAAATTGTGTATATATCATACAACCTATGTTATACAGAATTAAATTTACGTGAATTTTCACCAAATGGTAGAGTTGAATGCCCACACCAATGTCTATGTCTTATCGCTTAGACACATGTATTTCACAAAAAAATGAAGAGTCCATGTAACATAGCATACAATACAACATAATAGATGCATAAACGAAAAACTCTCGGTATACATTAAATAAAGCACACATTCTTTTTTTTACAGTCACCAAGAAGAGACTGTTGTAGAGTTTTGCCCTCACAAAAGAAGTCAACAATGCACTTATGGGTGGGAAATTGTCGAGAAGGTGAAGTTAGTGAATTGTAAAAGGTAAAATAGGATTCTTGTTCTATCTTTTACACGTATGATTTTCACACAAAATCAAGATAATACCTGTAGAAATAAACCAATGCAAATGTGGTATGGGATCCAAGATCAAAACGCAAGTTTTCAAGTTATAGTTTATCCAGAAAAATCAAGGTCTCAATCAATTGTTTACATATCAATAATCATAAAATTGAGTCAATTCTATAGACAATTCCACTTGTAAATTCTACCAGGTCAAAACTTAAAGGAAAAATGTTCACAAGGTTGCTTATGTATCTATTTTACCATGTACAACTGCCATTTTGATTTCTCCATTAGGAGCAAATGTATTTCAATCTTAATATATGATGTACTATTCATTGAAATAACAAAATCTATTTATTTTAATGCAATCAATTTTTCAAAAACATTTAGGCTATAGCATCTTGTTTCTCTTTAGGTATGTTGTTGCTTGCATGATTGTCACCAACAGAGGTAATTTTTTTCCATTATTGAGATGCAATGGCTTCTCCACTCTATGTACATCAATAATTTTGCCATCCTTGGTCCCTAAATTTAATGCTTCAAACAAGCAAATAACCTTTTAATTCAAAATTTTAAAAGGGAAACGATTATTTAGCTACTATTGTTGTTACTTAAAAATTTTTAATTTACTACTTTTGATATTTTTTGTTTCAATTTAATACTTGTGTTATTAAAATATCTTTCAATCAACTATTCTAATTAAAAATTGACAAATTTGATAGGAAATTTTAAAGAAAGTGCATATTACATGAAATGATAACTTCATTATCTTATTCACAATATGCCCTTATAATTTCATGTACCATGTAACTAAATGAATGTTTATCCTATTTAAAAACCCAATGAATGAAATCTAGTTTCTCTTTCAAATACCTTTGAAAGGAAAGAAAAGGCCATAACAACATAATGAGATGCATTATATTCTTATTTTTGTATCGGTTTGAAAGGTTTTTAAACCTTGCCGTGTATTAATTTTCACGTTTCAATTTATTTTTGCAAATAGAAGCTCAACTGATTTAATGAAATCATGAAAGGAACTAAAAGGCACTGAATACAATTGAGAATAACATATAATGAATGAAGAATGACAAGGTTTGTCTTAAGTCTCACATCGATTATGAATGATGTCGAAGTGCAATTTATAAGTCCTGGGCAACCTCTTAACTATGAGAGCTCTTTTAGTTAGAGTTAGACCTGACCTTCTAACATGGTATCAAAGTAGAGGCCCTGGCGATGTTTTAAGCTCTTCTGCAACTCTCACCTGTCCGATGTGGTGGGAGAGTGTTAAGGTTTAACTTAAGTCTCACATCAACCAGGAGTGTTGTTGAAGTGCAGTTCCTCTATCAAAGAGCTCAAGAATTGTCACATATAATTCGAAAATGAAGCAATTCCTCTATCCCATTTATGTGTTGTGTATATTACAAACACAAACAATTGAATTTATATCTCTACAATTTATAATCAATTGGCTTACTATCACAATATACACTTTTTTCCTCTAGCTTTTTTTCCTAATGTTATATCCACTATCATTTTATACTTAATAGATTTAGTCCAAATATAAAAATTAAATTGATTTCAATATAGAAAGTTTTTTTAGTTATTTATTTTGCATTATTTATTTCTTTTAACTTTTAAATTTTAAAACATATAGTTTATTATATTTAAATTTATACTAAATGTATTAAATATGAAAAATATGGGCCAACGAGCTTGTGATTCAACAACATGTAATTTATTTGGACATATAGAAGGTCTGAGATTTAAGTACCAATTATGGATGAATGAGTAGTGTTATTATTTTAAAAAAATTACAATACAGTGGAACTAATATAACAAAGGAATAGCTTTAAGTGGGTAACTAGGCATAATAATTTTAACTATTTTATCTGAATCATTTAAAATGAAAAATTTACTACAATCAAAAAACACAAACTTTTAACAACAATAATATCAAGAATTAGGTTTAGCGTTTCTGATAAACTAATCAATGGAAGGGATGAAAGTGTGATGAAGAAAAGTGATATTGCTTTATGTTGTTTATGTTACACTAAAGTACTATTATAGGCAGTTTCTAAGCTAACTAAACTATGTAAATCTTATTTACTAATATACCCTTACATCAACATATCACTATAGCCTCAATACTCTCTCCTAAGCTCAAGGTCTAGGAATCATCGAGAACTTAGTTCTTAGCTCTTGACAATGATCTAACCCCAATGCATTTGTAATAGCATCAGCGATTTATTCTTTGGTAGGTGTATACTCCACAAACAACACTCCATTTGCTATGTTCTCTCGTATTAAATAAAAGTCAATCTCTATGTGTTTTATTCTTGCATGCATAAAGGGATTCGTGACCAAGTAACCAACACTAATGTTACCACAATAAACTGTTGGCATTGTAGACAATAATTCAATTTTGTGAGCAGCCGTTTGAACCACAACACTTCACACATAGTTAGAGCTAAAGCTCTAAACTCAGCTTCAGTTCATGACGTTGAATCATCAATAAAAACTTTTGCTAAAGTTGTCCAGTACTCGTAGGAAGTCTTGCGATCAGATGCTTCATATAACTAGGTGTGACTGAGGAATATATCTAGTTTTTGAATGCACAGCCCTTTTTGTCCCGCACATCATAATCAGGATCAGGAACGAATACCTCTTGCACACACACAGTTTTGTCTGCTCGTGTAATCTAAGCATTCTATTTTACATAACTATCTGGATGTGAAATTGAGCAATCGACAAATGACTGCGACAACATGTCTGAGCTGTTCTCGCCATATTAGGTAATTAGTTTCATCTAATTTCACTGAGAAATTAGAGCTGATAGACAGGTTCATCATCAGAGAAGCACCATGCAAAGATGGAAGCAAATTAGTAGAAGAAACTGAAATGTGAGGAGAATCAGTAATCTGATCCTCATTTGACTGGTGCGATAGTGGATCAGTTTCCATTAACGCAGCTCTGACACCATGCTAAGCTAATCAATGGAAGGGATGAAGAGAAGAGAAAGTGTGATGAAGAAAAGTGATATTTCATTATGTTGTTTTTGTTACATTGAAGTACTATTTAGAGGAAGTTTAGTTAAGCTAATGCTAACTAATCTCATGTAAATCCTATTTATTAATATAACCTTACATCAACATATCACCCAAAGTCCATAATAAGTGAATGCTAATCTTTGAAATAAACATAACTTCAAAAACGAAGAAATACATATCATATAACAGCAACAAAAATCAGAGAAGAAGAAACAGAAAACAAATCAAACCCAAACGAAGAACATTTTCCAATTTGTTTTACCCGGATATGAGAACCACCAGAGTGCGAAGAAGCAGAGAAGCACAACCACAGGAATAACATGAACCCACTTCTCCCTTAACCGCAACCGAGAAATCTCCTTCTTTCCGATGCCGGAATAGGGATCGTAAATCGGAAGATTATCCATGTCATCCGTACTGATTTTTGGACTGGGTTCACTCCGACACCATTCTCATCTGGTGCTCGAGTTGAGCCAATTGAAAATCTTTGCTGCATTTTTTTCATTAAAACACAGAGCGAATGAAAGGGAAGAAAGATTTAGGGCTTCTGGATTTGAGAAATTTTGAGAGAAATACGATTGGATTTGGGGCGTGAACGAGAAAGGAAAAAGAGTTTTTGGTTTTTGAAGTTTGTGATCTTGGTTTTGATCTGTTAGGATTCTAAACTATTTTGGGCGGGAAATTTCTATAGCTCGTGTCACGCACGTGACTGAAACGGTTTGTTTTCATGCTTTTTGTTCCCTTTCAATTCTTTAAATTTTATCCATGAAAATTCTATTTAACCAGAGTGCAAATGCATCCCGCGTGACGTTTCTTTTTATTCTTTTTTAGCACTACTTTTAAGTTATAACTTCTTTATTTTATTAAAGTTATACCCTTATAATTTTATATATATGGTATGTAACTTAATCATTTCAACAAATTTATCATTTTTTATCAAAATAATTAATTAAAAGATATTTTAATAATAAAATTAGTTAATTAAAGTAAAAAAATATTAAAAGTAGCATATTAAAAAAATTTATATAACTTTAATATGTAATTGGATATTTATTCAAAAAAATAATAGCAAAATTGTAAAAAAGAATACAACTAAAATTTATAATAATAAAAATAATACATCAATAATATTGAATGTTTAAATGACCATAGTTTAATTTAAACAGTAATTAAAATAAAATAATATGTTAAAAATATAATAAAAAAATATAAGACTTGAACCTAAATGATGTTACTTTTATAATTACAAATTCTCAAGATAATATATTTATCAAAAAATTCTAAAATAATAATATATATTATTATTTTTTCTTCCTAAATATCGATTATCATAAGTGAAATAAATTTTTAATCAATGACAATTAATATATTTTAACTTAAAAAGATATACATCATAATTCCATCCACAACAAAAAAAAATGCATACCAAAGCATCAACCATCAATGATACTAAGACCATCAATGATACTAAGACCTTTGTAAATATAGAACTAAATGTTAAAAGATGGGAAAGGTAAGTTGAGATATCTAATGGTGAAATAGTAAGAACATCTCTCCCTACAAACTAGAAGACTTGTATTGATTTGGCTGATAATTTTTGACAACATAGTTAGTCAGAATCCCTTAACAATTTTGAGTTCTTATTTGATGTTGCAAACTTGATTAGATGCAACTGTTTGGACCCACTTTTATTTTTCAATAATGTTTTGGCACATTAGTTGCGGAACTATCTCAATTTTTTATTTTTTATTTTGGTTCGAAACTGAAACTTAAAATGAAAGATAGACCAATCTTACAATCAGACCACTAAATGAGACAAATATGAGTGTTCTCAAAAATAAGTAATATGACTGTACAATGGAGGAACAAAAATGAAAATTTCCTGTATACTAAGGGTTGAGAGTTGAGAATGGTAGAAGCACCTGTTATCTTCCATGATTTAAAAATTGATAACTAGGCACAACTTATATGAACCGAAAAAGGGTATTTATTCACTGTTTTATTGGGATTTTTTAGAGGTGTTGTATAGTTCAGTCTCTAATCTCTTGTCCACAACCAAAAGTATGGCTTTTTTCATCATCATCATCACTTTTCGATTCAGGAGAAGACGGACTCTTTCTCATGCCTTGGACTGAAAGGTTCTTAGGATCATAGTTTTGAGAAGCAAGGTAAAGTAAGGCAGTAACCACATCAGATATGACAGGTCGCATGTTCGGCTGTTCTTGAACACACATTGCAGAGATGGCAAGAGCTTGATACAATCCTCTCACAGGATATTGACCTTGGAGTAATGGATCAGCCATTTGCGAAAACTTTCTTCGGTCTCGAAACAGAGGTCTTGCCTGCAAATAAAATCATTAACCAGGTATTTTGAAGCTTAATTTTTGGGAGGAAAACAAAACAAAGAAAGCAGGAAATGTACTTCAAACACATTCTATAGGTTTATAAAAATTCTTAGATATGACCTGGGAAAAGAAGGGCTCATTTGGATACAATGCTTTTAGCAATTATTTTAACATTTTAGTAATTATTTTAAAAATGAGGCAAATGCAAAATCACTCAACCTAATGATGGCCAACAGTGAAGAAGTATTAGCCACCAATTCTCTCAAAACTCAAGCTCTTAGAATGTGAGTTTAACAAAACATTTATATTTTTTAGCACTCCTTTCAACTATAGGCTACTTTGTTTTTACAATTGAACTTTCCTCAATAATAGTTTTTTTTTTTGTCTTTCCTGCAATACACAACAACTTGAAAATTTTAATTAATTTTGAGATTGTCACAAAGATTCGATTGTATAACCTTAATGCTATGATACAATGAAGAAGTGTAAAGCATTAATTCTTCTAAAAATTTAAGCTTATAGAAGACTTGACAATTCATTTATACTATTTGTAAAATCAGAATTCTTTCTTATTATTATCATACAAAGACACTACCTATTTATATACAAAAGATAGGAACAATCTTAGGTGACATACACCTACACCACTAAGACACCTAATACACAACTCACACCACTAAGACACCTAGTGTTAGACACCTAATACACACACTCATAAATCATCTTTAACACTCCCCCTCAAGTTGTAGCATAGATATTAATCATGCCCAACTTGTTACAAAGATAATCAACCCGAACCCCACTTAAAGCTTTCGTGAAGATATCTCCTAGTTGTTCTCCGGGCCTTCATATCCCGTAGAAATCAACCCTTAATGAATTTTCTCGCAAAACAAAATGACAATCAATTTCAATGTGTTTAGTTCGCCATGAAACACAGTAATAGAAGCAATATGAAGAGCAATTTTCATATCACACCACAATTTTGCGGTACCGAAGTTTTAAGACCTACTTCATTCAAGAACTGATATATCCATATTATCTCGTACGCAGATCGTGCCATAGTCCCATATTCTCGACTCGCACTCGATCGTGACACAACATTCTCGCTCTTACTTTTCCACGAGACCAAATTTCCTCCAATGAAAATACACACTCACGATGGGATCTTTTATCCACTTTGGAACCTCGCCCAATCTCGCACCGAAAAACATTCAATATGAGTATTTCCATGATTTGCATACAAGATGCCACATCCATGGTGCTCCTTTTAAGTAACACAAAATTTGCTCTAACGCTACCCAATGATGAACCGTCAGATGGGATGACATAAACCTGCTTAACAACACCGATCCGAATATGCAATATCCGGACGAGTCACGATAAGATAATTCAAATTTTCCAACCACCCTTCGACATCTCTCAAAATCTTTAAAGGTTCTCCATCTCCGTAAGGTGGATTGAAGTCATCGGGAGCACTACAAGGTTTTGCTCCTAATTTTCCCGTCTCAATGTCTTGTGACATATTTTCTTTCGAGATAGAAATATATCTTTTTACTCCTCTGACTTCAACACCCAAGAAATACTTTAGCATCCCCAAATCCTTCGTGTGAAACCGAAAGTACGTAGGAAAAGACTTAAGAGATGAAATTCCCGTAGTATCACTTCCAAGAATAACAATGTCATCTACATACACAACTAAAAGAATGATACCACTTTCCGATTGCTCAGAACACGTAATGGTCGACTTTGCTTTTCATCATACCAAACGTTTCTATAACTTGACTAAATTTTCCAAACCAAGCACGAGGACTCGTTTCAAACCATACAAAGATTTCATGGGAGACGACAAACACGCCTAGACTTCGAAAGAACAAAACCAGAGGTTGCGTTCCATAAACACCTCCTCTCAAGATCACCATGAAGAAAAACATACTTGATATCCTGCTGATGCAAAGGCCAATGATGAGTAGCCGTCATAGAAATAAACAACCGAACGATGTCAATTTAGCAACAGAGAAAAGTGTCGAATAGTCCACTCCATAGTTCGAGCATATCCCTTAGCAACAAGACTAGCGGCCTTTAATCAAGCAATCGACCCATCTAGATCACCTTAACCGTGAACACCCATTTGCATCCGATAGCCCGTTTCCCCCGAAGGTAAATCAACCAAGTCCCAGGTACCATTGTCATCCAGCGCATTCATTTCCTCGATCATTGCATTATGCCAACCATGACGATGAGATATGGCTTCATGTCAACTTAGTGGATGTAGATAGAATCAAGCAGAAGCAATAAAAGAGCAAAGAGGAAGACTACAAGCAATTATACGAAACAAAAGAAGAAATAGGATAAGTACATTGACGCTACCTTTATGCGTAATGCAATAGGAAGATCATCGTTCGTACGTGATCTCGATGACGCTTTGAAGTGCAAGTGCAGACATGGGGCTGTCTACGTCCTGAGCAGACTGAGTTATAAAGAGGCCTAACTGCAGAGTCGGATTGGTAGATGTGCTCAGATGACGTGATGTAATACTACCAACAAACATTATCCTCCCCCGACACGCAGTGAGGGAGAAGACTAAAAATGTGGTAATGTCTTCCACGCTTAAGGTAACATCAACGGAGACAAGATATTTGTTAAGACTAGGACAATAACATCTATAACCTTTTTGGATACGAGAATAACCAAGGAAGATACACTTCAAAGACTTGGGATCTAATTTAGTAACATACGGACGAACATCCCGAACAACAAAACAAATGCTACCAAATATCCTAGGGTCAACCTGGAAATAATGACTTATTAGGAAACAAAATTTTGTAAGGAATCTCACCACGAAGAATGTACGTAGGTACGCGTGACACAAGAAAAACACGCATGAAATCAGATCGGCTCAAAAAGGTTTAGAAACATTCATTTGAAATAATAAGGCACGTGCGCTTTCGAGAAGATGTTTGTTCTTACGCTCGCCACTCCATTTTCGGTATGGAGTATCAACACACGAAGTTTCATTAAGTATGCCATTTTGAACCATATAAGATTGAAACAAAGTCTGATGTATATTCTTTGGCATTATCACTTCATAAAGTACAAATTGAAACATTAAATCGAGTTTTAATATCAACACAAAATGCACAAAAATAGAAAACAATTCGTAATCCACTCTTCATTAAATATAACTAAGTTACACGAGAATAATCATCCACAAAAGTAACAAAATACTTAAATCCGTGTTTAGACAAAATAGACAAGGACCCCAAATATCGAATGAACTAATTCAAAAGGAATACTAAGACGCTTATTAACTCTTGGATTTGAACTAAAACGATGATGTTTTGCAAATCGACAAGACTAACAATCTAATGAAGACACTTTACTAAACCGAGTACAAAGTTTCTTCAAGAAAGGAAGAGATGACGACTCCAATCTACAATGTGGCCTCAAGTGGAGAGGTTACACCAGAAAGCAAGCAAATGTATTTCTGTAGATCGGTGTCAAGAATATGCAGTGCTCCGCACTCACGTCTTACCAATAGTCTTCTTCGTCATAAGATCCCGAAATAAGCAACGATCGAAAAAATGAGATACAACAAGCTAAGATCATGAAAAGTCGACTTACGATATCAAATTAAAGGATAGGCTAGGTAAATGTAAGATGCATTTACGGAAGCAAAGGAAATGGAGTAATCAGGCACTCCAAGAACACAAGATGCGACCCATCTGGCTAAGATAACAAGAGAGGTGTAAGTGCGACTCAAGAGTAGAAAAGAGATTAGAATTACGTCATATACGATCCGTGGCACTGTAATCAATAACCCATTTGGAAGATGAAGAAACGAGACACGATTTGATTTACCCGAATTAGCACAAGAAGGATGTAGGCGTTATTTAAGACTTTTAGTGATTCTCGATACCGTGAGTAACTTGGTAAATTCATCCGCAGAGATAAGAACCGATTTTTCATAACTAACTATCGAAGTGGATGCACATGAGCCGAGCGACCTTTCTTCACGCTTTGCACCGAAGCTTTTCACATTCATGTTTTCATGTCCCGGTTGCTCAGGACAATAGCGGACATACAATACCTCCGGTGTCCCGCGTGGTCGTAGTTTCAAACCCGTGCGAGCCGCCTCCTTTATTTCTCGTTCTCATATAAGTTGACCGTCCATGCTCATAATTATTACTTTGCATAACCAAAGCACCATTTAATCGAAGAAAGGGGAGTGGAGTTGCCTTCGCACTGTGCACTAAACACCTCGTTATGGAGTATCTCGTAACCGAAAGAACCTGGGACTTAGCTAGCCTCAAAAGTGTAGGAAGACCTAAGAAGAAAACTCATGACCGCCATTTGTTCCCGTTGATCTTGTCGAACCCCGACATCGGGTTAAAAAGCATCAAACTATTGCTCTCCTCATAAGTCCTTTTAAATTCCATAAAATAATTTTGTGAGTTGATCGATCTGTCATTCCGCATCAGAAATGCTTGCATACCTCATATACGCGTAGAAAGATTTCCTTACCGTAATATAAGAAATCCAAATAATCCATTAATTCTTAACGAATTACGTGATTGATCAAGTCAATTACATTGCTTTCAATAGAATTCGACCGCAGTAAATGTTTAGCATCGCCTCTAAGCCATGTCTGCTTTGAATCATCTTTAGAGGATCATTAGTCAAATGACTATCTTTTTCGATACTTTCTCAAATAAATTCGAATAATCTTGCTCCAAGCCAAATAATTCGAAATATCGAGCTTACGGTCCGTGATTTTAGACATCACAGTGCACCATATCTGTTACAACATTAGATTTCTTTTTCGCCCATAACTCTTACAAACGACAAGACAACAACAAACGAACAAAAAAATCCAACAACAAGAATGATTTAAACACGCAACACCAAACACGCAATGTAACAAGAACACAAAATTGGAAAACGCAAACCTCGAACAATCACAAGCGATGAATGCCAAACCACCACGTATGACGCAGTGGGATTCAAGAGAGGCGCGCGGTCTGCCGGAGAAGAATTCTACACGGATCGCTACTGTCACGCGTCACAGCAAGTGAATTTTGGATGTAGTCGCGTGGCGCGCGCCCACTCGCGCCGTCTGGGTGACCGGACTTTCGGGTTCGTCGGCTCTGCCGCTGATGTTCTTCCCTCGTGCCCATGGCGTGAGACGCGGTGGAATTTTTGATGTAAAATCGCTAAGACGCCAAGGGCCCACTCGCGGCTTGTGGCCGTCACGGACGTCGTGCTCGTCAAGCCACACGTTCTTCCTCCCTGTGCCGACGGTGAGAAAAAATGTGCACTCCAAAAGGGTGTTCCGAGTTGGAACTCAAAAATGCACCAAATCCTAATTTGTGTTTAACCAAATTCTGCCCCAAATTTGAATGGGAAAAAAAATTTCTCAAATTTTGTAAGCCAAATTCTCTGATACCATGTAAAATCAGAATTCTTTCTTATTATTATCATACAAAGACACTACCTATTTATATACAAAAGATAAGAACAATCTTAGGTGACATACACCTAATACACCACTAAGACACCTAATACACAACTCACACCACTAAGACACCTAGTGTTAGACACCTAATACACACACTCATAAATTATCTTTAACACTATTTAATAAATAGGAAAAAGTCATACATCGTTTTTATCAAATGTGTTGCAATACTTTTCCCAATTCTAGAAGTTCCTTCAATGCAAAAATGATTAAATCTTAATGGAAAGAATCTTTGTAATGGCAATGCAACTAAATTTATAGTTCAAATGAACATGTTTAAGGATACATAAATTTCTGCCCCACACAAGTTACGTTGCACCATGTGTCAGTATTATCTAAAAAAAATGAAATATTTTTTCAATTTTCAAAATAATTTTGATATATATCACGATAGAAGAGGTGGAATGAGATTTTCATGTATGGGAAACAAGGTTAGCTATTTCCACAAAACAACGTCCACTTGAACAAAGCCAAACCTAGTGAAGGTCAGCTCTAAAAAAAAGATAACATAAATAAAAATAAGAGGAATGCTAAAATCACATAAATTTGCACCCACTTTTACAACTACAATACTTATGTTATGCCATGTGTCAGTATTATTTAGAAAAAATGAATCAATTCTACAACTTTCAAATTAATCTGATACATGGTACAATATAAGAAGTGTGATATATTAGCATTTCTCATAGAAATAATAATTTCCCAGAACAGATGAAGGTTTTAGAATTGGCATGCCTTTATGATAACACATGGTTTCTCAGCCAACCACTATTTGTTGCTTCTGTACTTGATTCTGAAACTTTTGAGAACAGAATGTGAACTAACATTTTTCATAAAAGTGGTTGACAAAAGAAATGCTGAATTCTAAATGTAGTAATATATTTAGTTAGCTAACAACATCAGATGAAATCATAGGGTTAACTTAACTTACCCATGCAACCAGGTTCTGCTCTTTCGGAGATTTTGTTTGATCAATGGCTTTCCTGCCTGTAATGAGCTCCAAAAGAACAACTCCAAAGCTATAAATATCAGATTTAAAGGTAAGCTGACCGGTCATTGCATAATCGGGAGCACAATACCCATATGTTCCCATTACACGGGTAGAAACATGTGTCTTGTCCCCACTAGGACCTACTTTTGCCAACCCAAAGTCAGATAGCTTGGCATCATACTCCTCTCCAAGCAAAATGTTTGAGCATTTCAGATCACGGTATATAATCGGGGGTTTCATTTTCTCATGCAAATACTCCAAGCCCCTGGCTGCACCAGCAGCTATCTTCATTCTTGTATTCCAATCAAGTACTTTCCTACCGGGGGTAAGATCTTCAAGGAAAACAAAACATCACATCCCAGATATCAAACTAGAAGATAAGTTAAAGAGAATTAGATATATTGGCTTGATTGAGTTGTATACCATGCAAATGGTGTTCCAATGATCCTAATGGCATGTACTCGTAAACTAGTAGTCTCTGATCTCCCTCAGCACAAGAACCAATCAATTTCACAAGATTAGGGTGGTCAGCAAGACTTAAAGTCATCACTTCCACAACAAACTCCTTAAGACCTTGGAGTCCGTTGCGGTCAAGTTGCTTAATAGCTACAACCTACAAGGAAACAATGAGTGAATTCAACTTTCCCTCCTTCATCTCAAATACAAATCTAAACAGAACATATGTTTTTCAAGCAGTTTGGTCCCTAAATAGCACACTTTTGGAGATGTAATTGAAAATGCCCCAAAATTCCGAGTAAAATTATTGTATAGCCAGTATATAGTTCTACATGACTCGTGTACAACTGTACCTAGCTTGTACATAGTCTATACATAAAAAACACAATTTTAGGCCAATTTATTTCTAACACAAAACATCCATTTAAATGGAGATTACAATAATGTCTTATGCTTCGAACTGTGAAAAATTTCAAATAGAAAGAGCACAGCCCTGTAAAAAAAACAGATATGTACCTGGTTAATTCTTTGCAAGTGTCCCTTGTAAACTTTTCCAAAACCTCCTTCACCTAAAAAGCAATCTGACCGAAAATTGTCTGTGGCAGCTGCAAGTTCTTCAAATTTAAAAGTTTGTGCTCCCCGGCCACTAGATTTTCCATCCTTAGACACCACTTCATTCAAGTTTAAATCCTTTACATCCAAAGAGAATTGGTCATCATTAGAGACCTTCTCTTTCTTTACACCCAAATCAGTACTTTTTACATTCACGTTTGAATTCACTTTCACATCTATTGTACATAACAAAACGGACATGTGAGAAACATCATGCAAAAGAAAAATACAATACAGAACATAATAAGAAACTGCCAGATATATATTATTGTTATTATTAATATTCCCTCAAATAGGAGAAAGGATGAAACGCGAAAATGAACCAAGTGATGACAAAATTCAGTTTGGCTGTGAACTATAACCTAGTGTCAATTTCGCTACAACCAGAACACTATTATGATACGACACAAGTTGGATTTTTTTACCATTATAAATTATAAATAAATTAATTAACTAAAAATAATTTAATTTTTTTAATAATATTAAAAAATAAGTGAATTTGATCGGTAAGTACAGACACGCACAACACACGATATGATTAACACCCGTATCTAGACCTGCTGGACAAGCGAACAAACAAAAGAACATTAATGCTAATACACACACAACCCATAAGCCAAAAGCTTTGCACTTGTTAGGAAAGTTAATATTTAGGAGAAATACGTTGACAATAAACCAACATGAAAATCAAAACTAACCCCTGACCACTTCCAACTAAACTTCAGAGCTTGCATATAAGTTCTTTTATTTTCCCTATAATTGAGTAGATAAAAAGATTATTCCAATCCATTTACAAAATCAAGCAAAACCCAAGTTCAGGAATAACTTCTTCGGAAGGGGGAACCGATATGAAGATTAATGACACTCAAAAGACCACGAGCCTCAAATGAGCAAAGAAAGCAACATCAAACCCAGAGCACAATCAAAGGACCTCCAGACAAAGAAAAGAAAAACAAAACGATTCTTTGCTTGAATTCAATACAAACATAAACCCATATCTCACAACACACAAACAACAAAAACCCAAATTTTAAAATTGAGAAAAAAGAAGATATTAAAAGCTATACCATGATCAAACATAATGGGTATCCTCAAAATGCTCAAAAAACTAACCTCTACCCTTTTGTTCTTCCAGTTTAATTATATTCTCCCTATCATTTTGATTAACATTATTACCACTGCTCTTTGATTTCCTTTTTGATTTTCCAATACAACCAAAGCAATCCATGAATAATAATATTCTTAATTTGTTATCTCTTCTCTTCTCTCTTTAGCTCTCTCTTCTTTACTCAGCTACACGGAGGATATGAGAAAGACTTCAAACAAACTCAAGAAACAAAGAGAGGCACATAGAAAAAGAGAACAGGGAGACTCTTTTGTACATTCTCTGCAATTTCTTCCTCTAATTTTTATATTTCTTGAGATCCGTTCGTATACACCAATCGTAAGAACAATTTCATTTGTAACTAATTAACGAGCGCCACGTAATTATACATGTCCTTTACGGTCTTTTCATTCATAATTATTTTAGGAACACGATGATAATGTGCGAGTCACATCTATGGTAATTTATTCGTGGCTACGTAACTGTGAAAATATTATTCATTGTTTTTTATTTATATTTTATTTAAAAAAATTATATTAATATTAAATATTTAAAAATAACACTTAATTTTTATTTTTATTAAATAAAAAAATATTTTAAAATTTAAATTTACACGTTAAAAGATGAAGAATCTTAACAATTGAATTCATGACAGTTAAAATTGCTATATAAATTATTCATTATTTGTAAAATATTTAATGATGAAATATTTAAATTAATATAATTTAAAAAATAAATATTTACTAATTAAGATAGGAAAAAAAAAAGATTTGTGATGAGCTTTAAGAGTAACGAATATCAGCTATTATATTTAACAATTTAACACTGAATCTGAGCAAAACGCCAAGTCGTATACGGGAAAAGATCTTTGTATTGTAATCTTGTTGTTGATGTTACCAATACGGCAATACCTAATTTTTTCTATACTTTTGTTTTATATTTTCTAAATCACCTGTGGCTGACGACTGCATCACAAACAACAGACATGCTCTATTCAGTCATGGGCATGAATAAATTTTTTACGTGGACCCACAATACGGAGGTGTGAATAAATATTTGTTTTTGTTTGTTATCCATAATTTTATAAAAAATATTTAAAAATACTTTTCGATTACTTTATTTATTATAAAATTAATATTTAAATCTTACACACATTTTACTTATATTATTATAAAAAATTAATTATATAAATTATTATAATTTAAATAAATTTTAACCGAAATAATTAAAAAAATAAAAAATAAATAACATAAAAAATAATTATTCATCTATTTTTTCGTAACAATTGAATTGAATTTTATAAAAGATAATTAGATAACTTAAATATCAACTTTAAGATAAATATACTACATTTACAGTCACCTTTGTTATTTTTAAATTTTAAGAATTTAATCTAAAATTTTATTTTTATTAAATTAAATTAATTATATTATATTTATTGATAATTACATAAATAAATAAAAATTAGAAATAAATTTATAAAAATATCCTTAAAAGCAATTTAATTGATATAGAAGAAATGTAATAAAAATAAAAGGATATTTATGTCAGTTTTTAAAATTTATATTAAATATAGCGTCAAACTAATAAAAACAATTATGTAATAATAACCCTATCTATTTTTAAAATAGGATGAAAACCAAATGAATTAAAGTTTTCGTGTATAAGTATAAAGGATAGAAATGATTGTTAATTATAACAAAAGTATATAAAAGTTTAAATTTTTTAGATGATTGATTATAAATTCACTAATTAATGAGTAGTAGATCAAACATCCAAATTTTTTTAAAAAAAGTTATAAATTTAATACATGAATGTTTATGTTCGTATTTTTGAGTTATTATATTTTTTTAAATTAATTTTTATATATTCAAACTTACCAAAATTTATACTTTTGAGTTAAAATTGATTTTTGAGTCAAAATTTATGACCCATTTGGTAATAACAATAGGTTAAAAAAAATTATATTTTAAAAAATTAATGATTAGTTGTTACAATAAAAAAATACGTTATTATAATAATTAAAAAAGAATAGCACAATGTTCATATTTATTTTAAAAATAATATTTAGATTTTGCATTTATTTTTATACCAATTTAATTATATTATTATTAAAAAATGACGATATAAAAATAAATAGCTATTTTTATATTTTTATTTAATCATTTAAGATATAGTTTATTCAAGTTAGCTTATTCAAGTTAATTACGGTATCTTTGAAAAAATAGAAAAATAAAATAAATAATAAATAATTTAATTTTTATACAGATATTTTTTAATAATAATAAAATAAAATATTATTTTTACAATAATTAAAAATCTTGGAATATATTTCTATCTTAAAAAATTACTAGTGTATATATCACCTTCTTAATAACTAGTGCTAACATGATATGTGTGCTGAACCGTTTAATTAATTGATTTTTTTTCCTTAGTTTTACTAGTGCTTATATGGGGTTCTAATATTATTGTGTTTTTTTTACCTAGTTTAGGGTTTTTGTTTCCTAAATATTTAAATATTTATTTTTATTTTAAGTGATTTGACTTTTCATTAGTTACTGTAAAATCAAATTCAAATCTAATAATATTTTATTTATTTAATATAAAAAAGAATTTAAATACCTTTAAGAAAAAAACATAAACCATATTTAAATTTTAATAACTAATAGAGAAGAGAGTTACAACATGCCTAAGAAAACATACGAAGATTCTAAAATAACACACTCCATATATATAACCAGGCTAAACTAGGTAATTCAAAATATTAATACAATATGCATTATTTTTTTATTTATAATAATTTATTAATTATTTTATATTTGTAAAATGAATGATTTTTTATTATTTTAAATAAATAATTTAATTAAAAATAATGTAATATTTTATAGTATAAAAAAAATATGAACTTTAATTTGAGAATATTAACACGAACAATACTTATGCTGTAGAAACCATTGTATTGTCACAACTCTCAAGTTGTTTTGTATATGAAAATGATATTAAAGAAAAAGCAAAAAAACATGAAAGTGACATAAAAGGATTTTTAAATATAAGGCCAATAGGATTAGCTTTTGATTGAAATCCAAATCAAGTACCAACAAATAAGTATAATTTACTACGTGCTTAAAAAGAATGATCACTAATATTACCATTATTAGTCGGTGGACCAAAAAGACTATTATAAAAATACTTAATATATGATATATCTAGAAAGTTTCACTGTTCAAAAATTGACCATAACTAAAAATAATAATAATTTTATTTTCTTATAAAATAATCACACTTATTTTATATTAATCTATGTCATTATTTACTATACAATATGTTATTTAAATTATTTACAATAATCTTTTTAAAAAATTAATTATGTGCCATGAAATAAAATTTAGATCCCACATAAACATTAATTTGGCAAATAACATCGAGAAGAAAGCATTAGCAAGTCTTATATTTTTTATTTTTTCATGACAACAAAAAGTCTAATAATTTTATCAAAATAGTATTTTAATTATTGCAAAATAGTATAACTAAGCGAGAAACCAATTATGAATAAATACTCTAAATTATGCATATTTGATTTAAAACTTTGAGTCCTATATTCAAGACAATCATAGAGAAAGAATTTTGAGCTTCATGTATTGTATTCGAGGCCACGATATATTGCATAATATATAATTTAACTCATATTATGATTTAAAGATAGTTAAATAATTTGATAAATTTATTTAAATTAAAAAATTTAATCTAATCCATCATATTCGAATCAAATTATATTGATAAATTTTAGAGTTAATTAAATTTTAATTGAAAATTATAAGATCTCTTTGGATTTATATCGACAAATTTTTCATAAACTGTTATATCTGATTTTGATTGAATTATTATTAAATTATAAATAAATACATATTATATTTTATAATATATTATACATACAATAATTATATTATATTATTATTTTAATTTAAAAGTAAATATAAATATTTTTAATAATTATATAGACATATTTTTTATTATTTTATTTTTTAATTGTGACTATAAAAAATAATATTTATTATAAAAATAATAATTTAAAATTTAAATTTATGTATTAGATGTTTTATAAATAATAATAATTTATAAATAAATTTTAATATTAATATAATCTTATCTAATCTATTAATTCGAATTAATTATAATAAACATAATTTGATGCTACCCTATTATAAGTAAATGCGTTATTATCCCATGTTACTGTCGGAAAAATAATTCATGGCACCGCCCGTAAGTGTTATGTTTTCAAAATCTAACGTAATGCATTTGTATACATAGGATTACAATGTTCAAATCGTCAAACTGTCCTTAGATACGCTATATATATATATATATATATTTATATTAGATAAATATTATTGATAAATTATAGCAATATTTAGATAAGATTATTTAAATGTATAAATGTTAATATGATTCTTAAAATCAAAGAAAATATTTAATTATAATTAAAATATATATATATATATATATATATATATATATTATTAAATTATGTAAATTTAAAATTAGTTGTAAATAAAACTATCACTATATATGTTATTAGCTTTAATTTTTTACACCGTCTTATCACACTGATTAAGATTTAAATTATTAATTTTTTTTATATTTTTAAATAAATTTTAATCATTAAAATGTAATAAATTATATAATATATTGTGTTAGTTGATGATATTTTGTTAGTAGAGTTATTTGAAAATTAAAAATTAGTTTTCAAAAAGAAATCGGTGTTAAATATTTTTACCTAATAAATTTGGTGTTGAATTGATTATTAAAAAGAGATCAACTTTGTTGAATTTGTATCAAAATTCATGATGATGATTGATATACATTAATTAAGTTTGAAATTCTCTAAGAGGTTTAATTTTTTAATAATTTTTAAAGTAATATTAAAATTTGAAGTTTTATATTTAAAATCTAATAATTTTAATTATTAAATTAAATATTTGATATATATTATATATAAAAACAATACTTACGGTGATAAAATATATAAAAACTAAGTTATCCCTTTTGATTTACTTTTAAACCTAACAGATGTGAATGTTTTGTGGGTACTTTTAAAATTTATTAATTCAAAAGTTTTCCAGAAAGACTGGGAAATTTTTTGGTAGCAGTTGTTGAATTGGTTGCCGGCCGTTTTTTCAGTTCGTCAACACTTAAAAGTTTTAAAAATTCAATTAAAAAATCATAACATATTTGAAGAACAAATAACTAATAAAAAATATTTACTAATAAGAAAAGAAAACAAAAATAATAAATATATATCACATTTAAAACTTAAAAAAAAACTATTTATGTTTAACTTATATATTTTTTAATAAAATAAAAATAATATATATATATATATATACTTAAAACTTATAATACTTATTTTCAATTTATATATTTTTATTATTATAATAACATACTCTTATTCTCAATTTGAATTTCATCCTTCTAATTTAACAGTTTAAAAATATTAATTAATTCTGATTATAAATAATTGATTTTGTTGTAAATTTAATTTTACATCATGTAAAATTTAGATCACACAATACTACATCTCCATGTATCGTCAATTCAAAACAGGAAAAATGTGATCTGGTTGGACGGTAGTGGAAACCTAAAAGGAATGAACGATAGTGGTGCTGGTTATAGACATTTCAATTTTTTGGGCACACTTAGAATATCCATTTTAGAAAAATAAAAATACCGTACGTACCAACTTAGATTAAAAATAAAAACAGAAAAATAAATATTTAATAGAAACAAATATGAATTTGGCATTTGTACGTGGCTAATATTTTAAAAGCATTCAAACTCTAATTTGATTAGTGTATATAAGTTAGGAATGTCCATAAATCGGATCGAACTAAATTGAAAAACTGGATTAGATAAAACGATTTTACAAATCAAAGAGTCTGATCTGATTTGTATTAATTAAAATTGTTTTTTTAACGGTTCGGTCCGATTTATATTAATTAAAACCGTACGGTCCGATCTGATTTGTATAATTTTTAAACCTGTTATAAAGCTCCTTAATTTAAGGAAAGAAACACGAAAGCAAAACACTGAAAGAAACAAAGGAAAGAAATACTGGAAAGCAAAACAAGGAAAGAAACACGAAAGCAATTCATTGAAAGAAAACAAGCGAGCAAAACACGGAAGAATTCATGAAAGAAAACAAGGAAGCCTTAATTCAAGCCGAGCAATTTGCTGAACCATTAATTCTACGAGTAATTCAAGGAGTGAATTTTCCTATAAATAGATGTGTAATCAGAATTAATTAATCATCCAGCGTTGCTCATTCCAATCGGCAGAGAAAAGCTGTAGAGAAAAGCCATGAGAGAAAAATTGAGCACTTTTCGGGTGTAATCGTCATGAGCGAGTCATTGTAAACACCTCGTAATTTCTCCCTTTCGCAAAAAAAGATTCATGAAGTAGGTTCTCGAGACGTAGAAGCATACTTCGAACTCCGTTATCAAATTTTGTGTGTTATTTTTCTATTCTCGCTTTCTCATAAATCCGTTTATTCGAATTTGCTTATTTCCCAACAACCGGTATCGTAGGCCATTTGCAGTGATTTCTGGCCAATTTTCTCGCAAGAAATAATCGAAACGATCCGTGAGGAAGTCGATTTTAATGTGAGTAAATGGCCAAGCAGAATTTGCGGTGAAACTCGAGAAATTCGATGGCAATGCATTTCGGTTTTGGAAAACGCAGACAGAGGATTATCCGTATCAAAGAAATCTATATCAACCTCTCTCGGAAGAAGCTGCAGGTTAGATGGTGGAAGTTAAGATTGGAATCTTCTGCATGCACAAGCCCCTGAGTTATTCGATCGGGACGTTATCCCGTAATGTCGTTTTAACATAGCAAAGGAAAAGACCACTACGGTCTTACAGCGCTTCTCCAATATGTAATGGTTACATGCCTCAAACAAAGTGCACTACTTAGGCGCTGTTGCTCAATTTCATGGATGATCAAGGTGACGGCAGCTCAACATCTCAACGAACTCAACACGCTTACAACCCAGCCGAAGTTCAAGGGAAATTGAATTCACGAAGAAGTACGAGCATCGATACTTTTGTCTTCTCTACCGTAAAGTCGGAATGCTACCTGTCACTACCGCGAAAGAGTCTATCCGGGAAGCCACAAGTTGAAATTTGACGATGTTCGTGGATTTGGTTCTCAAGGAAGAGATCCGACGCAGAGAGACAGTGAATCGGGCCAACCTCTTCGCTTTGCATACGTAGCCGCAGGAAGAAATTCAACCAAAGGAAATGGACATGGTGTAACCGACTACCGAGGTAGATCAAAAGACAGTGAGGTCCAACCAGAATCCTAATAATTCCCATACCAAGCACTATCGAGTGTTGGAATCAGGAAGAACCTACATAAAAAATCAAGTGCAAGAGTTGCACCGAAGGACAAACAAGCGAAGGCAGAGGCAAATGTTACTTCCACCTCAGAGTGAGACGATGATTGATACGCTTCTTTGGGAGAGCAAGGAAGAATTGGGTGTTAGACTGAGCATCGCTTCCACGCTACTTCACAAAAAGAATTCTTCGAGAAATATGTCCCCTAAACCTCGAAAGGTATATCCGGGGCGATGATCAACCACGCGCTATTATTGGCAAAGGTACAGAGCGAACATTAAGTCGAATCTGACCGTTTGGGAACCGAAGGATGTCGCATATTCTGATCTCAAGGAACTTAATCTCACAAGGGGCATTGGCCGTTGAAGCGTTACACTCACAATCTTCCATGCGATGATTGGAAGATTTCAAAGCAGAAATGGATGTCAAGCTCGAGGCAAGAAAAGCTGGCACTCTTTACATGACAAATAGAGGCACGTTGTTCAATTACGCCAAAGAATGAAACACCAAATCTACGGCACCAGACATTGTGCTACATGAAATGGAGAATGGGGATGAAGACATGCACTCGGCGGGAAAACTTCTGTGTCTACGCTTCACTGAGATAGACACGGCGAAGATTGCATACTGGGAAAGCAAAAGAGAGTCCGCCTTTCTCGACAAGTTGCGTAATCCCAAAGAATGAAAGGCGAGCTTATTCACTCGTTCAGGGGACCAACGACCGTCCTCATCTATCAAGGAAACACTACTTCGTGACTTTCATCGATGATCACTCTCGAAGGTACGGGTTTACTTTCTAAAGCATAAGTCCGAGAGATTTCGAGGCTTTCAAAAAGATGGAAAGCATGCGAAAATGAGACGGGTTTAAAGATCAAAAAGCTCGGGAACCGATAACGGTGCGGTGAATACGAAGACACCCGTATTCAAAAATTTCTGCCATGAGCACTTAATTAGAATGGAAAGAATCGTGCTGTGCACGCCTCAACACAACGGTGTACTGAGCTGCATACGAACCGAACGCCGACAGAAAGAGCCGGCGATTCACTGCCACACGTGCTCAAGCACCCCGGGGCGTGCCAACACGGCGCTTACTTGATCAACCGAGGCCCATCCGTTCCATTGAGCATGTATCACCGGCGAGGTATTGAATGAAGAGGAAACTATCACATCTAAAAGTTTTCTGGTCAGGTAGCATTTCAGGCATATCGCTGATCAAGGCAGAATAAGCTTGATCCCAAATCCAAGAAATGCACATTCATCAAGCATGCGAGGGATTTAGTTTGGCTACCGTATCTGGGATGACGAAAAGAAGAAAGTTATCCGGGTAGCAGAGATGTGATTTTCAACGAAAGTGGTGATGTATAAGGACACGCGTAAAATAGACGCCAACGACCTCGCAGCGTAACGAGTCAATATTTGCGTATGCGCATGATGTCCCGTATACTTCCGCAACAGAACCAATTGTAACAAGTCCCCACCAGAGGAACTATTCGACAAAGCAAGACACATCATTTCGACACACCACAACCTCTTACTCCGCCTCCCGTATCGAGAAGGTCTTCGACCTCACGTGCCTACCGCGAGATACACGAACTATACGTCATTGATCAATATGGGAGTTCGAATGCTACGACGAAGTTTGTCAGCATCGAGATTCCAACAAGTGAGTCATATGAAAGAAGAAATGAAATCTCATCTCCAACCGCATACGGGAACTAGTCGAGTTACCTAAGTGGAAAGAAGGCACTTCACAACAAACGGGTGTACTGGTGAAAGAGTAAAGTACGTACGGTTCCAAGAGATACAAAGCCCGCCTTAGTTGTCAAAGTGGTTTCAACATGGAAGGAGTCGACTACACCGACATTTTTGTTCTGCTGCTAAGCTTAATACTATCGACGTATCGAGTATCAGTAGCCATCGAAGATCTTCATCTTGAACAGCTTGGATGCGAAGACCGCATTCCTTCACGGGAGATTTAGATGAAGAGATATACATGTACCAAATGTATGTTTCGTTTGGGGAAGCAAGAATACGCGCCAGATTTCGCAAGAGCTCAGATGGCCTCGAAACAAGCCCCGAGACAACGGTACAAAAATTTGACAAACCTTCACGCACAAGGAAGGTTTCCGTATGCAATGTCCGATCATCATACTTCAAGAGATATAGGTCCGCTATATCATTTTACTACTTTACGTCGATGACATGTTAGTAAATAGGTTCATATACATGGATGATATTAAAAGGTCAAGCAAAGAATTGTCAAAGGAATTTGACATGAAAGACATTGGGGTCCAAAGAAAGAAGATTCTTGGAATGCAAATCACAAGAAATAAGAAGAAAGGATCCTTGCAATTATCTCAAGCAGTAGTACATCAATCGTGTTTTGCAAAGATTCAACACGGCGATGCTGCCGCTTAAGCACACCGTCACTATTTTCGCCTATCCAAGGATCACCCTCGTACGAAGAGAGAGAATTCATGGCTAAGGTTCCTTATGCCTCACCATTGAAGTTTGATGCACGCAATGGTTCCAGACGAGACCGTGACATCGCCATGCAGCCAATGGGAGTCATAGCAGCATTTATGTCAAATCCAGGGAAAACTCATCGGGAAAGAAATAAGTGGATTTTTGAGGTATCTCATGAGGCACCATAAAAGTGCTTGTATTTTAGTAAAGCGAGAGTTAAAAGTACAAGGGCACGTAGACTGGAGAAGTTGATCACCGGGTTAAGCACCACCGGTTATATATTTATCATTGAACTACATGTTAGTCGGATGTCACAAATACGTAAAATTGTCACTCTATCCACTACAGAGGGCCGAGTACGTAGCTAAAGAATCAAGCTAGTAAAGAGATGATACGGCTTCAAGGTTTGTTAATCGAAATGATTCAAACAAGAGAAGAATGTTCGCATAGCGATAGTCAAAGTTACAATACACTTGGCGAAGAATTCAAAGATTTCATTCTGTAACAAAGCATATCGACTTCGCTATCACTTCATCGATCTCTATCGAAGATGACGTGTTAATACCGAGTAAGATTCAAGGAAGCAAAAATCCAAAGCAGATATGTTAACAAAGGTGGCGACTATCGACAAATCAAGTCATGGCTCAACTTCGCCTGGTCTAGAGTAACAAAGACTAGAAAAGTCAGCCGCATTGATTACACAAGACAGATTGAAATCCGGGTCAAGCGGAGATTATGTTATAAAGCTCCTTAATTTAAGGAGCAAACACGGAGCAAAACACGGAGCAAAACAAGGAGCAAAACATGGAGCAAAACAAGGAGTAAAACACGGAGAATTCATGGAGCAAAACAAGCGAGCAAAACACGGAGCAATTCATGGAGCAAAACAAGCGAGCTTAATTCAAGGAGCAATTTAAGGAACCATTAATTTAAGGCCGAGTAATTCAAGGAGTGAATTTTCCTATAAATAGATGTAATTGTAATGAATTAATCATCCAAAGTGTTCATTCCACTGAGAGAAAAGCTTAGAGAGAAAGTTCAGGAGAGAAAATCGAGAGTAATTTTCGGGTGTAATCGTCAAGCGTCACAGTTGTAAACACCTCAGGTAATTTCTCCCTTTCAAAGAAAAAGATCTGCAGCAGGTTCGGAGACGTAAGCAAGATTGGCCGAACTCCGTTATCAAATTTTGTGTGTTATTTTTCTATTCTTGCTTTCTCATAAATCTGGCTTATCGGGAATTTGCGTTATTTCCCAACAAAACCGATCGAACTGGATTGTACCGGTTTAATAATATATTAAAATTTTCATATTATTTCTTATTAAAAGTGTTCAAAAACTGAACTAAACCAAAAATTAAATCAAACGATTTTGTAAATTAAACGGTACAATCCGATTTGTATTAATTAAAACCGTTTGAAATGATCCAATTCAATCCGATCTGAGTGATATAAAACATTACAATCCAATTAAATTTTTTTCTCCAACTATAAGTTATATAATCTCAAGTATATAATAATAAGATATTAGCAAGAAGCTGTTGTCAAAGAGATACGGATCAAATTAAACCAATGCTTCTAGTTTTCTTCTAAATATAGTGATCTCACTTGGATGGACATGGCTTGATAATTATTTAAATTTAATAATATCCATTGAACACCTGTGAAAAAAACAAAATTATATCAAATGAGGGCTGATCTCATATTATATTCTTAATTAATTAGACTTCAATTTGCTGTTTTACCCAACTTAGTAGTTTCAACTTGTTCCAATTATTAAGATAATAAAAAAATTAATCTTGCCCATGATCAAAGGCTTTAATTAAATGCTACTTACCTATAATTTCCTTTACTTATATACTTATAAAGTGAATAAAAATGCAATTTTGTTTTCAACATATGATCACTGAATACTTAATTTTACACCTGTATATGGGTACTATATTAATTAGAATAAAAATTAGTAAAAGCATTTAAATATTTGAAATATAATTATTTTTATTTTTAATTGAAACATATAAAATACTCATATATAAATTATTGATACACATTTTGTTCAATTTTAATGATAATGATATTTTTGAACTACTCAAATTCATTAAAATTATTATTAAAATTGATTAAAATATTTATCAATAAACTAAATAGTAATATTTGATATATATCAATCCAAAATAAAAAGTAAAAAAAATACCAAAATTGAATAATAATAAGTTAATTCATTTAGGTTGTTTAGTATTGTAATTTAGAAATAATTTTTTTATCATGTTTTTAAGAAAATTGTTAATGAATGATAAATCAATTTTTACTTAATTTTTAATTAAATCTATGATAAGATTTATATATGATTTCATTAATAATTATTAGGGTTATTATTTTAATCATTATTCTTATTATTTAATAATAACTCTTACATTTTGGTGTGTTACATTCTGTATTATTCATTTTTTAATTTTAATCTCCATTTTACTCCACATAAATAATAATATTTTATTATAAATTTTATTAATTTTTTTATTTTTCTATGACTCATTTTATAATAACAAAAAAATAAAAATATTATTTTCTATCCTAAAGAAATAATAGTTACCCAAGTTACCAAAGTTTTCTCCTTTGATACAAACTACTTCTTCGAGCATTTATGTGTTTGTTTTATAATAACTCAAACACATCACCCATAATTAAAATTTTATCATATCATTAAATTACATTTGATAAATTCACCTTATTTATTTTTATTGTGTTACTGTACATGCCATTCTCACCAATTACATAATGTTAAATTAATTGTTTTAAGTTTGCCTTCTTACTTTCTTAAAAAAAAAAACAGAAATGAGTTTGTCTTCTTACTTTTATTGTCATTTTTATCCATCATTAACTACATATAATGGCATTTCACGGATTGAGAGGGGGGGGGGGGGGGAGAGAGAGAGAGAGAGAGAGAGAGAAAAAATGACATAACAACTTACAAAAATACCACCTGAAAAATTTACTCTATTAATGAAGTATTTATTTGACTTTTTACTTTCCTTACCTCCGGTCAACTTGATAAAATATGGAAAATTATATTTATTGGTATTAATATATTAGTAAATTATAACTTAAAAATTGATTTTATTATTTTAATAAATAATTATTTGTCACATTTATAAGATATATAAGTGTTAATTATATTTATGAATAAAATATTTAAATGTAAAATAATTTTTAGATGTATTTTCATGTCTGTTATTCAAGCTACAAATTTTCGAGCTTAAAGCTAATATGTTTCATGTATATACTTGTTTTTAAACATATTATACATTTAAAAATATTTAATATATATTCTAATTGATCGATCGAGTATCAATTATGCACGATCTATGTCATTTTAGATTGATTTCAAATTAGTATAGATCGATAAAAGTTCTGTTCGATTGATTAAGTAACTCAATCGATCGTATTCGATCTATTTATTCTCGAGTTTATTTTTAATTATTACTGCATCGATCGATTCACCTTATAGGTTTAATTAATCGAGCTTAGATTGTATATATCAAGTAGATAGGGTTTCAATTAAAATGTTGTTTTAACCTATTAATTATTGTTTTATATATTGTTTAATGAACAGAATGACAATTACCCTTTAACTTAAAATTAGGGTTTCATCTCCCTTATATAAACAATCTAATGCATCTTATTTTAAATAACCACACTTATTTTATCCTTCTCATTATTATTTATTTTCTATTTCAAAACATATTATAAAAACTCATTCATATTTTATTAGGCTTGTTCTTGAATTAATCTATTAAACATTATATAGTTATGTTTGATTGATTAATAAACCTATTTGTTTTATAATATTGTGATTTCATATTCATTTAAATTATTCTTGATTAGGTTCTTGCATGATTGGATCAAATAGTTTTATGTGTGATCATAATTATTTAATTTTTAAAGAAATTATTTTTATTAAACTTGTACTTTAACTTTAGTTCTAAGGTTTGATAGATTATTTATTTTAATTGATTTAGATCTAAATCTTCTATTTAGGTTCTTTCGTTAATAAATCTACTCTAGGACACAGTTAATTACACTTATACTATTTATTTTAACTTTTCAGATGCTAGTTATACATGTTTAATTTATCGTGGGACTCAAGATATTGGAATGTTGGTCTGGATCTATATACTTATCTTGTAGAGTATGAAAGAAGAAGCAACTTGTAATTAAATTACTTTATAGGCTTTATCTTATAGGGTAATATAAGATTTTTATTTTCATAGTAGATAGTTAGGTGATCCGATGTATCGATGATTTTCTTTTTAAGTCGTTGTTGTAATCTAGGTTGTTTCAACCTAAAACATCATGTGTTAAGTTTTTATTTATTTTTTATTTATATTATTTACATACGATTGCATGTCTGATTATTTGTAAATATTTTAATTAATCATAATTCAAAAAATTACATATTTATTCCCTCTAATTTTAGATCCATAGTTTTAAACTTTTAACATCAATTAAAATTATACCAAACTTATGGTGTAAAATACTCTGATAAAATAGAGTCCCCATATTCAAAATAACTATTCTAGTCTTAGTGGATACAAAGTCTGTTTATTTGTATAACTTTCCTATATATGAGTAGCATTAGCATGTTATTGAAAACATTTTCCTTCTATAATTTCATATTATATACGAGACTTGAATCATATAAGAAAACAAATTAGACTTGAATTTAGAAAGAAAAAAATATTTTTTTTCTTATAATAATTTATGTTATAATTTAATTGACTCTTATTAGTGAGTATAATTTATCGATCATCACTATTAAAACAGTGATCTTTGGTCTCGAAAATGTAGTCTCGATCTTTTTAAAAACCAAGGCTATAGGATTTTGGTTATAATCTAATAAAAATCGAGGTTATTATGTATGCATATAAACTCAGTTTTTATCAGTAACCGTGATCATGAGTTAAAATATAACTTATATAGTCACGATTATAAAATGATCGTGACCTAATTAAATTAATAAAGTTTTTAGTCCTTTTAAAACTTAAATTAAATAATATATTGTGTGTGTTATTCATTTAAAAAAATACAAAAAATACTTTACAATTTTTTCATTTTTTTATTAATTTAATTTCATATATTTTCTTTCTTTTACACCACACATCGAATTTCTCTATCAAATTTTCTTTCTTTTTTTCTCTCAATGTTTTTTCGTTTTTCCTCTTTTTTTTTCTCTTTTTCCCTTCACTCGTGCTCGTTTTTATTTCCCTAACCAACTCGCCGTGTACCACCCTTCTCTTCTTCCTTTTCCCTTGTCGTGCACCTTCCTTCGTCGATCGTTTCTTTTCCTTGTTACTCGCTACCAGCTTTAATCGTACTCATATCCAACCATACCTTTTTTTGTTTCTTCTAAACCCTGGTTTTATGCACCTAGCTGGTGGACTTGCTTGTCTATAGCTCAGTTGATGCCTCCATATGTTCTCGGCCTTCTCCCAATCTCAGTTGGATCACCAATTTTTGGTCTATTGTTATGGTTGATCCCCTTCCTGCAGCTTAGTCGATGAGTAGCTCTTGTTATGAAAAAAATTTGTACAAATTTTTATTTTGACATTAATCAATTGCCAAAAGAAATAATACAACTTACTCAATTAAAACTGTTGGAATTTTTAAGTTTTTGATCTTTTCATGTTATTTTCATTATCTCTTGTTGTATGAATTTTTATTTATTTATTTATTTATTTGTTGTTGATTTCCTGAAATTGGGATTTTGATTAGGCACTCAAGTGCCACTAAGGAACAAGGGAGCAACAGCTACTGCTTAAGCAATTCAAATAAAGTATTTTTTTTAATTTACAAAATTGCGGTGAGATTTGTGTTGGCTATTACGTTGTTCTAATAGCTAAAACATTTCCCTTTTAGTTGATTTTGAATTTCTATAGTTTTAGTTGCCCTCAATTTTGGTTAAAGATGGAGACAAGCTATTACTTATCCCTTGGCTCTCTTTAATGTTTTAATAAAGTTGATGGTTTTGGTGATTGAAACTACTCTGTTAAATTTATTTTGTTGGAAAGCTTGTTTGATTATGGTGTGGATGTTGTTCTGTGCTCCACAATGTCTGCATTGAATAAAGGCGTCTTTGGTATTTGTTTCTTCTGTAAAAAGCCACAGTAAATAGGGTAAACGAAGTGTTTGTAATTTATATTAGTGATGAAACTTATGTGAGAAGTATGATATGCTTTTTGAAGAGATATCTATACCTTTCCCCATGTAATTTTTAATTTTTTCTATATTTTTGTTGCACTCCTATGCCATTTCTTTCTTTTTATTTTACAATCTGCAATTAATTACCTAGAATGCCTTTGCCTGTGCTGGACAATCGGTCTGACCTTTATTACTGTTCACATCTTTCATGGCTTGTGAAATTACTAGCTATTCTATAAATATTCTGAGAAAATTGGGCACCTAGGTGATACATTACCATATTATTACAAGACATTTTCTTTTGTTTGTTTATGTATGTACTATCTGATTTGCAGGTTATTATTGGATATCTACTTGCAAATTCTGTCATTGGACCTGGAGGCTTGAGTTTTGTTAGTGAAATGGTGCAAGTACATTGCCTTTTGCTTATGATACATGACATATTATTTTATATGCTTTGTCCATCTTATTCATATTCTACTTTACAATCCTTTGCATTTATTTTTGTAAGGACCTTTTGGAACTAAGTTTTGCTTGAACAATCATATCCCTACCTACCTATCTATCTTTTTTTTCTTTCATCATTAGGACATTTATAATGCTATCTGTTCATGGGATTACATTTACACATTATCAATTGGACTTAGAAATTTAAGGAAATGAGTAAGAAATATAGTACTTGTGCCTAAAGGCTTCTAGTTTGGCACTTGGTTTACAAAATAACTTACTTGATCAGAGGTAGGTTGTGTTATATTATTCAATATCTTCATTGTTCACATCTTTTTGATGACATTGAAGGAGTAATGTTTTAAATTGTGGATAATTTTATTAGTATTATTATTTGTAATTTTTTTGTATGTATTTCACATTTTAAAACACTTTATTTAGATAACTATAAAAAGTTTTTATTATGTTTTAGTGCATATATAAACTCTCAAACGTAATTACACTCGTAATTTTAATATAACAATTTTTAATTTTTTCAATTAATAAATTTATTATAATTTATATTAAAAATAAGATTAATTGAGATGTATATGATTATAATTTAAGTGTAGCCGAGACAATAAACATATTATTTAATTTCGGTCTTTTAAAGATCGTGACCAAATGGTATGTCTATGGTCTCGGTTAAAATCCAAGATCACACTTGGACCTCGATTTTTATAAGTGTGATCATATGCTTATGATCACGGTTAAAAACTGAGACCATATATCAATATTATAATAGTGTATACTTTTAATGTCTTATTATATATATAATAAATACACAATAAATATATAAATAAAAAAGATTGAAAAGATCGATATTATTGTGTAAAAGGTGTTTACTTTTACTCATCATTTACTTGACCCGTTAATAAATACAATGTAATGTTTGGTTGGAGTGAATGGAAAGAAATCAGAATTAATTACTTACATTTATGTGTTTAGTTGGGCCGAATGGAGGGGAGAGAATAAAATCGATTAGTAAAGGAGAAGGAATTACATTCCCATCTCAATTTTTTTCCAATTTTACCTTCACCTTAAATATAATCATAAATTCAAATCCTAAAACCAAAAACCGTAGACCCTAAATCCCAAAACCCTAAATCCAAACCCTAAAACCCAAAACCTAAAATCCCTAAACCCCAATTCCCAAAACCCTAAACCCTAAACTCCAAATCCCAAATCTAAAAACCCAAAAACCTTAAACCTCAAATCCTTATACCTTAAACCCTAAACCCTAAATTCCAAATCCTAAAATCCTAAAACCCTAAACCCTAAACCCTAAATTCAAAATCCCAAATTCTAAAACCTTAAACCCTTTTTAGAAAAATAATAATTTTAACCCTAAACCTTATCCCACAAATATAACCCTAAATCCTAAACCCCAAATCCTAAATCCTAAATCCTAAATCCCAAATCCAAAATCCCAAACCTCAAAATCCTAAACCCTATTTAGAAAAATAATAATTTTAATAATATATTTTCTTTATAATTAAGTAATAATTATTTAGAAAAATAATAATTTCAATAATATATTTTGTGTAACGAAAAAATAGTAATTAAATAACATTATTTGAATTTTAATGAATGTAGGGATATTAAGGTAATTTACAGTTTTTTTAATTCCATTCCAACGGAAAACCAAACACTATAATCATAATTCTAGTGGTCAAATTAAATAACATTGTTTTCTTTTTTTTTCAATTCCATACTCATTCTCATTTCGATTTTAATTCTGATTTCATTTTGTGAACCAAACGTAACCAAAAATATCAAAAAAAACCAAAACATCAAAAGGTTTTACATGTACAACAACAACACTCGGGTATTGATTCCGGCTCATCTAAAAAGGAATTTAATTATAAGGACCATATTTCTTAGAAGTTACCCAAAAGAACATTGAAACTGTTGGCATCTCTGAAAGGAGCTAACATAATACCTTCATTTCAGAGTTTCTAATTTCTAAGCATTTGTAATGCTAATTATATTAAATTATTTAGAAAAAGGAAATTTTTTAATAACATTGTTACGATGAGTTATACCTAACATGTTATTAAAAATTATGATTATATAATTTATATACATTCATACATTTAACTATCAAATAAGATTGTATTGTAGGGCTTAAAAATAATACGATTATATATAAATTTTATATAATTAGAAGATAAGGATCTAAAGTGTATTAAATATTTAATTTAATATGTCTGAATTTTTAATTATAAAATTAAATATCTTGATTTTTTTTATTTTATATCAAATTAAAATAATATTTTTTTATTTTTAGAATATAAAAATAAAATAAACATTAATTTAAATAAATTTTGTAATATGAAATTATTTTAATAAAATATTTATATTCAAATTTATTGAAATTAATTATAATAAATTCAAAATAATTCAATTCGTTAACCTTTTATTATAATTAACCTAACAGTATTAGCCATTCTCTTCCAAGCATATACCATTAACTCAATAACTGTGTCTGCATAGTTAGGATTTGGAAACTGAAAACAAAGTCAAATGTTTGAAACAAATTTGAAAATCATGCAAATAAAATAGGATTGCGATATTCCTATAAAAGTATTTTTATTAAATGTTAAAAATATAATTAATATTATGAGTAAAATAAATATATTATATATTTATATAATAATAATAATAATAATAATAATAATAATAATAATAATAATAGGGTGAGAATGGATGAGTTTGATATCTCTATCTTCACAATAATTGTTAGGGATAGGGTGAGAATTTTTTTATCAAAATTTTAGAGAATATTTACAAATTTGGTATTCTTCACAAAAGAATAATATATTTATTCAAATTAACATACTTTATGTACAAAATAAAATAAATTTGAAATAATATAAATATTAAACGTGTGGATAAATTATATATATAATTAAATTATTTATTTTGATAGTTATAAAATCATAAAAATAAAATATATCATTAATTATAATATTATAATTTAATTTTGTATAAAAAATCATAAGAAATTCGGGTGGCCACAAAGTATATTATCGGCGAAAAATTTAAATATTATCCACGATTACACTGGACAAAATTTACAACATAATAATCACATAAATTGTAAAACTATTTATCAAAAAAAAAAAATTTAATAAAATGTTTAACTGGGTAATTTGATAACGAACAATTGATGGGTCAACTATAATAGCTCTGATTAAATGTAATTAATTATAGTGAAATATTAACATTATTTAAACTTATACACATTTTTTACTTATAATTTTTTTATCTTATCATATATTATAATTATTTTTAAAATTAAAAAAATAATTCAAATTTTAGATAATATTGAAAAAATATAAAATTAAAATAATATTGGTGTAACAGTGAATACAAATTTATATAATCATAACATTACTCATTAATTATATTGTACTACACAAATACTTAAAACTTTTTTTCTTATAATCTTTATGGAACACATGTAAAACTTAAGGATAATCAATAGGGTTAAGTTATTAACACACCTTATTTTTTTATATAATCTATTTGTTGTTGTATTTAAAAATTATCGAAAATATTATTTTATTTTTAATATATTTATTCTATATTAATTAAAATTTATTATGAGTATCTTCATTAATTTTTAAAAATTGATAATAGATATGTTATAATATCCTAATATATATGTATATATGTATATATATATATATATATTAAAATTTATTATTGTGCAACACATAAGTATTATTTATTACTTTTTGAATGTATTCTTCATCAATTGTTTTATCTCCATCTTTTATTAGATGTTATTAATCTTAAGTTTTATTAGTTTAAAAAATAATAAATAAATTTTAGTATAACATAATCACTTTCTAAGTAATCTATTCTAGTATGAGTAATGATAGTTTACTCAATAGCTTTCTAAGTATGGGTAAGGTAAGTTTTTTATGTTTGAAACAAATATCAACTTTAAGTATAATTATTTATTGAATTCTATGTGTCTTAGTTTTTAGGGCGTAATTATTAATAGAAAATATAATAAAATAGTATCAAATTAAAAATAAATTAAAATAATAAATAACTGAGATAGATTCATTCTTAACATTTAATGTTGTTTACTAGCATTTAATTTCATGGAATTAGATTACTTTTGAGTATTAAGTAATCATGATGAATAGATCCTATGATAATGAAACTAATTAATTTATTAAATTGTCATTTTAATATTTATTTTTATTTTTTTAAAAAAATTAAATTTTATTTTTCAACTTTATATATTGTAGGTAATATTAATATTTTATTTTATTTTATCAAATTAAAGAAAATTTTATTTTGAAAATCACATTTATTGATAACAACGAATAGATAAATATTATTCATGAGAGCTGAAAAATTACAGAAATTGTCTCCCATATACATTAATTGTTTTAATTGAGTTGGAATACATGTGATATCAGAAAAAAATTATTTATGTAGATTAATAAGTTATGAGATACATAATAATAAATTAAAAATAAATTCAATTATTTTAATTAATAAATAATTATTACAATATATATATATATATTATAACAATTTATTGAGCATTGACTATTGTAAGCTTCAGAAAAGTCAAATCACATATCAAAAAAGGCAGAAAAAATTAATGAGTTTTTTGAAAATAGAACTATATAGAGATGGATGTCTTCCCTTCATGTATGATAATGGAAGACATGTGCCTTCTTCTACTACATAGTAAATGGAGAGAAATTGTCAACTTTTCTTGTTGCCCATTATTTCTTTCATCAAACCAATTAGCACACAAATTTATGAGGTGACCTTACGCTAGCTTGTCTTTTTCAAAGTGATTTTTTTTTTATTATTCATTTTGATTCTTTGTATGAGCAATGCTGAAATTATAACACAAAAATAATTATTTTTATTTTTATTTTTATTTTTAAAGTTATTTAGTTATATATAACATTAAATATGAATATAAATTTATGTATATATTTATTATTAATAAATACAATCGAGTTTATTAATTTATATTAAATAAAAAATTAATATAATAATTAAAATATTGATATATATATATATAGATTAAAATTTACTTTCTTTCTTTCATTTTTTTGGTTCATGTCAAATATTGTTCACCCTTTTCAAAGCACATTAACCCATTAAAGTTGTGTGAACTATATTGAGTTGAAGATTCAATTCCAATGGAACTGACTTATTGCCAATCCTAACCAGACTAGTTGAAAATTTTAATGATGTTGTGAGAATAAGAATAAGGGGAAGAAAAGAAATAAAAAACCTTCTTTTTTTTTTCAATCCGTAGAAAGTTCACAGACTACTGTTGGGTTTACAATAATCTGTCTTTATTATTCAATATTATTATATTTCTTATCAGTTAAATTATAACACTTGAAACAAATAGAAAAATAAAGAGAGAAAATTGAAATTAGATTAATTATAATGAAACATAATAATTTATCTTACCAAGTACTATAATGTAAATGATAGGATAGAAAATAAGATAGAAGATCCAAATCCATCTTTCTATCGTGGCAAGGAATCTAGTAGGTCTTAGGAAAAGCAGGGGATGATATCTAATTGGGCCAAGATAAACACTATACACTCACAAACTAGTCCTTTTGTGCCCATCAAGAAAAAGTAGTAGTTTTGTACATGTGTGAGGTGAGTAGAAAATTTATGTTATAACTCAAAACATGAAGATAATAAAACATCAAAATTAAAGTCGTAACATTTAAAACCCATTTTTTTTCCTTTTCATAAAGTGCTTTACTCAGCTTGTATACCTTCCGCTCATCACCCTTAACTTTCAAGTTTGATTCCTTTGAATGGATTTAATTTTTTCATTCGTAGCAAAATCCACTTTGAACATTTTATTACTTTCTCAAAACTCAGCGGATTTGAATATACATTAAATGCCATATTCATTTTCTCTTTTTTTTTATAGTCTCTCACCCAAAGCATAATCACTCATCCATAAAGGAGGATGTCTATTTCTACCCTTCCTACCGTTCATGCCTTCTTCATTAGTGGATGTTGAAGAGACATGTTCAGTTTTATCTATCACATCTTCTGCACTTCTTTCAAGTTCTTCCATATTCTTGCTATCATTCCATTCTATATCCATCAACAACTCATTTTCATTACTTGCATCCAAATTCTATTGTTTATCTTCTTCAAAGATTACATCCTGGCTTGCAACGATTTTCATGGCAGTTGGATCATACAGTATGTACCTTTTGGAGTCAATTTCATTAAATAAGAATATCTTATATATCTATATTCTATAGATATATAAGATGTCGTTTTCACCTTCCTTGGGTTGGAGGGCGGGGGCAGACACACGAGTAAGCAATTCAATCTATTTCTTTATTTCCCCATGAATCGTATTTGAATCCCGTTTTCCTTAATCCCTTGTCTAAAAGAAATCTTTTTTTTTGTTTGGATCCACCCCCTGGTTGATTGTATAGTATCTTAAAACAAATGATATCTCAAAACTTCCCTTGTATTTTCTATTGAAAAACCACATTTTGTTTTTCATTACTCACACCAAGAAGCACACAACTAATGCTTTTTTTAGAGCTTTGTTCTTTTTTCATATGGTATATGACATGTCCCACACATCCGAATACACTAAAATTCTCCACTGAAGGCTTTTCACCACTCCATGCCTCTTCTATGGTTATTTCTTTGATAGCTAGTGTAGGTGACCAATTCAAAACATATATTGCCCATCTCACTACCTCAAGCCAAAATATTTTTAGCAACCCTTTTTCTAACAGTATTGATTTAACAAGATTCATTATAGTTCTATTTTTGCGCTCAACTACTCCATTTTGTTGTAGAATGTAAATCATAGTCAAATGTCTTTTATCCTATTCTACTTGCAAAACTCATTGAACTTCATAGAGTTAAACTCTTCTCTTATAGCTGTATGCAAACACTTAACAGGCAAACTAGTTTCCTTTTCCACAATAGCTTTGAAACATTTAAAGAAATAAAATGCTTCTAATTTTTGTGACAGAAAATATATCCATGTTTTCCTAGAATAATCATCTATGAGGCATAATATGTATCACTTATTACTGTTGGAAGCTAGAATAATGAGGCTTCATATGTCTGCATAAACTAATTGTAACTTCTGAGTTGCTCTACATTGACACTTCTTGGGAATAGAATCACAATGTTGTTTTCCTTTCATGCAGTCAATATATACTTATGCAGAATCTGATAATTCAGGAAGGTCTTTAACTATTCCTTTTGATTGTAATGTCTTCAAACCCTTGTAGTTAAGATGAGCGTATCTTTGATGTCATAGTTGAGTGATATCTTGTGCAGCAACATTGTAGCATGAGTCACTTTGAACATGAGCTTGGGAAAATAGCACAAACATTTTATTTGCTGTCATGTTTGTTTGAATAATCAAACCCCTGTGAGTATGATATATCTGACCATTTGTGATTGAATTACAATATCTAAACCTCATTCTTGTAGTTGTCCTAAACTCAAGAGATTGTTCTTGTGTTCAAGCATATAAAATACTTCAATGATCACATGAGCTATTCCACTCACCCTCAACTTCACATTTCCCTTTCCACGCACGTTCATTTGAGTGTTGTTTCCAAGCTTCACTATGTGTCTGAAAGAATCATCCATTTCATTGAAAGCTAATTTATTTCCACATATGTGATTCAAGCATCTTGAGTCTAGGAATCATACCTCATCTCCTTTTGCATTGTTCATATCCTTATATGCCATTAACAATAGCTCTTTTTTTCTCATCAAATTCTACATAATTTGCCTCTTTATCCTAGGAAGGACATTCATACTGATAGTGGCCGAGTTTGTAACATTTGTAACACTCAATTGTGACTCTATTGAAGCTTTGCCTTCCTCTTCCTCTACCTCGTCCTTTATAAGTGATTATGCCTCTTCCTCGTGTGGCAAGGTTCTCCTCTAAACTTACTTTCAAAGCATGTTCTTTGGTATCTTTCTTTCAATATTTCTATAACTGTGAGAGAATTGATATCCTTGGACTCTTCAATAAAACAAACAATGTAATTAAATTGTTTTGTTAAAGAGCGTAGAATCTTTTCCACTATCTCAACATTTGTGATGTCTTTTCCATAATTTCGCATATCATTGGCAACTGTCATTACCTTTGAAAAATAATCAGAAACAAACTCTCCAACTTTCATTTCTATCACTTCAAAATCTCAATGAAGTGCTTAAAGTTGAGCACGTTTAACTCTTGCATTCTTTGAAAACTTTCTCTTCATTGATTCCCATATTTGTTTAGATGTGTCCTTTTGAAGCATAGTTTTCAAGGTTAAATTGTCAATAGAATAAAATAGGTAATTTTTTATCTTTAATCTTTTAGTTTAAGCTCTTCTAACTTTTGTTTTTGTGTAGTAGTTGTCACCTTTCCATTGTCAAGCTCAAAGTATCCAGTTTCAGTGAGACTCCAATACTCTTTTGATTGCAAAATTGTTTTCATCAACATACTCCAATGATTATAATCTCCATCAAATTTGTAAAGATTAGATTGAATAAAATTGTTATTTGCTTTTACTTTCATCTTTCGATCTTTCTCTCGATATTTCTCTTAAGATATTATAGTTCCTAATCTCACACTCAAGTGTTTATAATCAGCCCCAGTTTGAAGCTCTAATACTAAATTGTAGAGACAAAATGGATAAGAAAAACTTAAAGAAAGATGAATGAATGAGACGATTTTATTGATGATCGTTAGGGGCTTATATAACCACACAAAAAAATGAAAAAAGAGAAAAGAGAAGAGAAAAAATAGCTAATAAATTATCCTAAACAATAACATAATTTAAAAACTTCAAACAACAACCTATCCTAAATTATTGGATTTATTCTAACATAAATATTTTTAAACTAATCACTTCCAACAAATCCATCTATTTTTATAATCATTTAAAATTAATTAATGTCTTTTTGAATACAACTTTTTTTTTAAATACTAATTGAATACAATGATTTAAACTCCATAAAATCATTAAAAACCTTATTTCAATATAGCCCAGAAGACTTTATCCAATATTCCAACACATCGAAGCAAAGTTTTAAAACATGTCATTCGGTTTATTTCTCAGTTTTAGAGTTAAATTTTGCCCCACACATACCTCATAAAATTGCACAGATCCAATGGGGTATTATATAGCTATTTTGATAGGGAAATCACATAAAATATTATTTCTAAAATAAATAAATATTTTACTTTAGAATTTAATACTAATATTTTTAAAAATAAAAATATTATTATAGCAATAATTTGACAATAGTATATTTTTTATATTAATAAGTTTAACTAGATTTTAATATTAATATATAATTGAGATATTATTTAATATTCTTAGAATATTTTTTTTTCAATCATATTAATTTTTCTTTCTATTTTTATTAAATAATTTTTAAAAAAATTATATTAATCTTAAATTTAATTATCATGCATTACGTAATCAATGAATAATTTCTCACATCATATAGGGCAGTTTCCTTTAGAGTTGCGCATCAATATCTAGCATTATTACGTAGGTTTTGTAGACTTTGGACTTGGTGGTAGCAGGAAAGCATAGAATTAATTATCAAAAAAAGAAGGTGGAAGGTAATAGCTATCGTTGATGATAGTTATGCGAGAATAATTTATTGATGTCGGAGTATACACGTTATTTTAATATATATATATTTTTATAAAAATTTACATTAATTTTAAATTTCATTAATATGAAATATCATATCATTACATGTTCAAATATCAATAAAAATTTATCTTAAATATAATTTTCTATATAAAGGTAATGTCTTTGATTCATTTATAGCTAAATTTTAAAAATAAAATATTTTTAATTAAAATTAACTATCATGTTTATAAATATATTGGATTTTATTATAATTTATAAGCAAATAATTTGACTAAAAATAATAATAATAAATAATATTCTTAAAATTTATAATAAAAATAAATAACAATTCATTCTATTTAAATATTCACGACCAAGAATTAATGGATTCTCTTTCGGTTAGGTTCTGAAAGGAGAAAAAACGCTATTTAAGTCAAGCTCATATATTTTTATTATTTTAAAAAAATTATAGTATATTATTTTATATTGAATGACATTCAATTTGAACTACGATCATTTAAATACGTCCAATTGAATCTTGTTTAATTTTATTAAGATATTATTTTTATTGTTATAAATTTTTATTGTTTTACTTTATAATTTCTCCAAATAATTTATTTTTTTATAATATTTAAAAATACAAAAATTTAAAACAAAAAACACAAACACACAACATGTGTGATTTCACACCCCTGGGTAAACAAATAATTTAATGAATTCATTATTTAAATTGAAAAATTCTATCTAATTCGTTGTATTCAAATAAAATTGGATTGAAAAAAATTGATAATAAGATCGAATTTGAATTAAAAAATATATAATCAGTTCGGATTTAGATTATCAAATTTTATAATCTATTGTATTTAATCCAATCCTAATTACTATTAAATTATAAATAAATGTGTATTGTTTTTATAATACGTTATATTTAAATATTATATGTACAATAATTATATTAGATTAATATTTTAGCTTTTAAAAACATAAATATTTATAATAACTTAATAATTGTATTGACATACGTTTTATGTTTTTAATTTTCTTAGTTATGATTATAAATAATAAATTTTGCTACAAATACATCAATTTAAAATATAAATATTGTATATATTATATCCTATATATATTAGAATAATTTATAAATAAATTTCAATATCACTTAAACATTATTTAATTTAAAAAATTTGATATTTACGTGTTTGAATTAGTTTAAATTAATTACATAATCAAATTAAATTCGAATTGAAAATCTTAAAATACGTATAGATTAAACAAAAACAAATAATTTAGATACGTGGCTCGCAATGACCCTGCACTAAATTAAAATAATTAAGTATTAAATGATAATGTTTTTTTTTGGTACACTTCGTTAAGTTGTTTGCACTTTTGAGCTAAAGATTCAAATGTTTACCACATAATTCGTTTATAATCAAATCAGTACTGTAATTTTTGTTAGCCGTCTTTATTTTTGAATCAGAGTTGGAGTTGATTGAAATTATGTATGATCCCAACACCATTTTATCCCCTTTTTGTTTCAGTCGAACCACAAGAATTGTCCAACTGGGACCTCACATAGCTTACTAAAAGAGACAAAAACCAAAAATAAAAAAAGCCAAAAGCTAAAACAAAGTAATGGAAATCAGAATTTATAGATGCTCATTCTGTCAGCACATTAGATATCGGGATTGGGTAAATGCAAAGCTTAAAGTTCGTTTGATTGTGATTTTGTTAAAAGTAAATATAAATAAAAGTGGTTTCCACAAAAAAAAGTGCTTATAATAACTTCTCCTCTTTTTCTTTTTTGATGTTAGAAGCACTTTTACAATATCTGAAAAGCAAAAACAAACAAACCCATACTTACTTTTGAGCAAATGCCAAAACAACGGGTCAAACTCACAGTTATGCCTACATCACATCATATCAGGTAAAAAACATAGCTGGAGTAAACTGTAGAATCGTCAAAATCAATAAATAACATTAAAAGAGAGAAATAGAACGAAAATTCGTTCCATTATGATGCTGTGCGGTTTTTACTCAACTCCATTTCCATCCACAGTTCTGCTATAGAATGAATCATCCAAAAGTATGTATAGCCAAATTAGAGGTAACTTATATTAACCATTTATGTTATTTAGTCATATTTATGATATTCAGTATTATAAATAATATCATTTAATACTTTAATTTTAAAAAAAAATATATCAGGACAAAATATATTATTTTAATAATTTTTTAATTAAAATATTACTTTTAAAGTAATATTTTAATATAAAAAACATTAAAATAATATAAACTGTAATTAATTAACCACTATTTAGAACCTTAATTAACCACGATTTAGAACGAAATGATACATATAAAGTTATAAACTAATCTCAAGGACCTTTATGATACTTTTCTAAAAAATATATATAATATACAGAGACCAGATTTAGAAAATTATCATAAACATGATTAATTACGGTCTTCTCTTAGTTCTAAGATTATCCAAATTCCGAATCCATAAAATAAAGTGCCTTTTTCATGTTTTAAAAATAACATATTTGATTTCACACACAATGTAATAACACATTTTACTCACAAAGATATCATCAAATGCACAGATAACATATATACTGCTTCCAACAAACTAGGGTAAGTAATTATGCATTTAGCTCCTGTTATTGTCCACTGTCGCAAGATGTGTCAACCGGGTCCTGATCGTCTTTTTCAGCTTTGGCATCAGACCTGAGAACAAAAACCAAGATGCATGTTAACACTAGTTTGGAAAAATATATTTATTAGCAAAACAATAAATCAACTATAAATATCACATGATAATGAACTGTATTCTTATATCTTTGTTGTAACATACTCTGTCTGTCGTACAAATTGTCCCCGAATGCGAGGCCTCTGTTCTGCCAACTTTTTTCTGCTCTGGTATCGAACCTGAAAACATGTAGAAACAAGTTGGAACAGTATGTTTCCATGTACAAATGAATCATAATCTCAAAATCAATGGTATCACTGCCATTACAAAGAAAATTTTCAAAATCATAATTCTTAGATGCTATTTTCCTTTTCTTAACTATACAATCTTTTAAACTTATACCACTTGTTGAATCTCCTGAACAAAAAACAAAAAGAGAGACTCAAAAGATCTGGAGTTCCAGAGTGACCATTAGCTGGCTGCCCAATCGGACAGCATGTTTGTGAGCAATTACTTGACAATAGTATTTGTTAGAGGTAATGTCCCAGTCCCACATTGATAAAGTTTATAAAAATCATGAGCCTCTCCAACCATTGAGTTTAACCTCTTGGGATTGAACAGCGCATGATTCTTATGGATTTTGATAGTATTGCCTTTAAAAGTAGAGGTTTGTCCTACATATTACTGTGATAAAAGTAAGCTTGCCATAAGGCCATGTCACAGTCAAAAACTTCAGTTTTCTTTCTTATCTGAAAGAAATTATTTACTACAACGAGTCAGCAGTCTACACGTGAGACAAAACTATAAACTAATTTCAACAAAATAATGTTGTACTAAAAACTCAGAAGCTATGTTGCTGCAATTTTAAGGGGGGAAATGGAGTTATTTTCTGGACGAAGGCATTACAAGATAAAAACGTTACCTTCTTTTCAAAACATCTCTCTTTTCTTTTTTGACGAAATTTGGTCAAAGCAGCCTCTCTATGTGCAATCCGGTTTTCATCAACCCGACTGCTATTTCCCCTGCTAATGTCACCAGTTCCACTATTTCCAGCTGCTCCATTGTCACTTTCAACATTTGTTACTCCTGCATTAACAGCAGTGTAACTCCCATTCTGTCCATTGCTCCCGTGATTACTTTCAGAAGCACTGCCATTCTGACTATAATTTCCATCTTGACTTTCTATGGGGAATTCAAATGCATTGGACAACCCAGGTTGCTGAGTAGCTGAAGCAGTATTCTTTAGTGAGACGTCATCATGGTCTTTATGCAGCTGATGCTTCTGTTCGTTGTGAACATGATGGTAATAGTGGTGGTGGTGGTGGTGGTGGTGCTGCACTTGAACACGTTGATCTGTGATTGGCACCTGAACCGGCTCAGTTCTTGCATCATCTTCCTTGTTAAATATAACTTGAGGAGCTAAAGAAATACAACCACTCCGCACAGGCCGGAAGGCAGAAGAATGGGAAGATTTGAATGCCGAGAGAGACTCTAGCTTGTCGCTGGCAGCTTCTAGCTTAGGCACAACATTTTCATTGGCAGAGCACACATCATTCTTGTTGCTATTCTCATTAGACTGCTGACTGGGAGGAATGGCATTTGAATCAGATGGGAAATTGCGCCCCACTCCCCTACTATTTACAACTGAACTATTTTCACATGGAGAACAGCCTCCTACCTTCCCTGCGGGAGTCTGATCAAGATTTGAAAATGTCAGAGCTGTCTGCCAACCATTGCGATAAAAATTATGAAACAGATGACACTGCTGTTGATTCATCATAAAAATCTCCATTATTCATGAGTTTGAAATTTTATTAAATGTTTGTTTTACTATTTCTTCCGAAAGGGGCAGCAGCAGCCATATTGATCGCAATGCTGCAGAACAATCAGTAAAATGGGAATTGAGAAAATTTTACTAGACAGATGAGCTCAGAGCATTCAAAGACAACAAACTTGCACACACACACACACACAGAGGAAAGATTTTGCCAACCATGCCTTCGGTCTATGGCCTGAGGTGCTATAGCAGATTACCTGATTAGTGGAAGAGACTGTATTGTACCTGCAAAAGGAGAAAACAAAATAGTGATAGTTAAACTCTGATATTCTACAGTACCAAAAATGATTATCTTGTCTCATTATCTTCCTTACTTTGAGAATGCTGACAGATCTGAATGTCTTAAAGTTCTGCATTCATCAAGGGCAAAATTTCCAACATTTGCCCCTCTCGACCTTCTTAAAGTTAGCTCCAGTGATGGTGATTCTCCAGAATCAAATGTTGCCTTGATTTGTGAAACATCAGAAGTTCCACATGGAGCGTCAAAGATTCTGCTTTCAACCTTTTGTTCAGTATAATTAACATTTATGCCGCCACTCATATTCTCAATCTTACATTCCAGTTGTCCTTTGTTAAATTGCTTACCATCTGCATCATTCAATTGTTTAAAGGAATGGATAACTTATATCATTATTCACATTATTCATTTAGATTTCCAGATACTACTGCTTCCAAGACTTTGCCAGTAAGCAATATTCTATGAAGATTATCAAAAAGGAGAAAGAAAAGAAGTCTTCAAGCAATGGAATTTTCAAGTATATGCAATATGGAAAGCTAGATCAACAGTATCAGGCATACCGAGTTGCTCATCTTGTTTTATGCACCCTTTTTGTCCAGTAAAATGCACCCACATATTGCTACATTTTTCAGGCTTAGTATGGATCACCTGGGCACAGATGCTATCAGGGGCATCAGCGAATCGACCCTCAAGGGACATCTGCTGGGAGCTGTCAACTTCATCTGCTCTTAAGTTCTGTTGAAGAAATATTCAAAAGTTAGCTACAGAAGCAACCTCCGGCAGGCATGGTGAAAGTCTCGTTTTGAGCTTTGACCATTTACATCTCAGTAATCTCACCAAATGAATTGTAACTAAGGACGGATTGTAAGTAACTCAATATAAAGAAATTACAGGGTCCTTTTTTTTTTGCCTCAATACTTATATGCATGTATTGTCATCACCAAATGACTTATTGTACGTCATTGTGCTGGCATGAAAAAAGAACTTCCCCCCCCCCCCTGAAATAAGTTCCATATAAACATTTGAACCATTGCAAGGCAAGTATAATGCATCGGTTCGGAATAGATGTTGATTATTCACATAACTGAAACATGAAGAACATATCATATTTTGAAAAAAAGAAGAAGTTCAATTACCTTAATATGAAGGTATACTAGTTTGAACATTACCTGAGTGCCACTCTCGTTATCACTTCCATCTTGAATACTCAGACCAGTGCTCCCATTGTCATGCTCATTGCTGCCACTATTATCATTTTCGGACTCTTCGTTACTTTTCAATTTTGCAGATTTTCTACTCTGCGTCCCACTTTCACTCACACTACCACTACACTGCAGCATATTGAATAATCCATAATGGATATCAAATATCAGATCCACTAATTGCCTTACAGTAAAAATAAATAAAGATAATGATGCATAATCATAAGTTCTTATTTGTAGAAACACAATGTCCCTACTTAAATGGGACCTCAATGAGGGTAAGTGGCATAATGGAGAGCATTTTAGCCATGAGTAGGGATGCTGAAAGACAAATCCCAGGTCAAGCTGGAAACGTTGCTAACAGGGAAAAATGGTACAGTAGCACCTCCGTAAATAGTGGGAGGCAAACAAATCAAGGGAGGTAGGGAGGGACTCTTGTAACCTATCATCATTAGTTATTAACTAAAACTTTAAACCCCGTGTTTTCACTGAGGTGACAGTTCATAAAGGTGGTTGAATATATTCTAAGTGAAAGTGTAAAGCAACTAAGCAACTCACACTGTGGCATCTCCTCCAAACATGCTGCCAAAGGTTTTTAAGTTCATTCTTCCGAATAGGTTTCACTAGAAAATCAACTGCTCCCTTGGACAAACACTTGAATACTATTCCCATAGAATCATGGGATGACATCACTGCATGCAAAAAACTCGTCAGATGTGGAAACAAAAACATCAAATCATCAATACAAAAAGAGCCTCAAATACCAAAATGATGATTCATACGTACTGAAAAGGGATACTTACTAATGACTGGAATATTCTTTAGAGTTTTGTGGCTCATAATTTTGCATAGAAGGCCAATTCCAGATAAAGCAGGCATAATGACCTCTGTTAGGATAAGATCAGTGCGATTATCTGGGTCTTCTAAAACTTTCCAGGCTTGAAGGCCATTAGCAACAGCATTAACTGCCAAAATAATAGAAATTATGAAATGTTTACCCTAAAGGAATTTTAAAGATCCATTGGCTTCACTTAAGGATTTTCCTAGCCTTGGACAAGACAAGTTCTTCGCCAACAAATATCTAAAGCACCAGTCTTCTTGAAACCTTGAAAGCGTACTAATGTAAATTACAACCCAAACACTCACACAATGTAATACTCTTGTGTAACATGAATGATAATTTATCAACTGGGAAATCAATTATCACAAGAATTAAAATAATACATATCAATTTAATTTGGAGTCATGACTATGGAAATACCCGGCAAAAGGTACTTCGCATTCCTAATTCTAGATAGGAAAACTCTAACCATCCCAAATTTGGAGAAATTCTATCCAATGTGCCTACAAATAATTGGCCCTTGTATTGTGGGTTGACCCCACCCCAACTTTTGAGCACCAATATCAACGTATCAGCAAATAAAAATTACCATTTGGGATGGGATCAATCATAGTTTGGGGTAGATAGAACTCCTACTCTAGATATAACGAAGTTTGAACCGATTATCATCTTATACAAGGATAAGAGCAGGAGTGATCAGCCTGTTACACAAATGCCCATTGATGCAATCCATTGCGAAAGGAACATGACCATGTAAGTCTGTCACTTACTTGGAGGCTGGGAAGTGAATACAAATCCTAAGATTTATTAAAAGCAGATTTTGAAATTAAAATGATACTGGAGATTAGAGATTCAAATAACTTTATTAGAGTGTTAATTAAGGCAGACAATGGTATCATTGAAGTATATTAAATTTAAAATGAACATTAATGCATTGCACAGATTACTGCAACAAAACATGACCTGTAGGCATAACTGCAAAGTTGAGATGGCAAGAACTAACCTTCATAACTGCAATTTCGAAGCAGAGCACCAACAACATGCCGCGTAGAATCATCATTCTCCACAAGTAAAACTTTCAACGATTGAACAGGTAGAAACCTTTCCCAACGAATACCTGGCGCTGGAGGCTGAGGATGCAATGGCTGCAACCTGTCATTGACCTGACTACTTTCAGTGTGACCATTGCTTATGTTTCGATTCAGATCATTAGTTCTTGAGTTATCTTCCTCAGACAACCTCCAACCTTGCCCTTCTCCCATAACACCATTACTAACTTCCTTTTGCTCAACACACATGATTGTTTTGGTATGCCAGCCTTCCTTAATAAACAGGGTGGGTGGCTGGTCCCATCAAACAGATTCAAAAGGACCAATGATAAGGAAATGCACAGGTTGCATTGAGCAGATATCCTTGTTCAGTCTACCACTGCACTCATAAATGTCGTACTTCATAAAATCAACTTCTGCAAAATGCAGACATGTTGTTCAAATCTAAAACCAAATGTCAATTCCTCAAGTGTCAAGTAGCAAAAAAGTATAAATTACAATAATAGAAAAGTTAGCACAAACCCTGAACCTACTCCCCACCTCACCGACACAAAAAAGAATCAGCATATAGCTCTAACAGGGTCAATCACTTCAATCCAGTCATTTCAAAACCATCCATTTAAGAGATTACCTATAATACATATCATACAACAAATCTTAACGAAATTCCAACATCAGATACATCACCTACTAGACTCAACAAAACAGAAACCATTATTCACAGAACAACACTTTAAAAATAGTTCTTTATGCAATCATAACCAAAGCAGAGCAAACAAACACCCAAAATCACTCTCTGCACCTCATAATCTCTCAATAGGAAACGAATTAAACTTAGAATCCTCAATTATATGCAAGTTGACAAGAACTATATGCCAATAGATCATAATCAAGAGCTCTTACTGAACCTATCCTCCTCTAGTAAACTTAGAAACCCTCACATCAATGTCCGAATTTGATTCCATAAAAGAGAACGGTTAAAGAAATAAAATAACATGATGCAAAAATCTCTTCAATCAATCTCTTCTTTATACATAACTCAACAAACAGAATAAAGTACACTAAGCAGTTAAACGCTAATAATAATCCAACAAGATATACTGAAATTCAAATTAGATAAAAAATAATAATAATAACAAAAAAAAGGCACAATCAAAAACTAATATTAAAAAAAGACCTGAAAAGATTGTCAAATGAAGAAACCCCCATTGATAACCTTGACTTTAAGCAGAACGAAAAAAAAAACAAAAAGAAGATCAGAACTACTACTAGATTTTTGAATCAAAAACTTCAAATCATGAATCAGGAAACGGCGAAGCAGATTTCAAAATGATTCTCGAGCTATTTCTTCTTCTTCTCTGTTAAGATTGAAAAGTAAAAATAAAAAGATAATAGTTTCAGAAAACAGCTCGACTAGTTTTAATATAATATAATAGAAGAAGAGGGGAGGAGAAGATATTATTTGGGGAACTGATGACGTGTAAGAAGTGGAGGCTTGATTGGTTCCATAGTGTCAACATAATCTGACACAGCAAAATCTTAGCCATTGAAGTTAGTCTGAGCTGGACAAAATCTAAAGCCGGGACGTGAAAGAATGAGTTCGAATCTTATACGCGCGATTAGATCTAGGAGTTTTTACGTGGCACGTTTCACGCTCAGCTAATGGTATCGGTACGATTTGATTTGTTTTTGAAAACCCTAATGAAATACGACGACGTTTCAAGGTCTAACAAGGTGCATTCTATCTCACTTTGTTTAAGGAGCGTTGGTTAACCAAACTAATAAATTTAATTTATAAAAACTAATAATCAATTCGATTTATTAAAATTAATCAAAATTAATTGATTTAGATTGAGTTGTATGGATTGGTTATCATCAAGATTTTTTTTTATTTTTAGTGAATATTTATTATATTAATTTTTTAAGTTTAAAATTATTTTAATTTTTTCTAAATACAAACAAAAACATGTATTATAATTCTAAATAACATATAAATTATATGGATAAAAAAATAATTAAGTTAAACAGTACTCATATAGTTAAATAAATACTAATGTAACATATATATAGTATCTTCCAGTTTAATCCCATTAATCATCTATTATTTAAAATAAAATAATTTATCAAATAAATACCAACACTTTTAATATTTTACATTTTTATTTAAAAAAATTATAATATTAATATTAAAATAAATAAAATAGTAATATTAATGGATAATATCAGCTCCAATGAGTTTTTCAATAAAAAAAATAAATCCAACACATTTTGTACTGATTTTGAGATTTTTAAAACCAATTCAATCCGATAGAAAAGATAAAACTAACAAAATATGAACTAGGTTCAGATTAATGAATTAGTTTGGATCAAGGTAAATTTGGGATACCTTTACTTGGGACCACAGGAGTTTCCTGATCATGTTCTCTTTTCTTTTTCAAAATGGATATACATTTATAATTGAAGATTCCTTAAGTTTGCAAAAACTCGTGGTATTCATGTATGTGTTTACACGTATATATGTTTTCCTTTATAAAACAAAAAACAAAAACTCAAATCCTAATTTTTTTTTCACATAATTTCACTTTTAATCTCTTAAAAAAAGACATATTTTTTACATTACAAGAAAAATCATTTCTGAATACGAAAAAACATTTGTTTTCCATTATATAATAAAAAACACATGTGAAATGCATATGGAAGGTTAAAAATAAAAATCCATAATGCAACTAAACCAATCCTTTATTGTATTCATCATATCTGATATACAGCATACATAAAACCACCACAAACAATGAAGGCTACACAGCAAAGCCTTCTCTATGTGCACACCAATATTTCAAAACAATGCATCTAACATCTCTATTCTTCATCCTTTCAACAAAAGGGACACCCAATCCCTTAAGAATCTCATCACATATGTCGTACATTTTCAAACAAACCCAATACATTTAAGCAACAGAGTATTTAAAAACAAGAGAGTAACTACAACCAATACTTGATTCATGAAACTTTAGAGATCCAGTTAACAGAAACATAGTGGCTACTACAATTTATGAGGTTACTAAAGCAAAATTTCTGGGTTGAAATTTAAGGACTCTTTCCATATGAGCTCCTTTATCTCTTCTTCATTCAATGATAACCGCTCAAAATCAAAGCTAAAAGGAGATGGGCAAATGGGCTCCTCGTTGATCTCATGAAGGCTTGACAGGTATGGGTGATCCAATGCTTCCTCAACTGTGTTAAAACAAAAGAAAGGTACAATGAAAGATAAACTAATCGAAATTTAAACGGTACACAGCTTACGTGATTTATGAATGGGGGATATACCGGTAATGCGTTTAGATGGATCAAAAACTAGCATTTTTTCTGCAAGGTCAATAGCCAAAGGCGCAGCATTAGGGAACTTGTGGGCAAATGATTGCTTGGGATGACGTGGGAGCTGCTTAAGGTATTTCCTAGCATTATCACTTCTTAGGAATCCAAGATCTGTATCTTCAGGTGAACCAAGCAGCTGTTTTGAGAATCAAATTACATTTTAGCTCAACAGTAGGGATGTCAATCTTGTCATGTTAATCATAATGAGCATGCTCATGTCGCGCTATTCGTACCAAATTCACGTGTTTTTTAAAAATATGAAAATTTTAAATAATTTTAGTGGAATTATTTATTTAGAACAGTAACAAATACCTGTATGTTTACAAGCACAAAACAATTACAAACAATCCTAAATAAAAAGTGTCATTGATGAGACTATAAAAGTAATTATCAATATAATTTTTACTTAATATTTGTTCGTTTTATTTAATAAAAATTATTTTTGGAATTGAAAATATTAACAAAATATGAACTTTTACGTGAAAAGGATAAAAATATAATTTTTTTTGAATTTTTTTGGATTTTTTATAAATTTTAATATAAAACCAATCAAAAATTAACACATGTACGTCATTCAAGCACCGGAGCTGACTAGGCAAGCCATGTAATTGCCACGCCAACAAAGACAACCAATTGCAAATCGCCGCGGATGCAACGCTACGCCACGTGTAGCACGGTGTTCAACTCGACTTCGACGCTTGGTCAACTATTCTGCCACACGTGATCACCTCGTTTGTGAATTCTTTCCACCCATGCGTCACGTCATCCGTTACCGCAAACCACGTTGCGTCGCATAGCGCTGACTCAACATCTATTGACCAGAAAAGTCTTCTCTTGTCACGTGTTGTACTCTGATTCGCCCAGTGAATTTTGTATATTACGTGTCACGCTGTTAATTTTGCTTGTTTTAATCTTAACCCTATATTTGAAGCTAATCTAACAGTCTAGATTCCACCTAAGCTATATTTAACTCATTAATCACCCTATAAACCCAATGAGTTATAATAACATAATTTTTATTAGTTTTGAAGCTAAGAATAGAAAAAAAATACATAATAATTCAAAAATAAATACAATTTTGGTGGAAATTTAAGAGGAGATTAGAATTACAATTTAAAAGATTGATTGTATTTCTTCTTATGCCCTTCCTTTAGCAATTTTTGTTTTTATTTACGAAAAATATGAATTTTATAAACAAAATTATGTCTACTTAATTTATCAAACTAGAGATCTTATGAACACAAATTTCAATATATGATGATTTAATATTTTATCCAAATTATTATTTTAATTTAATTATATTATTTAATTTAATTTTTATCTTATTAATTATTTGACCAACAATTTATCTACAGAGTTAATTATATAGATTTGAAAGAATTATTCAATTATTTGTCTTGATTAAATAATATACATAATTTCTAGGTAGAGATGTATGATTCTTATGTATGTGATCTATAATTAATGAACTAAATGAATAATATACAATTTAATTGACATGAGTATGATTAAATTAATTACCATATGTGTGTAGTTTACTTGAAATAAGAATACATGCTAAGTTAGATTAAATTAATCATGTAATTAATTGATAAATATATTAAGAGGATTTTTGTGATTCACATGTTTAGAAAATTGAGAAATTAAATATTCCTACATATTTTCTCATATATCTTCTTAGTTACAAAATCTAATTTAATTAATTATTGTTATTTACTTTTAGTTATTTTAATTTTGTTTCCTTAAAATATAAAAACACAAAATTTGATTTTTATTTTTTTAGTTTTAAAAATTAGTTTGTAATAACATAATATCTTGTGATGACAATTTTTTCTTATCATTATATTACTTGTTACAATACATATACTTGTACATTCATTACACACAATTCGTGTGTACGATCAAGTTTTTGGTGTTGTTACCGATGATTATAAATATTAAAAATTAATTTTAAATTTTATTTTATTTTAGTTATTTTTCTTTATTAATTTTTTAAATTTTAATTTTAATTCTAGTTACTTATTTATTTTAGTTAATTTCCTTTATTTATTTTCTTTATTTTTTAAATTTTAATTTATTTATTTATTTAGTTTTTATTTTTATTTATTTTTAATTTAGACACATCGTTTAATGCTAGTAAAATCATAATTGAAAAAATAGCTAGCAATAATTATCAATGATCAATGGACAAAATTACAACCACAAGAAGAATAGCTAAAATGCATGAAGTAAATGATATTATAACACTTACAACTCAAGTGTCATCTTTGATAAATCTTTTAAAGATTGAAAACTCACCGAGTATAAACCAAGTCTAAGATTCAGGAGTGTCTTGTGTGTTTTATGCTGGAACTCATTTGTTTATAATTATTCAGATAATCTTGAATCCACATTTTACGTGGGTGATGTGAACCAAAACAATAATCTATACTTAAATACATATAACCCAGAACGAAGACATCCAAATTTCTCTTTGAATAACAACAATCAATATGATAATAAATTCAAACGTCAATAATTTCCACCAACTAGTTTCCAACAATCACAAGTCCAAGAAAAAAAAAGAGGACAATACAAATGTTTTAATGGGGATGATGAAAGACTCCATCCAATCATTTAATACAAAAATATCAACTTAAGAGACTTCAATTCAAAATTTATAAACTCAAATGGGACAACTTGCTTAGACTATAAGTTATAGGCCTCAAGATAACTTCAAAGTGACACAATTGTAAACCCAAGAAGATAAGGTAAGGACCGTTGTAAATCATTAACCTTGAGAAATAGTAAAACTTTAAAGTAAAAAAATAAAACTCAAAAGGAGGAGAAAAAACAAGAAATTGACAAGAATGAGAAGAAACTAGTAGATAAAAAAAGCACTAAAAAAAGAAATAATTCAACCAAAGAAAAACAATCCCTACAAACCCACTAAAACCTTGACTAGAGGTTATAGTGTCATCCTTATTAGAAAACTACCCCAAAAATTGAAAGGTCCAGATAGTTTTGACATTCCTTACACTATTAGGAACATCTATTTTGACAAGACACTATATGATTTGGGTTCCAGCATTAACCTTATGTCATTATTGGTCTTTCAGAGATTGGGAGTTGGTAAAACCAAACTCACTTCAGTAACATTACAAATGGAAAATAGATGAATTAAGAGACCTCAGAGTATGGTAGAAAATGTGTTAATAAAGGTAGACAGATTCATCATTTCGACAGACTTCATTGTGTTAAACATGGAGGAAGACCATGACATTCTTATCATACTTAGTCGTCCATTTTTTGCAACCGAAAGAGCACTCATTGATGTACAAAAAGGTGAACTTACAATGAGAATGCAAGATGAACAAGTAAAATTTAAAGTTTTTAAAACATCTAAACTCCCTAATATTGATAATGTTAATGAATGCTTAAAGATAAATATTACTAATTGTGAGCACGATTTAAAAGAATTTATTGAGTCGCCTACAATTAAGAATTTAACACGTGATGCTATGAACAAGGACATAAACTCACCAAAAAACAACTCAACCTGTTTCAACTTTGAAGGTGTGGAATCAAAGATTGATATTGTGAACTGTATGAACTTTTTGAAGGAAACGACTCTCATGTGTGTATCAAATGCATTTGTAGAGAGTTTTAAAATAGAATCTAAGCTCAAACCATCAATTGAAAGGCCATTAAGTTTAGACCTCACACTTCTACCCTTTCATCCCCAATCATGTAAGCAAGTGGAAGAATCCAATAAAGATATGAAAAGGATACTAAAAATACATAAATTGGATGAGCTACGATTAAGTACTTATAAGAATGCCAAAAAAGTTCAAAAAGAAAACAAAAATATAGCATGACAAGAGAATTAAACACCGTGTTTGCAAACCAAAACATAAGGTATCATTGAACAAATCAAAACTCAAATTGTTTCCGAACAAACTCAAAAGTAAATAAACACAGAGGGATGTACCTTAGAACTCGATATGATCGTCTAGTCAAGGACGCTAAACGTGACGCTGGTTGGGAGACAACCCAACTTATATTTTCATTGTTTTTGTTTTGTAGGTAAATAAATGTGAAAAGCAATGATACAACTAGATTGAGCATTTTGACGTTAGATATGGTGTGCCAAGGCTAAGGGAGTTTTCTTTTCTTTTACCTTTTTCATATTTATATATGCACATTAGGAACAATATGCAATTTAATTTAAGTTTAAAGGAAGGAACTTCATTCTATACTTTAGTATTTACCATACATTTTAAATTTTTAGTAAATTTTTTTTTATTTTTATGATGTTTTTAATCATGATTTGGATATAAACTGATAAATTTATGAAAACTAAATACATGCATGCTTGATGTGAAACATATGAACTCAATGATAAAAATTGGTTGTCATGACTAGGATAAGAAATGTAACATACTTGTTAAGATACTTACAACAATCATATGATACGTTTGCTAATTTTAATTGGATTGATTCAAATTTCTATGTACATGTTCATGATTGATTTTGGTGTTCTTATTAAGAGAAAATTTGTAGTGATTAACACGAGTTGATGAGATCTATCATGTTTTAGTATCTATTTGACCATCTCTTGAGCCAAAATCCTAAATAATATTTAACAAAAGAGATGATTTAGGCCTTATTTAAATCAATTAAACCTTTCAAGCTAACCATTGTTAATATCTGTAGTCATCTATTTGAGCCTAACAAAGAACCTTTCATTTCTTTAAGCCATATTTTATTCCTAACCAATAAGCATTACCACTACCCCTACACATTTAGCTTGTATGAAAAGAAAAAAAAACATAATCATATGTTATGCTATAGAGTGAGGTTAAATGTAATACTCTATAAAAAAAGAGGAAAATTAGGCAAAATTCACAACACAATTATTCCTCTAAAGAAGAAGAAAATAAAATTGAAATTAATTTTGAAAGTGTTACAAAGTTACAAAAGAAAAAAAAAGATATGGAATAAAAAAATATGAAAAAAATGATAAGAGATGATGCACTAAAATATCGAATTAAAGCTCAATTGTGGTTAAAAAATGCATGACGAATAAAAAAAAAGCTAACATATGGAAAGAGCCAAAATGTCTTCATTTATCGACCATAACTAAGTCTTACATTACAAGCATGTAAATTCCTTATTGATATTTAGCTAAGTGCATATTTATATTAGTAGAAAAGAATGTAAAAAATAGACTTATAAGATTTCTTTTAAGATTAAATTGGTTAACATACTCATGTGGGTTGATTTTGTAAGTGTATTGGATGATATCATATGCTACACACACATACGAATCAATCTGACAAAAAACTTGCATATCTTATAATGGAACGTTAATTAATGAATATGTAAACCCCATTATCATAGAATCGTACAATTTTAGAAGAGATAGTTTTTGTCAAATATTCATGTATTAATAGATATATATTTATGAATATACTACCCATATGATTTTATTTAGTTAGACTTGACTTGAATTAATGACAAGCAAAGAATTAAGTTTAGGGTTGTGATGACTAAAAGTAGAGTCATCGATGCACTTTTTACTTAATATTTGCTCGTTTTATTCAACAATAGTATTTTTAGGATTAAAAATATTAAAATATAAACTTTTTAGTGAAAAGAGGTGAAAATATAATTTTTTGAATTTTTTATGAATTTTTAACACATTACCAATCAGAAGATGTCACGTGTGTGTCATGCAAGCATATGAACTAACTGAACAAGCCACGCCAACAGAGACAACCAATCACAAATCACTACGTGTGTAGTGTGATACAACGCTATGTCACATGTCAGCACAACGTTCAATTCGACTTCAGCGCTTGGTTAGCCATCCTACCACACATCATCACTTCATTCGTGGATTCTTTCCACATGTGCACCACATCATTCACTACAGCAAATCATGTTGTGCTGTGTGGCAATGACTTAACATCTGTTGACCAAACTAGTCTTTCCTTACCACAAGTCGCATTTTGATTCGTTCAGTGAATTTCGTGTGCCACGAGTCACGCTGTTATTAACTGGCGCTGTTAATTTTACTTGTTTTGATCTCAGTCCTTGATCTGAAACTAATTTGACAATCTAGATTCTACCTGAGCTATATTTAACCCCTTAATCACCCCATAAACCCTAATGAGCTGTAATTAACATAATTTTTATCAATTTTTAGAATAAAGAAGAGAAAAATTCAAAAGAAAATACAATTTTGGTGAAAATTCAATAGGAGATTAGTATAATTCAAGAAATTGATTGTATTTATTCTTCTAATCCTTTCTTTATCAATTTTTATGTCTTTTTTTATGAAAAATATGAACTTCATAAACAAAATTATATCTGCTTAATTTATTAATCTAAGGTCTTATGAACCCAATTTTTACCATGTAATGATATAATATTTTACCCCAATTATGATTTTAATTTAATTATATTATTTAATCTGATTTTTATGCTATTAATTATTTGACCAATAACTTATCTATAAAGACAATTAAATAGATTTAAAATAATTATTTAATTATTTATCTTGATTAAATAACATGCATAGTTTCTAGGCAGAGATGTATGATTCTTACGTATATACATAAGAGTGATTAAATTAATTACTATATAGTGTGTAGTTTACTCGAGAGATAAATACATATTAACTTAGATTCAATTGATCATATAATTAACTTATAATTATATTGAGAGGATTTTAATGATTCACATGTATAAAAAATTGAAGAATTAAGAATTCTTAGATATTTTTTCATATATTTTTTCATATATCTTCTTAGTTACCAAAACTAATTTAATTAATTATTGATATTTACTTTTAGTTATTTTAATTTTGCTTCTTTAAAATATAAAAACACAAAACAATTTTATTTTTATTCTTTTAGTTTTAAAAATTAGTTTCTAATAACATAATCTCGGTGTAAACGATATTTTTTTATCATTATATTACTTGTTGTAATACATATACTTGCATATTCATTCCACACAATTCGTGTGTCCGATCGTGGCCCAAATAACCACTCGCAGTAACAGGGTGCCAGAATATTCATAGTTTACACAGAAAACTTCCAATATTCAAAGTGGGAGTCTCACTGCATAAGACCAATTAAACAGAAAAGATGACAATAGAACTACATAGAAAGAGTACCTCAGTTATGAGAGCCAACTGCTGAACGTAGTCTTTACCAGGAAATAGTGGTTCCCTTTTAACGATCTCCAAGAAAATGCATCCAACTGACCAAATATCAATAGCTGCAGTGTATTCTGAACAATTGAGTAGCAACTCAGGTGCTCGATACCAGCGAGTTACAACATACTCTGTCATGAAATCTGTTTCCGAAGTAGTTCTTGCAAGGCCAAAGTCACAAATTTTGAGATCACAGTTTGAATTGAGAAGCAAGTTACTTGGCTTTAGATCACGATGCAATACGTTTGCAGAGTGTACGTATTTCAGTCCACGCAACAACTGATATAGAAAATACTGCCAAAGACATCATACAATCTTATCAACATGTATCACAAACACTCATAATTTAAATCGTATTTTCTTGATTCTACAAAATGCCTCTTAGAGGCTTTATGCAAAGTATTCCCCATTTCCTCCTGAGGGCCGGAGGCCTTCAATCTTACATGCTTGAAATTTGCAATTAAGAAAATAATTTAGGTGTGGCATGAAATTGTTAAAATTGAGTTTAGTGGAATTTTAGTAAGGGACGAATGCCGTTACAGTCCATTAACTATTACAGTTAGAACACTTAGACCCAGCAGCTTTTTTTAGTGACAATTTAATCCACTAGTTTTGAAAAAATAACACCATGGTAAAGTGATCAATTTTTAGGCTTTTGAAAATTTATTTTTTATTTTTTCAACTGCATTTGAAAAAGAAAGTTTTAACATAAATACTTATTGAAACGGTTTTTACAATAAAAATTAAAAAAATATTTTAAAAAATTGACTATTTAGACATGTGGTATGACTTTTTCAAAGCTAATAAACTAAACTGCCATAAAAAAAAGCTATTTGACTTAAATGCTCCATTTCAAAAAGTTGGTAAACATCTACAATCACCCGTCCTTTTAGTATTTACTTTGGGAAAAAATATACAGACTAAATTACTTCTCTCAAAAGTATTATTTTTCTAAAAACACTAACAACATTTTTCAAAATTCTGAAAATACTTCACTTAAAGATTGTCAAACACCACAAGGAGTGCTTTACTCTATTTGAAAATACTTTAAACCCAAAAGAGAAGCCTAAAATGCATAAGAATTAATTGCTAAAAAATAGCTTAAAGATCACGTAGAAGATCATTAAGCATAGATATGGTCAATTTTCAGCTCTAGTACCTCTTAGCATACATGTCTGTTAAGTCACTCAGCAAGTTATTGTATCAATATTATGGTTTCATCAACATTTTAAGACTTTCATCTCTAATGCCATCCTAAAATTTTCAAAATGAGGTTAAAGAAGACAAACTAAAGAACATATTCAACGTTAATTCAATCGACAAATAACATGGACCATAGCTAGCTTGAGTATATAATGAAGTTCTAAAGCAGATGCCGCACATAAAAGTTGCCATGTTAATCAAGATGGTGCACTAAAGGCATCCCAAATTGTTATTTTTCATTTTGCAACCTACAAGTTTCCCAATTATATGCAAGCTTATCTCCCACTCCTAAGCTATAAGAGTTACTTATTGCAGCACAATGAAAAATAAGTTACCTGACAGTGGTCATCTGCCAGCAGCTGGCTGGAACGTATTATTTGATGCAAATCAGTCTCCATTAACTCATATACAATATATACATCATTGAATTTATCCTTATCCGATGGCCTTATGATGTCCTTAATTTTGATAACCTGCAAATTAAGTTTTTCATAACTTATTCACAGCATACAAATTGTAACCAATACTAGCTTCCACAAACTTCCATTTGGATGTGCTTCTCCTAGGAAGTGATTTCAAGGGAAATGGTTTGAAATGACATGGTTTAGGTGTTTGTAATAAAATTACTAAAAGTAGTTTTGAGTTATTAGTAATTATTTTAGAAAGTGAGCATGCATCTTAAACTATTTTTCTTACATGTAAATATTACTTGCTTCCCCAAAAGCATATTTCTCAAAATTTTGAAAGCACTATGCCAAACACCATTAGAAGTGTTTCAGCCCATTTGAAAGTACTTTCACCCCAAATGAGAAGCAAGTCCAAACAGAACCTTATTACATTTTGAAAAAGCACTATCCATATGAAAAGGGGATAGAGGATGAATGAAACAACATAAAGAATAAAAAACACGACACAGTTTGACTAAGCAAAATTCACAAAAGGATCTCAAGCAGTACATTGTCATGATCCATATGACAAAGAAGCTTTATTTCACGTAGTGTTCTCTTAGCATCAATTCTGTTGTCAAATGCATTGCCAATCTTCTTTATTGCAACCTCTTCTTTTGTCTCAGAATTTGTTGCACAGCTAATGCAAGAAAATTAAAAAGCCACAAGTTAGAACCCAATATAGTGATAATACTTTATCAAGAAACAATCACTAGTTGTGAAAAAACATGTTCATATTAGTGACTAAATAAAGAGAGAAAATTATAAATTCCAATAGGTATCTCTATAAACATTTAGTATAATACACATTTCATATCACAAGAAAAGCCTAAGTATGCTCCCACTTTTTGAACAAAATGGCACCGATTTATTAAACAAAAGAACCAAATCACAAATGGGCTATTATTCTAGAGAAATAAACAGTACTAAAAATGGAAACCAAAAAAAAAAAAAATAGGATCATGGGTTTATCAAAATTAAAGCTTGAACTCAACTTCAGCAGCTAGAATCAAGAAATAAAAGAACCAAATCATAAAGAAAATGGCAATTCAATAACAAATTTACTATACTTTACAAATGATGTGTCACAGATTGAATGGTACAAAACCTTTCAATATATATATATATATATATATTGCATGGAACATCAGCTCAGTCAAAAAGGAGCTATCCGCTATCGTTCCAGAGAAATAAAAAGAACTACAAATGGAAATTAAACTTGAACTCAACTTCGGCAGCTTGAAACAATAAAACCCAACATTTCTATAATAGAATCAAAGTTATATTGGGCTTTCTAAAACAATCTAATCTCTACTTAATTTACTTTCGATCCCTATCTTTCTAACAACCCAAATGCAAAAAGAACAGAACAAGAATATACCATCAACCGACAAGAACAAGTCCAATGCCAAAAAGGGTAAGTTGAAAATTAAAGGAAATAAAAGTTGAGATATTTAGAAGATAAAGAGAAGCAAAAAAGGTTGAATAAGAGACTGACCAAACGATGCCGTAAGCACCACGACCAACAGGCTGTATAGGAGGAACATACTTGGCGGATACTTCGAAGAGATTGCCCAGAATGTTATATTGAACGTATTTGCCTCCGTATATTGAAACCGCTTTAGCCTCAATTTCCATTTGCTCATTCTCAGCCTCCATTTTCTCTAGGTTTGATGGAACAAGAAAGGTCAAGCTTTAACCTTTTCTCTCCTGTGTCTGTAACTTTGTAATTTTATGACCAGAGATTCAGAGAAGCAAAGCAAAATCTGTGACGGTCAAGAAAGCTAATTGGAGTTGGGCAAATTGGGTTTGCTTTAGCCAAAAAAAAAAAAAGATAAAGAAAAAAATCTGTTTGCTTTATTTTTTTATTATTTTTTGTTGGAATAGTGCTGGCTTTTATTCTTTTGCCTTTGGTTTGTAACTTTGAAATTTGAAATTGTATTTGTACATGATCAAACTTAAAAACCAAAAACAAAAAAGTTGATAAAAATCTCCCGGTAAATATATTTTCCATTAATAAAAGTCAATGAGAATTTATTAATTTCAGCAAACTAAATAATTTATTTATATATTTCTTTAGCAAGGAAATGACTTTTTTTAATAATTCTATTTATATTTAGTGGAGTATACATATCCCTTGTATATTAATTTTTTATTGATTAATAAATACATATCTTAATATTAAATATTTATAAATTATATTATTTATTTTTAAGTGAAGATATAATAAAATATAATTGTAGTATAAATACATTAAAAAAATCAATTTTTGGTGGTTCAATTAATAATAATCATACATAAAATAAACTATTTTTCATTCTAAATCATAAATTTAAATTATATCAAATACTATTAAATTTAAAAAAATTGAATCACATAATTGGGCATTGCATAAAAATGATTGGTGGAGATATTACTTACATTTAGTACTACAGAAACAATATTTCAAAGGCATTAAATAATTTCTGCAAAAAGTATAGGTACGGTGTGTTTGATTGGTTATTGTCATATTTTACACCTATTATTTTTTACAAATATTTTTTTATAAAAGTATAACATAGAATTGAGAATAATTCCTGAAATGCTATTTCTTTTATTAATATTACTATTTAAAATGTTTAATTTTATTAAAAATTAAAATTGTTCAAGAAAGATTTAAAATACACATCGTATCTTAAATTAATATAGAATGAAACATGATAATAAAAATTTTCAAAATAATTAAAATTTAGAAATAAATAAAAAATAAATCTCGTACACAATATACAAATGTATAATAAAATATTAATGATTTTAATTTAGTAAGGACATCATATAAATAATAAAATATAGTATTATTTGCTTCTAAGTTATTAAAATTTTTCAATTAATAATTAATGCAATAATAATCATGATAAAAAATTAATATAATTATAAATATGTGTTTATTTTTATTTAATAAAAAAATATATATATTTTTTACTTAATTATAAATATTTTTGAATTATTTAACTTGTTTTTACTTATTAAATAATAAATGACTAAAATATAAAATACAAAAAACACATTTTAACTTTACTCCTTTGTAGAGGAAGAGAGGGATCAATGAGGCACTTATACATCCATAATGTATGGTGTGTTCATATATTTAATTACATTTATATGAAATATATTGCCCAGGTAAACATTTAATTACTTATTTGCACATATAAGTAGTGTTATTTTTACGAAGATTAATAACATAACATATTGTATTTTTTGTGAAAATAAATTAATTACTTTAACAAAAGTATTTTTGATAAATATTTGGAATGATAATATTTAAAAAGCAATATAAGTAACTAACGGTAGAAAAGATTATTTTATATTATTATTTGATATTTGTTATTGCTAGTGCTGCTATATTCACACTGTAACTAAACACCAACGTACTCTAGTGAATAAAAACAACCCCAAACCATGTCGTTCAGTGAAAGAACACAATTCCATTTGAAAGAGCTAGGAAATACCAAAATATATCAAAACTAAATTAATAAATTATTGTAGTCCCATGCATTATATAATAATTTTACGTTATATATATATATATAATTATATGATTGTAACAAAGGAAACATTAATTCTTTGATAATATATATCAATGTTCGGTTCAAATACGTAGTAAGAATTAAACCCTTTATTTAAATAAATAAAAAGAAAAGAAGATAGGAACGAAGCCATATATAGGAACTAGGAAGAGACACAGAGATACAAAACCCTACGTAAGGGAAGAAGAGAGGGGAAAGAACTTCATCAAGCAGATACCACTTGTATTTATTTATAAAAAAAAAGAAGAAGAAGCAAGGACACTAGTATTCTTTTATACGGCCAAAAAAAACCTTGACAAACAACCTCCAATGAAGTCGGAAACCAGTAAGGATTGAAAACCACAACATTTTCACCTAATTAAAGCCAACTCATGAGGAAGAAAATCTTCGCCACCAACTACAGACCCATTTTCGATCCTTTCTTCTTTTTTTCATAACTTTTTGTAGAAACCCATGAATTTATAGTTTTGATCAGTTTCCGAAAAATTTGAAGTTTGATTTTGCCTCTTTTGGGTGGGAGCAGGGTTGTCTGGGCTGTGTAGGAAGTGATTGCCATGTAATAGAGCTAAGGAGAAAGAACATTGAGAAAGCAGAGAAAACAAAGGAGGATATGGGAACCAGAAGAAGAAGAAGAAGAAGAAGAATGTGTGATTTTTGCTTGAAATTAAATTATATGTACATATATATATATATATATATATATATATATATATTCCAAAGAAGTTTAGAAAGATCAGGCGTTCATGAATATAACCCTGATATTCATAATAAGACGTGTATTGTGTGGTTTTTAGTGACGGTTTTAGAAAATGTCCATGTATATATCGTAAGTGGGGTATTTAATCTAATATTCACATTGGCGTGGGAAGAGATACTACACTTTCTTAGCGAGTGTTCTCACTTCATATGTGCTCTCCCGTGTGTTTCAAGCCTTGGTGGGCTAGCAAGTGCAAGTGGTATAAACCTTGTAGGTTATTCATAATAGAATTTACCATGAAAACATAATAAATTATTTTTAATTAAATTAATTATTATTATTATTATTATTAATAATAATTTTGATAATTTTATAAAATTTAAAAGCAAGTGAAAAGAAAAAAAAAACTTATCATTTAAATCTCTATTTTTAAAATAAAATAGTGTAAAAAATTATGTAATAAAATTAGGCCTATGTATTACAATTAATTAGATATAATTATATAAATTTAATAATATTATATTAAATTATTTATAAATTTTTGATAAATTCATTTTTTAATCAGATATGTACGTGCTCTTAACGTCAGTGCTTTTTGCTATAATAATCACAACAAACGCTCGCAAGACAATCAGAAGCATTAATAGAGTTCAAGAGGGCAACTGCCTATGGTGTCTAGATAAAACAAATTTGTGTAATAATATTTATAAAATTTTAAAAAGTTTATATATATAAGATAAACTTATGTCTGTTAAATTGTAAATTTTAGAATTTTAAATCATCTTTATAGATTCATTAATTTAAATATATTTACACTAAAAAAAATACATATAGAATCTTAAAATGAATAATAATTAAAAAATAAATAATATTTTTTTTTACAATAACCTTTTGCTTTCAAATCCTAAATTCACCCTTATTCTCCACACAAAAAACGTAAACTATATAATACGTTCACCCCTCCTAATATTTGGGTTTCTTATTTTAATAATATTATAATTTAAATTTTGATACAATTTTTTTTATGTTTATTATCCCAATGATATTTTCATTTAATTTACCCTAACATTTTGCATGTAGAGAAATATTAAACATTTAATAAGAATATATAACTCTTATTTTGTTATTTTATTTTTTAAAGAATTCCTCCGTAAAGTTAATTTATTTTTTATTAAAGAGAGATCTTATTTAAATAAACACCTAGGTTTATTTTATTAGTTATTTTTTAATAAAAAATAAATGTTTATGTTGTATTTTACCTAGCTATTTTATAATATATTTGTTCTCATTTAGATATTTATATATAACGATCTATATCATGTTTATGTATGTAAAATTTATATTTTATTATCAATATATATTTTTATTTAAACTTATAGCGTCAAAGATCATAAAAATTATAAACGATATCAAGATTTTATTTTTGTGGAGAACAATTAATATATTAATTAGAGTTGTCAGCTAGTCTATTGAAATACCTTACATTAATTAAAAATATTTTTAATTTTATTTAAAAAAATTGATTATTAATGTATTTAGATTAATGATTTTTTTTATTTAAATTATATATTTTTTTCTTTAATAAAATTCTATTTTTTAAAGAAAAAATATAACTAAATATTATCAGCTAAAATAATAATTAATATATTTTATGATATTTAAAGTATTGTGATGCAAATAATTTTTTATAAATTAAGATAATTTTTTAGTTATGATAATTAATTAAAGGCTCATTAGTAGTGGGAATTCAAATACAAATTAATAAAAGAGCTACTGAATTTTTAGAGTTTATTAAAGATTTGCCGAAATGTATCAAATATCATAAATTGAGATTAAATAAAACATTATCTCTTATTTTTTATAACTAATAAATCTTTTTTTAAAGTATTAGCTTGAAATTATGAGATAATGTTCCAACAATGTGATGGGAAGTGGGAACACAAATCAAACCATGAGGAATAAAAGTAGAGTCAGATTGACCAAGAATTCACCATTTGCTCTCTCTCTCTCTTTTGGCGAGTCTTGCTTTTGGCATAAATGGTTAGGTGTATGGGTTCACTGAAGTACCTTTCCAATTCCCAAAAAGATCCAATCTTACAAAACTACTTAAATATTTGTTGCAATATATCAAATTAATTAAATTATATTATAATTAATTTATATAATATTTAATAATAATACATATAATGTAATCAAATAAAACTAATAATAATATTTAATTATATATCATAGTCTATAACATTAGAGATTATATAAAAATATATATTTTTTAGAAGATTAAAGATAAAATTATGTTAATTTTAATATCTAAACTATATAAAAATTTAATTATATTTAGTTTATTTTATATAATTTTAAAGCAAAAAATATTAATTTTAATTTAAGATAAAATAAAAATAAAAAAATTTAGTATTAAAAATTCAAACAATTAAGTTAATTGTCTACTAGCTTTTAAACTCAAACTCATGATTCCTTTAAATTTTATAAATAATCATATTATTTTTATTTAATATAATATAATTTAATTTTATAATCAAATATATGATTATATAAAAATTATATCATCTTAATTTTTATAAGATTATTTTTTTATATCACAATTATAATTAATATGATAATTTTTTTGTTAAATATAATTATAAAAATTAAATATATTTACTAATAATACCATAATAAATTACTTATAATTTATAATTTATACAAATAAACTTTTCCATTTTAACATTACGTAAAAAGCATGTGATTGATTTTAAAGCGTGGTCTAACCAAGCACATGTTAGTCCTAGACGTGGTAATAAGTTTGCTTTATATTTACCCCATGTTTGGTTGGAGTGAATGGAATGGAATCAGAATTGATTCAATCCATTTTGTGTGTTTGGTTGGATGGAATGAAGGGCGGAATGGAATCTGATTACTAAAAGAGAAGGAATCATAATTAATTCTCCCACCTTTGGTAATCATTATTCCATTCTCATCTAAACTTTTTTTTTCCAATTTTACCCTCACCTAAAATATAACCTTAAATTCAAATCCCAAATTCTCAAACCCAAAATTCCAAAACCCTAAACCCAAAATTTCAAAACCCTAAATCTAAATCCTAAAATCCTAAAACCCTAAACCTCAAATCCCTAAACCCTAAACCTTAAAACATAAATCCCAAAACCCTAAAACATAAATCCCAAATCCCTAAACCCTAAACACTAAATCCCAAATTCCAAATCCTAAACCCTAAATCCTAAACCTTAAACCCTAAAACCCTAAACCTTAAAACATAAATCCCAAAACCCTAAAACATAAATCCCAAATCCCTAAACCCTAAACCCTAAATCCCAAATTTCAAATCCCAAAACCCTAAATCCTAAACCCCAAATCCCCAAATCCCTAAATTATAAACCCCAAATCTCAAATCCCTAAACCCTAAACCCTAAAACCCTAAACCTTAAAACATAAATCCCAAAACCCTAAAACATAAATCCCAAAACCCTAAACCCTAAACCCTAAATTCCAAATCCTAAAACCCTAAACCCCAAATCCCTAAACCCTAAACCCCAAACCTTAAACCCTAAAACCCTAAACCCTATTTAGAAAAATAATAATTTTAATAATATATTTCTTTTTAATTAAGTAATACTTATTTAGAAAAATAATGATTTCAATAATGTATTTTGTTTAACGAAAAAATAGTAATTAAATGACATTATTTGAACTTTACAGCATGTAGGGGTATTAAGGTCATTTACAGCTTTTTTCATTCCATTCCAGTGGCAAACCAAACACTATAATCCTGATTCTGAGCTTGATTCCAGTGGTCAAACCAAACAAAATTGTTTCCTTTCCATTCCATTCCGATTCCATTCTACGAACCAAACGCCACCTTAATGATAAAGGCTATTGTGATATATAGATACTAAATGATGCAGCTGCAGCTACCAGAGTTGGGCTCTAAAATGTATCAAATAAAACTTTATTCTTACTTATATTTATGACATAATAAAGTTTACTATGGTTACTTATATTAAAAAAATTTATATAAATTTATAAAATATATCACTTAGTTTCTTTTATTTTGTAAAAAGTATAAAAGAAAGATATATCTTAGTAATTTTAAGATAAAAAAATCATATTAATCCTTTTCTCCTTTAACAATAAAATAAATATTAATAAAAAATAATTTTTATCAATTTTTTTTTATATTTTTTTATAAAAATAAAAGATAATATGAAATTTTTGTATGAAAACAATTGATCATTTTAAATTAATATAAGTAAAAACCAATCAACATAGAAGTAAGTAGGGATATCCAAGACATCTCAACTTTTAATCATAAAATTTTAGGTATAATATTTAAAATATAAAAGCAAGAATAAGTTGGGATTGATAATATGTAGGTGAATGTTGGTTTATAATTATATATTTTTATTTAAATACTTACTTTTGATATTTAAATAAATTTCAATTTTATTATAGTAAAATAATAGAATGATAAATAATATGAAAGTATGATTAACAAATATATTTAAATATATAAATTGTATTAATAAAAAAATTTCCATTATTAATTGATATCATGATAATTAAATTTATAATATATAATAAATAAAATCAATGTAAGTTAAACTTTTTAAGGCTGAGTTTCTTTTTCCTCACAAAAAGATTTTAATTTTTTTCTTCTTCAAAATAATTTAGTTTAATTCGTTCATAGTATTTCTTTTAATGTTCACTAATTTGTTCATTTTTTTAATAGCTCATTAACTTTTTGATTCTCCATAATGAAATTATTTATCACATTAAAGGCAAAAAACAGAAGAAAAAAAATGTGAGGGCATCAAAATACAGAAATTTATATAAAATTATATATTTATAATTTATAATAACAAAAAAAAATAACTAATAACATTAAATATCATCAATTTTAACGTTATTATTATTATTATTATTATTTTTATTTCATTAAATTTAGTCGGAGATTTTCTAATCTAGGAATTATAAGTCAAAATATTTTATTGATGATATATTTGAAAGTGGTTGGATATATTTCATACATAATTTATGTATAAAATTGAATGCATATTAAAAAATAAAATAATATTGAAAATAATGAACGCTGAAAATACAATAACCTCTTGTGATAATATTTTTTAATTATCACATACATTTAAAAATTAAATCTCAAATTCTTTTAATTTTTGAATGAATTATATATTATTAAAATACAAAATCTTCACGATCTCAAACGGGTACTAAGAATATGCATAAAGAATAAGAAAAAAAATATTGTAGAGAAGTAATTAACAATGTAAAAACTAAAAGGTACATATTAAATCACTTTTTTTTAAAAGAAAAAGTAAATACGAGTTTAACCCAAAATACCTAAAACATAATTATTATTCCTAAATCTTCATCTTGGCTTTAAAATTTGCCAGATAAACTTAGAATTAAAGGTAAGACTAGCCAAACTACAATAGACACAAGTCAAATAATAGAGGAATATTTCCTTAAAAGCATAAAATACTAAGACTCATGACTATAACTAAAAAGTGAATTCATATATTCTATTTATACTCGAATAAAATTATATATTATTGAGTTAAAAAACATTATAATGTTAAATTTAATTTTAAATTATTAAAATAAAATAACAGTTTTATTCCCATTAAATTAACTTTATTATTATAAAAAAATTATTAATAAAATAATATTTTAATGTTTAAAAAATAACTAAAATGATATTTATATAATGATAGTGACTTAAATATTCCTTTATGAAAACAAACATGTTAATAAAATGTGGTAATAATACAAATAAAATAACTCCATGCAAAATGTTAGGGTAAATTAAACGAAAACATCATTAAAATATCATTGGGATAATAAACATAAAAAAAATTGTATCAAAATTTAAATTATAATATTATTAAAATAAGAAACCCAAATATTAGGAGGGATGAATAAGGGTGAATTTAGGATTTGAAAGGAAGGTTACTGTAAAAAAAATTATTCATTTTATAATTATTATTCATTTTAACATTCTATATGTATTTTTTAATTATTAATCATAATAATATTATAATTATATCATAATTATAATTCACATAATAGTTTTTTATTAGATACAATTATAATATCTTATTTATTTTAATAATAATTATAATTATTTTATATTCAATTTGATGGATTTTTTAATATTATCTTTTTAACGTAGTAATATAATGATAAAAAATTGGATAAATTGCAAACGAAATGGTGCTTAGTTATTCATTCTCAGTACAACTTGATAGCATTTAAGAGAGAGAGAAATTAAGTAATCATTACACGCGTCCATATGTATACTTTATATTAGACTATTTTCAAAGGAACGTTTTTTTTTTTAATATATACCATAAAACTACAAGATAATTGTCGTTTAAAGATAAATTTTAAAAAATGTTAGCATACAGTGAGGTGCCGTTGTATAATTAAAAAGGTGAATACTTATCGAATAATTTTATATAATAATATTAAGTCATAAATCATTAATATATATAAATTTATTATTTATTAAAATTTATAATTATCGTATAAAGTGTTTCCTACTGCATAAAAAGTAAATCCTATATTCACGTATTTATTCATTATTTATGACATACAGTGTCACATGCAAATGAGCTCTTCCTAACATAACTCTTCTGGTGCTAGGTAAACGGAGGTGTTACGAAATTTTATAATATTTTATTTTATTTTTATAACATTAACTTTTATAAATATAATAAAAATATCATTTTTATGATATTTTTATAATATTTTATAAAATTAATAATAAAAAAATAAAAAAAATTAATAATATTTTTATAATAATAATAAAATTTAACTAAATTTTTATGACAATTTTAGAAGTAAATACGATTTTCTTAGAAATAACCATTCCATTACAAAAATTTGATAGTAACCCTCCAAATGTCATTTACAATTGTGTAACTTCCTCAAATTTCTTTAAATTTCTCACAATAAACTAACTAATTCCGTACAAAAAGTCTCCACTTCTCTGAAAGATATATGGAAATAACTAACCATCAATAAAGAAGTCCAAAAATTTATAACAAATTAATGGCTTAAAAGTCAAGTAAGAAAAATGATAGTCGCTACCCATTTAGAACTATTAGATACTATAAATGGTAGATTGTTAGTTTATGTTTTATCGGCTTAAATGAAATAAAATATAATAAGAATTTACTCATTTTGATTTTATGTTTGTTTAGATTAAAAAGCGTTATTGAAATGAAATCGATTCTTAAAATAGAAGTAATCGTGATTAATTCTCCCATTAAAGAATCATGATTCTATTTCTATCTAAATTTTACCTCAATCCTAAATATAACACTAAATCTCAAATTTCCAAACCTTATTTAGAAAAATAATAATTTTAATCATAAATCTTAACCCACAAATATAACCTTAAATCCAAAACCCAAAACCTTATTTAAAAAATAAATAATTTTAACATTAAACCTTAGCACACAAATATAACCCTAAATCCAAAACACTATTTAAAAAAATAATAATTTTAACCATAAACCTAAACCCACAAATGTAATCCTATACCACAAATCCTAAATCTTAAAACCCTAAACCTTAAACCTTAAACCTTAAACCTTAAACCCCAAATCCCTAAACCCTAATTCTCAAATCTCAAAACCTTAAATCTTATTTAGAAAAATAATAATTTTAATAATATATTTTATTTTTAAGTAATAATTATTTAAAAAAATAATAATTTCAATAATTTATTTTGTTTGACGAAAAAATAATAATTAAATAATATTATTTAAATTTTATTGAATTAGGGGTATTAAAATAATATACAGTATTTTTTATTTCATTTCAACTGTAAACCAAACACTGTAATTCTAATTACTTCTTTGATTCCAGTGATCAAAGCAAATAAAATTATTTCCTTTTCATTCCTATTGTCATTCTCATTCCATTCGGTGAACAAAACCATACCTTATAATTATTGTAAATAAGTGAAGTAAGAAAAATAATATTTACAAATTAAAAATAATATATTATGTATATTTAATATATTTAATTTTATTTTTATAAATAATTTTATTTTTACATATATACAAAAGTAAAATATAAAATTTTAATTTTAAGTATATAATTGAAATATCCTACGTTTAAAACCGAAATTAAACCCATAATTTTAAATAAAAAATAATCAAATCTAAAAAAAAGCAAAAATTTATCACTTAAGAGTAAACCATTCGATTATTATCTGTAAAAATTAATCCCATTGATTTTAATTATATATTACATTCAGCTTGATGGATATACAGAAAATTTTAATGTTATCTTTTTAGCGTAGTAAAAGAATAAAGAATAATTTAATCAAGAATAATTCGATAAAGTGAAAAGAAAATGATGCTTATTCAATACAATATAAAGAATTAAAGTTTAGTATTATTTTAATAGGATATGAAATTAGAGATTTGTTAAGGTTTGAATATTATAGTGATAAATATTATTAAATTAAACCTAAATATTATTAAATTTATTTAATAATAAAATATATAATAACATATAATTAATGGTATATAAATTGTTACATCAAAATGTAACATAGTTGTTGAATAAAATAAAAAATAATGTAACATGAAAATTTTGTAATAAATTTACATAATTATTAAAAAAAGGTAAGATTTTTGAAATCACTTTGCATGGATATTTTAATTACTTTATTTTAAGAATGAATATTTAGATCACTTTTTCGATACAATAATATATTTTAATTACTTTTTAAACAGTAAAATATTATTTTATTTAATAGTTTAAAATTTAATTTTAATCGTACAGTAATTTTTTTGTCAAATGTTTTTATAAATTTTGTATTTTATGAAATTTTTTTAGAACAATTTTATGTATCTTATTTTCTATACGTTAAAAGTTACAATATTAATGGCCTTGAAACTATACAGATAAGATCTCTACGGTCCATCATCGTGGAAGGCTATAGTTTTGTAATCTTTGACATGTGTATTTTTTATATTATAAAATCTATAATTTCATTCTATTCAAACAAAATATACGTAGAAAGCATAATACATGAAAATATCAAAAAATACAAAAATATATAAAATATAAAATTTACAAAAGTAGTTTATCAAAAAATTATTGTAATGTTTAATTTAGTTTTAAATTGTTAAAATAAAATAACGATTTTATTTTCATTAAATTCACTTTATTATTATTATAAAAATATTTATTGATAAAATAATATTTTACTGTTTAAAAAATGATTAAAGTAACATTTTTATAAAGATAGTGACCTAAATTTCCTTACGAAAATAAGGTTAATAAAATGTAATAATAATACAAATAAAATAATTCTTAAATTACTTAAAAAAAGGAGTGTCACTAAAGTTCTTTTTTTTTTAGTATTTTTTTATTAAATAAATAAAATATTAAGGATAGAATTAAAACTCGTACATATGATTGTTAAGTTGACAGTTATTCTAAATTTCTTGCTCTAAGGAAAATGTCTGAATATTAATAGTCACCGAATCACTGAGTCATCCAGTCATTACGACATACATGGTGTAAAAATTGTTCCATTACTTGTATAAAACACGGTGGTTTGCAATTTGGACGTTTACGTTTTCCACGTCTTCTTTTTATAATTTTTATTTTTCTCTAATTATAATTTTATATTTTATTTCACTTTAATCATTTTATAAATTATATAAATATACTCATTTATATTAAAAATGTCATATTAAAAATACTAAAAATCCATCGACGTTTAATTATAAATATTTTTATATATTACAATTATAACTAACGTGATAACTTTTCATATAATTATATAAACCTGATAATATTTACCAAAAATATTGTAACACATAATTTATAATGTATTACAAACTTATGATAAATAAACTTTTTTTTAAGATAGGTTGTCCTTGCATCATTTGTCATCTTCATATATAGGAAACAAATTATACATAAATAAATTTTTTATTTATATCTTTACAAGATTTATTTATATTATATAAATTAAGTGACATAATTTGAAAAAATAACACTTACATTTTAAATAACTCATATAAAGATTTGAATCTAATTCTTTTATTACAAATATAAATTTATTGATTGAATCAATTACGTGTTCATTTTATCAATTATTGGATAGAAAATCCCAAAGTAAGTATGAACTCTTTTGAACGGTTCATGTTGAATTTAAAAATTCAAATAAGTACAATCATTGTCAACTATATATATCTTTTATTATTTAATTTCAAATAAATATTAATGATTCAATTATATTTATGAAAGATCATTAATATTTTAATAATTTAATATTTAAATATTAATTAATCAATGTTTATTATTTAATATTATGCAATTCGTTAAATCATTTTAATAGGCTCTCGTAAACAAAAATATACGCCTAAACGTAGAAGCTCACCACTTAAGTTTTCTCAAATTTCTTCTGATTTTAGTTTTTTTCTCATAAATTGACTTAAACAACAGAACGGATATGATACCTATCAATATCGTCCTTTCTTACGTGATTTTCTAGTGAATTGTAAGTCTATATTTATAAAGAATGCAAACTAATAGAAATCAGCTTCAACATATGGTGTCATTCGTAAGGAATAAATTTGGTATTCAACTGATTGAGCTATTGAAAACTCAAAACATGATGTACACCGAGGCAACAAAACAAGCAAAGTAGTCAGGTATACCAGCCTTTCAAACAAAGTAGCAAGATAGAGCATCTAGGTTGACAAGCCAATCAAACCAACCTAGTTTATCAAATATCAGCTAGCGTTGAACTTTTATAATCCTAAAAAGCAAAGATATCAACCACCCCCAAATGATAGCCATTTGTGTATGTATGTGTAGTTTAAACCAAATTTGCATGGCTTACCTTGAGGAACCATCTCAAGGCTAGAAAACTAGCACAATCAATTTAGAACGACCATACCAAAGATATCATTGATCTTGAGTAGATTTCCATAGTTGTAGCTTTTAGACAAACATCGCTCTAGGAGGGTAGAACTTCACCCATAAGTATACAAGTAAAAGTGGAATCAATAATCAAGTGTTCACTACATGGTAAATTCCACACGTTCTTGGAATGGTGAGATCCATAATCTCACCACTCATAAAAAATCTTGTAAGAACAAACTTAAGAAGGTTGAAAAGTAACATCAACTTTAGACTATCACTTTATGTGCTACCATTTCACACCCTTTGGGTTGGAAGCCACGTCATCTCCAGATGAGCAAAACAAAAAATGTAGTTTTTTAGACATATGGATCGACTTAGAAGTCTGAGCTTTCAAGATAACTCGAGCTAATGGATAAATCATCCCAAATTAATTTCCTTAGACAACACCCATAATACACACGTAGGAGAGACTTATCAGAGCCAACTCTTATATCTATAGGGTCGACCACCAATCCAAACTATAGGGTGGTCGACCCCAGTTTATGAATGTACTTGTTTTTACCTTTCTGTCCTTCCTAACACACTTACATGTGTCTATCCTATGTAATGGACATATATAGATATAAAAATCTATATATACATGGACTCCCTAAGGGATCCATACATTCAAACAATTATTCTGATTTTTCTCTAATTTCTCTATCTGTAAATAAGACAAATTCCAACATTTTTGCATTCTCTGTAGGGCTCAGATTCTGAGGTCAAGCTTCAGCTTTTGAGAGAGAGTTAAGAGAGAAAAAATATGTTCCACTTACTAGTTACCCTAGAATTATGATCATTTGCTCCTTATCACTATTGCAGGAACACGTATTGAATGACAACTAAGACTAGAAAATGATGAGGCAACGACAACATTGGAAAACACCTTGCCAATGCATAATAAGGCCAAAATAGAGACTAACTCTTATTAAGAGTTGGCTTGTCAACTACTCATGTTAAGAAGAGAGTTTGAGGAGACCATGAGGGAAGATAGGCAGTTGCACTCCCACTTAGGTGGGGGAACCTCTAATGATCGGACTACCAACCTGATTGATATAAATAGACCAGAGCCTATTGTGCCCGAGCCTAATCTGGGTGAATAGGAAGTTGAAGGGAACCCCATTTCTAGCATGGAAAGACCTAGCAACGAACGGTGGTTACAGGAGAGAGAGAAATTAAGAGGTGCAATTTTAGGCATTGGAAAAGGCTAATGAAAAGCAAGATTAGGCTTTGAAGGTGGCTAATGAAAGGCATGAAAAAGGCAAGGACCCTTTTGATGTGGATAGGGATTGTGAACAACTATATGTTTCCTCATTCTCCAATGAGATAGAGAATGATAAACCACTACTCAAGTTCAATGCTTCCAAGTGCCCTAATTATCTAGGGTCTAAAGACCCTGTGACCCATGTGCAACACTTCAAAACAACCATGGTCCCTATGAGCCTCACATAGTAGTAAATGGATGCCATGATGTGTAAATTATTCACCACTACCCTCTGCAATGGAACCCAAAAGTGGTTCAACAACTTGGCACCCTACACCATAACATCATTCTCACAATTTTCTAGGTTTTTCATCACCAATTACACTTGTAAAATCTCTCATTGTTCTATCTCTATCACTATAGAGGCCTTTAGGCAAGTCCTTCTAAAGAAATCTAACTTGTTTGTAGAGATAAATAAGACATTCCCTCATACCTTGGAGGAAGCATATATGGAGGAGAGGAAATTCGTCAATCTCAAAAGAGAGTTAAGTATGGTTAAGGGTGGCCAGTTTGATGTGGAAGTTGTTACGAAGAAGGAAAAAAGAAGAATAAGTCCTAATATGGAAAATCGGAGCAACAGGGTCAACAAAATCAAGCATTTTGTGCCAAACAATAGGACAAATGGACAATGGCCAGTGAATAAAGGACCTTGGGAGAGATCATTCTCTCCCTTCAGAGGGATTCTCTTGAGAGTGAATCTGGCTCAGGCCGTATTGAGGATATAAAAGGAGCTAAATGTCAAATGGTCCCTCAAAATGAAATCTCTACTTAGAGTCTCATCTAAATGGTGTGCTTTTCCAAAGGATGTAGGTCATTAGACGAAAGATTATAGGTACCTCAAAAAGGAAATAGAGGAACTGTTAGCTATAGGATACTTGAAATACCTCGAAAGAGGCAACAATGAAAGATGAGTCCGTTAAAATGGGTGAGAAGCATCTAAACCCTCCATATTAGAGATGTAGAGGATATAATTTTGGTAATCTGAATGTATGGTATGAGACTTAACCCTAAGATATATGTCTTTGGTGTTACTGTAAGGAAATTCTTAGGATATCTTGCATCTTCATGAGGGATTTAGACCTGCCCAGACAAGATACAAGCCTTGGTGAACATAAGGCCATCTACCAACCTTAAGGGGATCAAACAACTAAATGGAAGAATAGTGGAAATGAACAGGTTCATCTCCAAATGCAAGGACAAGTGTTTTCCATTCTTCAACATTCTGAGAAAAAACACGTCAGTTTTTTGGGTCGAGGATTGTAACAAGGCCTTTAAAGGAATCAAGCAATACTTGAGCAACCCTTATATCCTGATCATGCATCTTTCAGGCGAGACACTTTCTTTATATTTGGCCATGGCCTCCAGACTTGCATCATCGTACTCCTAGCCAAAAGAGACAAGGTCCAACACCTCAGCTACTACGTCAATCAAACCTTGACAGATGCTCAAAGTAGATATCCAACCATTGGCATGTTAGCCTTCACCCTCAAAGTTAATTTACAGAAGCTCAAGCATTACTTTGGCTCACACACAGTGTTAGTGGCAGGAAGTGGCAGGAAGACTGGCACAAATCATCATAGAATTATGAAAATATGAAATTAAATAGATGCTAGAACAACCATAAAAGGGAAAGTAGTGGCTGATTTTGTGGCCAAGTTTAATGAGACACCAAAACTCTTTAGTAATAAGGGGAAAAAAGAAGTGTGTGGGTATATCAAAAGGATAAGCCAACTTGGTAAGTATTTGTTGATGGAGCACATAACTTCAATGGTGCTGGGCTAAGGGTAGTCATAGTTGATCATGATAACAATTGTTTTGAGTATGCTATCAAACTTGATTTTTAGGAAACTAATAATGTCATAGAGTATGAGGCGGCCATATTCAGGGTCATGACGTCAAAGATACTTAGGACGGATAAGATCATATTGCGTTGCAATTCTAGGGTAATGGTCAACCAATTCTTTGGATGTTTAAAGCTAAGGATAGAAAGATGAAAGGGTATCTGGAAAGGTTAAAACATGAGTGCTCAAAATTTTCAGAGTTTGAGATCAAGAAAATAACTTAAAATGAGAATGGTCACACTGATGCTTTGGCCATATTGACATCGATGCGAGAGGCCAACCATGCCCAAGTAGTCTCAGTAACAATCCTAGAAGAGGTGAGTTTAGAGGAGGATGAAAGATTAATCGAGTATGTGGATGCTCATACCAATGCATATTTCACCCTGATCTATGACTTCTTGGAAAAGGAAGAGCTACTCGAGGATTGAAAACTTGCAAAAGAAATCAAGGCTAAGGCAGGTTGGTATATGATCGAAGTAGGTAAGATGTATGGAAGAACCGTACTTAGACTAGGGTGTCTTGTACATAGCTAAAGAGGGAGTTGAAGTTTGATGTTTGAAGCACATAAAGGGGAGTGAGGTTCTTATTCAGAAGGAACGAGGCTATCCCAACGGATTATAAAACGGGGCTATTATTGGCCCACTATATTGGAGGATTGTAGAAAATAAACTCAAGAGTACGATAAGTGTCAAACATTTTCTTGCCCCATTGTCACACACGCCTCCAAACACCATGATGAGGGTGGTAAGTCATTAGTCCTTCTACAAGTGTGGGCCTAACATAATAGGACCTCTACCTCAAGCAAAGGGTCAAAATAAGTTTTACTAATGGCCATTGATTACTTTTTCAAATGGATTGAAGCAGAACCTCTAGGAAGGATACAGAAGGAAGATGTGATTTAGTTTATCTGAAAATCTATAATTTATCAATTCAGTCTACCCAAGGAACTCATTATCGATAATGGGAGGCAATTTGGAATTCGTAACATCAAGAAGTTCACCACTAAACAAAACATCAAGATGTGTCACTCAACGCGATACTATCCTCAAGCCAATGGTCAGAAAGAATCATAAAACAAATTAATCATTAACCTATTGAAGAAAAGGTTGGAGGGTGCAAAAGAAAAATGGGTTGAAAAGCTACCTCGGACATTGTGGATTGTCATGCCTAGTTCTCAAGAAAGTACTAACGAGACCCCATTTTCCCTAGTCTATGGGACCGAGGTAGTAATACCAACTGAAATCATAATATCCATTACAAGGTCGACCCTATCAAAAGAACAGAATAATGTGAGTAGAGTACTTGAAATCACCCATATCATAATTTATCATGCTATTCTAGTTGTCTTTTTTTTTTGGCCAGTAAATTTTATTTTAGTTACATGCATTTAAAAAATGCCAAATATCTATACAAAGAGTGTGATAGTGAAATCATCCCTAACATTCTTCTTGTTGTGATTTATATATTGGTTTGGGTCACTTTGAGAAGTTTAGTACGACAGTATATGAAAAATTGGATATGATATGGGTTTTAGTACGAATGTATATGAAAAATTGGATATGATATGGGAGTAGATGTTTTGTTGTTTTTTTCAACTGATGATTTTTTTGTAATATTTTATTTAATAATATAGAATAATATTGATTATTAGATATATTTTTAAATACTAATATTTAAAGATTAGTAAAGATGAATGAAGAAAATATTAGGATCGAAACCCGATATGATATATGTACAAGATGATCTGCGGTTAAAATTAAAAAATATTATAATATTTTTTAGATTGTTTATTTTGGATATATACTTATGAGATTTGAGTGTAATGTGATTTACTATTTGAATATTATTTTTGAGATATATGTTGAATTAAGTTAAGTATTGTCAATTCAGAAGTAATATTAATAAATTTATTTATAATTTTAAGTATTGATTAAACTAATTAATTAAAATACGTTAATTTTTTGTGTCTTATTTGCTTTTATTGATTTTTATATTGTACAATCATTTTAACTTTTTTTATCAATTTAATATTTTAAAATGTTATTTTAATATTAATCAAGTATCTTTTATTGATATTAATATTAAATTTTGATAAATTAAGTAATTTTGAATTATTAATTTTAAAAAAATTAACCTTTTTATCGAGTTAGATAAAGAAGAATTATTTTACTTGAAAATTTCATAATTTATTTTTTAAAAATTTAACAAATATATACTTACTTAATATAAAATTAATGTAAATTTTTAAAAAAATCAAAACCTAGAAAATAAAATCCGACTGATTTCGATGGTAGGAACTACGAACATGTGAGTGGGAACACACCACTCCTCATTTTGACCAAGGCACTCTCCTAGGATTGCCACAGCAGCCATAGGGTATTATTATTATTTTTTTCTAATGTTATTATTATTATTATTATTATTTATAAAAATATGTAAAATATTAATTCTTTATTTATTATTAATTATATTTTAATATCATTATTAATAAATAAATTTTTTATTAATAAATTAATACTATAGTATTAACAATTCAATGCAGAATAAATTAGATCGTAAATTTTATATAATTTAGATATTTACGTGATTTAATTAATCTATTAAAAAAATATTTTATATATTATAAAAAATATATATACTAAATAAAGAGATAAAAATTAAAAAATAATTATTATAAATAGATTATTATGAATAAATATGAAATACAAATTCTACGTACAGGACGATGGAGGTGATCAATGTCACTGATTTAATAATATTTAATTTATTTTACTTAATTTTTTATAAAAATAGTTTCCTTAAAATTTACATGAATCCATATATTTATATATATTTAAAAAATTCTTATAAATTTAAAAAAATATATTATTTTTAATTTAAGATAAAATAAAAAATAAAAATAAAAAATTTTAATATTAAAAATTCAGACAATTAATTTAATTTTTTAATACGATTTAAATTCAAACCCAAAAATAGTTAAATTATATACATAATTGTATAATTTTTATTTTATATAATATGATTTAATTTTATAATAAATATATAACTTTATAAAAATTATATTATCATAATTTTTAATAAGTTATTTTTATATATCACAATGATCATAATATTTTATTAAATATAATTATATAAATTAAAATATATTTATTAATAATACTATAATAAAATACTTATAATTTATAAAAATAAACTTTTCCTTTTAACACTACGTAAAAAGCATGTCATTAATTCTAAAGCGTGCTCTAACCAAGCACAAGTTAGTCCTGGCCACGCAACAGACACGGTAGCAAGTTTGTTTTATATTTAAAGAAAAAGTCCCTTAACTTTATTAGAGGATTGAAGCGTAATGGTCATTTGTATTTACTGTTATACTTAGGAGCATAAATTTTTATTTTAACTTGTATTATTTTTTAAATGTCACGTATAACTTTTTTTACATATTAACTTTATTTTAACAAACGTTAAACAAATATACCAATAAAGTTAAATTTATGCTTAATAAATAATACAATTAAAATTATTGTTAACAGTTATTTTCCTAGAATTTAAATAATATGAATTTGGTTTAATATGCAATAATAAATAATGGAGATGATAGACTCGATCATACAAGCTTAGTTTGTCTGATACTCTGAATTTTACTAATTTAGTTCTTAGAAATTTAAGTCTAATTCAACTTAATAAGATATTATTGAGTTAAGGATTAAGTAGCTTTTCTGCTTATACTATTAGCCGATGTGAGACAATAATATTTAAGAGCCCCCTCTATACAGTGAACAAATGTGGACATAAGTACTACGGTGAAACTGTGGTAGAGCCCATGGTCCAAGCACATAGAGACAATAAGCAAAACTTTGATAACATGTTAGAAACTCATGTCTAACTTAACCTAATAAGACCTCATTGAGTTAAGGGTTGCCTAGATTTATAAACAATTTTGTTGCTTATATTCCTAGCTGCAATGTAATACAATTATAATTAACATTGATAATAGGATTAAATAGCAACAATTTGGTTCTCCAATTTATATTTAGATTAATAGTTATTGGATGAATATCAACTATATTTTCAGTTATATTTATAATATATTTGTGTTATATTAAATAGTATTTTATATTATAAATATATCATTTAGTTTTTTTATTTTAAAAAAGGTATAAAGAAAAAAAAATACTATTCATTCAACATTTTACTTTACATTAAATATTTTAATAATTTTCATGATAAAATATCATAATAAAAAATAATATTTATCCTTCTCATTTAACAATAAAATAAATATTAAAAAATAATATTATTTTATTTAAAATATTAATAAAAAAGTAACTTTTTAAAAAATATATAATATGACATTTTTTTATGAAAATCAAATGATAATTTTAAGTTAATATAAGCATACACGGATCTAGGTAGAAATGAGGTGAGATATGTATTTTATCTTAATTTTTAAATATAAAATTTTAAGTATAATATTTATAAAATTATAGATAAATTATATATATAAAATAAAATTGTGTCTCATTTAAATTTTAAATTTTAATTTTTTAACATATAATATTTAAAAAATTATAATAATTTAAATATATTTTATTGAAGTAAGATAAGTATAATAACTATATTTTTTAAAAAAATTAAAAAAATAATAATAATTAAAATTTAATTAATATTATTTTTTATTATATATATACTACACTATAAGTACTACATTTGTATATCAATATAAGTGAGAATTGTTTTCTCTCTATTGATACTCTATATTTTAAGAAATTTAGATTTTGATGAATATTTTAATTATAGATAATTGAAATTGTGATTATTTGTAAAAAAATTGATAATTCTTTTTTAAAAATAAACATAATCAATAAGATATTGGGTAAAATATTTATTGTAATACAAAAATTATGTTTAATTGAAACCGAATATATATTAATATAATTTTTTTATACGTATAATTATATAAAAAATATATTTTTAATAATAAAAAATATAATATTTTAAATAATTAGATTAAATCTTATTTATTCTTATTTTTATATACATAAACATATATTAAATAATTAAATAATTAAAAATTAAAATTAATATATAATATTTTAAATAATGTAGTAGAATAAAAAATATTTTATATTTATTTTTAAAAATTAAATATATTTTTAAATAAGTGTTAAAAGTAAAAAAAATGTGTTTAAACGGTAAAAAAACTATTATATATTTATAAATTGTTATTAATTAAATATAGTTAAAATTAATATAAAATAATTATAATTATTAATATAATTATTTCTACGTGTCTCACGCCCCGTTCTTATTCGTGCGCTCGAGTTTAGTCGAAGTAAATTTAGTGGGAGATTCTCTAGTTATGTTCTAGGAATTATAAGTCAAATAAATTTAAGGATTATATATATATATATGAGAGTGCCTAGATATATTTGACACATAATTTATACATAAAATTGAATATATATTAAAAATTAAAATTTATTTAAATACATATTTAATAGTAATATTCATGATACATAAATTTTCAAGGAAATATAATATGATTTGTAGATGTTATAATAATCATTTATTATTATTGTTATAATAATTTTTGAGTTTTGAATTGCATGTAATTTTTTTAAAACGTACTTAAAATAATAAACAGGAAAAATATAATCAACTCACATGTTAATTTTTTTTTATTAAATACACTACTTGTACATTTATAACTAAGAATTAAACCTCAATTGTTTTTAAACCACAAATGCTTTGCGTTCTCAAAAGGTTACAAACTGGTACTAAGAATATGCATAAATAAGAAGAAGAATATATTGTAGAGAAGTAACAATGTAAAAACAAAAAAGTACATATTAAATCACATGTTTTAAAAGAAAAAAAGTACATATAAGTTTAACCAAAATACCTAAAACATAATTATTATTCCCAAATTAATCTTCATCTCGGCTTTAAAATTTGCCAGAGAAACTTGGAAGTAAAGCCAAGACTTCAAAGAAAAAAAGCCAAACTACAATAGGCACTAGTCAAATAGAGGAATATTTTCTTAAAAATAAAATAAAATGCTAACACTCGTTACTATAACTAAAAAGTGAATTCATATCCTCTCTCTCTCTCTATATATATATATATTCAAATTTAAAAATTAATCGGTTATAAAAGTAGGTTTTGATACGAGAAAAAATATATTAATAATTAAGATTTTTTTTAAATGCAAATTAACACTACCTAAAATATGAGTCTTAATTTGCAGAAAACCTAAGCTATCATATCTCTAATGATCAAACTTTTTGAAAAACTTAAGAAAACAAATGTTATATACCTAATTAGTGAGTAATTTAAAAAAAAATCACACGTATATTAGAAGTCATAATGAATGTTATATTTTGGGTTATAAATAAAACTTTCTTCCCCACTTTGAAAGCATCCCAAATTATGTACATTTTCTTCTCTTTTATAAAGGTAACTGATTAACTCAATTTTATTCAATTAGTTGTAATAATATACATATGTAACATTTATACTTTAATAACTGCTTTAGTTTCTTTTAACATTATATTTCAAATAACATTATTTTGTTGTGCTAGTTTGAGTTCAATTCATTTAAATCATAAGTGAATAGTAAACACTTATAATAGAAAAATATACCCGATTTTTCCAACAATTGGTATCAAAGTAGAAGATTTCTACCTAGACATTTGTTTGTATTCTGTTTGTTTACTATCAGAATATAGTTGCTAGATGTTGTAATCTAAAGAAATTACGGAAGAAAAGTCTCCCTCAAACAAAGGTCAACCATCCACATCAGGTAGAACAATGGTGATGAATGCAAGATTTGTGGTCGAAAAGTTTGATGAAACTGGTCATTTTGGCACGTGGCAAGATGGAGTTATACATGCTCTGTTTCAATAAGATCTAGACATTGATATTGAAGAAGAAAAATCGGATAGGGCAGATGAAGTCAAGTGAAAAAATATCAATCGATTGGCATGTGGTACAATCCGTTTATGTCTCTCAAGAGAACAAAAGTATACATTCATGAAGGAGACATCCACAAGTAAGTTATAGAAGGCATTGGAGAACAAGTTCATGAAGAAGAGCATACATAATCAGTTCTATTTGAAAAAAAAGTTGTTTTGTTTTAAATACCTTCTAGGTACCACAATAAACGACCATATTATTGATTTTAATCGATTAGTAGCAAATTTGTTAAATATGGATAAAAAAATTAAAGATAAAGATTTAGCCTTGATGTTGTTAGCCTCCCTTCCTAACGAGTTTGATCACCTTATTACAAGCTTACTCATTAGAAAAGATAAAATTTCTTTTGAGAAAGTTTGCACTGTTTTGTATAGTTATGAAATTAGAAAGAAAGATAAAAAAAGAAAGCATAAATGAAGCATCAGAGGTACTGTCTATAAAGGGGGTGTCTGCAAACTCAACAGAAAAGAAGGAGAGACAGATCTAATTTAAAAGGAAATCTTGGTAAAGATGAATGTGTCTTTTGTCATGAAAAAAGCCATTGAAAGAAAAATTATCCAAAGTTGTAGACAAAAGGAAAAGTTGTACCGTCTGATGCATGTGTAGCTGAAATCAATTCAAATTCAGATTTTGCATTTGTTGGTTCATCAATAGCATCCCATCCTGGTGATTGAATTTTTGATTCAGTTTGTACCTTCAATATGTCTCCTAATAAAGAGTGATTCTTTAACTTTGAAGAACTAGACGATGGAATTGTTTTCATGGGTAATGATTATCCATGCAAAGTTTGGAGGATCGATACAATTCGTTTGAAGAATCAAGATGGTTCAACTAGAGTCTTGAAAGATGTTCATTATGTCTCAGAATCAAAAGGCTTCACTTTGACCATGGAAAATGAGGGGTATTGAAGGTTACTTCTAAAGTATTTATGTTGATGAAAAGTGTTTAGAAGAATAATTTGTACTGCTACCTTGGTAGTATGGTTATTGAGATAACATCACTAGCAATTTCGGAGGAAAGAAAAGATTCATAAACTACCAAGCTGTGGCATATGCGTTTAGGATATACTGGTGAAAAATCTTTATAGGTTCTAGTAAAGTAAGGCATGTTGAATAGTGCAAGAACCAAAAATTTGGAATTATGTGAGAATTGTGCATTGGGGAAGGTAAAAAGTAAGCTTTGGCACTGAACTCCACAATACAAAAGGCATTTTGGATTACATCTATACTAATTTATGGGGCCAACAAGAACTACATCCATGAGTGACAAATATTATTATGTCACTTTCGTTGATAACTTCTCTAGAAGAGTTTAGGTGTGTCTCATGAAGAAGAAGGATGAAGTGTTATGAATTTTTCTCAACTAGAAGAAGATGATCAAGGCTCAAACTGGTATAAAGATCAAGCATATGAGGTTTGATAATGGCACTAAGTACACAAATGATCTGTTTATGAAAGTTTGTGAAGAAGAAGAGATAATGCAATACTTCACTATTCGAAAAACACCACAACAAAATAGTGTTACAGAACATATGAACCTAACTTTATTAGAGAAGGTTTAATATATATTGTCAAAATCTGGGTTAGGCAAGCAATATTGAGCTGAGGTTGTGACGTATCCATGTCATCTTGTCAACCTTCTACCTTCGTCTACTCTTGAAGGCAAAATGCCTATGAAGATATGGTCTGGAAAACCTACTAGAGATTATGATTTCTTACAAGTGTTTGGTTCTATTATATACTACAATGTCAATTAATCGAATTTGCATCCAAGGGCCAAGAAAGCTATTTTTTTGGAATCATCTCTAGTTCTAAGGGATATCGTCTATGGTGCCTTGAAATGAAGAAAAAAACTTCAGTAGAAATGTTACCTTTGATGAATCTACCTTGTTGAGAAAGGTAACTGAGAAGATTGATGGCACTTTGGAGCAGGAGGAGTTTGAAAGCATAATTATTAATCCAGTTGGTAAAGATAAGATATAAGTTGATCTTCCATTGGTAGAAGATGAATTAGATGAAGAAGAGGTTTTAACCCAAGAACCTCCACAACAATAAGAAGAAACTACAGTTTATAGGCCATGACGAAAAAATGTCAAGGTGCATGCTCGATATAAAAATATGGAAGATCTACATGCTTAGTTTAAGAATATGGCGACCTGTGCACTTTCAGTTATGCACGATGATGTTCCTTCTATATATAACGAAGCAATCATAAGCCCTAAAGTTGAAAGATGAAAGGAAGCCATGGATTAAAAACTTCTATCCCTTCAGAAGAATAAGACATGGAAGTTGACACAACTACCTAAGGGCAAGTAGTCAATTGGTTGCAAATGGGTATATGCAAAGAAAGAAGGAATTCTTAACAAAGATGGTGTTCGTTATAAGACAAGGTTGGTGACTAAAGGCTATGCTCAAAAGGAGGGAATGGATTATAATGGGATATTTTCTCTAGTTGTAAATCATTCCTCAATTAGAATTTTGTTGGCCTTAGTAGCACATTTGGATTTGGAACTAGTTCAACTTGATATGAAAACCACGTTTCTAGATGGTAACTTGGAAGAGGAAATCTATATGTCTTAGCAATAAGGGTTTAGTGTTATTGGTAAAGAGAATTGGGTTTACAAACTGAACAAATCATTGTATGAATTGAAGTAATCTCCGAGGTAGTGGTAGAAACAATTTGATCAGTTTATGTTGAAGTAGAAGTACACTAGAAGCACACATGATCATTGTGTGTAATTTCACAAGCTACAAGATGAGTCTTTCATCTATCTCCTATTGTACGTCGATGATATGTTGATTGCATCGCAGAGCCAAGCATAAATTGAAAGGTTGAAGGCTAAACTAAGTCAGGAGTTAAAGATGAAAGATCTGGGATAAGCCAAGAAGATTCTCGACATGGAGATAAGCAGAGATAGTAAAAAGGGAAAGCCTTGTTTGACCCAAAGTTAATATTTGAAAAAGGTGCTACATCATTTTGGTATGAAAGAATAGACAAAACCTGTAAGTATTCCACTTATTCCTCGTTTCAAGATTAGTGCTCAATTGTCTCCTAAGAATGATGCAGAACGAGAATACATGGAAAATATATCGTATGCTAATGCGATTGGTAGCTTGATGTATGCAATGGTGTGTACGAGACCTGACATTTCACATGCGGTTGGAGTTGTAAGCAAGTAGATGCATGATCTTGGTAAAGGACATTGGTTGGTTGTGAAATGGATTCTACTATATATTATAAATAATGTAGATGTTGGTTTAGTATTTAAGCATGATAATATTGTTGTTCAATGTGTAGTCAGATATTGTGATTCTCACGATGTTGGAGATTTAGATAAGCATCGACCAACTACTTGTTATGTGTTTACTTTTGCTAGAGCACTAGTCAATTGGAAGTCTACTTTGCATTTCACAGTTGCTTTGTCTACTACATAGGTAGAGTATTAATAGTTAGAGAGGCTATGAAGGAAGCTATTTGGTTACGAGGATTGCTTGAAGACTTGAGAGTTGATTAAAAGCATATTAAGGTGTTTTGTGACAATCATAGTACTATTCATTTAGCAAAGAACCAAGTCTATCATGCACGTACAAATCACATTAATGTTCGTTATCATTTCGTGCGAGAGATTATTGAAAAAATGGAGTACTAATTCAGAAGATTAATACTACAAATAATCTTGTAGATATAATGACCAAGGTGGTGAGAGCAATCAAGTTCAAACATTGTTTGGATTTGATTAACATCTTGTAAATCTGAGTTGACATTGGCGTCGCTGCTATAGAGATTTAAGAAATCATTTGAAAATCACTAAGTTGCTAAGGTAGTGATTTGCTGTGTGGCTACTTTGTAGTGAGCAAATTTGAAAAGTCTCACATTGGTTAGTGTGAAGAGTATAGAGAGATAAGAAGAAAGAATGATTTAATGTTGTATTGGTGTATTTAGAATGTACATAGAGAACCCTATTTATAGGATTGTAACAAGTGTAGTACAAGTGTAGTACAAGTGTAGTACAAGTGTAGTACAAGTGAAATAGTGGAAGTGTATTACAAGTAAAATAATACAAGTGTAGTACAAGTGAAGTAAATTACAATATCAAATATAACTTAACATCCCCCCTCAAACTCAAGGAGGAAGAGAAACAATCAACTTGAGTTAGGAAACTAATTCTTAAAATCTACCTGGTAGATGAGATTTGGTGAAGATGTCACCGTTTGATCCATGCGATGATATTGATTTCGAGACAAACAAGGTCTTGAAGAACACGTTGACGAACAAAATGACAATCAATCTCGATATGTTTTGTTCGCTCATGAAATACATTATTACGAAAGCAATCTGAATAAGACTACGATTGTCACAATATAGGATAGTTGCAGCTTGATCGATAACACCCATATCAAAGAAGTAACCAACAGAGCCAAAGAAGTTCTCGAGTGGTGTCAAGAAGAGCACGATATTCACCAAGGCTGGATCGAGAAGTCGAGAGATTGCTTTCTCGCTTCGCCAAGATATAAGAGAGTTTCCAAGAAAGAAACAATATCCAGGTAGAGCGACGATCAATTGGGTCACCCGCCTAATCAAAGATCGAAAGAGGCGAAAAGAAGAAGATTAGACTTGTTGGAGAAATGGAGACCGTGAAACATGTTGCCTTTGATGTAGCGAAGAATGCCAAGAACCGCAAAGATAACGGGTGTAATCGCGAGCGGCATTACGAATTGACTAACCAGCATGAACAAAGATAGGCAATGTCGCAGACGAGTGGAGATAAACAAGGCTTCCTACTAGTTGTCCGTATAACGTGGCATCCGAGAGAATAGTACCATCTAATGGAGTAAGTTTGACATTGGTTTCTAGAGGTGTTGATGCAATTTTACAATCAAGAAGTGCCACCGATTAAGAATATCTCCAAGAAGAGTACTTTGCTTGGAGAGAGATAATATCCTTGAGAATCGATGAGATTTCTAGGCCCAAGAAGTTGGAGACGCACCAAGGTCTTTCATTTCAAATCGATTTAATTTAAACTACTTCGAGATTAATAATTCCATTAGAGTCATTCCTACATGATCATATCATCTACATAAAGCGAGTAGAAGTGTTACACCAAATGTAGTCTTCCGAATAAAGAGACCGAGTCATAAGAATCGGAAGTGAAACCAAAGTCAAGTAAGTGTAGAGTCAATTTGGAAAACCAAGCTCGGCGAGCTTGCTTGAGGCCATGTAGAGCACGACGAAACCGCATACTTGGATGAGGTGAATGCAGTTGTATCCAAGTGAGGTTTCATATAAACTTCCTCGCTATGTCTCCATTGAGAAAAGCATTTTTGACATCCATTTGAAACATGTTCCAATTTCTCAAGAGTAACAAGAATAATACTTCGAACGAAAGGGTGAGTCGAGCTGTGTGCAAAAGTTTCTTCATAGCCGATTCCATATTCCCGTGTAAAACCCTTTGCAACCAGCTTTATATCGCTCCACGTAATCTATCCGAACGAGTTTTGATTTCAAGATCCACTTACAACCAATCAAAGATTTATTAGATGGAAGATCAACAAGATCCCATGTACGTAAGCTTGTTAACGCTCGTAATTCATCCTCGTCATACTTGCGCCAATAAGGGTTAGAACTAGCTTCTATAGTTTTGGGGTTCAAGCGATGAGACAAAATAGTAGAGAAACATTGGTAATCACGAAGATGAAAAGGAAGACTACTTACACGAGTGTAACGACGTTGATGACTGGGACAATCGTGTAGTTGGTCTTCAAGATGTTGTTATGGGTAGATCGGCCAGAAGGAGTGCATACACACGTCAGAAGCAGATGATGGCGTAGGTAACGGAGCAATGTCGTGAGGGAAATAAATCAATAGTTTGGTCATTAAAAAATGAGAACAGGTAGGAAACAGACATGAAATGAAGAAATAGAGGAAAATATTTTATGTTCCCAAAAGATGACATGATGAGAGATGCGCAATCGTTTAGAGATGTGTCCCAACAACGATAGCCTTTGTGTTCTATTCCATACCCTAAGAAACAACAAAGACGAGAACGAAGGTTCTAATTTATCAGGTGTCATGAGGGTGAAGAACAAGAACAAAACAGCACAACCAAACACTTTGAGTAGTTCATAAGATGTAAGTACTATGTAGACGCTCATAAGGGGATTGATTGTGAATAATAGGCACGGGAACACGATTGATGGTATAAACAAATGTAAGAGCTGCTTCACCCCAAAAGCGTGCTCAAAGACAAGAACAAGAAATGAGGAGTACGCATTTACCGATTAAGAATATGTCTGTGTTTTCACTCACTTCTTCCATTTTGTTGAGATGTGCCAGACAAGAATATTGAGAAAGAGTCCCATTTTGTCGAAGAAAATTTAAAAAATTTGTTTCTTTATATTCCATAGCATTATCGCCTCTAAGCACTTTGATATTTTGAGAAAATCGGGTTTTAAATCCATTCGGGGCAAAATCATAATAAATTTACGGTAATTCAGATCTATGTTTCATGAGAAAATCCATGTGAATCTTGAATAATCATCAATAAAAATGACAAAATAAACACATCCCCCATAGTACGGATGGGACGGACCCCAAACATCGAATGAATTAAGTCATGCGGGAGTACAAGTAGAATCACTTTTATTAAAACATAAAGCAGGTTGTTTTCCCAATTGACAAGGCAAACAATTTACATTATCGAAATAGAAACAGATCCTAATTTACCGTGAAGATGCTAAGGATCTAAGACGTCCTATAGACGTACGGCCTAGACGAGCATGCCATAAAGTTGATGAAAGGGTGTAAGAAGAACGGCAAGTGCGAGGAGAATCGGGTGTATTTAAGGCTGATAAGTTCAAATAATCGTCCAACCTTACTACCTATCCCAAGGATCCGTCCCTGCCCGTGGATCCCGCACATGACAACCAGAAGAGGAAAAAGTAATAGTAAGACCAAGTTCACATAATCGACCAACGAGATAAGATTTAGAGTAAGGTCGGGAATATGAAAGGTGTCGAAAGTGACATGTAAGACGTGAAACTTGTCCTACAAAGATTAACATGCATACGTGAACCATCGCGCTTGAATTAAAGGTTCGGGAGATGGAAGATTGCGTGCGAGAAGATGCGAGTATCATGAAGTCATATGGTTACAACAGTGCCAGAATCAAAATACCATAAAGATTTACCCGATGCTGAGAGACAACGCAGATAAGCATTACTAGATTGTGAGAGAACATGTTTAAGCAAGACCTTCAAGTTCTGAAAGAGAAAGTAAATTTGTCACGATTATCCTCGAAGTAAATGATAGATGAGTTACTATTTTTACCCGAAGCATGCTGGCAGGGATTCCGAGAGGAATACCGAGAGGATTCCGAAAGCCCTCTATTGTTGTCCCTCGACCCTTCTTGCGGACAATATATACATACCCGAACGGGACATGTAAAGAAGCTCATGATCGGGGTTGTGACAAGAGTGCAGCCTTGATGTTCAAGTCCTCTTTAGAACCTCCTTAGTGGCGATATAAGTGGCAAGAACACTTAATCAGATGATGAACTTTGAAAACCCCCATCCAAGTTTCTTCAGAAATAATCTCGTACAACAAGATCTAAGGATGGAAAAGACCCGATGGAGTAAGGAAGTCCGAACAAAGTTCAAATCGATCACGGAGAGCCACGAGAAAAATAACAAGACGCTTGGTGATTACGCGTAGTTGCAAACATCTCAAAGATCAATCTGCTTTGTCCAAGTTGGTTCAAAAGAGCTAGTTGATCCCAAATAGTATGCATTTTATAGAAATTGGTTAACGGTTTGATCACTCTTCAAGGCGTTGGTACAAGAGTTGTTAAAAGTTGATATTGGTCAAGCAACGTTGTAGTAAAACGAGCCTCAAGAAATTCCCAAACTTCTCGCGTTGTCAAACGCTTCAAATTCACCATGAATTCAGGTAAAGCGGTGTTACTAACCAGGTAATAATTGATGATGTTTACTCTCCATTTTCAAGGCGATCAAGGCGAGCTTGTTTTCGGTTTTCGACATGACAGATATCACCAAGCTATGAAACGCCATAGCTTACGCCCTTTCAAGAAACTTTTCATCGCCAGGCCCAGGCTAGGTAGCGTTAGTATCATCAAGCGGTATGGCAGTAGATTGGTTTTAGGATATCATTTCTAGGTCCATTTTAATCTAAATAATTGAGGAGATATAAAGCAAATATATGTAGACAATATAAATGATATATCCTTAAAAATGAAAAAAAGGAGTTGAAAACAAGCCTGGAACCGGCCAAGTGAGTAGCCGAGATAGCCGAGTGCCGAGGAGAGCCGAGTTGGAGTGAGCCGAGCGATGAGCCGGCCGAGTGAGCCGAGCCGAGGTAGCCGGGTTTGGAATGCAGCCTGGCCGAGTGAGTCACGCCGAGTGAAATTGCTCGTTTGAAGGAAAGTAATTTTGATAGAAATTTTAGAGGTATAATGGTATACTCACGTGGAAGAGTATGAGAATAAGAACGAAGAATGATTGTAATGTCAGACGCAGATGAACGTACATGTAGAACCCTTATTTATAGATTGGAATGTGCAATGTGTACAGAAGTATGTTGCAAGACATGCTCAAATAATGAACAGAAGACAAACGTAGCATACAAATAAATACAGATATAAGTGTAGTACAAGCGTATAAATGTTGAAATAGTACAAGATGTCAAATAATACAAACAGAAGACAAACAAGTAAATTACAATATCAAATATAACTTAACAGTTAGGAATGAAGATAAATATTGTATTTTAGGTTATAAATAAAGTCATCTTCCACCCTTTGTAAACATATCAAAATTTATATATCTTATTCTCTTTTATAAGTGTAATTAATTAGTTCAATTGTGTTCAATTAGTTGTAATTTTAAAATTCATCTAATTTGAAGATAGTAAAAATTGTCAACGTCGCACAAAGACATATGTAACATTTATACCGAAATTCGTTAAATTTTTGATATTTTTATTTTCCTATTTTGTAATATTATATTTCTAATAGCATTATTTTATCGATATAATTTAAGATTTATTTATTTAAATCAAAAATAAATAATAAATATTTAAAATAGAAAAAATATATGAAATTTTTAGTACAATAAACAAACACAAAACCACGAAACATGTCATTGAGTAAAAAAAAAAACAGTACCATTTGAAGAGGTGTCAGAGGAAATACCAAATATATCAAAACTAATAAATTGTTGTATTTCGATGTATTTTACCATAATTTTGTATTATAACTCACCTATGATTGCAACAAACGAAACATTAACTATTTGATAACAACTCAAAATTGAAATCGGACATAATATAAATGTTCGGTTCAAATACGTAGTACCAAACCCTTTATTTAAATAAAAAAGCAAAAGAAACAGAAAAGAAACAGGAACGAAGCCATAGAAGAGCCACAGAAATACGAAACCCACGTAGGGGAAGAAGAAAGCGTAAAGAACTTCATCAAGCAGACCACTAGTATTTATTAAGAAAAAAGCAAGGCTACTAGCACTCCTACTGCCAAAAAAACCTTGACAAACAACCTCCAATCATGTCGGAAACCAGCAACGATCACACCAGTATGAAACACCTGACTGTTGAAAACCACAACATTTTTACCTTTCCATTTGTGCCAAAAGCCATCATTAGTCAACTGAGGAAGAAAATCTTCGCCACCAACTACAGACCCATTTTCTCCTTTCTTCTTTTTTTCATAACTTTTTGTAGAAACCCATGACTTTATAGTTTTGGTCAGTTTCCGAAAAATTTGAAGTTTGATTTTGCCTCTTTTGGGTGGGAGCAGGGTTGTCTGGGCTGTGTAAGAAGTGATTGCCATGTAATAGAGTTAAGAAGAAAGAACAGAGTGAAAACAGAGGAGGATATGAGAACCAGAGAATTTAGGAAAAAAGAAGTGTGATTTTGCTTGAAATTAAGTTTGATTATTATAAACATCGTTTTTAGTATGTATGTATATACATATATTTTTTTGTTCGTTTTTAAAAAAAAAAAGATATGGAAAGAGAATTGTGAATTAAACCTTGACAAATAATATGGTTTAAAATCATACGAGATGGCTTAGTTTTATTGGACTAGTAGTGGTTGGCTGATCTATATTTATATTGTACTGTTTTCAATGACTATTTTGGAAAAAAAAGTTTATGTGAATGTCAACGTCAATGTCAATGTGAATGGTACGTAGTATGACGATCATGATAACGTTTAAGAAAGGAATCTTTGGACTTTGACGGTCCAAGACAATTATATTTAGGATGGTATAAATACGAGGAATTAACATTTATTTATTTAGGACTAAAAAAAATTGAATTTTAATAAAAATAATAATATATTATATATATTTTAAATATTTAATTTAATTTTTATTTATATATATATATATATAAATAAATAAAATATTTAATATAAATTTATAATTTGTATTACTTAATTTTAAAACCTAAAATTAACCCAAAATTTTTAAGTAAAAGAATATTTGAATTAAAAAAATTAAAATTAATATATTTAATTATTAAAATTTTCTTGAAAAGGATTCCAATCGCATGATTTTAATTTTAGTTTTTTTTATATATATTTTTTGCATTCAACTTGAAGGACATTTGGACATACATTAAATGGCTTAGAAAATTTTAGTATTCTTTTTTAACGCAGTAGAAGAATGAAGATAAATATAATCAATAAAAATTAAATGAGTTGCAAACTAAATGATACTTATTAATTTTTACCACTATAAAAAAAATAAAAATTTAGCATTATTTTAATAGAATATGACATTAGTAATTTGTTACTGTATACGTTAATGATTTGTAATAATTGAATTTATTAATAATAATTTCATACAATAATAATAATAATAATATTGAAGTGTAATTAATAATATAAATATAATTAAAGATAAGTATTTTAACAATACATAATTGAATACGTAATTATTCATAAAAATATTTTTCTTCTAAATATAACAAGTAATTGATAAAAAAAATGGTTATTTCAATACAAAAAATACGTCTAACAGAAAACAAACGTATATTAATATTATTTTTTATATACATATAGTTACATAAAAATATACTTTTAATAATAAAATACAAAATATTTTAAATAATTAGATTAAATTTTATTTATTTTTATTTTACTTAAAAATATATATTAAATAATTAAAAAATAAAAATTAATATCTAATATTTTAAATAATTTAATAAAATAATCAATTTTTTAAATTAAATAAATTTTTAAATAAATATTAAAAAATAATAATTATAATTAATCTATACTTAAATTACTTTGACTTGGTAACCATGGTTTTAACATAATATATTCAAAATTGATGAATAATGTTTATAATTATTAACATAATTATTTTCGTTCATTCCATATTTATTTTTCCATGTTTAATAGATAAGTTATATATTTTTATTAAGATAATAATAAAATTATTATTATTATATTATAATGATAAATATTGTTACGTTTCTTTAAAAATAAAATACATCTCAACGTATAATTAATTGTATATAAATTATGATACCAAAACTTAAGATGGGACTTTTGTCCTTTTTGGATTTAGCGACTAAAAAGAAGGAGCGATAGTTGACTGAGTGACCAAGACATACATGATGTAATAATTTTATTCATTGACTACCTTAAAAGTTTTTTCATTATATAAATCAAGGGATACAATTAAAAAAAATATACTATTTAAATTTATAATAACCTGTACGAAGATTTAAATCTCAATTTTATATTTACTTATTAAATCAATCACATCTTCATTTTATCAAATTTAAATCTTATGCTTAGTTCATGTAAGATGTTTAATTTCGTTTTAAGTCTACAATGTTCGAAACTTTGTTGGAAAGGACACAAATAAATAAAATACTTTAAAAATTAAATTCATTTTTGTTAGATGCTTCATCTTTTGCGAAATATGGACTAATGTAAGAATGAAACCTTGTACTTATATGTGTATATTATTTTAAATTAAAAACTAATTTTTATGTAAAATTAAATTATATAACTATTAATTAGTACCTAATACAATTACAGTAAATATACATACTTAATGGTAGATTTAACCATCAAGTTCAGAGAAACACACATTCACAATTAATAATATAAAATTTGCAGAAAATAAATATTAAATTACACTATTTTTATCTAATATATTAGATAACACAAATGATCTAAAAATAGATATATACATTATTGCATTTAGTGGATAATTTTTCTTTTATTTTCTCTTTATTTTTGAATGTTATAATTAAGTTCAATAGTTTTTTTATATAGATTAGTGGTTTAATTTTGATACATTTTTATTTTTTATTCATTTTGAACAATTAAGCACTTAAATTTATGCACACACACTTTACGCTTAATTTAAAAAATATTATTGTATTATAAAAAAATTCATAATATTATTTTTAATTTGTATTTATTGTAGCCATTTTAAACTTAATTTCAAAGACATAGCTTCTACCTTGTATATGCCTCCTTGTAATATTAAAAAATACCAATTTAATATCACACGAAGAAAAAAAAATCCAAATCCATTTCCCAATCTTCTTTGCAATTTCAAGCATTGAATCACACTAAAGAAATCAGGAAAATCAAATATTTAATTAATTATATATACACGAACTCTTTATATGGTTTTTTTTTTGAAAATAAAAGGGTTCTTTCAACAAATCAAGAAAGAAAAAAAAAGAGAATAAAAATGATACTGTATATTAAGTGAATGAAAAACTTAGTTACAATGTTGCTAACACAAGGCTCCTTATATATGATCATGTAATTGAATACCACATACTTCAAATTCAAATGCAGAGCTAGATGTAACAAACTCTAAACTCAAGCTAACATAACCAATGATTATTATACTTAATTACACCACTAATTAAGGTTAATAAGTCCGCTCAAACCAATGGTTGAGGTAACACTATTAGTTTAAACCTAAGAAAGGAAGTTTTAGGAAAAGGCTTGGTCATGGAGTTTGCAACCTGATACGGGGAAGGTACATGTTGAATGTCAAGCTTTCCATCAACAAACTGGTCCATTACGAAGTGATGGCAAACTTTAATGTGCTTTATTCGAGCATGATAGACAAGATTGTATGCTAAGGCTTGTACACTAATGTTATCAGTAAGCACCAAAGGAACATAATGCAAATAAGTCAGAAGAGACTTTAACTATATAATTTTAGTAGAGATAATAGATAGTTCTCTATAGTCACTCTTAGTACTAATATGAGAGACCACTTTCTATTTAAAAGAGTCATAATAAATTAACCATTCACTAAGGAACACACAATAGCTACCAGTTTTGTGATGATCATATGGGTTGTTGGCATAATCGACATTATAATAGGTAATAATGTCTAGAGTCGTAGACTTATTCAAGGTAAGAGCAAAGTGAATTGTACCCTTTAAGTAACGCAAGAGTCTTTTAGAAGCTAACCAATATGTTAGTTGGAAAAATAATAATTGGCATAACTTGTTGACTACAAATGAGATATCATGTCATGTTAAGGTTAACTATTGGAAAGAACCAATCAATATTCGATACTCAGATGCTTAAGAGAGAGGCTAACCATCATACTTGCTGAAAATTTTGCCTAAGCTCATTGGAGTAGCAAATGATTTAGTAGCAATTAGGTAAGTGTTATCTAATAGGTCTTTGATGTACTTTTGTCGAGATAAATACAGACAATCATTAGTAAAATAAGCCACCAAGATCCTTAATGGTAAACTTAACATTAAGATTGACAATAAGTTGAGCAATTAAATTAGAATGAGTGCTTATGATCAAAATACCATCAACGTAGAGAAGAATGAAGATCATTATATTAGCTATGAGTTTAATAAATAAAGAACTATCAGCTTTAGAGCCAACAAAACCCAAGATGTTTTGGTAGGCACACAACTTCTAAAACCATGCACGAAGGGCTTGTTTCAACCCATATAATGCCTTCATGATCTTGTGACCAGATTAGGACTAAGAGCCTTAAAGCCAAATGGATAGCACATACACATACACACACAAGCATAGATATATATCCTTAATAAGATCACCACGTAGAAAAGCATTATTAAAAACAATTTGCCTCACTTTCCACCTAGTTGATGATGTTATAGTGAGTACAACTCTAATTGTTATGGTTTTGACAACAAGGGTGAGTATTTCTTGATAATTAACACCAAAAGCTTGTAAGAATCCTCTAGCTACCAAGCAAGCCTTATATTTATCCAAGAGTTCTTCAAATAAGAACTTTACTCGAAATACCCATTTTTAAGAAATAGGAATTACACCAACTAGTAACACAACTAATTCTCATGTATCTTTTGCCATCAAGGCATCTATCTCTTTTTACATAACACATTTTCATTTTAGAATTTTTAAACCATCCTTATAACTCCTAGATTCAAATAAAATTCCTTTTGGAGACAAAGTTATACTGAATTTTTTAGGTTCAAAAACATCTATTTTGAAACTTGTGACCATAGAATGAATATTAAAACATTCAATAGATGGAGTAGAAGAAATAAGTGGCAAAGATAGAAAATGCACTACAAGAGATGAGGAAATAACTAGTGAAAGATTGAGTTTAAATACTCGGTACTAAAGCTAGCTTATTATCAGGACAATGCTTAATAACATTTATGGGTACCAAATCATCAACATCATATGACAACACAACTAGTAAAGGATTAGACCTTAAAGATTGAAAAGAAACATGAGAGGAAATGTGTAATAAAGTAACATGACTCACAAGAGGAGAAATTGTGTTTGAACTAGGTGACTTAGACACAAAAAGTGAACTGGGTAAGAATTGAGCAATTGGAAATAAAGAAGGAACATAAATGATGGAATGAGAAGAAGGAACAATATATTCCATAGAAGAAGCAAATGTAGAAAAAGGAAACAATTGTTCATTAATTACAACATGCCTACTTGCATATATTTTAGAGGAAGTTAAATCTAAGCATAAGAAACCTTTTTAATTGGAGCTATACCCAAGAAATACACATTCCATAGAACGAGGTTCTAATTTGTTTACTATAGGCTCTAAGGAATGAGAAATATTAACACTCAAATATCTTAAAAGAACTAATATCAAGTGATTTATTAAAAAGTATCTCATATGGAGACATACTATTGAGAACTTTAGTTGGAAATCGATTAAGATGATATAAAGCTATTTGCATGGCAAAGGGCCAAAATTTGATTGGTAAGGAAGCTACAAACACCAAGGCCAAACCCCTTTCAACATACAATGGTGTCTACATTTCACTACCCTAGTTTGCTTTGAAGTATGAGGGCAAGTGATTTTATGAACAATGCCTTCTTTTACCAAAATAAGAACTAGTGGCTTAAATTCAGTGCCACCATTTGTTTCAAAAACCTTTATTTTTGGATTAAATTATTGTTCAATTGTAATCTTAAACAACAAAAATGAACTAATTATTTTATCTTTGGAATTAAGCAAGAAAATATAAGTAAATCTAGTGTGATTATTTACTATTGATAAGAAGTATTTAATAAGAGTACAAGCAGCCTATGGTGCATTCTACAAATCAAAATACAACAACTTAAAAGATGTAGTTGACCTCTCATGAGAATGAAGAAAATGAAGTTTATAAGATTTAGCTAATTGACATGGTTTATAAACATCTATATTATTTATACCATAAATTAAACAATTTGAATTACCATACTTTTTAAGAGTTGTTTTGACCGTGGAAAAATAAGGATGCCCCAACCTATTATGTCATTACTCCAAAGATGTAGTAAACATAATAGGTTGATAAGAAACATCACTGATTGGAGAAGAAAATGAACCATGAATTTTGTACAAGCCATTTTACTAGGTCTTTGAAGCTTAACCTACTTAGAATGAAGATTTTTTACACAAAATCCATTAGAATAAAACTCAACAAAAAAAATTGTTATCATTGTAAAGTTTATTGACTGATAATAAATTGTTAGCAACTTATATGTACGCAACATTTTATTTAAAGATAGCATGCATTGGTCAACACTTAAACAATTAGAACCAACGTTAACAATGTGAATTGAATTATAATTTTTTTAAGACAATAACTTCAAAACCAGAATATGGCACAAGCTATTGAATCTGATGAGAAGAAGGAGTAATATGATATATAGAATCATTATCCAACAATCTGGAACAATCTTAGAAAGAATCAATCACATTGTCTTCATTGAACTGAGCAACCATTGTAGAGGGTTGGGATTGGAATGATTTTCTTGTAATCAAATCCCTAAGCACAAAGCAAGATTGAGCACTATGGCCAACCTTTTCACGAACTTGACCTACAGGATTATTAGAATTTCATTTCTTGTAATGATTCTTACCAAGATTGGCCTTACTACTCCCAATCTTTGATGTCTGAGAGCCTTATTGCAATAATTACTTTAAACTCCAACATTGTGAACCAGAATTACTAGAAATATTTTTACCATTGTTTGGCTTAAACTATTCACCCTTAGTTGGAAATTTTGCAAGATTTGCTTGAAATCCAATATCTTGATTAAACTTCTTTGTAACATTCTGTCATAACCTTCAAGATAGTTATGCATAAAATTGATTGATGGTTGAATGTCTCTCATTTGAATGTTAAACATAATTATTTTTTTATATTTTGCACCTAAACCATCAAAAATGTAAAGCAATAAATCTTTTTCATTTACTAATTCTCCTACATTAGCAAGATGTCTTGCAATTATTTTGGCTTTGATGAAATATTGAGAGGCATTCAATCCACCTTCCTTAACCCTTGAAGTTGTTGCCTTAAATCCATGACTTTAGATTGAATATAAGTCGAGTAAAACTCTTCTAGGGCAACCCACCGAATTCTTGCAATTATTCCACTACTCATGTAGCCAAGCATGCTCATAGAAACTGAGTCATAAATCCATCCTTTCACCATTAAGTTCAGTCTACTCCAATTTGAAAAAGTTGAATTAATCGAGTTTCCAATGAGTTTTGATGGAATTGTAGAGAACTATCCACTATACATTACATGCCATATGCTATAATGTATACATTCCAGATTATATAATTATTCTCATCCAATTTGACAAATAGACAAACATTCATGGGAGTAGAAGCAGATAAAATTCAAGCAAGTTGATCAATCATACTTGTAGCAAGAATTGGGCTCAGATCCATCAAGATGTGAGGAATCAAGTTAAACACATATACCAAGTATAGACAAAGGTGAGTCACTAACAACATATTTATAGTTAGGAAGATTAACACCTTTGGTCTCCATTGACAGAACTCCAAGATGATGGCTCTGATACCATTCAACAAATCAAGAAAGGAAGAAGAAGAGAATGAAGATGATCTTGTATATTGAATGAATGAAAAACTTAGTTACAATGTTGCTACACTTAACCAATTGCTATTATATTTAATGACACTAGTAATTATGATTAACAGTTTTGCTACTCGCTTAGTCAGTATGATTATGATTTTAAAGTTTTTAACATAATATTCTTAAATTTTACACCAAAATTGTATATTGTGTTATTTGATAAGTATATGCAAGATAGATATGATAACTTATTAGTATCTATATTAATTTTTTTTTGTATTTATTGTTACATAAGTTATTGAATGATATATTGATGGTATTCAAATTATATAAAAGGTATCTATATGGTCAAAAAAATATGTGCATAATAAATCGAAGGGTATTTTAATTATTTAAAAATATTATTATTTTTATTTATTTTTCTCATTCTCTTATTTCTTCTCTCTCATTTTCATCATCTCTCTCTAAATTTAATATTCATGTTTTAGGGTTTAAAATTTAGGGTTAATAGTTTAGAGTTCACACTTTAGAGTTTAGTAAAAAACTGGAAAAAATTGATGTAAATAAATATAGAGACGTGAGAAAGAGAATATAGAGAAATAAGAAAGAGAAAACAAGAAGAAAATAAAAAAAATTAAAATAACTTAGTTATCCTTTATTATTATTTTGTGTATAAAAGTTATTTTTCAGATTAAATTAATATTTTATAAAAAATATGTCTTTTTTAAATATATCATTAAAAAACTTAAAAAATAATACCAAACGTACTAGCCATATGTAAGATGGTAATGAATGATTTCATGGGTCTTGAGTTCTATACAAGTGGGCATGGGATGATATACCATTTCTTTAACTTTTTTCTATTTTCAATAGCATTATCAAAAGGCATCAACATAAGATTTAAAGAATGCATTTTGGGACTTTTATGATGTAAGAAATTATACTATGGGTTTGGAATAGAGTCCAATTTCGAGAATGTTTTTCATTCTAATATTATTTTTTTTTTCAAATTAACAAAAACTTAATCCAAAACTCATAATTTTATATATATAAATACCAAAATGTCATTGTTACATAAATTCAATCAAATGAAAATGAGAATAGATCTCAAAAGATCTTCAGTAATCCATCGAAGTTGTATGGGTCGTTGTAGATATAATAAGTGTAACTTTGTTTTATTTTATTGAAATTATGAAATGAGAGTTTTTTCATCTTTATATTAAGTAATTTGGTATAAACTTTGAGATTTGTGTCAAGTTATTATAAATAAAAAGAATTTATCAATTTATTAAAAATAATACTGTTAGAGCGAAAAACACTAACAATCCTATTTGTCTCAATTTTTTGTTTTGGCCATCCAAAATAAATGTTTAATTTTTTATTTTTTTTTTACATTCAACTTGATGTACATACATTAATCAGTTACCTTAGAAAATTTTAATATATTTTTTAAATACAATGGAAGAAGAAAGATAAATACACTCAACAAGAACAAGATGAGGTGCAAATAGAATGATACTTATTCCTTCTCAGCATAATGTAGAAGAATTAAAATTTAACAGTATTTTAATAGGAAATGGAATTGGAGATTTGTTATTGTATACATCAAACGGTTAGAATGTTACAGTGGTGAATATTTTTTTCTTTTTATGTGTTTGTACGTTACTTTTATTTGTTGGGTTCATAATAACCTTTTTTTTTAATGTTATATATTTCTGTACCAATATAAACTAAATATAATAGAAAATAAAAATCTTTAGCATAAATTAAAAAATCTTGAAAAATTACAAAAACATAATATTCTTGTAACTTATAGTAATAAAAAAACACACATTAATAAAATTAAACGAATTTTAATTAGATAATATTTAATATTGAAACGATATAAATGAGCGTAAATCAATCTTAATGTTGTTCAATATAAAAGTGTTCAAAGTAAAATAATATACCTAATTTTTTATAGTAAAAATATATAAAATGAACATAAAATATTACTATTTTTATAATTATAAATTTTAAAATTTTTATTTTTATTTTTTTCAAAAATCTTTTAACAACATCATTTCTAGTATAAACGGTAGGTTCACTTTTGATGATGTTAAAAATATACTTTTAATATATAAATGATTTAATTATTCAACTTATTTCATTTTTATTCTACCAATAAAAACATATATATTTATTTTCATAAACATTAAAAATATATTTTTGTTTACTTTATAAAAAAATAAATATATTTTTCTTACGAGTTAAATTTATATAAAAATAAATCATGTTATACAATTAAATCTAAAAATATATAACATCATCATCTAAGGTATGATTTGGGATTTTTAACATTTTTTATTAATATGAATTGAAATTGGTTATATATATATATATATATATATATATATATATATATATATATATATATATATTCACTTAAGGATAAATTTAAAATGGGTTATTTTCTTAAACCTTTTAATATCTTCGATTTTAATTCCACTCCTTATTAAAAAAAAAAAAGAGATGACTTTAAATGGCTTTCACATCACCCAGTAAATGATATTAATAGCCCTTTTGTAATAGTGTTATTAAGAAGTAAAAACAAACTGTTTTACACATATATCATTCTTTTTGTACGTACACAGGTATATAAACTATACAAAATAGAGTAACTTTATATAACAGTTAGTCGTAGATCTAGAAATGGTAGATTTAAAAGTTTAGTTTACGAGAAATACTATATAAATAATAAAAATAATATATTTATTTTGTATTAAAATTATTTTTATGTATATTGTATTAATATATTTAAATTATTAAATTTTTAACAAATAAAACCTTAAAACTTATGTAAATTAAAATATCACTCTTCTAATCACTACATAGTTTCACCATTGATAGCAATATTGGAGCAACACGACACTTAATTTAGTGTTACAATACTAACTAGAGGTAACAAATGAATCATTCTCAATTTATTCAAGTTTAATTCATTTTAAGTAAAATATAATTCAATTTAATTTATCTAATTTTTGAATAAATTGAGTTAAACTGAGTTAAGTTATACGTGAGTTAAGTTGAGCCGAAAAATTAATGGATAACTCATTTAATTTTATTACGTTTTAGAATTACATTTTCAATTTTAAAATATTTTTAAAAAAATATATTTATTAATGAATTTCTAGTTTTAATTTTAAAAAGTAAAAATTAAATATTAAATACTTTTTGTTCGATAATTAATTCTTAAATTTTTAATATTTTAAATTAAGTTGGGCTAGGGTGATTATTATTTTCTATAAAAAACTCAAAATCACAAACAATAATTTTTTTTTAAAAAAAAATTGATTTCTAGAACATTCTAATGATATAAGATAAAATTTTGTAAATTAATAAAATATATATTTTAAAAATGATTAAAAAATATTCTTTTAAATTTGAACAATCATTACCAAAATATGCATAACTTTTTATAGAAAACTAGAAATCATAAACACTGAAATTTCTTAAAAGCGAGAATTTTATAGATTTATAATGATATATAAAATGAATCATAATATTTTGTGAATTAATAAAGTTTAAATTTCAAAAATATTTAATAAGATATTAACAATATTCAATAAATAAACATAATTTTTTAAAAACTCAAAATTTTAAAATGTAAATTTTTTTTATAGAATAGACTATTTTATATTTTAAATGATATATAAATTTAATTATAAATTATAATAAATTAATATTAAAATTTTAAAATTGAGTTAATGATTATCTCTTTAACCTCATTTATATTGTGTATATTTTTTTAAGTTGCTATTTATCTTTAGAATTTTATATTTATTAAAAAAAATTAATGTAAATTTTATTTGATTTTTAAAAAATAAATTTTTATTTTGTTATTTATTAATTTAATTAAAATTAACATTTTTCTCTATTATTTGTTAAATGAGTTAGTAAATTACAAGTGATTTCAAAAAATGTTTATTTAAGTTTGTGAACTAAGTAAGTTGAAAATTTTTAACTAAAGAACTCAACGACATAATTTTAAATAATATGAAAGTGTTTTGTAAAAAATATATATATCTTCTATTCGTATTTTTTTCTACTTATTTACTTTTTCTTTTTTTTTAATCATGTTTTAATGATTATTGGTGTTACTTACAAAAGTCATCTAAACTAGAAAAAAATGTTGGAATAAAAAAGAAACTAGAGTTTTAAAGTTCAAATGTAGCAAATGTGTGTTTGAAAGTTACTAACAGTGATGGAACATAAACATAAGAACGAGTCTCTTCTCTTCCTAGTTTTTTTTTTTTTTTTGTTCTTTTTCTTTTTAAAGAACGTTCTTAATACTGTAATTAATTTCTTTTTACCAATAATATTTAAAAACAAGGAATAAGAATTGACTTCTGATTTAATTGTTATGATTTTTTACACCTATCAATTATATTTAAATTTGAATTTTATCTATATAATTTTTATATATTTAATAATAATAAAATAAGACTTTAAATTTTTTAAAAAAGGATTGGGTTGAGAAGAGGGTCATCGCTCCATATAAAGTTTTTAATGACAGTATGTCGTTTCTCCATCCATGCTAAAGATTTTTGAGACTGAGGAATTGGAACGATGTTCCATATCATTATATTATGAGACTGATGAGTTGGTCATGAAAGTGATTCTTTTATCTTATCACAAAACGGACGTGTGAACACAAATAATTTATATCATATATTTATTTTTTATTATAATAAAAAATATCTTTAAAAATAAAATTGATAATAATTAATTAAAATATCTAAAATATAACAATAATAATATGTAATAATTTTATTAAATGTAACTAATGTATTAAAATTTATGAAATTAAAATCAACAAAATATTATATAATATCTAAGTATTAAAATCACCAAAAAAATTACTGCATATATTTAAAAAAAATCGATTTTTTTTACAAAATTACATAGTAGAAATTTATATAGTGGATTATCCATTAAATATCATTTATATTTTATGATATCAAGATAATTTAGTTAAAACATTACTACATAGTTATATTCATATCAAACATTGTTGATATTAGATAGTATCCATATATATGCACACACATAAATTCATGTATATTCAATTATCATGTTAGATATAAAAAATTAAATCATACATAAAATAACTTTATAATTTAAAATATTAATATATTATGTCCTTTTAATTTTAATTTTAATTTTCAAAAAAAAAATTAAGCTAAACACTTTAAATAAAAAATATATATAATATTAAGAAGTTTAGTTTAGTAATTGATAGATATCTTAACAAGTTTAAATAGAACTAATATATATATATAATTCACAAGGTAGGTGTGGTCAGCTAATACTTCAAAATATCTAGTTATTTTTATAAATCTTTGAAACTATGTTGCGTAAGGACTTATATATCACCCTAGTGTTATTAATTATTTGAAAAATTACTATACATATCCACTTCTAAGCACATACACAACTTTTTTCTTATATGTCCACTTGTGCCCAATTGTGGCCAGCAAGATAATCTGGATACTTGTTGTAAAACTGTGTGCAATTATCATAAATCCAACTTATAAGGAAGAAAAAAAAAATTGTATATGTACAAAAAATGGGAATATGAAAGTTGGTTAAAATAGTTGTGTGATTCACAACAAAGCTGGGTCTTATGAAAAATATCCCACATCGATTGTATACATATAATAAAACATTTAAGATCCCACCACATTGTAGTTTTTACTGTTTTATTGGGTTGGTTTTTTTTTTTTTTGGTGACATCTTTAAAAAAAATAGCTATATTATTATCATCATCATCATTATCATCTCAATATAAAGCATCATATTGATTTTTTTTTATTTAACCCTAGTTTACAAAAGAAACCTGGTTTTCGTAGCCATGGCCCAATGCCCACAGAAGAAGTTGGGCTATTGCACTAAATGGTCCCAATAGTCGATTTGTTTTGACATTTAATCAATTTCAATCCATTTATTATTTTATAGTATTTTAATCACTTTATTTTAAGTAGTAATTTAGTAATTATTTTAGAATAAAAACATGCTTAAAAAATATTTATTATAAAATTAAGTATTAATTACTTTTCTTAAAAACATAAATATTACTTATCAAATTTTTGAAAGCACTACTTCATAAAAGATTACCAAACACTCTTGAAACAACTTTGATTTATTGAAAGCATTTTTATACAAAAGAGAAGTAGTTTCAAATGAACCCGTTGTGTTAGTTCTTTGACTTATAAAAAAAGCAAGTCACTTGATTAGAATCTTAAGAAAAAAAGCTCTAAAGCTAATAGAGAATATATAATAAGAGTATTATTAGTTGGCTTGAATTTTTTTGCCAATAACACCATAATCTTACGAATTTGACTATAAAGATGCGAATAAGTTGAATGGATTTACTTTTAATTAGTTGGTTGCATCAATCTATTTATAGAAAGAAAGAAAGAAAAAATAGAAATAGTTTTCGAAATAGAATGTCAAAATTCTCACAATTTTTTGTGTCATTGATCGGATGGTTCTAATTGATTAAACAATTTTTAACCTGATGTTAGTATATTGCCTTCGAAAGGTTCCAATCTCAATAAAAAAATGTGCCAAGAAATATGTGAGGGTAACGTTATCCCGACAAGATGACAATTTCATAATTTTTGCTTTTGAGTGACAATCTCAATAAAAATCAATTTCGTTATTTTGAGGAAATAAGTTTTCTTTTTCTTTTTTAATCAAATGGAACGAGAAAGAATGATTATTAACATAAAATTACTCGATATTGACTTTGTGTATTATTTTGATAACTAGCATGGTTATCTTACTACACAAAATAAGTTTAAACAATTGCTTATAGGTCATTAAAAGTGTATATTTGAAGCTTGAGATGAGTTTTCTTGAATTTGAATAAAAATTAAATTGGAAATTTTTGCTAAATATATAATCTTACCAATGGATATGGGTACGGATGGTTACAATTATTGATATAATTATCTTCGAATCCAATTATAAAATTTGTACGATAAACTGTTTGAAAATTGTTACGGTTCGAGATAATTATTAAAAAATATATTTTTAAATTTTTTTTAAAATTTTCTTAATAAACTCTAATTATTAACTAATATATAACTTAATTTAATAAATATATAAATTAATTTAATAAATATAATTAATTTTGGATACTGGTTGGTAGGGTATAACCATACCCGAATCATACCCATTATTTCATGTTCAATTTTTACTTAAAATTATACCCGTTCTTGAAAGTTATCAGATAAAAAATGAACCGAAACTGTGGATAATGAAACTCGTAGTTTTTTTTTTTGTAAATTCCTTGATCTATATTATTTATATACATGATGTTATACTATGAGTAGAAAATTAGAAAAACAAGTTAATTAAAGGTGATTAAATTAGACTAAACTTAGTTCATGACAACAACAAAAATGTTAGAATCAAACAATACTTATTAATAATTGTTGTGTATATAATATTGGATAGACTAGATCGCCAGAATTGGTATGAAACAAGAAGCTAAACTATTAAATAATAAAATAAACTAAAAGTAAAAGAAAGAAATAATTATGAATATAAAGAAAGGTAGTTTGGTTGGTTACACTACCAACATCATCTTAACATATCCTTGGAAAACAACCCCCCAACCAAAAAAAAAAGGAAGAAAAAATAAGAAAAAGCAAGGAAAATCAATCATTTCATGTTTAATTCTTACTTGCATAATATTAGGACGAATAATTTTATTATTAATGTAGTATGTAATGTTTAGTGGAAAGAGTATAATTTATATCTTGTAATTATATTATTAATATACGATAAATATATTAATAAAATATATAATATATTTTACCCTGCACCTGAGTGATTATTATTATATTTTATGATTTTAAATTAATTTCTAAAACTAGAAAAATATTAATTTTATGAAACATTGGTAACTATTGAGATGATGGCAAGTTGATGAAATTGGGTTATAAATTACGTAGTCAGATCAATTATTTGCCCTCCAATAGGGTGGGTTGTTTTGCAAGTGGCTTTCTAGAAAGATATTTTATTGTATTTGAAAGATATTTTAATTATTTTATTTTTATAGAGTATATTTTTTAAGATTAAGATTTTTTTTTAATATTTTTTTATCCTACTCATAAAAAATGCATAATATAAAATTTTTATTAATAAAAAGATTAAAGTATTTTAATTATACGAACAAATGGACTATAAACTACTTGATCCGATACTCATCGACCAAAATAACAATAACTGCGAATCGTACTGTCGGTTTCTTAGGATCCGTCTAATATTTCTGCTTTAAGATTAAACAATGAAAGTGCTTCTAGAATTTTTAGAGCTTTAAGATTAAATAATAAAAAATTCGTTATAAATGTTTTAAATGCTGAAAAAATACATTTGTTAATTATTAATAAAAGCATATTATATGTACACGCAGGGCAGATGTGTGAAGGATCAGGTGAGTCACATGACTCTTTTATTTATAATATTTATACTTGGATAAAAATATATAACATTTTCATTCAAAATAAATAAATAAAAATTACATTTGCTTCTTAATGAAAGTGCTTTTATCCGAAACTATTTAACAAAGACACACCTACTATCTTTGTACAATTAGGGAACAAGCAATTTTGAGAAAGAAGAAAAAGCCAAAGATTGCTCAGGCTTTTTAAGGTTTTTTTTTTTCATTCAGCTTTCACATAGAATATAGTATATGCATAATATATTAAAAAGATAGTTAATTGGGTGAGACTTCTTTATCTTTTGTTTACTTTCTTTACTTTTCTTATATATTTATTTCTCTATCTGGATTTGTATGTGTGTGTATAATAATAATTTGTATAGCTGTTTCTGGTTTTTCTGTTTTCAACGTGAATCACGTCAACTTCCCCCCACACCCACATTGATTCAATAAAAAAGGCAACTCTCGTTTTCTGAAAACAAAAATAATAATAATAATAATAATAATAAATAAACAAGGCCAATATCAATATATTATAACTTATCTGTTAAATTATTAAAAAATAAAAATAATATTTTAAAAATTTATAATTATAAAATTAATATGTATTAGGTAAATTTCATTCACTTTTATTATTATTAAAATAAATTGATATATCATTTTATTTTAAACGTCATTTAAATTTAAATGTAATATTTATATAAATTCAATTTATTAATATAAATTTTATAAATGTTATTTTTTGTAATTTCATAAATTCTTTTTAAATTCTACAAATTTAGCAATCTATTTACAAGTCCTCAAACTTATGAAAATTATATTAAGATGCTAAATTTTGAAAAAAAAAATCATTTATGTCTTATTTTAACTATTAAATAACAAGTAAATGTTAGATTACTAATTTTGTCTAGGTTCAATAAAAAAGTACACGTTAACAGCACATCCTCTCTTATTGTAGGTAGATGATATTAATAAACTATGCGTTTGTCATAATAAGATATAAGTGAAACATCATTTTTAAATAGTTTGAAAACTTTAGTAAATTTGATCTTAACAAATGGGTTTGTAAGTTTAGAAAACTTAAAATGAACTTACCCTAATTTTATTATTATTGTTTAGATGAGTGTCTCCCTCCTAGTTCGATGTAGGGATAGACACGGGTAATGATAGAGATGCTTCGTGATATAATTATTACTAAATTAAATTATAAAATTTATATTTAAATCATTAAAAAAAAACTATTATGATTTTGAAACTATCTTTTATTTGTGAGTAATAGTTCGAAATATTTATTAAAAAATAACAAAAATACATTTTTCTAAATCTTTTAAAAAAATTTCTTAATAAATCCTAAATATTAATTAATATATAATTTAATTTAATAAATATAATAAATATAATTAAATTCGGGTACGGGGATATAGTTATCAATATAATCGTACTTGAATCGTACTCGATGTTTTATGTTTGATTTTTATTCAAAAATGTATAAGTTTTTGAAATTTATTAGATAAAAACTGAACCAACGATATAAATAACTATAGATAATCGAACCTATAATTTTTTTTACCAATTCCTTATGGGGTGAATTATCTCTTGGTCAGACAGAGTGTGTTGTTGTCTATGCAAAGGAAAGCACGTTGCTCCTTTGTTAGATGGAGTACCTCAATCTCTATACAAATGAAGCACCTCGCTCATGGTGAGAATGATATCTCATTCTCCATGCGAAATGACGTACCTTGCTTATGATCAAATAGAATACCATGTTTCATGCAAAATAAGATACTTTGCTCCTAATCAAATGAAGTAACTTGTTCTATGTGAAGTAGGGTACCTCACTCCAGATCAAATATAATATGTAGTTTCAAGCGAAATGGGACGCTTCGTCGTCAATAGATCATCTCTTTGACACTCGATAAGATCTACTCTGAGCACTCAAAAAGATCTTCTCTGACTGACGCAACATGATCTTACATCAGGTAACGAACCATACTTTTTATAAATCAACCTTATTTAATACAATTATATAATGACACGTGTATTTTTTTATTTTCATATATCCTTGCTTGTATTACTCATTAACATTTACTCATTATTTACAACCTTTGTCTAAACAATTATTATATAAAGAAAAATATTACAAAATTTTGTTAAATTAGATTGTTTATGTCATTTAATCTATTAGGTTAGATAGCTCTGTGAAAAAAAGGCACTCGATTAAATACAAATTATATTATTTTGATAATTTTTTATTAAAATGTTATTATTTTTTATAGAGTAATTAAACGTGATCAAAACACGAATATTTAACAATAATAAATACACATTTAATGTAAAAAAAACATTTCACAAAATACTTATTTTTTAATAATTTTTAATTACCAATATTTTATTAATTTTTATTTAAAAAAATTAGAAAATATATATATTAATAAATTTTTATTTTTATTATTATTTATTTTTCTTAAAATTTTTCATATTAAATTTTATTTTTATTTTTGTTAAAAACTCGTATTTTAATCACATTTTAATTATGCGATGAAAAATAATAATATTTTAAATAAAATATATATAATTTATCATTAATTGTATTTTTTTTACAAAGCTAAGCAAATAAATAACATTATTTCTTATGTTAGAGACTTAACTATATTTAATTTAAATAACTTCTATGACACCCCACACTTTTATCATAGATTAGTAAAAAATTATAAATTTATCACAATATAAATCTTGAAATAAATTTTTATTAGTAATAATTTAATTATAATTATTAATAATATTATTTCACATTATATTAAAAATTTGTTCTAAATATCAATTTTTTATAAACAATTTTAAAATACACTATTGAAAGAGACTTGTCAAGTTGTCTTGTTTGCATATGATCACTTTTAAATTATACAGATAGAACTGACTCTCGTTAAACAATAATTAAATGGATTATATTCTGATTCAGCTGTGACGAATATTAAGCGTGCTTGCATTTATTAAATAATTTGGCATCTTAATCTCCTCGAAATCTTATGATTTCTTTATTAAATCAATGGTTGATGCTTTCCTCATTTGAATTATTTTATATTTTTAATTATTGCAATGTATTTAGGGGCCTTAGTATATTGTTTTTAAAACAATAAAAAAATCAATTAATATATCATTTTATTTTAAACATAATCTAATCAAATATTCTTTAAATTTAAATACTATCATTTAGATTTATTTATTATTAAAAACAATACAATTTTATACCGTTTAATAATATTAAATATTATATTTATTATTATAAATTTTAATAATATTATTATTATTAATTAAAAAAATATCTACTAACCAAATTCTCATTATAACCGATTTGAGATTATTTTTGTTTATTTGTTTATAACAATTAAAGTTAAAAATATATAAACTTACGTCAAAATTCTAATATTATGACGATAATATTAAAATGAAAATTATATTAATTTTTAAAATACTTTTGATATATAACATGTTATAAATAATATAATCATAAATATATATATTTATATGATATTAATATTTTTTTATACTTTTTAATGGTACAATTTCTGTTATATATCGTCATTAAATGGTAAAAATTAGAAAAGTTCCACATTGGCGAAGAAACGGCGACGTATTGTTGGATTTGGGGCTATAAATAAAGCCCTCATTCACCATTTATAAACATCCTAAAATTTGTAAATCTTCCTCTCTTTTGTAAGGGTAATTGATTAACCCAATTTTGCCCAATTAGTTGTAATTTTGGAGTTCATCCATTTGGAGATAATGAAGTTGGTCAACGACGCCTCGATGACCTAGGTAACATTTATACCGAACCTCGTTAAATTTCTCGTGTTATTATTTTTCTCGCTTTAATATTTCTCGCTTTCAATATCTGCTTTTAGTTTATTTTAAAGCATTATATTTCCAATAAAGATTATTTTGTTTTAAGTTAGTTCGAGTTCTATTCATTTAAATCATAAGTGAATAGTAATTACTAGAATAGGGAAAAATATACCCGATTTTCCCAACAATTGGTATCGAGCCAAAGGTTTTCACCTAGGCATTTGTTTGTATTCTGCTTGTTCGCTATTGGAATATAGTCTACTTGTTGTAATTTGAAGAAATGACGGAAGAAAAATTTATTTCAAACAAAGGCTACCATCCACGCCACAAGGTAATCCATGGTGATTTAATGCAAGGTTCACGTGGAGAAAGTTTGACGGAACCGTCATTTCGACACGTGGCAAGGCAAAGTTTTAGACGCTTCTTTTTCAACAAGGTCTAGACATCGCCATTGAAGAAAAGAAACCGTGATGGAGAGATGAAGTAGAGTGGAAAAATATCAACCGATCGGTACGTGGTATAATCCGTCAGGTTCTCTCAAGAGAACAAAAGTACACGTTCATGAAGCGAGACATCCGCAAGTAAGTCAGGAAGGCGTCAGAGAACAAGTTCACGGTTAAGAAGAAGTGGACAAAATCGGCCTAGCCATTTCAAGAAGAAGTTGTTTCGTCAATACCTTCAGTACTACAATAAATCCACCACATTACCGCTTTTAATCAATTAGTAGATTTGTTAAATATGGATGAAACTTTTAAAGATGAAGATTTAGCTCGATGTTTCCCTTCCCTGGATGAAGTTTGATCATCTTATTAATAGCTTACTCATTTGGGAAGGATAAAGTGTCTTTGAGGAAGTTTATGCATCGCTGCTTTGTATAGTTATGAAATTAGAAAGAAAGATAAAAGAGAAAGCAAAGAAGAAGAAACAGAGGCATTGTCTGTAAGAGGACGCCCGCAAACACAACATAAAGGAAGCGAGAGGTAGATCTCTATCAAAAGGAAGACTTGGTAAAGATGAACGTGTCTTTTGTCAGCGAGAACGGCCATTGGAAGAAAAAATTGTCCTAAGCTTCAAAAGAAAGGAAAAGCTATGTAATCCGATGTACGTGGTAGAAAGCAATTCCAGATTCAGATTTTGCATTGGTTGGTTCGTCAACATCATCTCATCCTAGTGATTGGATTTTTGATTCAGCATGTACTTTCCATATATCTCCTAACAAGGAGTGGTTCTTTAACTTTGAAGAACTAGACGGCGTAGTTCTTTTCATGGGTAATGATTATCCATGCAAAGTTTTGGGGAATCAGACAATTGCCAGTTAAGAATCAAAATGGTTCAACCAGGGTCTCGACAGATGTTCATTATGTTCCGTATACGAAGAAGAATCTTACGTCATGAGTCTTAGAATCAAAAGTCTTCACCGCGACCATACAAAACGGGTATCAAGGTTACTTCTGAGCACTTGCGGGCGATGAAAGGTGTTCGAAGAATAACCCGTACTACTACCTTGGTAAGACGGTTATCGGGACAAAGATCGCAGTGCTTCAGATGAAGAAATAGATTTAGAAACTACCAAGTTATGGCATACGCGTTCAGGGACACGTTGGTGAAAAGCTTTGCTGCATTCTAGTAAAGTTAAAGGCCCGTTAAAAGGCGAGAACCTAAGTTGGAATTCCGTGAGCATTGTGTAATGAAGCAGAAAGAGTAAGCTTTGGCAATCGCTTCTTCATAATACAAAGGGCATTTTGGATTACATCCATACCGATGTATGGGGCCAACAAGAACTCCATCCATGCAGTGGTAAACATTATTATGTCACTTTCGTCACGACTTTCTCCGTAAGAAATTGGGTATATCTCATGAAGAAAAAGGATGAAGTGTTGGGGATTTTTCTCAAGTGGAAGAAGATGATCGAGACTCGTACTAGTAAAAAGACTGCCGCCCGAGGTTTGATAATGGTGACACCAGTACACAAAACGATCCATTTATGAAAGTTTCAGGAAGAAGAAGGGATAGTGCGACACTTCACTATTCGAAAAACACCAAAACAAAACGGAGTTGCAGAACGTATGAACCGGACTTTGCTGGAAAAGGTTCGGTGTATGTTGTCAAATGCTGGTTTAGGCAAAGAATATTGGGCTGAGGTTGTGACATATGCATGTCATCTCGTCAACCGTCTACCATCGTCTGCTCTTGAAGGCAAAACACCTATGGAGGTATGGTATGGAAAACCTGCTAGAGATTACGATTTCTTACATGTGTTTGGTTCAATTGCATACTACTGTTATATATTGCTCCTTAGTGAGAAAATTAGAAAAGTCCCACATTGGTTAGGAATGAAGATGTGTGTTGGATTTGGGGCTATAAATAAAACCCTCATTCACCATTTGTAAACATCCCAAAATTTGTAAATCTTCCTCTCTTTTGTAAGGGTAATTGATTAGCTCAATTTTGCCCAATTAGTTGTAATTTTGGAGTTCATCTATTTGGAGATAGTGAAAGTGGTCAACGACGCCTGAGGACCTAGGTAACATTTATACCGAACCTCGTTAAATTTCTAGTGTTATTATTTTTCTACTTTAATATTTCTGTTTCAATATCTGTTTTAGTTTATTTTAGCATTATATTTCCAATAGCATTATTTTGTCGGGTTAATTTGAGTTCTATTCATTTAAATCATAATTGAATAGTAACTACTTATAATAGAGAAAATATACCCGATTTTCCCAACAATTTTGTTCAAATATAAGTAATTATAATGATTCATGTAGGGTTGTAATTCTTAAAAAACACTAAACAACAACAAACATATCACGTCTCACAAATGCTAAACCGAATTTAACACTCAAAATACTGTTAGATTATAATTTATTAATAATTATTTTAAATTTAAATTACATATAATTTATTATTATTATAAATACTAACAAAATATGACATGAAAATAGCACGCAAACACGATATTACAATTTGTCACCTCTAAATCATGTTATACTAGTTAGTAACTTCATTACTTCTTCTTTTTTTCCCCTTATATATTAATATAGAAGAACATATTTATGTTTCATAATTTTATTATTTTTTATGTATGAACTCATTTCATGTTAGTTAATATTCTTTTTATCTTATTTTAATTTTAATAAGTAGTTATTGTTAGATGTTACATAAGATTGATCAATTTTAATTAAAATCAGCCAATTTTAGGTTGAAATTACATAAAAAGACTTAATTATTTTTATAAAAGTGATATTTTTTCAATTGTTTTTTAAATTATTCATTTCCAACTATTTTTGATATATTTCTCTTAAAAGGAAAGTAAAAGGTTGGATTTAGATATAAATAAGATTATAATTTAATTATAAAAGTATAAGATATGTATAACAAAGTCAAAGAAAATTCGATATTAGAGAACAAAGATTATATAAGCCAATTAAAAGAAGAAATCATTTTATATAGAATCAAGTTTTACAAAAACTTGCAATGAACATAATTTGAGTTGCATATATTTTGTAATAAGATTTGTATAAAAATTTATACATTAACCACATTACACATATTTATAAAGTAATTACAAGAATGTAAATAATTTAAGAAATTATTATTATAAAACATATCTTCCAACAGTGTCTAAAAAAATCTTTGAATTGATCAAAACGAACATAGTATTTAACTTTTTTTAAAAAAAAATCATTTTGTGAATTTACTTCCTTTTATTTGATAGATTAGCGTCCATTAAATATTAGGGGTGTTCATCGGATCGAAACCGTTTCCGATCCGATCCGACTATCCGCTCGGATTGAAACATCCTAATCCGCAACCGATCCGATCACTTCTTACATCCGCTCAATCCGATCCGTAAACTATTCGGATGACATCCGATCAATCCGATCAATCCGATCAATCCGACAAATAAATTTAATTAACTCTATTTTTTGTATTTTTAAATAATTTTTTTAAATTTTTACATAAATCATAACATAAAATTATTTGATTTAAAAAAAACATTAAAAAATTAAATAAATATATATTAATTATTTTTATATATTTAATTTAATAAATATATATAATTAATTTCGGTCGGATCGGATCGGATGAATCGTAATGAAATCTGCCATTCGATCCGCACTTAACGGATGGAAAAAATTTCCATCCGATCCGACCATCGGATTGGATCGGATCGGATGAAAAATCAACGGATCGAATCGGATTGATCGGATTGATCAGATGATCGAATTTTTTACACACTCCTATTATATTAAATATGTAACAAAGCTTCTTCTTTTTTAAGATTTTGTTTCCTTAAAAAAGTTGAACAAATTATTATGATCAATGATTTTGTCTGCCTTTATTTTCTTTAATGAAAATGACTTGTATGATAAAAAATTGGTGCCACGTAAATTTGATTCATTTATTTATATAAAATGTTTTATTTATAAATTAAAGAAAAATCATTTAATTTTTTTATTTTAAAGAATATGTTAAAAAAGATATTTAATAATTTTAAAATTATTTTATATAAAAAATTATTAGAAATATCCAGTTTATTTTACTAGTCATTATGTAAAATTTTATTAATAAATTTTTTATTAATATTATTAAAAAAATTATGTGTCTTCTTTTTATAAATAAAATTACTAATAAAAATATTTTTTATAAAAAAAAATTAATAAATACTTTTATTAATTTAAAAAATTAACAAGAAAAGCATTTCAATCAATCAAAAAGCCTGAAAGAATTACAGCATATTTGTGAATTAAATGGATTTAGATGTTAGTGTGCTTCATGTGAATAATTTTTCATTTTTCCACGTATCCACAAAAAGTATCAGCTCTTGTCTAAGGATTTAAAATATTTTCTACTTCAATTTTACGTTAAAATTTTATTAAATATATGAAGATTTATTTTAAAAATAAATTTTTAATCGATAATATTACATTATTTATCTTCATTTTCAAAGTAAAATAATATATTATAATCAACTTTTCAAAGTAGAATTGAATTATAAGTCATGGGATATAACATATATAATGCAAATATCATAATAATTATTAATTAGTTTTAAAATAAATGCTTTAAAGTTTTTAGTCTTTAACTGTATATTTTTTCATTAAAGAAATACAATAAAAACTAATTCAATAAAATAATTAAAATTGTAATATTATAAAAAAAATTAAATATTTTATTATACACGTAATACTGATATGTGACATTACCCACACGCAATAACATCATAATGAACCTAAATCTTCAAATAAATTAATATCAAAATTATTATATTATATTATATATATATATATATAATATAACGTATATGCAGTAACATAATTACCTAAAATTTATAATTAAATTAAATTTTTTTTACATATATAATAATTTATATGCTATATTTAAATAATATTTTTTTTATAATAAATTAATTAAATGATATTTAGAGGATAAACAATCAATTAATTATTTATTTAAAAATATTTTTTAAATATCGCATTTATATTATTATAAATGTAAAAAATCTCTAATTAAATAATAAATTATATCAAATTAATATTTTTTTTAATTAAAATACCACTAAATATTACCTCTAAATTATGAATAAAAAAAGATATTAAAAATTAAATAATGTTATTATTAAAATAACCAACCCAATACTATTTATTATATATATATAAATCATGTTTAAAAATCGAAATATTTCATCAAAATTTACTTAAATCTACCAAGATTTCTTAAAATTTCACAGAAATTATGGCAAAAATCGACTTCTTCCTGTTTTTTGTTTAATACAAATTCCAAATTTTGAGAAAATATCGATCAAAATTTCCAAAATTTTAATCTTGTCTGAGTTCAACTAAATATGGACACGTGGGTTGGTATATTTATACCAATTTAATGTATAAATAATTTAATATCTTTTAGTAATTAGTAATTATAAGATTTCATTAATATCTAAACTTTATCTCAATTTAATATTAACACATAATAGTTATATATTAATATTAATACGTAACTTAAGCTGATTCGAAACTCGTCATTTTTTTTTTTCTCTAAAGCATTTTAGAAATCTACGACCGCTTTTCTTCTGTTTATTTTCCTTCCTTTTTTATTAGTAATAAAAATACATATTTATGCTTTTTATCTAAATATTACTTTACCACCGATTTTATTTCATCTAAATATTTATCTAATATAATCTATATATTAATACTTATTAAATTTATATTTCGTTATCAATCTAGATATATCTTGTTAAAAATCATGAATATTACAATATAATATTAATGTTTTATTTTTTAAAAAACTATGATATACTAGTTGAAGCAAGTTTTGAAATTTTAATGTCACTCAAGATATCAAAATACGAAAATATTATTATTTTTGAATGAAACTTTGAAAAAATCACTTAAAATATGAAATCTTTATTAAAAATATGAATTTTTTTATAAAATATCAAAACAATCAATTTCTTATATTTTAAACTAATTTTTTAATTAATAAATGTATTTTTTAAAAAACTTATAATATTTATATCAATCAATAAATTGATTAATTAATTAAAATATTATAAAATAAATAATCGAAAGTTTTGAAATAATTAAACTATCTAATTAAATTAATTATTATAAATAAATAATTCTTGATATTATTAAAAGTAAATCATTGATTATTTATTTTTAAAAGTACTCATTGTTATAGGACATAATGAACATTACTCTTCAATATAATCTAGATGTTACAACATTAATATAAAACAATAGAAAAAAAATATGCTAACAACAAATATAACAGTTGTTAAATATTAGACTCATTAAACTAAAAATAATTATTAAACATAAAACTCACTTTCATTGAAAATTTTTGTCTTGAAGGTTCAATTATTGAATATGGGAATAATGTTATCTACGTAGATATAATAGTCATATCATGTCATTGAATAAAAATAATATTATCAAGAATCGATATCTTCGATATTTTGTCAATATTGTCTACATTTTTAACTACATTTTAGTGATAATATCTACAATATTTAGAGTATTTTAACAAAAAAAACATTTAAATTTTAATTTAATGATAATGACATTTAAATTGATTATATTCTCAATAATTTCACTATAATTTATTTACATTCTTAATAATTTTATAATAATTTAATCAAAATATATGAATATTATGTTTCTATGTCGGGGTGTATAACATGGCAATATTGTTACAACAATATTGATGGTGTCGTCGAATTTTTCATTCTTAGTAATTTTTTTTTTCATTTTATAAAGTCATTTTCTAGTTTTGTTTTAACATTTTTAATTATTGATGTATTTAGATTAATATATTTTTATCTTTGATTAATAAAAATTTATTTTCTAAAAGAAAATAAAAAACTTAAGTTTTGATTCGAAGAAAGTGACATCCATGGTAATATAGGTTCTTTTAGTAATTGGATCATAACATCGGTAACACTTCTTTTGTACACCATATTCCAAGAATACACATGAGACAGCACATGGATCTAACTTAGTTCGTTGATTTTTATGGAAGTGAACAAAAGCAACACATCCAAAAATCCGGGGCGGAAGCATCAAAATAGTAGGCAAGGGAAGATGATCATATAACACTTTTAATGGAGTTTGAAATTGTAAAGTCTTTGTGGGTATACGATTCAGTAGATACACAGTTATAGTAACAACATCACTCCAATATTTATTAGGCATATGTGCACCGATTAGTAAGGCCCGAGCCGTTTCATGGAGAATACCATGGTTGTCCAGTATGTTGAATTGTTGATTAATATACTTTCCACTCCGATTTATGGAGACCTAAAGTATCTTAATTTTTGAAAATCAATATGCGAACCACGTAGCGTGAAAGCAATTGAAATGTAGCAAATACTTCATCTTTATGTTTGAGAAGGTAAAGCCATGTCATTCGTGTAGACAATCATCAGCAAAAATAACAAACCAACGATGGCCCAGATGATGTAGTGATGGGGAAGGTCCCTACGAACATCGAGAATGTACCAAAGAAAAAGGAGTCGTACTTTTAGTCATACTCGTAGATAAGATGCCACATGACTTTTTGGTAGGATACAAGTATCACATTTGAAATCGGAGTGTGTGATATTTGAAAATAAACGGGGAGTAGGTCTTTAAATACCAGAATGATGGATGCCCAATCTACGATGACATAACCAAATTTGTCGTTCACAGTTTACTACTTAGTGTGTTGCATGTGATTGACTCTTACGAGTGAGGTCGTCCACGTAATATAACCCTCTCTTTCTTAGTACCACGCCCGATGATCTCCTGGTGAGAATATCTGCGGGAGACAAAGGTAGAATACATCAATACTACACGGTTAAGATGCGAAGTGACTTGACTTACGGACATTAGTTTGTTTGAAAGAGGAAGTGCAGTAATGTATTAGATAATGATAATGAAGGAGATAAAGTCATTGTTCGGCCACTGTAACTAGATAAGTGACCCCGGGTGGCATTAGCGACAGAACAAAGTCTCCGTCTCTGGGTTGTATTGGAGAAGATCTTTTGGGTCAAATGTCATGATCGTAGCTACGAGTCAAAATCCAATCCTCGTTATCCTTCTGAGTATGAAATTCTTTATTTGAAATACTGGATCTTGGGAAGGGTCGATTCGAGGAATAAGGGATAGTTATGTAGTATTGGTAACCACAGACTTTCCCGGTGGTTTCCCTCTTCTTCCTTGTTTGAAGATCATTCCACCATTACGGATACCCACATTGTAGTTTGACGGTTTTCACGGTGTGTTTGGAGTTTCCACAATGACCATATTTCATGTCAACGGACGGTGGATTTCCGTGGATTTCTTCTTTACCCACGAAAAGGTTTCTGTTTTTGGTGGCATCGGATTATGGTGTCCACTTGATCCACTTTAAAGCCATGCTTGCTCCAGGGTGTCGTATATGCCTGTGATCATCCGCAGTCTTCGACCTCTTCCACTGCGGATGAATCCATAGGGCTTATTCACCGTAGGGGAATGGTTCGATCTGAAGTACATCACTTGAGTTTTATCGAATCTATCATCGAGTCGGCGGAAGAGTATACCACTCGATCTTCCCGTACGATTGAGTTGTATTTTTGTATATCAATCGCACCTCCATTGGATTAGGACGGCGGAAATCAATTTCTTGCCGCGACCTTGAAGATCATTGTAGTATTTTTCAATGGATCCGCATTGCTTACGTACGAGTAACTCGACGGCGAATATCATACAACGAGACGTTAATACGTCACATCGCGTAGTAAGTGGTAGCGGCGTAATCCCAAACCTGTTTCGATTGGGAATCGGATAAAATTTGAAATCGAGGGAGAGTCGGTCAATTGATCAACCATCCTGGACAATGGCATTTTCGGTGTGACATCTCTAAATGAGTGGTCGATTTCGAATGAGTTGAGGAAAATCTACATTAATATATCTCTAGTTTTCTTTGCCAGAGATATACATCTCGCGACACTGGGACCCTGAGGCATAGTTGGATCCTCCCGAACTTGATACTAATGGGAGGCGATCCGACAACTTCGATTAGCGGAGGTGTTGAGCTAATTTGAGCGCTAGTTAAAACTTAGTCATTTTCCGTCAAAATCTTCCAATATGAAATTACTAGTTAAATCTCTAGATTAGCCATGAAATCTGAAAATTGCGTAACACTAAAAAAATTTCCAAATGAGCAGCCTTTCTTCGCGTTACTAAAAAGAAAATTTCAAATTAACCTGCAACTTTCCTCGAGACAACTATTACGATTTTCTGTGGTCGGAAAGATGGTCGAAACGTTGACAGCGTCTTATCTCGAGATCCACCCAAAATGAAAAATGCGGAGGAGGTTCGAGCGGTTTGACCCTGATCATCTCGTCTTTGTGAGGATTCAATACATCGACCAATGGGCCTTCTACAACTGCGACCTTAAGCGTCGGTTTTCTGCGAGCTCTAAAATCGAGTTATATTTTGTTTCTTTTAAAATGATTTTTTATTTGGAAAAATAAGTATTCCTACGAAACTCTACATGCTTTCCTTCTTCTTCTTCTTTGTTCGTTTCGATTTAGATTTCCCGAACACAAAAACGTTTTTTTCAATGTTGCCCTTTGATTCGTCCTCTACGATCATTTTTTTAATATACTATATAAGCAAAAGTAAGTGGCGGATCAAAGACCTCGCCTAAATAGCGTTCACTTTGATTTTTTTTCTAGAATTTCTTCTATTGCAGACCTTATTCATCTACATGATTCCGTTTTTGAAAGCAAAATTGATACGATTTCACTAGTAAACTAGAATTGTCCGCGCAGAAATCGAAAGCGAAAAGCGAGAATCAATTGGTGGCAAGCGTAAACCAGCGTAATTCCATAAGCTAACTTGCTACGTCTGTGTCAAAATATTCTCTGATAATTATCACGTATCTTTCATATATTTTCTGTTCTGTTAATCCTATACAAGTGTATAGTATTTGTACACAAAAGAAATATAAAAAAAAAATAAATTACAACATTATTATTTTCCACTATTATTATTTTTTGTCACATTTGTACTTATTATCTACCACAATTTAATGCATTGTAATGCATTCTTGTCTGCTTGGTGTCTAACATATTACTTACTTACAAACACATTTAGCGGGGCATAGTTTTAGCTAATTACCTCAACTGGGCACGTAGACAATGCCACGATGTAACACTTTGTTAATTTAGGTAGCTATAAGCCTATATAACTTATTTGATCATATTATTAATTTTGATTTCAATTTTCATAATTTCAAAGTATGCAATAAATTTCTTTTTTTTTTTTACAAAAACAAGTGTAATGTAAATAATTATCAGTAATATCTCAAATTATTAATATTTTATTATAATTTTTATCCACTTATAAAACTTCCTCTACTTTATTCCTCATTTGAGCCCCACCTTAGGGAAAATACACCGCGAAATGGTGGTTGCCTGCTCACGCATGACTGCACGAAAGCAATTGTTTATGGCAATTTTTTTATTTGGATAGTTACATGATTTATATTTATTTATAAAAATAATTAAACGATTATCATTTATTTTATTAATATATAAAATCCTATAAATATATCTTGAGTTGATACGAAAACACTATAATTTATGAGTTTATACTCTTATACCTATCAAATTAAGTGTAAAATTAATTTAATTGATGTACGTGGATGAGTAATCAAATAATTGGGCGAAAAAGAAAATGTACGAAGTAATAAAATACTGATGTGGTTAGCACTTAGGTGTTGTGAAGAAAAATATTTTATAAAAGGATAGGTGGTGAAAGGGAAGCGGTAATAAAATTTTCGGAAATCAAATAAAAAGGAAATAATTTTAAAATTTAATAAAATAATATTTTAATAATATAAAATGTATTAGTTTTATAAATATAATTTTTAAAGATTGTATTTTTTGTTATTTTATTAAAAACTTTAAATGATGGAGAAGGAGCATCCACGTATCTCTACGCCCCCACCAAACCTCCGACGCTCTCTGCCGACAAATATGTTACCTTATAAAAGTTTTCAATGATAAGACGAAATCTCTAAATTTTACTTTTACCTTATTATTTAAATAAAATTATACAAATTATGGGTATCTCATAAAAAAATTATACTAATTATAAATAATAAAAATAATAATATATTTATTTTTTTTAATAATTATTTAATATTAAAAGAATTTAAATAATTATAAATTAAATTTAAAAGAAATTAAAAATAAAATAATATATTAAACTTTTTATAATAATAAAATTGTATGAGTTTATATGAATAATTATATTTGTATAATTATAAATTTTAAAAATAGTATTTTATTATTATTAAAAAAAAAAACTTTAATGTAAATCGGTGTAATAGAAGACTTTTCAATGGGCGGTCCATCCATTCTATATACTACTCTCACCCAAGTTTGCACAACTTCCACGATAATAAAGATAAACAATTTGCAAATATATTTAATTACATTTGCGATGTGACTCAATTTTCTTTAAAAAAAATGTTTTTATTTTTTTTTAAAATGTTATTTTATTAACAATGTAGCCATCCTTAATAGTAATCAATTTTTATTAATAACTTCGTCGTAATCAAAATTATTATTTTAATATATGATATATTATAAATAATATGAATATAAATTTAATTATCCGTAACATTATATATATATATATATAATTTAGATAATATTTTTATTAAATAATCTTAATTTTTAAATAAACACAATATAATAAACCGAAAAGAAATATTTTGCACTCCAAACAAGCAGATAAGAAGAGAAATTGAAAGACTCCAAGAAATGCATTTCTTCTATTCATTCCTTTATGAAAATCATGTTAAGTTTTTACTCTTCTATTCATTTCTTTATGAAAATCATGTTAAGTTTTTACTCCTTATGCATTGCTTATTTATACACAAATAGAAATTTACTTCACATGTACTGATAACCAACTTAAAGCTCATCTAATAGCTTCTAACAACATTTATAATACAAATGATCAGCTACATAGGATCATTATAGTACCTGCAATTCCATTACAAAATTTACATGAGTTACCTTTGTTAATATTACCTCAGTCTCTTTGCTTACTTACACTACTGTCACTAATACTTTCACTTTTCATTGAATCACCAACAACCCTCTCAAATTTAATATTAAATTTGATTTATATGTATATTTAAAAGGAGATCTATGTATTTATAGAACATTATCGATACAAGTATCAATTACATAATGAATACATATATTTTATAAATTAAAGTGATAAAATTGATATAAAGTACAATATATCAAGTATCAATTTGGACTGATTATTCAGTTAAAATTGATCGTTAAACTCTGACTTATTATTGAGTTTAGACCATCATTGAACTCATGTTGTAATTTGAGCTTTAATTGTCCCATGGATAGTAAGCTTGGGGTGCTTTATTTTTCATCTCAAATTAATCACTTAGTTTGAACAGTTTACATGGATTGAAAATCGGACCGATAAAGACTTGTAAAAAACATGTATTGATAACTAACTTATAGCTCATGTAAGAGCTTCGAAAAACTTTCCTAATGCAAATGATCAGCTACACACTTAGACCATAATAATACCTTCACTCTTATTATGGCATTTTCATGAGATGCATTTGTTAATATTACTTCAATCTATTTTCTTACATACATTACTACTATTATTAGTTTCACTTGTCATCGAGTACTCAATAATAATTAAAGGTTTTTTTTTATTTTAAGAATAATTTTTTAATTTAAATTGTTATATTTATTAATATTTAAATTTTTAATTAATTTCATTCAAATATTACTATAATTTATTAATACTATTTATCTAAATCATTTTTTTTAGGTAAAAATATAGAAGTTCATTAAAAGAAAAACAATATCTCATCTTAATAATAATAAAAAATACTGCTTTTTGATAAACTGAGCAGCAAGAGAACTTTAAGAACAAGAAGAAAATGGAAAAGGAGATAAGAGAATCTTGAGAACTAGCATGAAAGCTTGCTTACTAATATTGTTATTGAAGTGTTCTATGTAGGCATGTATTTGTCATATTGCTAGTGTAACAACGTAACTGAAAGTTTGTTGAGTGCATGTGAAGTGGAAACGCAAGGAAGTTGCTAGGCAATTTCAGTTTTTTGTGCCAAATGCAATACAAGTACTAGCAATAATGTGTAAACACTCTAAATTAACCAGTTTTACATGAAAAACAGTTTTAACTAATTATTCTTACTACTAACATTTTCACACGGCAGATGTGTCTAATTTTCCCTGAGAGTAATACCCGTAATTTTGATAAAATTTAAGTATAATATTTATAAAATTATAGATAAATTATATGTATAAATAAAACTGTATCACATCTAAATTTTAAATTTTTGAGACATAATATCATAAAAAAAACTCAATAATTTGAACATATTTTATTAAAATGAGATACATAAAATATTTTCTTTGGAATAAAAAATATGAAAATAGAAAAATAATAAATACTATTTTATTTTTATTTTTGAATATTTAGTGTGATGAATGTGAATCTTAAATTCTTAGTTATTGTTAGTTATTGTAATTAAACACTTTTTAATTCAAAAAATATATATCATTATTAATTTTCTTAAAATTTTCTATTAACTTAAAAGACATAATTGATGCTATTGAATTAATTAACAAAATTATTAGGAAAAACTAACAAATGGGTAAGTAAGAGATGTAATGTAATTACAAATTTGAAAACCGTAAAATCTAAAGAAGGAAGAAAAGCACGTGTTTTTCATGAATCATCACGCCTGAGAGATTTTGGACGGCAGAGCAGAGGGTATTTCGTAATGTTGCATATCTTTGACCTTTCGAATTCCTTTAATATTTCTGATTTGAGCGCTATTTTTTTTAAAAAAAATATTATTAAATTAGCCTAGGATTTTTTTAATAAGGCAAGTTTCACTCATTTTTAGAATATATAATTTAATTTGAGTAACTTTTTAATAACAATTTAATTAGATAATTAATATTAAATTTTAAAATATATGATATAATAATATAATAAGAGCAATAAAAAAAGTGCTAAAATTTTTAGAATACTTTAAATAAATTAAAAATATTATTAAAATAAGATGTCAAATAATATAATAAGACATAGTGTTGAAATTAAAAGAGAAAATATCTTAAAAAAATTTGATCCGGAAGTATTAGATTGATTAAAGTTATATGTTTAAACTAATTTTTTGTTTCACTGTAAATCAAGGCTTAAAAAATACTAAGACATTGTGTATATTTATGAACGAAAATATTTATATTTAAAACTAAAATATAATAAAATATTTTATGTTATGGGTTCTATGAGTATATATGATTTAGTTTTAAATTATTATATATTTTTTATTATAAAAATAAATAGTTATGCTAAATGGTCCTATTAAATAACAATATCGTATTTTTTTATGATTTTTCTTTTAAAAGAGATGTATGTAAATTATTTTGAATCAAATTTTTCATTACATGTTGTAATTAATAATCAACTTAAATATGAGAATATATATCTAAAAAATGAATAAAATTGTAAAAAAAAAACTTAAATTCATTATATGTTAAATTTTTGTTAATAATACATAAAATAATACACATAAAATATAAAAAATGAAGGTTCATTCAATTCCATTATCTTTAGTTGTAATAATATAAGTTCGTTATTTTTTATTAAAATAGTACAAAATGAATTTCTATATAAAGATAGTTAACTTAAAATATCACATCAAATAATTAAAATGTAATTTTATTAAAAATAACAAAATTAAAATACTATTTTTTAAAATAAAAATAATTATGGTAAAATAATTCTATTACTCTTATCAAATATAAACTTTTGAATCTATTTTTGCATGAACAGTGAACTTGTACTGTCAAATGAAATTTAGTGTCGTAATTAAATGAAATTATATGCATGGGTTTAAACATAATTTAATATTATTTAATTATAAAATAATACGACAAAAAAGGAAAAGAGACTGTCAAAATAATACGGCAAAATTGTCATAGCCCAAAAGAAATTTGTCATGTCATAATTAGCCCCAACCGTCAGATCCTTGGATCATTCACAAACAACAGGCTACATAATGTTCATATAGAAGAAAAACAACAAAACCAAATCCAAAATTTTTGACGAAGCAATGAATCGGAGCCAACTGTCATACTTTTGGCACATAGCGATATTGGATTCTTCTACCCTTTTTTTCTTTCTTTCTAAGATTGTGGTCCAATAATATAATTTTTATATATCTATTAATATATTTTTATAATTATACCCAAAATCATTATAAAAATATTATTATTTATTATTGATAATTATATTTGATATCAGATTAATAATTATAAAATATTATATAATTTTTAATATTTACTCGTATAATTAATGGTTTTAAAAAGTAATTTTTTATTCTATTTTTTTAAATATCAATAATTAAGATAAAAAATATATAAAAATTGAGAAATTGATGGTGTCCCAATATATTCAAATCTAATTTTAAAAAATTGTATACTAATTAAATAAATTAATATGATTAAATAAATAAGAGGTTAATTATAAGAGTTTTATACCTATTTTAAAAATAATATTTAAATTATATATTTTTATGATATTTTAAATCTATTATTATTAAAAATGAAAGATAAATATTATTTTTATGTTAAAAAATAAAAAAAGTAAAATTTTTAAGCTTGAATACTTTTTTTTAATAATAATATGATTAAATTATCATAAAAAATAAATATAAAATTTAAATATTATTTTTATAATAAATATAAAAATTATTTATCTCTAAATAAATTTGTATAATTTGAAAATTTTAAGAAAAAGTAATTTCTTCGTCACAGCGAGCCTCTAATTGTTTTTAAAGAAAAATTGTCAGCGTACTATAGTCATTATAAAAATATACTTAATTTTTATATTTATTTTATTATAATTTAATTTTATTATTATTATAAAGCAGCAGATAAAATTAATTTTTATTTTTTTAAGTATTAGATAAAAAATATTTTAATTTAAAAAAATTGTTATTAAAAAAATTAAAAATAATTTTTTTTATTTATGTAATCACTTTTTAATAATTATCGAACCTAAATATCAAAAATTATAATATATAATTTAAATATTATTTTTAAAATAAATATCAATTCTGTTTTTTTTAAGAACACTAATATTAGTTTTTTTTAAGTTTGATTGCAATCTTATCAAGTTATATTTTAAATTTATTCTGACATTATTATTTTTTAATCTGATAATAACAATCTCCTGTTTTTCACGAGAAAAGATGTGAGTTTTTGGTTCAAAACAAAAGAAGAAATTATTAATTTCATCACCTCAACTTTTTTTAATAGTAATTTATAAGAAACAAATTATTATGTGTTAAATAATATATTTATATTAAATTATATTTATAATTAGATAATTAAAAGAATGAGATATTAAAATAATGATAAAATTATTTATTAATAAAATATTTATATATTATGACATGTATATTAATATATACATTAAATTGTATAATTTATAAAAATTATAGAACTAAAAGTGTAGAATCTATAAATATTAAGGAACTAAATCTTAAGAAAAAATTAATGGATTAAAGCATAGAATCTATAAAATTGAGAGAACTAAATTTTAAAGAAAAAAATTAGAAAATTAAAATGTAAAATCTATAAAAATAAAGTAACTAAATAATAAAGAAACTAAAAGAGTATTGAATTTCTCAAATCCCGTAACTATAACCTTTATGCATAATGATGGGTCTAGAATTTACATCCAGACAGACATCATATACTTAAAAAAATAATATTAGTTATTTTTTAATTATTATTTATTTTTATTAAAAAATATTATATATATATATATATTATTTTAATAAAAATATATCTAAATTATTAAATTTTATTGATATATTGAATAACTTAGGACATGTATCCTTCCTAAGTATTACATGCATTTAACTTGTTTATACATTTTAATTTTGTAATTATTTAAATAAATGTATTTAATTTTATAATTTAAAAATATAATTAATTTAGTTAATTTTTTAAAAAATTAAAAATTTTCAAAGATAAAAGAAAAATTATATATTTTATTAATAAAAAATATATTAAAAAAACACGAGCTTCTCTTTTTCTCTCTATACTTTCTCTCTCATTTTCTCATCCTTTCTTTATTTTCCACTCGTACATCCTCTTTCTTACAAATTTTTTCTCTTAATTTTATTATTTATTTTTATTAATAAAATAATAATGAGAGAAGAGAGAGAGACAAAATCGAGAGGGAGAGAGAAAAATAGTAAAAGGGGAATGCATTTTTTCTTTTCTTTTTAATATTATTTTAATTAAATATATAATTATGTTTTATTCTTAAAAAAATTTCAATTTTAAAAATTTTACTTACTTTTAAATTATAGAAATAATAGAACTTACCTTAAAAAAATTACAATATTAAAATATATGAATCACTTAATTGTTGGATTAGAATGATTATGCACTAAAAACTAAAAACTAAAATCTATAAAAATTAAGATATATTAATATTAAAAATATATAAAATATTATTTAATAATATTATTTTAAAAAGTAAAAAAATTACATAAAACCTATTATAAATTATTTTAAATATATATTATTTTATTAAAATATTTATTATATTTTTTTGTTATATAATACTATTTATCAATAAATTAACATATTAATTATAATAAAATTCCATACATTCCATCAAATATAACAATTCTTAACATATAGGAACTAAAGATACCGTAAGGTCATACACAACCAATTACAATAGAAAACAAGTTTATTTTCTTTTTGTTTTCTCCTTTTGGTTTGAAAAGGCACTTGCAGTTTTTGCAGTGAAACAGTGTGCGCCTATCAATGTAGTAAAAATCTTTTGTCAAATATCAACCTGGTCGTCCCACGAGGAAAACGTGGTAAACAAAAATAAATACATTTACAACAAATTTTTTACATGATATTAAATATTCAACAGTAAATTAATATCATATTATATATAATTAAAATTATTTAATTATGTAAGAATTTAATGAAAATCATTTAAATATGAGTTTAAATTATATTAAACATTATATCATAATTTTAAAATAATGTGTCTTTATTTTTTCTTCATTTCAAATTAAAAATAAATTTATTTACTCTTAGAATATAAGAAAAAATAAAAAAATAATATTTATTGATTTAAATATTTTTTATGATTAAATTATTTTACAATAAAAAAAATACTTAAAATGAATTAAAAAATATTTTATTAAAAATTTATCATTAATTTTATCTAATTATATTAAATATATTATTATCAAATATTATAAAACATAATTATAATATCATTAAATACGTTAATTCAATATAATTATATTTAATTTCTTATATGATACATAAAACATGTTTTTATATGCAGTGGCTTATTATGAGCCAATTTAATCATATAACTTTTTTTAGTTAACATTTTAATCTCCAAAATTTTAAAATTTTATACATAAATCTTAAATTTTTGATTAATAAATATGTATTTTAATTTCCAAGCTAGAACTTATGTATAAAATTTTAAAATTTTGAAAACAAAGATTTAAAAGTTTAAGGACTTATGTATGAAGTTTCAAAAATTTAGGCATTAAATCTTACATTTTAAAAATTTGAAGACCTACATATAAATTTAGTTAAAATTTGGAAACCAATGATACACTTAAATCTCGATATAGTTTTTTTAAATATCATTTATTTATTTTTTATATTTTTTGAAAAAATATCATTTATTAATACTTGAATTTTACTCACACTTAATTAAACTTATACTTTAAAGCTTCTATGTATTAAAAAGGTAAAAGGATATCAGAAGGAACATTAATTATGAAAAAATATATTATAAGTATAAATGTTAAAAACAGAACACATGAATACACATGTATATATTTTTTGAGTTGCTATATATTCCATAAATTAAATGTAATTTAAAAAACGTGAACTTGGATAGATTTAAATAAATGAAAATTGATTTAAAAAAACTTAATAACTTGAAAAAATATGCACATGTGTGTTCACGTGCTTCATATTTGACATTTGTTTTTCATTTTTTGACTTTAATATACTTTTTCATAGTTATTAAACTTCTAATAACTTACCTAAAAATCAATGAACTTTTGTTATAATTAATATCATTCTATTATTATTTATTCTACTAAAAATGTAAAACATGTTTATTGAATTCCACGTAGGTATTTAGATTGATTCATTTTTGCAATTACCAAACAACCAAAAACTTGGAGAGAAATTATTCATTATTCGTGAAATATGTATTTGCATGATACTCAATGTCTATAAAATTCAATACTTATATATTTTTTTATGAAATAAATATCCAATATTTAAAAAAGAGAAAACAATGTGATTAGTGAGGTGTATACTATATGAATAATAAATAAATTTGAGATAAGATGCAAAAAGAGATGGCAAGAATAGAACGTTTTGGGTTTGAGTCGAGGTATGGACTTGTGGAGCTCTATTGAAGCTCTAATGGAGTTTTGGCAACAAATGGTAATCACATTTTCCATTGGCAGGATGTTGGAAGACTTCATTTTTTTCTCTTTTTATTTGTTGGCTACATAAAATGACATAAGTCTTCATCTTTTTTGGTAACCCTTCTAGATATTGATTGGTAACCCTTTCAATTTAATAATTTCTTACATTTTACGCCACTAAATTAAATTATGAGTTACATCATTATTGTTATATGACACCCACCTCACAGAGATCATGAAGAAATGATGGAGTAGAGTTTTAACTAACTGAATAATATCCATAACTTTCGAACAAATATCGTTCTGTGATTGATTGTTGAAAGCATCAATAATATTTATAGTCCTTTTCAATAAATACTGCTTGATGTTTGAATTTAAAAGCATATTAGATAGTATATTGAAATGCTAATACATCTGTTATCTTAACCAAAAAGGAAATAACATATTTGGTTCAAGCAAAACACATGTGTTTATAATGATCTAACATACAAAAACCAATAGTGGGAATTTTATTATACTATGTAGGATTAAAGTTAAATTTGATAGTATTTGATGGAGTATTCTCAATGACAAGTATGGTAATTGTGGGTATACGATCCAATAAAATTTACTTGAATTTAGTAATGCATCGAGAAAGATCATAAATGATTAAGTGATTATATAAATTATAATCTAAAAAAATTATATGATTTTTAGTCCTTTATAAAATTTTCATCACGATGACAGATGTAAGAGTAAAAAGTTAACGTGCATGATGAATTAGATGGAAGAAAATGCTATGGTGGATTGAGAAGAAAACAGATGTAGGTAAAAATAATCAATTTTTCTATAAAGCTCAAATTTAGATACCATTACTGATGTTTCTATCAAGATTTAAGAATATCACATTTAATAAATATATGCTCTTTAGATTCAATCTCTTTTTGGCAAAGATGTGAACTTAAATCTGTGACATTTATGAAACGAATTAGTCTTTTCTTCGTATACAAAGCACCAAAAATGATCTTTCAAATAAATAATCTATGACATTTATGAATCTTTGCCTTTCATATGGATGTCCAAAAAGTACTTTGAATAGGTATATAGGCCTTGGAGATTAAAGTAAGATAAACATCTTTGACCAAAAATTTCCCAGAATCAACTTCAAACTATTCAGCTAAATCCTATCCATTCTTAGAAGGTGGTGTAAATTTACAAATGAGATATGTAATATTGGGTCCAAATAAATGGAAAGTAAACGCTCGTTCCAAACTAAAAAAATAAGAATTGGTCTTGACATAAATTACACAATGAGTATAATAAAAGATAAGAAGTTTGAATGAATGGAAAGTTTGATTCGGTAAACTAGGAATTCAAGGATATTTCTCAAATAATAATATTAGAACCATTCCCTATTTTTAAACAAACACCATCTTTCAAGGCTTCTCAAGCTCAGATAAGACCTTTCTAAATGTAAGAATCCATCATTTGGCTGACATTAAGGAAAATGTTAATGTCGAAGATATTTTTCTATAAAAACTTGAACACAAAGTTTTTGTGGATATTTTAAAATATCCCAAGTAGCTTCTGCAAGTATTGTTATGTTGAAATCTTCAAATTTATTTATACCCAAACCACTATAAACTTTGGGTAAGTAAATGTTATCTAGGAAACAAGAGTTAAGAAATGAGTCTTATTTACATTTTTGGTCCACTAAAATTTTCTTATAATGCTATCAATTGAAAGACAAATTCCATTTGGAAGATGAAAAGTGTTCATATAATATAAAGGGATATTCCGTAGAACAAATTTCATGAGATTGGTTATGTATACTTGAGATAAAAAATTTGACTTTCAACTATCCATACAAATATTTAGTTTGTACAAAACTCCTTAAAACTCTTATTTCTTTTTCCAAAAAATAGGTAAAGAATGATACAAGTAAGTTATTAGATGAGAATTTTAAGATATATATGGTATAACAAATGTCAAGTTTTAGTAAGGTAGAATTATGATTTGAAAAAATGAAGTGGATTTTTGAAATTTTATAGTTTTTACATACAATAAACAAAAATTATCCAAATTTTTTGAAGATTTGAGACTTTTAAAATATTTGTTATTGAAAAAATCACAATATCACTTGTATAGATCAAGTGAGAGATAATGGGAGCATTTCTTGCAATTTTAACAACATGAATTAAATTCAAGTTTTCAACTCTTGAAATAATTAAGGATAAGCATTATGCAACAATTAGGAAAAAAATAAGGAAAGAGAGTTACCTTCTCAAAGACCACGTTGCGGTATAACATTGCTTAAAGGTGATCCATCGTGAAGAATAGAGAAACTCATAGTAGATATGAATTGTCAAATAAGTGAAATAAAATTTTCAAAGAATTTCATAGATTTCAAAATGTGTATTAAGAATGTTGATTCCACTTTATCATAAGCTTTTTGTAAATCCATTTTAATTCACATCAATCCTCTTTTATCTGAACTTTTTTTAAAGATTATAGAAGCAACTTATTGAGCAATTAAGGTATTTTTAACAATCCAATGACTCGAGATAAAAGCTACTTGCAAAAGAGAAATGATTGTTTAGAATCACTCATATGCATTTCACCAAAATCTAGAAATCTTATATAAAACACGGTAGAAGCTGGTAAAAAATGGTTGACTCTAATAGGATTTGAGATATTTGAAATTAATGAAATGAAAGTGAAATTTCATCTGGGTTTAAGTACTAGTAATGAAAAAAAATTGAATTTTTTAAATGACTTCATTTCTTACTATACTCATTGTGGTAATTTCTTGATACCATATGTTTATCATCAATATCTTCCACTAGAAGAAGTTGGTCAGTAAGACTAGCTAAGGTAACAACATTGGATTTTTTCATTCTAGCAAAGTGTATTCCATGTGCTTTGATCCAAAAAACAGTAATGTTGAAGTTAATTTTATGAATGGTGAGGGAGTGTTTCCACTCTTTCAAAACCAAAAGGTTGTTGTTGACATGCCAAACATGATTAAATCAGATTTTATCTCTATCAACTGATATGGTGAAAGAAAATGAGAAGATATTTATATAATGATTCATGTATGAAATAACTACATCACCTTGTAAATTTCAAGCCTTGTTAATAGCATTAACAACCTAATGCTAGGAAAACTTCTTAGCAATGAGTTTGGTAGACTCAATTATAAATGCATCTTCTAAGTTTTCCTCTAATTTCAAGGAAGTGTTGTAGATTTTTCTACTTTTAATGAAAAAAAAAACATAAGAAAAATACACAATATAGGCATTCATTTAATTAAAAAAATATGAAATTTAAATTCCTTAAATAATAGAAATTTAAATTATTATATCTTAATAATTATAAAAATAAAATATTAATTAGATAAAATTAAAATTTATCTATTTATTTAGAAATTACCATTACATGTTTATTAATCATATTTTCAAAAGAATAATTACTATTATCATAATAAATTATTATATCTTAGTAAAGATGGATTTAAATTTATTAGACATATTTTAAAAAAATAATTACTATTATCAAAATAAATTTAATATTTATTGCTTTGAAATAAGAACTTTTTAAATTTTAATAATATTATAATGTTTATGAATAGCAAAGAAAAAATATTAAAATTAGTTCAAAAGTATTCGAGTCACAACTACCTATTAGAATAATAATACAAATAATTTAAGTTTATATATATATATATCAAATTTAAAATATATATATCAAATTTAAAATATATATATCAAATTTATATAAAATTTATAATACTAGGAAAATGAAGGTAAATGTTCAATTTGTAGAAACGAGAGCAACCGTTCAATAGTGTATTCCCTACTTTAAAGAGTAATTTAGATGATGAAAAATTTAAAATAATTGTGACAATTTAATTATTTGTATTATTATATATAAATTGATGTATTAAGTGGGAAAAAAACATATTTATTTAGAAAGTACAATTACATGTTTTTGATGCGCTAATTTTTTTTATGAGATATAATTTATTTATAAATAAAGTTGTGATATAATGAATAAAATTATATATATTTATTTTTAATTATTAATTTTAATTGGATACGAAGCTCGGGAGTAAAATGAAAAAATAATTATTATTAAAATAAGTACATTATTTTTAGCAGTGATATTGATATAATTTAAATAATTATGTAAAAATCATAATTTAAGATTATATTATTTTTAATTATTTGATAAAAAAATATATTTATTTACGTAATAATATATATTTAAAAAAAATTAATTTTTTTAATTATATCACGTAATTAAATTTTATTATTATAATTATAAAGTTAAATAAAATTGTTATTAATTATGTTGCAGGATATCACACTAGCTTAAATATTTTATGTTCAACGTAAAAGCATATGCCTATTTAAATGGGTCTTAAATTTTCTTTCCCAAGTGTCCCTTCTTCTTCTTCTTCTCTCTCGTCTAATCAGCGAGAAATTGTTTATACGATCAATCAATGTAATTTTAATTTCTTAAACGAAGCCTTTTTCACTGCCTTCGTTGTTTGTGTTCGCCGGAGATCGGAAAACTTAACCGGTGACGATATTGAAGAAAAGAGAGAGATATAGAAGCAAAGGAAGAGCTTGAGTTTCAGTATATTCTTCACTGTCTCTGTCACAATCACTTCATGTTAACAACTATTCTCTCGTTGTTTGTTGCTTCGAGCTTTGATTCTTTAAATCTTGACATTGAGTTCGGTTATTTGTTTCTCTGGTTTTCTGATTGTGTTAATATCTGATCTGATATATTCTCATGGTTTTGGTAACTGTTGCAGAATCCATTGATGGATAGCTTAATGCTTATATGCTCTAGCCTCTCTAAGTGAGCTAGCGTCTAGCTAAGTGTTGAGAAGTTTTTAGTTCGATAGCTCAGTTTGGAGCTGAATTGGAAACTATAAAAATCATGGAAAACGTATTGGATCTCAATCTGAATGTGGTTTTGGATGAATCGAATCAAAATGAAGAATCGATGACTTTCTTCGAGAAGTATCCGCAAGGTTCATGCGGGCCTCAAATGGACGAATCAGGAACATCCAACTCGTCGATCGTTAATGCGGATGCCTCCAGTGTCGGAGGAGATGACGAGTCGAGTTCTACTCGGAACGGCGCGAAGGAGGTTTACACCTTCAATTTTGATATATTGAAAGTTGGGGGTGTTGGAAACGAGTCAAACGACGTCGTCGAGATGGAGTTATTTCCAGCTGTTAATCGGAATTTTAAGGATTTGCAAGGGCAGTCTTCGACGTCGTCTTCGTTATCAAGGAAGAACTGGATTGAGCTTGGGTTTGGTCAGAGTGGGTCTGAGGAGATGATGATGGTTCAGCAACCTCAGAAACATCAGCCGAAGAAGAGCAGGAGAGGACCCAAGTCTAGGAGCTCCCAGTACAGAGGGGTCACCTTCTATAGGAGAACTGGAAGATGGGAGTCACATATTTGGTGAGTTAATTTCATTCTGATTTTGATTGTATGTCACCATCGCATTTGATTTCTTTGATGTTGGGTGTTGGGGTTTATTAATTTTGTTCAGCCAGTTCAATTAGTGAATAATTTTTTACAATTGTGAGTTTGATGGGCTTGATGTTGGGTTGGTATTCATTAATAGTATTCCATAGTTTGAGCGTATCTCTTCAATAGATTAGTTTTTTATATTACAATCTGATTTGCCTCATCTTCTTGTTGTAGGGACTGCGGAAAGCAAGTTTATTTGGGTATGGATTTGGTATCTTTAGTTGATCGATTTTAAATATGATTTAGTGGTGTAATTGCTGTTGCTATTACTATATTCTATTGTTTGAACTTCTTTTGACTTTGATGAATTTCTATTTTGGGTAATATAGGTGGGTTTGACACTGCTCATGCTGCGGCCAGGTAATTTTCTTGCAAATTGCAGTAAATATGTTATATAGTTGTAGACTTGTGGGTTTGTTTCAAGAGCTTATGGAGTTTGAAGTAGCTTATGTATTCTCTTTTTGACTTGGATTTCCTTACTTTAGAGCCTATGATAGAGCTGCAATCAAGTTTAGGGGAGTTGATGCTGATATCAATTTCGATCTTAGTGATTATGAAGACATGAAGCAGGTAAATTCTAATGCTAGTGTACTGAATTTTGCTGGTTGATAATATGAAATCTACTCTTTTTTTTACTCCAATTCTTGGTACTGATTGGACTAAACAAATTCAAAAACATGTACAGATGAAGAATTTTTCTAAGGAAGAATTTGTGCATATACTACGTCGACAGAGCACTGGTTTCTCGAGGGGAAGCTCAAAATATAGGGGAGTGACGCTGCACAAATGTGGCCGATGGGAAGCTAGAATGGGGCAGTTCCTTGGAAAAAAGTGAGGATTTATTCTTTACAATTCGAACTTGATATATTTTCTTACTTTTTATTTAGTTATCAGAAGTTGAAGTGCCTTTTAGTGTGATTCAAGGTAATGCATAAATGGTTGTTTTCTAGATTATTTTGGAAAAAGAATCTAAGATGCCTATTTTCTTGGGCATTCTGTTTTCATCATGGAGGTTACGATGCTTGCATGCAGGTATATCTATCTTGGCCTCTTCGACAACGAAGTAGAAGCTGCAAGGTCTTAATAATAACAAAATACACTACATGACATTCAATTTTTTAAGTTCTCTCAACCTCTCATTAAGCTTCCAACCAATACATCTCCCTTTTGATTTTTCTGGAAATCAGGGCATATGACAAGGCAGCTATCAAATGTAACGGTAGGGAGGCGGTCACCAACTTTGAGCCGAGTACATATAATGGGGAGATGATTTCTGAGGGTAAGAATGAATATAGTGTCTTTCAGCAGTATCTGTTGTTTTGGACTTGTAAAGATACTTGTTTTTCTAAATCAGTTTTGGATTTTATCTTCCTGATACAGGTGGTAACCACAACCTTGATCTCAACTTGGCGATATTTCCCTCTTCATATAATGATTTTCAAAAGGAAAGTAAAGGCCCTCTTCAGGTCCATCCTGGCCCTAACTATGGGCATGGTGGAAATATTTCACAGGTAATCTTTCAAGTCTCCTACTACTAGTCTATGTTACGGACTCTTTAGGACAGAAATAATTGTAAATTTTTTAATACGTATCTAGGCATTAGACATGCTTGTTTTTCTATTTTTTTAATACCGAATTGGAGTGTTCGAATACCCATAACATGTCACGGGTACTTCATGAAAATGAAAATTACAAGTAAAATAGCTATTAGTTACCGTGGTTTTTGGTTACAAATTGACTTAAAATTCAATGTCTACAATCCACTGTAGAAAACATGGAAACTAGACTTGAATTTGATCTCTCTCTTGAGATTGGGAATGAGAATGAATTCTTATGCATGATTTGTTGATTATACTTGTGTATTTTGCATCCTGCTGTTGCAGATGGAGAGCCATTCAAATGCAGTATTGGGCAATCCAACATTCAATGGGCTAGCAATAACATCAGAGCAGCCTCGTTCATTAACCGGTGTAAATTCTGGTTTCTTTCCTAGTGAAGTAAGTCTTATTGCTTGCATTGTATTCTCACCATGTAACTTCTATTTGGTTATCTTTGATTCAGAACTATTCCTATATCCCTCATTGGCCTCATTAATGTTATTTTTACTAGAACTAGAACTTCTCACTCTGTTAGCTAATTTAATTAATGTAGAAACTTGAATCTAATTTTCTAAATTTAATATCTTTATAGTTCATTAGCAGTTTGGAGAAGTCTACTATTCTCAATCAAAGTTAGAAAGTTTCTTCTAAAAGGGTTATATTTTCATGGTTAATTGAGAGCTTATACCAACATGTATGGTTTAAGAAAAAAACAAAATTTAGAGAAAAATAACAACGAAAAAGAAAAGAAAAGAAAGATTTCATTAAAAATAAAAAAAGGAAAAAAAATTAACTTATCGGTGTATGCTTGTTTTTCTATGTTTTTATTTATATGAATTATTTTTTTGTTATCTTGGTACTTTTCTCAAAATTTTGATCCTTTTTTACCCTTTGTGCATTTTTTTCTTCAAAATTTTGAGTTCACTCTTGAAAAAAAAAATCATTTAAAATTTATTAGAACTTTACAGGTGTATACCTTGAAAGTATATATTATGAAAATGTACCTTTCAATCAATTATAGGATCTGTAAAGATCCTAACCCTTCTTTTATCCCCAAACACACATTTTCGTAATTTTATTTGAAAATTGGCAACTAGGACTAAAGATGCACCATGTATTGTTGAGAGACACAACATTTCTTATTTGAATCTTTACTTATTTTTACCTGTTATTCTACTAATTTTACCCAAATCTTGAATCATTTGGACAGGAAAAAGCAACAGATGAGAGAATTGCATTACTGTCTTCCCAAGAATTCCCCAACTTGGCATGGAAAATGCAAGGCCAGGTCACTACTGCAGCCTCAATGCCACTGTTAAGTGCAGCATCATCAGGATTCTCATTTTCAGCTCCCTCTCTCCCGGCTGCGGTCCACGTACCGAGACCTTCAAATCCCACATTCCATGATTTATGTTTTACTTCAGCTGCATCATCAAACTCTACTCATTACTATTGCTAGGTGAAACAGCCACAGACTCCACCATAGAGTCTGTCTTCACTTATATATTATTCATAGACCAGCAATAGCTTTGATTATTCCTTAAATTCTACTTGATTTTTGACTTATAAAGCCTAATTGTAATGCTTTGTGGATGTATAGACCAGAGCCTGTTAAACTATTGCTATCTCTTTCTCACTAAAGAGAAGATATGACATTGACTTTGGTTTTTCTTTTCTTTTAAACAGACTAAAGTTTGGTATGGGGTCTTAGTAATATGCATTAGCTACAATTTATACGTTTACAGAAAAGTGTTGGTAAAACTGTGTTAAATAACTAAATTCGAACGAAATTGAATTGTTTTAGGCAAGTATCTTTTGGCAATTTGAGCTTTTCTTCTGGTTTTTCCTTTGTAGGACAAATTCATATTTATTTATTTTGTATTTTTTGTTTTAATGGCATGTAATAATTCAGTGGTGAAATATTATCGATACATATATATATTCTTTTATTTTATATATTTATATTATATATGTTTATAATTATCTAATTTTAATTAAACTTTTATGTCATTTGAATAGATGAAATAATTTATATTATTATTCTCTAATTTTTATTTTTAGAAAAAGTTTACCATAACTAATAAAAAGTTTAAATTATTTATTGTTTTTAATAATGTACTAATTTTTAAAAGTTATCGACTTGAAAATTGATACAAAATTATAATTTAAATATTAATTTATAATTTTTTTTATTAAATTATAAATATTAACAAAAATTAAAATTATTTAAAAAATAAATAAGTTTAAATTGTAAATCGAATTTATCAAACCAATAGTAAATAAATTGTTAAAATATTTTCTTATCAACATTTTATAGATTGGTTTTTGTTTTTATTTTTGATTTAATAAACTAATATATATCTATTAGATTAACATTTTTTCTTGAACCGGATCCATCCCTAAATAATATGTCCACTCACTAATGTTTTTTGAATCATAAAACCTGCATTTAGTTTCTGCACTGAATAGATATGAAACTAGATATATGCAAATCTTATCTACTTATTCATCCCTTTTTCACTTATTTTCAATGGATACCTTTTTTTTTTTTTTTTGCTATTAACAATTAGCCAGTAATAGAATATATTTTAATTTTCTCAATTATTTAATTTAAGAAACCTATCTATGGTTGATGATGGTGGGAAGTGAAGAGAGAGAAACTTTGGATTGTATAAGTCCTACTTCCCAACTCTCTCAAAGTCTCACGAGTCATGAATGAAAACGGCTTAAGATGGTGGCATAAAATCAGTCTAGTGTCGTTTTGCTTTTTTAGTTCAAATCTATAAGAACCCTCGTCTGTGTGATTTGATCATGTTCTATTTAATTTCAAACAACTATCAGATTATTCTCAACCTCATAGTCAGTCATACAACACCAGCTGAAAACGGCTTGACGATTAAAGAGAAGCTTATAAAACACGTAGTGGTCCAAACCTAATTGATTTTTTTTTTATTAGGAGTGATTATTAGATATTTTTTAAGAAAAAAAATCTATTTATTAGATATTATATTATTATTGATATGATAATTAATTATAAATTAAAAAATAAATATTAATATTTATTTAATAATTATAATTATGTCATAAATAAGTGTTTTATTTTTTATGTTAGCTTAGTTGTTATATTATGCAGAAAATAAGTAGAAATAGACTCCTTGTATTATTTGTAATTATTGAACATTAAACATGCAAATTAAGTATAGTAATTAACTTTGTAAACGAAATATAAGAATATTTTTATTAAAAAAATAAATTAAAAGGGATTAAATCTAATTTTTAATTAATAGGTCATTTAAGTTTGTAGTTGGTCAAAAACACAATAATAGTATTTAAAAAATTATTTTTTATACAGATGTAGGAGCAATGATGAGACTTTTTATTAGACAGATAAATAAATAAATAAACATTGCATCAAATAAAATTTTACCGATATTTGTAATAAATTTGTTTTGAAAATACCACATGATATGGAGCATAAGGTGCTTACATTGGAGGATTTATTGTTTTTTCTATAAGAAGTACTGTTTCATGAATTATTTAATAACCATTTGTTGTATGGTTCTGATTGAAACAACAAAATTCATAACCAATAATTGTTGCGTGGGTACAAGGGTTGACGCTTTCCTGCAATTTTGTCGGCTTTCTTAATCATTTTTATTAAAAAAATAACATTTTAATATATTATAATTATATTAATATAATAGTTTTTTATTATATATCATCCAACATCACATCAATTATTTCTTAAAATAAAATAGACTTCAAATCAAACGTGAGATTTGTATAACTTTATTAATATATTTTTTTTTTTGGGTAAGAACGTATGTGCTACTTTATGCATTATCGATTGATAATTTAGATATATATATAAAAAATATATATGCTCACAAAAAAGTGTGCACTCATCCCTGAGTCCAATCTTCTATACCACTTTTATTACGTTACTGCATGTGCCACTTTTAATATGTTACTGTAAAAAGTCTTAAAAGTGGCTTGATGCATAAGAAGTGGTCCGTTCAATCAATGTACCAGTCAATTAATGATGCACATAAATGACAACTTGGGAGGTCTCATTGTGATGAATAAAGCCATGAGATCCACTTTTTAGTACCCATTTTCACCTCATTGCAAAAAACGTGTTACAATGAAATATTTTAAGGAGATCAGAAACTCCAAAACAAGACAAGTAATTACAGATATCTTAGAAAATGTACAGAAAAGGTACTTTCCATAAACAAAAGATAGATTACGTATACTTTCTTATAGGGATGCTAAAGGGATAGAGCTTGGCTTTTATGAACCCCGACAGTGCCCATTCACATTCTGCTCCACACTTTTTCTTTGCTTTTTCTATTTTCTGTTACTTCAAAATACAGTATCAGTAGGGGCACTGGGTCTACATCCACCGTGAGTTCTTACCCAAGGCATATTTTGTTTCTTCCCACTCGGAGCCATGAGGACGTTTGAGCAATGACTTTGGAAAACTATACTACTACCGATTCTAGTAGGCTAAATTTTGAGGGTAATTCTATTCATACCCATTGCGACTGACTTCATCCCCACCACCATGTTCATTTCCTAGTGGCTGTCATACACGAGTTATGCTAACAAATCATGAGTCCCACATCAATCAATGAATTGTTTAGTTTACTTCTGAGTAGGAACATAAAGATTTTTCCACGTTTTGAATTGACATTAATCAAAGAAACTAGTGAACCCGAAATCAGTGATGGATAGTGGAAATAGACAATAGCAGCTAAGGATTGCGTTTCTGTATAGCAAATTGGTCAATGATTTTTAGCACCTCATTAACATTTCATGAAATTAGGAAAAATGGTTAGTACAAAGGAATAGTTTCCGTGATACAAACAGCAGTAATTCTCTCCGGATCAAGGGATGCTATAAAGATCATCAGAACACCCAAACGTCACCATTATGGGCAAAAGCAAGCCCGTTTATTGAAACAAATGGCAGGTTGTTCACCACCTAACTTCATCCAGTGTAACAAACGAAACTCAATATCTATTTTTTTTCCTCAACAATACAACGAAACAACCATATGATAACTGAATCAAACTTCAGACAGCATAATTAAGAAAATTTTAGATCAAAGGAATAAAAATACTCCTATAGGCCCAAAACTTGTCTTTGAAATACTTTAATTACTAAATTTTCAACTGGTACAATTTAACCCCTAAACTTTTAAAAGTCCGGTCGGTCTTGTACAATGAATGAAAATCCCGAAAATATGTCTTTGGAACACTTTAATCTTTTAAAATTTACTATAATCATACATTTTAGTCCTTAAAATCTTAACACACTAAAGTGTTTGATATCTTGCTACTAACCCTATATTCAGTTGATCGAAATAAAATGAAATCAAAATTAATTTCAATTTTACGTGTAGTTGGACCAAAAAGTAAAAATATAATAGAATAACTCCTAAAAGAAAAAGAATTACAATTTCTTCTCCCCTAAAAAATTCATGATTCTATTCACATCTCAATTTTTTTTACAATTTTACCCAACCCCAAATATAAGCCTAAATCCTAAATCCAAAATCCCAAAATCCTATTTAAAAAAATAATAATTTTAACACTAAATCTCAAATCCCAAAACTCTATCTAGAAAAATAATAATTTTAATCTTAAATCTTAACCCACAAATATAATACTAAACCCTAAACCTCAAATCCCAAAATCCTATTTAAAAAATAATAATTTTAACACTCAACCTTAATCTACAAATACAATTCTAAACTAAAATCTACAAATCACAAACCTCAAAACCCTACTTAAAAAAATAATAATTTTAATAATATATTTCATTTTTAAATAATAATGATTTAAAAAAATAATGATTTCAATAATATATTTTATCTGATAAAAAAATAATAATTAAATTATCATTATTTAAACTTTAATGAATATTATTAAGATAATATACAATATTTTTCATTACATTTAAATTGTAAACTAAACATTATAATACTGCTTCTTTATTTGATTTCAATAATTAAACCAAACAAAATTGTTTTCTTTACTTCTCATTCTCATTCCGTGAACTAAACGACACCTAAAAGTATAATTGAAGTATACTAGTAGAAAATTTATTTAGATAAAAGTATCCAAGGGACAAATTTAGTATGCTTAGTGCCACCCCCACCATAAAAGAATGATCAATCCAATTTCTAACCCAAATAAACATAATTCAAAATGTGTTATATGGCTTGGACAAAAAGAAAAGTCTCATGGACAACAAATACCCATTCACATATGGCATGTGAAAAAAACATCAAACTTGATCATAATGCATCCATATATTGAATTGAAGTAGGTATAGAGAGAGAAAAAAGAATATATGAAGATGTAGCATACTTTGATTTAAACAAATAACAAACATAAACAAGCCATGTAGTAATTTATATAAAATTAAAATTCAAAAATAATGATCTGTAATATGCTAATACCCTCCATTGACTTTCCAAAAAATGTAGAACGCCAAATTTACAAATGAGTTATGATAATTAATCAATCCCACCAGCATTGACGGATATAGGATTTAAAACTCTAAGAAAGGCACCATATAAATAGTAAAAAATAATAATACTTGTTTTTCAGTTACTTATTTCTAATTGAAAATTGAAAAAATTTGAAAAAAATGGAACATGATAAATGACCATAATTCAATACAACTTTCTGTACCATCATATCCCAACCATTAGATTTATATAGAGATTTATAACTAAGAGAAAATTACTCATTTAAATCTAAACCATTGAAATGAGTGTAAAAAGTTGAGTGTTAAACACCTAAACTTTAAATCGAAAATTCAAGAATACAACTCTATTTTATGCATGTAATTTATCTATAATTTTATAAATATTATCCCTAAGTTTTCTTCATCCAAATGTGAGACAGCATGCTCCTCCTGACCCTACATACATCTGCCACAGCCCACCAGACTTTCTGGCATGTTACATTGACATATTGAATCAGGAAAATAGCACTACAAAGGAAGAAAATAATTTTTACCCCCGTCTCCCTCGCTGAATACACGTCCAGCATTTGGAAAATAACAATGTTCATTGAGGAAGTAGTAGACTTGATCAAACCACCAGCTATACCAACTTTTTTCTTTTCTAAAAAAAACTCCTTTCGTTGAGAGGGTCCAACCAATTGTAATATCAATTCTATTGATCCCCATATCAAATTCCACATTCTCCCGTCCATAAAAAGATGTATAAAAATTCTTAGTATCAAAACATTTTTAATATAAACACTCGGAAACTTAATCAATAGCCTATCCTGTAATTTTCTGACCGTAATACAAGAAATCCACAAGAAATGGGCATATTTCGTGTTTCTAGTCGTAAGAGCATTGATAGGGTTTTACTCACTCATGTAATAGGGAGCAGGTACTTGACAATCAGACATTTGGCTGTCAGAACACATACAGAATGCCACTAAATTCTCTTCGTAGCATTCATACTTTTGATCAAAGCTTTACCTGCAAATAGAGGAAGAAAGAAAAATTATCAACCTAACAAAGGAACCCAGATTAGATGTTACCAAAGAAATTCTATATCAAACTAATAATGACAACTTGAGAACCACCAGTCTAATGGAAAGACATACAGTAGCAGGCAATGCAAGATGGACCAGAACATCTAGCAAAGCTAGCTGCAAAAGTAGATGTTTTGACTCCTGTTTACATCTGAACGAACTCCTTTTTGAATCCTGTGGCAAAACTATTTAGTAAGACTATAGGGGTTTTAAAGATCTATTTCTAGAATAATATGACTTGCGGACATTCTTTGGGTGAGTCTACAGTTCCACATCCAATGAAATGCAGAAACATAATTCTATAAGGGATCAGATTGTCATGTCTCAAATGCAAAAAAAATTCTAAGGGACGTGAGTTGGGACCAGAAATTTGGAAGTTAAAATCTGTCAGAAACAAAATTTAGAATTGATTGGCAGCCTTAACTTAGTTCTTCAGAAAATCAGGGTGCTAGGAACATTTGCTTTTGGTGGTTTAAAAAAAACACATACACAAAGGTAGCAACAAAGGTAATGTCAAAAGAAAATCAAAGAAATGAAATAAAATCATACAAGGTTTAAACACTCAAATTATGCAAGCCAACTACATTCTTTAACCTCTATTTAATTTAAATATAATAAATGCTTGGAGAGGAATGAATATGAATTTACGATATCCCATTCAAAACAAAAGGCGGAATGTCATTCTTACCTGAAGGAAAATAGAATCCACATTTTTGGTGTTCGATCCTACATCAGGCTGCCGAGCAATACAAAATATGAGTCAGTCCCATGATCAAGTATGATGTTCTTAAAACCAAACATGATTCCTTTGATTACTCCCTGTGAAGACTTCCAACCAATTCTGCAAGATTACATCCCGTATGTTCTGTTGTATATATTGCCTGAACTAGGCATTCGAAATTTAGAATCTTCGTAACTATCATAAAATTTATTATATCCCAATCTGTCATTACTAAGGAGCTCTGCCATGCCTAATGTGTTTCCACCCTGACCCTCATTCCATGAATCCCAGTGTCCATTGGACATAAGACTATTTCTGTTCTGTTGGAAGGACATCTGTGCAAAGGGGGAGAGATTGTTTGCTTGTGATTGATTGACAAGCCTTGAAGAAATTCCATAGGAATCACTGAGATGAGAAAAGTTATCCCCAACATCAGGAAATCTAAGGCTCTGTTGCGAGGAAAGCGATCTTTGCATCAGAAGTTGAAGCCTTGCATCGTTTTCAAAGGAAGATAACTGTGAAGGGAAGTTTGATCTCATTTCTAGGTCTGGATTAATGATCCCACCTTGAAGTCTTCCTTTAACGACTGCTAGTATTGCAGGATCCATGAATTCAATATCAGCAGTTCCCACCATATTTCCATTAGCCTGAGGTTGGTATGCATTTCTCGGTAAAAATGAGGAAGTGTCAGTCATACGCATCCCTGAAGAGTGAATTTTATAATCAGAATAACAAACATGAAATAAAAAAGATGTTAATAAATTGCAAAGTAAATTATAACCAACCAGATAGGGGGTCAAAAGACTGGTCCACTCTCTCATGAGATGAAAATCCTGGAGGTGGTGCCCTGCTTGGCACAGAGAAGCCAGGTGGCACTGATATTTGAGCCCTCGAAACTGCATAAACACATTGGTTGAGAAATTTCAGAAGTTACTACTGCTCAAGGAATTAAAACAAATGAAAGTGGGCTATGCATAAGGGCCACTATAAAATCCAAAATCTGAAGCAAGTTGCAATAATAGAATTAAAGTTGCCCACTAAAGTGAAATTACAAGTGAGAACTGATAACTCTAGGAGTTAGGCAAAAGAGCCATAAAGAAAATATTACTTTTCTTCTGGTTTCAACCACATCATGCCATCCAAGATGCTCCTACGTATTCAATAACTACAGTTTTCAATCAAAAGTAACAGCACATAGCAAACTGCATGCAACTTGTCAGAAATAACAAACGCAAGTGGAGTTATTTTCTTAAAAATCCTATGACACGTGTACTACTGGGAAGACAATTAGAAACTAGAAAATGAAATGCAATGCAATACACAACCAAGCACCATATTAGAAAGCAAGAATACATACCAGAAAGCTTCTTAGAAGAGAAAGGTAAATGATTGCTGGCAAGATTAAGAGGTTCTTCATAGCTACTGGATGAGAAACCATTAGAAATCCCCACTTTATCAAAGTATAAATCTCTATTTGCTGCTATATCATGGCTAGAAGAGTGGTTCTTCGACAATGGGCCAATAACATTAAGAGATTGTGGTACATTAAATATTTGGTTTATGCTTTCCTCCTGTCTTGCAAAAGAGAACTTGGACTGATTGTTAGTTTGTGCTTTCCAAGAACTTGATACTTTATGAGGTCCAGAAAGTTTTTCACCATCACCCAATAACTTGGCCAATTTCTGCGATGAAGTCAATGGTTCATCCAAAGAATCAAAGTCACATGATAATATATCTGAGATTATACTGCTCTCCCCTTTATCTACAAAGCCAACGTTAGCATTACCTTCATCAACCCAAAGTCTTCCCATGTGCTTCCCTGTACCATCACTTGGATGCAACATGGAATGCTCTAAGGTTCTAGCAGAACCAACAGAACTTCTCACCAAGTTCTCAGTGTATCCATTAGATGTCGCCGAAAAATTAGACAAATTAGATCCACTTAAAAGGGAATTATCCCCAACTTTATTGTCCACAAATAGATTATCAGCATTCATATCAACTGCATCATAAGCTTCACGTTGCTGCAAGGGAATCCTAAACTGACTTAAAGAATGGAATCCGTTAAATGAATTGGGCAAATAAGAGGAATGTGTGACAACTTCTGGATCTTTTAGTCTTTGGTTGTCAAAAGAAATTTCATCCTCATCCAACTCTGTGGATTTATCAAACAATACTTTGATTGGAGCATCTGATATCCGGTCACATTGATCTCTGGAAGCAGAAACCCCATTAACTGATATATTATTAGGTATTGTTGAAGGTTCTTGAGATTGCTCACCATAAAATTGTTTCAAATCATGGCCCTGAGGAGATTTAACAAAGGAGTAATCAGAAAAACCTTCAAGTCTGGTTGTTCGAGAATTATTATCCATGGCATCAGTAGCAATGCTTAATGAAATCATTTCTGAGCACAAATTCTGGACCCGTCCTTCAGTAACAGTTTTCTGATCTTTTTCACAAACAGAAATATTAGCTTGCCCATGTTGGCCAGCAAATTTAAACATGCTTGGTTGTAAATAATACACTGCATCATTTTCATTTGATTTTGGTGGACCAGAGAAGTGATTGTTTAAATTCAAAGCAGCAGCTTCATCAACTGAAGTAGGTTTCTCGGACAGATCGGTTTGGTGGCCAGAATTAATATGTTGTTTAACATGCTTCAATGATTCTGGTTTCAATTTAGCATGCATAGAATGATTGTCATCAATAGCTGATTGTGTCTTTCCTCCATCGCCATGCAACGTGGATGCCTGAGTTGTACCTGCAACAGCTAGTGAAAATGCCAATGTTCCACTAGGTGTGTCAGGTTTTTGTTTAGAAGGTCCATTTGAACACGTTGAGTTTACACCTGAAAGTTGCCCATTTGCACCATGCATACCCCTACAACATGTGATCAATTAGGAAACAGACACCAATACACCAAACTGAAAGCCAACAAAAAATAACCATAATACCATGCGCCTGCTGCTGGAAGAGAGATAGAGCTACAAGCACTTCCAACGGGAGGAGAACCACTAGCAATATTTCCAGTATTCTGTTAGAAATTTTACAGAATCAGACAGAGCACAACACCAAGTTTCATCAAAATAATGTCCCCCAACCATACACAACATACACATCCACCAAATTATATCATAAGCATTGGTAATAATCTATTAGAATTTATTGAAAAGCAACATTAAATTAAAGCCTCGTCAAAGGTATATAGATTTTAACCATCTTCAATCATACAAACACAAAACAAGCAAACACCTAACAGTAAGTATAAAATGGAAAGAAATGGTTCAGACATGCCTGAATGTCCATTAAACTAAATAGTGTAATAATGCATACATGATAGAAAAATAAATGATATCATTAAACCCTCAATAATGCAAGTCAACAAGATCACTCTTTCATGAAAGAGGCAATTAATATTGAAACTTACACTTGGACATATTTTGCTAACAGGTTTTCCCGATGATGCAGCACCATTGACACAATAATCATCTATTGGTGGTGGCAGTACACTCCCTGAATGTCGTTGCACGTTAATTGCAGCACCAGTAATTTGTTGAACTCTACTCCTTTAAAACAGTCGTTCAAGTTAATTGACCATCAAAATGAAAACATTCAGGCAAAATAAAGTTATAAATAAATTGGAATGGATCAATAACAATACCATTTCAATCATTCACAACATATATTATCTGGTAACTCAAAAACCAATCGTGTACTTATAATAAAATAAAAATTAAAAAATAAGCAATATTATTTCACCAATACCAACTGATTTCTCAACAGCTGACTTCCATGTTTACCACATTTATGAACATGTTGCCAAGTATTAAACAAATTAGGTCTTTAATGTACATTGCAAGTATGAATATGATCCAGTAAAATACACATATCCACGTCATAAATCCCCTATTGTATGAAATTAAGAAAGTACATCCATACTCAAAGGCAAGAGTTCACCTTAGACACCCATCAACCAAGAGAAATAAAGGCTAAAAGCTACATCATACTACGTTCTGGGATAAAACAAGAGACATTATTCCAACATATACCTTGTATATGCTGAAATTATCTCATCTTTAGTGAAACTATCTTCCTGGGAACCAACCTCGTGCAAATACAGACAATCAGGATTGGTGCAAGGCTGGAGAATAGAGAAAATTGGCAATAAATCATATCAGATTATCAGTTTCAACTCAATTTGAAAAAAAAACAGAATTCGACAATTTGTCAAATAACACACAGAACACTGATCCGTACCACATTTCTAAGCCATGCATGACAGTATTTTGTTGTTCCAAAGCAAGCCCTGTACAAAAAAAGTTACAAATGAATTAGGAAAAGAAGCTCAATCTCTCCTATTTTTCAATTTCAATAATGAGGACCACATTGTACTCAATAACATACCTTAAAGATCTGTCATCCAAAATAAACCCATGTACATTTTGAATACAACGAATGGCATCCTCTTCTTTCGAGTAAGTAATATATCTGACAAAAATAAAGGGTAACAGTAGTTGGTTGAGATACAAACAAATAGAACTAACAAAAATTGAACAAATAGACTGAGGATTTTACCTGAGGGGAAAGAAAGAGAGGAAAAAAACACCCTTAAGATTAGTTCAAGACCCTAAAACCAATAGAAAGAAATTCTGCTCGCAACCAGATTTCAAACATGTGCAACTAAACCATTGTTTATGAGGTATTCTATAGCTGTTCATCTCTTGGTACACAAAAAAAGGATGTTTTTCCCCATGATGTTACAACAGAAGAACTGAACTGAAATCAAAATAAATGGATGTTTTTGCAGTTCAGTGATATTAAAGACATGCAAATTTATACTTACACACTACATGTATTGTTTGGGAATTGTTGGATGACCCCAGCTGCTGTTCTGGACATAGACACTTTAAGAACCTTCCCATACTGACCAAAATATTCTCTGTGCTGAAGAAGCTGAAAACAGAGCATATAATACATGCTTAGGCATTCAGCCTACAAATGCAATACTAGTATGTAAGTTACAAAGAGAGATATTATACTTCTTCATCTGCCAGATTCAAAGGCAACCCAACTATGTATACAAGGTTCCTTTGAATCACTCGCACACTGCTGAGCTGCTTCCTCCCATCAGATGATTTGGCCTTTGCCTTTTGCGACTTCATTTTTCTCTCCGTGCTCATGTCAGCCACAATCCTGAGGGGAAAATATAGATTGTACATACATATAATATATAAATTTGAAAAAAGTAAGGGTTTAACTAAGAAACATAGATAGGGTTTTTATAAAACAAGATTAAAAAGAGCCTTCATATGATAGCGACCTTTCACATTTTGCAGCCATCCCCACTATCTTTTCCTTATCATAAGGAGCACGGCACGCAGGACAACGCCCCTCTGTATCATCCTTTTCAGCCATGTCCATTATGTGGTGCCAACACCAAATACATATCTGTGATAAAGACGTTGAGAATTAGATCGAAGTATCAGAACCCCCATTAGATCTGGGCATATAGGTAAAAACAAATAATATACATCAAAAGCTTATCTATTTGTAAACAACTGAACAGACATACATAAACAGTTTAAAATTTACAGAAATAAAGTAAAGATTAAATGGGTGAGATGCAAATGCCTAGAATTTTAAACAATTAGACTTCTCAAGAGTTCAAAAACTGTTCAATAAGGAGAACCTTCAAGAAAATCACTTGCGGAGTAGGAAACTATATAGCTGCTTTATCAGGTTAATATTGTGTTATTTAAAGAAGAACACTCAAATAATTAAAAGCTTTCAAGTTAAAAAAGCTCAAAATGCCATACATAAACATAGAGTTACTATGGAGTATTGATCCACCCTTCACGGGAAGAAGATGACTTAGAATGATAATTTGTTAGTTATTTCACAAAAAAAAGAAAATAAGAATGTTTGAAAACTTAATGTATTGATAAAATTAAAAAGCAACATTGAGTGTCAAGAATTTCCAATTCTCTGGCATCAAGTAGACATGAGAGAAGTGGATAATTAAGAATAGCAAAAATGAAAATCAGAACTTAGTAAAAGAAGATAGTTTCATATTAGAGATGGAGTTAGTACCACATCGACCCCAACTTCCCTGAAGGGGAAAAAAAAGAAAGAAAAGAAACTGTGTCGAACCTCATAACCACATTTGCAAGGTTTCAATTGTTGATCAGTCAAATCCATCTCCTCAGCGCAAAGAGGACATGTCCTTTCTCCCTCGGCACTCATGATTGCCTAAAATAATATTCCATGGTAAATTTAAACAAACATTGAAAAACAAAACGACAGAACTCCTATTAGTTATCTATAATGCTAGCCATGTACATTCAAGAGTTAAATAAACAAGTTCAGCTTAGTCCCCAGAATGCAAAAGTAGGCCATTGAAAATTAAAAGCACATCTTGCCATCATGCATAAGGGAACAATGCTAATGCTAGTGAGATAAATACAAAAGAAAAACAACAATGACAGCATCGTCGCTCAAACGACTGACCAAATTCTAGCCGAGCATAAAACGTTGGGTGTTCCTTCTCCAGATTCATAACAAACAATGAAGAATGCCAGCAAAAATAAACAAATTGTGACAGACATTAATATTCAATATATCTCATTTAACAAAAACTCAAACAGTCAGAAAAAAGATAAATGAGCTAGAAATTTTACTGGCATATCAGACATAAATAAGTAAAATAAGCAGAGCACAAAAGATAAACCTCGAACAGTCAGAAAAAAGATAAATGAGCTAAAAATTTTACTGGCATATCAGACATAAATATGTAAAATAAGCAGAGCACAAAAGATAAACCTCGAACAGTAAAGAAAAAAACTCCAAAAGAAGCCCTGTACAAGTCCAATTCCTTCAATACACCATATTTTAAGTTTAACAGACATTAATATTCAATATATCTCATTTAACAAAAACTCAAACAGTCAGAAAAAAGATAAATGAGCTAGAAATTTTACTGGCATATCAGACATAAATAAGTAAAATAAGCAGAGCACAAAAGATAAACCTCGAACAGTCAGAAAAAAGATAAATGAGCTAAAAAATTTACTGGCATATCAGACATAAATATGTAAAATAAGCAGAGCACAAAAGATAAACCTCGAACAGTAAAGAAAAAAACTCCAAAAGAAGCCCTGTACAAGTCCAATTCCTTCAATACACCATATTTTAAGTTTAATACACCCTAAAATAAAAAATCAGATCACAATTCAAGTACTCAGATCGAATTAACCCGTGAGTCGGTGACCAGCAACAGTTAAATAAAAAAAATACAAAAATACAAAATTATTAATTATCAACTTAAATAAAAGCAATCGGATTAAACAACATGCAAAAGTCAAAATCAAAATCAAAATATATCGAGAACTAAAGACATCGAGTGAATCTAAAATCGAAGCAAATTAACATCAAACAATTAAAATCAAATACATTCAATTACAAAATAAAAAATTAGGGATCTGGAAGAATATATAAAAATAAAATGATCGAAAATAGATAGAAAATTAGGTTTTGAGATTAGAGCTGAGAAGACTCACAGTTGGGTGTGGGAGGTCGAGAAGAAGAAGAAATCGAATCTGTGAGAGGATGAGATTGTGAGAGAAAATCACGAAAAACAAGAGAGAGAAATAGAAAATAAACTTGTAAAAAACACAATAAGAGGTGTAGGGTGTTTTAAAGAAAAAAGACTGTTTGTTTGGATGGTTTTGTGCTGTTGTTCGCTGCTCGCTTCTTCTTCTCTCTTAGCATCGTTGTCAATTAAATATTAACAAGTTCCATTTATTACCCTTCGATTTTCTTTTAATATCGAAAAAGTACCCTTTCTTTTTGTGGCTTTTTTATTGTAATGATTTATTATTTTAAGTTACTAAAATTTAAAATTGATATAATTTTATTAGTAAAAAACAAATACTTATAAAGAAAATAATTGTAATTGATAATAGGTATATTATGTGAGTAATAAATAATACATAATTACTTTAAATAATTTTTCTATATTTTATAAAAATGTGTTATTTATTATTTTTTAAATATATTTTTATTAAATATTTATTTAATTTAAAAATAATTTTTTAAGAGTGAATAAATAGTATAAAGTTTAAGTTTATATGAGTACTCATTGTCCATATTGCACAAATGTATATAGAATTTTCCTTACTTGGCCTCTCTCTCTCTCTCTCTCTCTCTCCTCTTTTTCCGGATTTGTCGAAATTTGGGTACTTTGGTTTTAGCTTATTAGACCACTTTTGCACACGTACGCTTCTTATTTAAGGTGGTCAGTTGTTTTGTTTTTCTGGTAGATTTATGACGTGTTTACTGCTTAACATTTTGATACGACAAAAAAATATATTAAATAATATTCTTAAATTTTATAATAATAAAATATATTTTAATAATATTAAATTTAATAATCAACTTTATACTTTATTTTCCCTTTTTTTAAAAAAAAAATTTATCTACTAACTTTATAATTTTAATAAATTTAATCTAAAAGTCAAAACTTATTGTAACATTTAAGGTATTAAAATTATTTACTTTTTTTTATAATTTAATCATTTAACTTTCAGAATTTAATACATTTAGTTCATTCTAAATCAAATTTAAGAAAATTAAAAACTTAATTGAATACATCAAACAAAAAAATAATTTAAAGAATCAAACTATAAAATTAGTTTTCTTAACGTTAAAAACATATAAGCTAAAAAATGATAATGTTATTTTGTGTTTATAAGTTTCATATAATAAGTTTGTTACTTTAGTAGTGTTTCAATTTAATTTTTGATATATTTTTTACTTTGTTTATTGGAGTGTTATTTTATCATATCTTAATTTAAAAGTATGTATTAATTTAATGTAGAAATTGTATATTAATTTAATGTAAAATTGAAATAAATTAATATATATTTTTAAATGAATGTATCGTTAAGATATTATCTAAATAAAAAAGATAAAAAAAATTATCAAAGTTTGAGATGTATTCACGTTGTTTTCATAAAAAATAAATGTCTATGTGTTCCAAAGATAAATAACTTGCCAGAATTTTATTGAATATGCTTTCTAAGCTATATTGTAATACTTATTTTATAAAAAGTTAGAATATTTAATAACTTTTTGACTCATTATTTAAAATACATCATAAATATGCAATTATTATAATTTGTGTGGCAAAAATATTTTTATTTTGGATTTTAGTTTCATATGATTTATATTTTGATTTACATAATTATAGTTATATTGATTAGGAAAAATAATTATTTAAAATATAAAACTATACATTAAATTTTAATTCTTAGTTAGCAAGTGATAATGAATTTATAAGTTATAGTAGTTATGTATATTATAAATCTTTGTTTACAAGTTATAACGAATTTATACTTTATGTTAGTTTTTTTTTTTTTTTGGTTAAAAGTATACCTTATGCTACTTATATATATGTGTTGTGTACCTACACACTACATTTGAGTAATATGTTATATTTTAAAGTATTAAATTTACTTAATTATACTAATTTATTAATTTCAAAAACAAATTATTTTTCTCACGTATCTAGATGTAACATTGCAAATTACGAATTAAAAGGAGTTTATAAATGTAAAATAATTTATTTTATATTTGTGCTCCTTTAAAAATATTACTAGTGCATGTTTCTATTCCTTGTATTATATTTAACTTATATATAAAATAGTTTTTAATTATCAACAAACAATATGATTCTTATGATTCTTAAGAAATTTAAAAATAAATATAGTTAACCGTGAGTTAAATACAACATTTTTAATATTATATTATTTTTATTTTTTTAACTTTAGTGTTAAAACCTTAAAAGTTCAAATTAACACCATATTTACAAGCACATAATAACATCAAAAATATACCTTAAATTTTAAAATATCTTTAAAAATACTTCTAAAGTTTTAAAAAAATTAAAAATATCCCTCTAAACAACTCTTTAAGTCTAAAATCTAAAAAGATTAATCTTTATTAAAAAAATCAATTTAAAAAATATAAAACTTCTAAATAAATAATTTAAGATGAAAAGAAAAAAACTAATAATTCAAAAAAAGTAACATCTTTAGAATAAAAAAAACTTAATTGGGTTAATGAAGTAAAAAAAGATTAACAAAAAAAACTTATGTGATCTATAATAACCCAGAATCAAGAATTTATAATAATTAGGTAGAAGCTAGTAAATGTATTATATGGATTAATGGAGTAACTCATAGAGCCTTCATAAGCAGAACATAGGTTGAAGGTAATCATGTCAATTACAAGGTATCAAAATTAATAACTTCAAAGAAGATAATAAAGAATTATTTTGCATCACTACAACGATAACCAACAATACCAAGCAGGTTGATAATCCAAGGGGAAATAATAATGCCTTCAATACTACTTAACTTGTAAAGTCATCGTCACTTCCCATAATAGTATGGCTCTTTCAAAAGATAATGGTGAAAAAATAACTAAATATGAGATAAATTTTAATAGCAACAAACTAAAAATTGATTGAGAAACAAGAAATGTATTATACTTTTATAGAAAAGTTACTAAAAATCACAGATGGATTTACTGCATCAAAAACTAAGAATATGAAAATGTGTTATCATCAACGTTATCTAAATGATTATTGGTAGAAAATGACAATGAAGAATAAAGAGATGGAGTTGTTGGTAGAAGACGACAAAGAAAAATAAATATATAGACCCATATTTTAAGTCGGTAACATGTGTCAAGGAAAAACATGTGGCTCATATTTAAAGCAATAAAGCATATTAAAAATTAAAGGAAGGATAAAATAGTAATTCTCATCTTATAAACATAGATTACTTGTACTATAAAAGAAACCTTTATTTTCATTTGAAAAACATAGAAAAATGAGAGTATATAACTTTAAAAACACTCTATTCATAAATCATAACCAGTAATTATGAACGGCTAAGAATCACTCCAGGGTTCTTATTTGGCCTTAAGATTGTAATAATTATTATATTATGAATAAAATGGAGAGCAGTTACTCTTCTATAATAAGTCAAAATTATACAACATCTATGTACAGATGTATAAGGTTCACCATTACTTGGAGGGTATTAAGATTTGAGTAAAGCTAAGACATAACCTGTGTAATAAGACGAGGCAAGAAGAAGGGAAAACTATGATGTACTCATTAAATTCAAGTATAATAATTATAATATTTAAGCTAATTAAAAATCTTAAATGTTTAAATATTTGTTTGTATCAATTTATTATAAAAAACAAGACGATAAAGATAGAAATAGTATAATAAGAAAAATTATCTCTAATTAATAATATATATAAACTACAGAAAATTAACAACTAGCATTAAACAACTAGTCTCTAATTTGGTATCAAAGTCAAAGGAACATTAACATAATATGGATAAAAAAGTTAATACCATTAGATTTAGAGACATCAATGATATTAACCATAAAGTATAATGACATAACACTTTCTATAAACCTTAAAGACATAAGTAAATATATGATAAACTTGAAGGGAATTTTAGAAAAATATCTTGCAAGCACATTACCACCATCCCTTGCAAGTTCTACATATTTAAAATTTTACAATTTTAATTTTTTTATTTCACAATAAAGTTTAATTATTTTTAGTTGGTAGCATTAAGTACTTATACAAAAAAGAAAAAAATTACATATATGTTATATTATTGAATTTTTTTAACTTTTGCTAATTACTTCTATACTTTATCGTAAAAAAATGAAGTTGTTACTTTCTATTTATCTACTTCTATATCCAATTTAATTATATTATTTAATCTTATTTTTATGTTATTACTTACTTGGCCAACAATTTATATAGAGACAATTAAATAGAATTAAATAGATTTGAGAGAATTATTTAATTATTTGTCTTAATTAAATAACATGTATAGTTTCTAGGTAGAGATGTATCATTCTTATATATGTGATCAAAAATTGATGAATTTAATGAGTAATATGCAATTTAATTGACATGAGAGTGTCATTAAATTAATTACTATACGATGTGTAGTTTACTTGAGAGAGGAATATATGTTAAGTTAGATTCAATTAATCATGTAAATTATTGATAATTATATGAGAGAATTTTAGTGATTCGCGTGTTTAAAAAATTGGAGGATTAAACCTCCCTAGATATTTTCTCATGTATCTTTTTAATTATCAAATCTGATTGAATTAATTATTGTTATTTACTTTTTTTTTATTTTAATTTTGCTTCTTTAAAATATAAAAACACCAAAAAAATTGATTTTTATTTTGTTTAGTTTTAAAAATTAGTTTATAATAAAACAATCTTTTGAGAAACGATCTTTTCTTATCATTATATTACTTTTTGCGATATGTATACTTGTATATTCATTGCATACAATTCGTGTGGCGATTAGGTTTTTGGTGCCATTGCTAGAAATTATAAATATTATAAATTATTTTTTTATTTCTCTTTACTTTAATTTTAATTGTAATTTTAATTCACTTATTTCTTTTACTAACTTATTTATTTATTTTTTTAGTTAATTTCTTTTATTTATTTATTTAACTTTAATGTATTTATTTAGTTGTTTATTTTTTTAATTTTTATTTATTTTTAATTTAGACACATAATTTAGTGCTATTAGAAACATAGTTGAGAAAATAACTACCAATAATTATCAATGGCCCATGGACGTAATGACAACGCGAAGTAGAGTAGTTGGAATGTATGAGGTAAATGATATCATAACACTTACAACTCAAGTATTATTTTTGGTAAATCTTTTGAAGGTTCAAAACTCGTCGATGAGTATAAACCAGGTTCAAGATTTAAGGGTGTTTTGTGGTAAAGCCCATTTGTTTGATAATTGTACATATAATCTTGAATCAACATTTTATGTGAGTAATATGAACCGAAACAATAATACATACTAAAACACATATAACCCAGGATGAAGATAACATCCAAATTTCTCTTGGAATAACAACAATAAATGTGGTAATCAATTCAACCCGTAATCATTTCCACTACATAGTTTCCAATAATCACAAGCCTAAGAAAAGAAGCCACCTACGGAAGACAATATAAATGCTTTAATGAGGATGATGAAATACGCCATCCAATCAGTAAATATAAAAGTGTTAACTCAATAGACTTCAATTAGGAATTTAGAGAACCAAATGGGATAACCTGCTTAGGCTATAAGCTAAAGGCCTCAAGATAACCTTTAAAGTGACATAATTGTAAACCCAAGAAGAAAAGATATGGACTATTATAAATCATTAGCCTTGAAGAGTGGTAAAACTCTAGAGTAGGAAAATAAGACTCAAAAGGATGAAAAAATAGAAAATTAACAAAAATGATGAGGAACTAATGGATAAAGAGAGCACTGAAAAGGAAATAATTCAACCTAAGAAAACCAATCTCTACAAACTCACTATAACCTTGACTAGAGGTTGTATTGTCATCCTTATTAGAAAATTACCCTAAAAATTGAAAGATTCATATGGTTTTGACATTCCTTACACTATTGGGAACATCCATTTTAACAAGGCACTATGTGATTTGGGTTCTAATATTAACCTTATGTCATTATCGATCTTCTATAGATTGGGATATGGTAAAGCCAAACTCACTTAAGTAACATTACAAATGGAAAATAGATTAGTTAAAAGATCTCAGAGTATGGTAGAAGATGTGTTAGTAAAAGTAGACAAATTCATTTTTCCGGCAGACTTCATTGTGCTAAACATGGAGGAGAACTGTGACATTCCTATCATACTTGGTCGTCCATTCTTAGCAACCGAAAGAGCACTAGTTAATGTACAAAAAAGTGAACTTACAATGAGAGTGTAGGATGAACAAATAATGTTTAAAGTTTTTAAAGCATCTGAACCTTCTGACATTAATAGTGCTAATGAATGCTTAAGGATAAATGTTATTGATTGTGGGGCAAAATTAAAAGAATATGTTGAGTCGCCCACATTTATAACTTTAACACATGATGTTGTAAACAAGGACATAAACTCACCAGAAAATAACTCAACCTATTTTAACTTTGAAAGTATTGAATCAAAGTTTGATATTGTAGATTGTGTGAACTTTTTGGAAGACACACCTTTCATGTGTGTATCAAATGTGTTTGTGGAGAGTTTTGAGATAGGATCTAAGCTCAAACCATCAATTGAAGGACCACCGAGTTTAGATCTCACACTTTTACCCTCTCATCCCTAATTAAGTAGGCAAGTGGAAGAATTCAATAGAGAGGTGAAAGAGATGTTGGAAATACATAAAATTGATGCTTATGGTGGAATGCTTATAAAAAGTCCAAAAAGACAAAAAAAAAAGACAAAAAAATGGCATGAGAAGAGAATTGAGTACCATGTTTGCGAACCAGAACATAATGTGCTATTGAACAAATCAAGACTCAATTTTTTTCCAAGCAAATTCAAAAGTAAATGGACACAAAGAGATGTACCTTAGGACTTGATATAACCGTCTAATCAAGGACGTTAAACGTGATCCTGGTTGGGAGGCAACCCAATGTTATTTTACTTATAATTTCATTGTTTTTGTTTTATAGGTGAATAAATGTGGAGAGCAATTATGCAACAAGATTGAGCATTTCAACGATAACTATGGTGTGCCAAGATTAAGGGAGTTTTATTTCCTTTTACTTTTTCATATTTATATGTGCACATTGGGCACAATGTGCAATTTAAGTTTGGATGAGGAAATTTCATTATCTGCTTTAGTATTTACTATGAATTTTAATTTTTTAGGGATTTTTTAGGTTATTTTTAATCAGGATTTGGATAAAAATTGATAAATAAACAGAAACTAAATGCATACATGTTTGATGTGAAATGTATGAACTCAATGATAAAAATCGATTGTAATGACTAAGATAAAGAATGTAATATATTTGTTAAGATACTTACATTAATCGTGTGATATTCTCTCTAGTTTTGATTAGATTGATTCAAATTTTTATGCACATGTTCATGATTAATTTTGGTGTGCTTATAGAGAGAAAATTTGTTATGAGTTATGCAAGTTGATGAGATTTACCAGGTTTTAGAATCTAGTTAATCACCCCTTAAGGCTAAATCCTAAAATAGTATTTAGCAAAAGAGATGATTTAGGTCTTATTTGGATCGATTGAGCCTTTCAAGCTAATCATCGTTAATATCTTTAGTCGCCCATTTGAGCCTAACAAAGAACCATTCATATATTTAAGCCACATTTTATGCTTGACCATAAGTATTACCTTTATCCTTGCATCTTTAACTTGTATGAAAAGAAAAAATGCAATCTTGTATTATGTTACAGAGTGAGGTGGAATGTAATGCACCCTAAAAAAGAAGAAGCAAAACTCCCAACACAATTATCCCTCTAAAGAAAAATAAAATAAAATTGAAAATAAGTTTAGAAGTGTTGTGAAGTTACAAAAAAAAGAGTCATGGAATAAAAGAATGTGAAAATGATGATAAGAGAGGGTTGTACTAAAATATCAAGTAAAAACTCAATTGTAGTTAAAAATGGCACGATGAATAAAAAGAAAGCCAGGGTGTGAAAATAGCCTAAATGTCTTTATTTATCGACCCACATTTAAGTCTTACATTACAACCATGTAAAGTTCTTATTGATTTTTAGTTAAGTGCATATTTATATTAGTGGAGAGAGACGTGAAAAATAGACTTATGAGACTTGTTCTAAGATTAAATTGATTAACATGCTCATATAGGTTGACTTCATGAGTGCATTAGATGATATCATGTGCAACACATATACATGAATCAATTTGTCAAAAACCTTGCATATCCTTACATTGATGAATATATGAATCTCCTTGTCATAAAATTATACAATTTTTGAGAGGGATAGTTTTCACTAAATATGTATATATTACTAGATATATATTTATGAATATACTATTCATGCCATTTTATTTAGTTAGAATTAGCTTTACTTATGACAAACAAGCAGTTAAATTTGGGAGTGTGATGAATTTATAAAAGTAGAGTCACTAATACAATTTTTTTACTTAATATTTGTTTTTTTATTAAATAAATAGTATTTTTTGGGTTAAAAATATTAAAATATAAATTTTATAATAAAAAAGGGTGAAAATATAATTTTTGAATTTTTTTATAAATTTTTAACGTATGATCAATCAGAAGCTGCCACGTGGTGCCATACAAGTAGAGAAGCCGATTGGGAAGCCACACGGACGCCAAGCTAGTATAGATGACCAATTCCAGATCACCCCGTGTAAAGAGTGATGCATCACTATGCCAAGTGTCAGAACAACGTTCCTATCGACTTCATTCCTCTTGGTCAACGCGCTCGCCACACATCTTGACCTAATTCATCCAACTGTTCCAACCGTGCACCATACCATCTATTCGCAAATCACGTTACGCCGTATGGCAATGAATCAACAAGCGTAGACCCGAACCATTCTCCCATGCCAAACGTTGCACTCTTATTTGCCTAATAGATTTTTGTGTGCCACATGTCATGATGTCATTGGTTGACACTTTAGTTTTGTTTATTTTGATCTCAACCCTTGATCTGAATCTGATTTGACGGTTCAGATTTCTCTTAGGCTATATTTAATCCCTTAATCACCCCATAAACCCTAATGTATCGCCATTAGCACAATTTTTTATCAGTTTTTGGAGTTAAGAAGAGAGAAAAACACAAAAAAATAAATTAAAAAGATATGCAATTTTAGTAGAGATTAAAAAGAATATTAGTACTATAATTTAAAAGATTGATTGTATTTCTTCTTCTTTCCTTTTTTTTATGAAAAAATGAGCTTTATGAATAAAATTATGTGTAATTAATTTATTAATCTAAAGATCTTATGAACCCAATTTTCACCATATGATGATCTAATATTTTATCTCAATTATGAATTTAATTTTATTATATTATTTAATATTATTTTTATGCTATTAATTGTTTTGCCAACAATTTATCTATAGAGTCAATTAAATAGATTTGAGAGATATGATGATATAATATTTTACCCCAATTATGAATTTAATTTAATTTTATTATTTAATATTATTTTATGCTATTAATTGTTTGGCCAACAATTTATCTATAGAATCAATTAAATAGATTTGAGAGAATTATTTAATTATTTGTCTTTATTAAATAACATGCATAGTTTTTAGGTATAGATGTACGATTCTTATGTATGTGGTCTATAATTGATGAACTTAATGAGTAGTATGCAATTTAATTGACATGAGAGTGTTATTAAATTAATTACTATATGATGTATAATTTACTTGAGAAAGAAATAAATGCTAAATTAGATTCAATTGATCATGTAAATTATTGATAATTATATGAGAGAATTTTAGTGATTCACATGTTTAGAAAATTATAGGATTAAATCTTCCTAGATATTTTCTCATATATCTTTTTAGATACCAGATCTAATTAAATTAATTATTGTTATTTACTTTTTGTAATCTTAATTTTTTTAAAATATAAAAACATCAAAAAATTAATTTTTATTTTTTTAGTTTTAAAAATTAGTTTCTAATAAAATAATCTATGCGAGAACAATCTTTTCTTGTCATTATATTATTTGTTATAATACGTATATTTATATATTCATTGCACGTAATTTATGTAGCAATCATTTGATATTTTAATTATTTTTTAAAATTTATTTATTAATTTTTTCTATACTAGAAGATTGAGTTGCTACTTCCTATTAATTTGACAAAATATTTTGTTTGACATTTTTCATAGTTTTTTAAAACTTCTTGCAAGTTATTCCCACTATATATGTCCCACTATATATGTACGAGTATTAATGGTGCGTAAAAAAAAGATCATATTCAAGTTTTTATTAAAAAAAGTTATAATTATACATTTTCATTTCATTTCACTTTATTTTTAATTTTTAAGAAAATTTACAAACCAATTTGTTTATTTTATTTTTAGGCCTTAAATACTTCTAATTTATTGAGCTTAGATTTTGTATTGAATGTAGTAAACATTTTAATCTTCACTAAGTAAAATAATTAGTATACCTAGTAAGCATAACATAATAAATCTTTTATGTCTATGTTTTTCTTCACACAATTTGTATAATATTATCAAATAATAATAAAAATTATTTTTCATTTTCATTGACTTGTAAGAAACATATAAATACATTGTAATTTTAATTATATATATATATTCCTAAACATAACAATAAAAAATTAAAAGCTTATTTCAATGTTTAATTCTTTAGTTTTACTATTTCTTATTTTTATTATTTATTTCATATCTAATTATGATTTAATAAACACAAATTTAATAATTAATTGTAATATTATATACATTTATTTAACCATTGATAATAAAAATGTTTTCAATTATATTTAATCACTTGCATCGTAAGTCCAACAAATATAGTATAATAATACATCCATGGCAATATAATCAAAATTGAAATATCTTAGATGGCTTTTTATTTATTTAATATAAATATAATGAGAATAATAATTGAACTTAATAAAAAAAATTATTATTATAATGTATATTTGTTCAGTATAATCAAAATAATAATAAAGTTAAAATAAAATTTATAAAATTATAAATAAAGTAAAATTAAAAATAATTTTTTTGATTTTTAAATAAAATAAAATGATAATAAATAATTGTACAAATATGTGAGAAAAATAAAGCATTTTAATGTATTATTAAAGGATGTGGGAGAAATGAAGATTATTACTACTATTGAAATGTTTCATATTTTATTTTAGATTAAGAATTATTACTTTTATTAATTCTATTAATGTAAACTAAAGATTTTCAATAACTAATATTTGCGAAAGACATAATATAGCCTATTTGGACAATACCCATAAATGGGCTCTCCAGCACAGCCTATTCGTCTAGCCCAATATACTGATACTAAAGTTTCATTCCTCTGTATCTACAATTATGGCCATAAGAGAAGGGAATATTAAACACAGGTCGTTTTTTTCTTTCTTTTTTTAAGATTCTAAAACTCTTATAACTTTTAAAAAACTAAACAAAAATTTTATAGTTATTAAATATTACAAAAATACTTTATTATTTTTAAAAAATATATACATTTATTTTAAATTCACCATTAATTTTTTTTTTACTAAAACTAACCATTTTAATGGGCATTTTTGAAATTAAAAATATCCAAAAAATAATAGAACCAAAACTATAGCAAATGGTATCTTTACATAAAAAAAAATCGTACCCGATTTGATCAAATAGAAAGAAAAAAAAAACGAAAATAAACAAAATAAACCAAAACATAAATGGAAAAAAATAAGTACCCAAAACAAAAGAAAAATAAATTACTAAGCTTTAGTACACGCAACACAAACAAATTAAAAAAATAGGTGGAATTATGGCTGAGTTGGGAGAAATAGTTTTTTTTTCTTTTTGTTTTTTTTTTCTAATTCCAAAAATACTTATCAAAATGACTAGTTTTATCAACAATCAAAAAGATCAATAGTCAACTTAAGATTAAAATATACATTTTTTGAAAAATAATAGGATTTTTATGTAACATTTAATAATTATAGAACTTTTATATACTTTTATTAAACGCTATAAGATGTCTAAAATCCTTAAGTTTTTTGTTATTTTCAAACCAAAACTAATATAATTGAAAAAAAAATTAATATCGTATGGCTTAATTTTAATTAGATGGATTGAATTATCAATTATTGTGTTTACTACTTTAAGGATTTGATATTTTAGATGTATCTTTATTAAACAAAAATTATATATTTTGATCCATATTATCAAACTAATATATTTATTATCCCTATATAACAAAAGGTACACTAATAGTACAATTTTGAAAAAAATAACCTAATATATAGAAGTATAATTTTATATTTATGAAAATATTTATTATTTTATTTATTCTTTCATTTTTTTGGTGTATTTCAATACAAAAACATCTCGTACCACCCTAACAATAATTGTCAACTTCCATCACCATTTCCTTCATATACCTGATATTACTTTATTCCTTCGTCGACTAACCAGCTTTCATTGTGTGGTGCAAAACAATCAAAATCTGTATTTTTTATTGAATTTGTAGTTCGGTTATCACCAACTTATTCGTAGTACCTATGCATACCATTGACTGTTATTGTTGCCAACTCATTCCCTTTAATCTCATTGATCTCATCATCATTTTCGACCATCTTATATTCGGTCAAACTTAAGATAAAAATAGTTTTGATTTAACACAATGTGAAAAAGGATAAAATGTCAAAAAGATTAAATGAAATGAGCTGACAGTAATCGTGGTCATTGACAGAGATGATGTTTGGAATGAGTTGGTGATTTTCTAACTTTAGTTTCTATACAAATTATATTTTTGGATTGTTTTGTAGCAAACAGTGAAGAATAATTGGTGGACGGAAGTATGTGATGGTGCTAGGAGTAAGACAAAGAGGATAATGGAGGTGTACATAATTGCTAGGATAGATATCTTTGTTTTCATAATAAAATGTACAAAAATAAAAGAATTCATAAAATAATAAATATTTTAATAAAGACAAAATTATCTTTTTATAAATTATATTTTTTTAAAAAATGGACTATTTATGTACCATTTGTTAAATGAGACTACTAATATACTAGTTTGATAGTATGAAGTTAAATATGTACCTTTTGTACCACTAAATTATCAAACCCCTACTTTAAATTAATCTATAAAAAATAATAGTTATCTAGTTGAATATAAATGAATTTAAAGATGTAAACAATAATAAGATATTATTTTTCCATGATTATAAATGTCAAATAAGTTGTTTAGTCTAACTCAACTCATTTAAAGTTTATCCATTAATCTTATAAGCTGAAAAAATCTAACTTATTTAACTTATAAATTTAAACGAGCAGTTCACTAACTTATTTAATAATTTTTTAGTTAAATGTTTTTTAAAATTAATAATATTTTTTAACACTTTCTTGTTGTTTTTTAAATATTCTAATTGTTTGAAGAATATTAAGCTAAAATTACAAAAATAAATAGAGAAAAGTTATTAAATAGCAATTGTAGGAAAAATACCGTCACAAAAATAAAAAATATGAAGGATTTATATATTAGAGTAGTAAAGCTTAGGTCGATAAAGTATTAGGAGTTAATACTCGAATATAGCGAAACTTACATGTAGATGAACCATTGCGAAACAATAGGGGATGAAAACTTACAGTTAGTGAGGTCATCGGAGATGCAAGAAGGACGTTGTCAACGACGTCATGAGCGATGAATCTAAAGTAATCGCAATGGATTTGTGTTTTTCTACTTTAGGGATCAAGGATGAATTTGGATGAAAATTTTGATTTTAAATGTTTAATAATTTTTTAAAAATAATTTAATATAAATAATTAAATGTAATTGCAAAAACATTAAATGAGTTTTTCATGAATAGCCCAACTAAAATAAAAATGAGCTAAGTTGAGCTATAACTCGTTTAAGATGCGTTGAGCTCAAGTAAACTAAGCTAGCTTAATAAGTCTAGCTCATTTAACATCTCTAACTATGGTTAAGTAAATTTTAACTGCCTCTTAAGCATTTTGGTAGCAAATCTTCTCCAACTTATAAGGGTGGAGACGCCAACCCATATAATCTTTTTATGAACTTTATATCAATTCGACCAAACCGGCCTCACAAACATGAATTAAGCAACTTACATGGTGGAAGTATAAAACAACATGTTTAATTCAACACACAACTAAAACACTTAACAAATATGAAAACAACAATATGCAGGAAACACATTAGTGATGGTTTGCTTCACACTCAACACATTAGTGATGGTATGCCTTATAAGCTTTTGTCCATACTAGCAATAAATATATGCATGACAAATAATTAATAGCATGTGAGACAAGAATGCATACTAAACAATAAAGGATTTCCAATCACTTCAAGATTTCTATATAAAAACATATTCAATAAATGATAATTGTACTTTCATAGCATGCGATCAATCTAAACATAGCAAACCAAATAAAGAGTCCAATACCTCGGACATAACCAAAGCAATGAGATGCAGACTCTTTAAAGACTTACGTCAAACTCGTATGCACATAATAAAAATCTATAGGCATGCTACATAGAAAAGAAAGAAAACATCTGATAACATACAACAAATAAGCTTTCTAATCAGAGTATACTTCTTGTATGTTAGAACATATATGATAAAACTCATATTATACTAACATACATATTGATCGAGCATAATAACATTGAAAGAGTTCAAAACCTGATACGTAATCAGATTAAGGAGATATTGACTTTTTAAAGACTCAATTCAAACATGCAAATCAGAGGGAGGAAAACACATGATAGATAAACACAGCTGTAGAACATATAATCAAAAAAAGGTAGTATAACAAGACAACATATATATAATTCAGTAAATAAAAGGCAGGTGATAAAAATTAAAAGCTTTCTAATTAGAGTTTAAACTCCAATATATATGAACATGTACCATTTAAACTCTAATTATACTAACCATACATTCAGACATGCATAACACCAGATATAACGAGGTAGACCAACATAGAAATCCTATCCATTTAGTAACATCGTCGAGTTGCTTATGACAACCATTCGACAACAAACAAATCTACTACGTAATGTAACTTGATAGAAATAAAACCTCTATTATCTCTATCATTTGAAAACTCTGTTCGAACTACTTGTTGTTTCTCTCACTTGCTACCTCCATAACAACCTAATTCGACATACGAACTTGGATTTCCTTTAAAGCCCACACCACCTAAAGTGGTATAATTAGTTACCAAAGACCAATAATGTATAAAGTGAATAACAAAACATTGCACGAATGAAACCACCAATCGATACACTGCTCACAGTCATACAAGCTCCTCACATAAGAAAAAGCTACACGAGGATAATTACCAATGACACACAACTCACTCATAAACACCGTATTAAGTACTTATCACTCACATGCATGGTTTTACTCATATAGTCCCAAATCACTAATATCGAGCAAAACAAAGGTATAAGTGATTCAAAAGTAAAAAAGACAAGATGTCAATTTGATAGAAATCTACTACTTATTTTTTTGATACCAAATAAGAGGAAATAGAGATATTTATAGAGTCTTGGATGGCCATCTCGCTAGCCACCTTGCCAACCACCTCCCCAAGTGGTGATAAGCTTTATGATGAGGTGCTAAAAAATATTTTTTGTTTTCAAAAATGTTGAGTAAATTTCATAAATACCTACACACAAAACAAAAAAATACGAGCAAAAATGTTAGTTCGCTCACTGAAAACCAATACTCCACCTAGCATGCACATTATGAAAACCAACCTTATTTGTGTGTGTAAACATGCTCGTATACAAAGTGTTTTTAACTATATGTGTATTACTGATCCACAGTAACTAATCTTACACCTAGGAGGACAAATACACTAAGAATAAAATAGACACCATACTTTATGCACACAAATTCTACACACACACACGAGTACAACGAGATATACATATATTCATCAAACATAAGGGGATTATAAAGATGTCCTAAAGTTGTTTATTCTAATGAACAACACAATGACACATACCAAAACCAAAAAGACACACCTACTCCAAGTGCATTCTTCTCGAGTGTTCCATCTGACTTCATGAATCAATTCATCCAATCCTCTATTACAAGGAACCCAACACCATTACGTATAACACACTTGAAGTATGAAGACTTCACTTTATCCCTGTAACCTGTATACACAAAACAAACACATATATCATAAACGTATCATGTAGAAACAACGTATAGTCTATCCAAATACAATCGTGTTACCCCTACACAGGTGCACACTGATAGTCGAAGGATAGTTTACATATATCATAAACAAAAACTTTCTACATACAACACAAATATGCAAGCTACACAATCTATATGCAATATAAATATGCAAGCTTCACAATCTTTATGCAACACAAATATGCAAACTCTTCCTATGTGTATTATTATTAGAAAAACATAATGTAATGCATACTACACTCACTACTCCAATAAACAAGAAAACATAATGCACAAACAAACACAAGTTCTACAATAATCCTAACACTTATGCAATATATCAGAGGAGATTAAGGAAAACAAAAAAAAGAAACAACATATGCAGTTAAGCAAGAAACACAAAGAGTAACACTTGGGTAAAAACATGTAACAAACAACAAAATGAATGCATAGACAAGTAGTAATGTAGATAAAAAAAATCTCTTTAATGTAATACATAGCATGGATCCCATATCCATAGAACTAAACTACCATATTAGGACTTTTGAAGGTTAGTTGAGACCATCATACTCTATTAACATATAAATAGACATAATTTACCGAACATGACTTATTACCACAACGCATATCCTAATTATTGTGGACATGGACTTAAGTAACAATGTCCAAGATAGACCTAGATTAATCCCAATGTCCAAGATAGACCTAGATTAATCCCTTCATAAATACCAATAATTACCTTTTCCTTATATAATGATTCTTAAGAGATACTGGCCTAGTTTTCGAAGTCATCTATGCCAAATTTAAGTGCGCAAACTTGAACTTCAATGCTCTAATCCTCCCATAACAGAGCTTCTCATCCACAGTTTGCTTCATGTGACCTTATGTATCATTACCTTGACTATGCTTCTACAAATATCAGAAGTTGAACCACTCTTATAATACTTATGTTTAGATAGCTCAGTGGGTTGAAAAGATGAGACAAGCAACAAAAATATGGCTTTAATCATAAATGTTTGTCCTTTCTTAATAATAATGAAGAAACCTACAACCATTTTTCCGAATTATTGGATTATTGATAAAGGCCTGAATCATGAACAAGTCATCCTAACTAATAATAAGGTGTTTATTTTTCTCTTTTGTCTTAACATAGTTGGCCGATCTCCTTTGCCTGTTAAATTTTAAAAGCAATAAACATATATTATGCAGTTACATTAATACAGATCACCAAAACAATCCAAGTCCAAATTAGGACATTTTTATAATATGGCTACTATAACTTAACCACCAAAAGAGAAAATTTTGATATTTTGATCCTAATTTCTTTTTTCCCTTATCAACTGGAACATAAACAAGGTTAGCACTAGTATCCTAATACTTACAAACTCTCAACTTTGAAATTTTATTACTAGACTAATTCTCATTTCTAAACAATTTGATTCCTGATATGTGACCAAAAGCTAAAGTAACATAGCGACATAAACTCAAAGTGAGCATTCTTAGTGTCATTACCAGCATTGTGACTAGAAGATAGTAAAAAATTTACGATGTCCACAAATATAATCATGAAGCTAAAAAATATATATAAATATTAAAAAGAAGGAACCATCATAAACCTATATAACATTTACAAAAACCTTAAGAGTTCTTCAGTCTTATCATGGTAACGTCAAAGATCCCATCACTTGTTTCTAATTTAACAAAAGTTTATTTTTGAAAATAATGTTCGATAAAAAATGGCTTAGAAAAAAAATAGGTAGAAGAAGATTATTTAACCCAAAATTATCGGAGTGACGCATGACATTTTTAATTACTCATCACAACTCTGAATCAATTGATTCAAATCATTGAATAAAACACATCTTATTAATAACCCAAAACATAACTAAATCCAAACATAACTTACCCTAGGTTGGGATGAGAAGCAATGAAGCTAGTTGATAGAGAAATGCTACAAATGTTACACGAAGTTAGGACTAGGAAGAAATAAAGAGGGGTACGATGGAACTGTATACGACCGGAGGTGGGTTGCTATGAAAGAAGAGAAGCTACAAGCAAAAAGGAAAAGAAAGAGACTCGCGCGGAAAGAGAAGGAAAAGAAAGAGGCTCACATAGGGAAAGAGAAGGAAAATAAATAGGCTACGTAGGGGAAAAAGAAAAGGAAATAAAGGAAAAGGGCGAGCAGAAAAAAAGAAAAAAAGAGAAAATGGAAAAATTAATAGATAAATTTGGTGTGATGTAAAAAGAAAAAAATATATGAAATTAAAATAAGAGAGAAATAGAAAAATAGTAAAGTAATTTTTGTATTTTTTAAATGAATAACACAAACAATATCTTATTTTGTTTCGATTTTGAAAAGATTAAGATTTTATTATTTTAATTAGATCACAATATTTTAATAATCATGACTATATAATTAAGTTTATTTATATATATTTAAGTAATCTTTATAGTTTAACTTATGGTTACAATTACTTATAAAAATCAAGGTTATATGTACACACTATGGTTACATATTTTATTAGATCATGATCAAAACCCTAAGACATCTGTTTTTAAAAAACATTGTGGCTAAATTTTTGAAACCAAAGATCACTATTATAGTAATATGTGAAGACAAATTTGGTTTTAAACTAAGTGAAGTGTCATTTCATGGTGCAAAAAGGTATAACCTTAGGCCACAAAATCTTAGCAAATGGTATCGAGGTGGATAGAGCTAAGATAGAAGTGATTGAAAAACTACATCCACTTATTAATGTACAAGGAGTAAAGAGTTTTCTTGGACATGTAGGCTTTTACCATATATTGATAAAATATTTTTCCTAAATCTCCAAACTCTTGTGCAATCTTTTGAAAAAAGATATGCTTTCCAAATTTGATGATAAATGTTTAAAGGCATTTTAAGTGCTTAAAGAGAAACTAATGTTAGTATTAGTTATAGTCACATCAGATTAGATTAAGCCATTTGAGTTGATGTGTGACACAAGTGATTTTGTTATTGGAGTTGTTCTTGAACAACGAAGAGACAAAATGATATGTGACATATACTATGCAAGCAAGACACTAAATGAGGCTTAAATTAATTATGTTACTATAGAGAAAGAGTTAATTCCCACTGTGTATACCTTTGAGAAATTCAGATCTTATTTGGTTTGAACCAAAGTAATTGTCTACATTAATCATTCTACAATAAAGTACCTCATGACAAAGAAGGATACCAAATCAAGATTGATAAGATGAGTTATCCTTTTAGAATAATTTGACTTAAAAATCAGTGATAAAAAGGAATAAAAAATCAGGTTGTAGACTATCTATGTAGATGAAAAATGACGAAAAAATGGATGACAATATGGTGATTGGGGAATATTTTCTTGATGAACAACTCGTTTCAGTATCTCAAATAGAAATCCTATGGTATGTAGACATTACAAATTTCCTAGTTGTCAACATTCTTCCCTCATACCTTACATGGCAATAAAATAAGAAATTCTTCCATAACATTAAACATTTTTTTTGGGATGATTCTTACCTCATACCTTAATATGGTAATGATATTTTAATAAGGTGTGCTCCTTTTGATAAAGTTGAAAGTATTATTTACCATTGTCACAGCTCAGACTATGAAGGTCACTTTAAGAGCACAAAAATATCAACTAAGGTACTTTAATCTAGTTATTTTTTACACAAACTATTTAAAGATACTTAAATTTATGCAAATATGTGTGACAGATGCCAAATGATAAGTAATATTTTAAAAAGAGATAAGATTCTCCTAAATAGTATACTTTAAGTGAAATTGTTTGATGTTTGGGGTATTGACTTTATGGGTCCATTCCTTTCATCATTTAGTAATCAATATATACTTGAAGGAGTGGATTATGTGTCAAAATAGGTAGAAGCCATGGCTAGTATTAAATGTGATACCAATGTTGTCTTGAAATTTCTAAAGAAAAACATTTTTACTAGGTTTGAAAAACTCCTAGGATCATTATTAGTGATAGAGGTAGGCACTTTTGTAATAAAGCCTTTAATTCCTTATTGTATAAGTATGGAATTAAGCATAAAGTGTCTACTCCTACCATCCCTAAATAAGTAGGCAATTAGAGGTGTCTACTAGAAAGGTGAAAAGAATTTTGGAGAAAAATGTGAACATCTCAAGACAAGATTGGTTATCTAAGTCGGATGATGCTTTATAGGCATACACAATTGAATTTGAAACACCAATTGGTACCACCCCCCATATAAGCTAGTTTATGGAAAGGGATACCACTTATCGCTAGAATTAGAACACAAAGCATATTAGGTACTGAAATCGTTAAATATGTCTATAGATACAACTGGTGAGAAAAGAATAATGTAAATAAATGAATTAGATGAACTACGATAGAATGCTTTTGAGAATGTCAAGAGTGGTTCATGGTTAATGGATATAGAGTGAAACACTATCATGGATATCAATTATCAAATGAAATATTTATGATAGCTTTGGTGGATGCGACTTAGAAGTTGATATATCCGTCTAGTCAAGGAAATTAAACGTGACATTGGTTGGGATATAACCCAATGTTATTTTACTTATTTTTATTATTTTTGTTTTATAGGTGAATAAATATGGAAAGAAATGACGTAACAAGATTGAGTATTTCAATGACAAATGTGGTGTGCCAAGACTAAGAGATTTTTTTTCCTTTTTACTTTTTCATGTTCATATGAGCACATTGGGAATAATGTGGAATTTAAGTTTGGGGTAGGAAACTTCATTCTCTACTTTAGTATCGAGTATACATTTTCAATTTTTACGAATTATTTTATTATTTTTAGGATGTTTTTAATCATGATTTTAGCAAAAATTGATAAATATATGGATACTAAATGCATACATACTTGATAAGAAACATATAAACTCAATGATACTAATTAATTATCATGACTAGGGTAAGGAATGTAACATGTTCATTAAGATACTTAAATTAATTATATGATATACTTGCCAATTTTATTTGATTAATTCAAATTTTTATGTGTATGTTCATAATTGATTTTGATGTTCTCATTGAGAGATAATTTATAGTGAGTTATGTGAGTTGATAAGATCTACCATACTTTAGAACCTATTAGATCATCATTTGAAGCAAAATCTTAAATATTATTTAGCAAGATAAATGATTTATGTCTTATTTGGATTGATTGAGCCTTTCAAACTAATCATTGTTAATATTTTTAGTCACCCATTTGAGCCTAACAAATAACCTTTCATATCTTTAAACCATATTTTGTTCCTATTCAATAAGCATTACCTTTACCCTTATACCTTTAGCTTATACCAAAAGATAAAAAAATGTAATCATATGTTAAGCTATAATGAAATGTAATGCATCCTATGAAAAAAAAACTCACAACACAATTTCCCTATGTAGAAAAGGAAAATAAAAATTAAAAATAGGTTTAGGGATGATGTGAATTTACATAAACAAAAAGACATGGAATACAAAATATGAAAGAATGATAGGTATGGTGCATTAAAATATCAAGAAAAAACTTAATTGAAATTAAAAATTGCATGATGAATAAATAGAAAGCTAAGGTGTGAAAAGAACCTAAATGTCTTTATTTTTCAACCCCACCTAAGCCTTACATTACAAGCATGTAAAGCCCTTATTAATTTTTATCTAAGTGCATATTTATATTAGTGGAAAGTGATATGAAAAATAGACTTATGAGACATGTTATAAGATTGAATTAATTAGCATGTTCATAAAAGGTTGATTTCATAAGTGCATTGGATGATATCATGTGCAACACACGCACAAATTAATTCGTCAAAAGCCTTGCATATCCTTTTATTAATGGAATGCTGATTGATGAATATATGAATCTCCTTGTCATAGAAGTTACGACTTATGAGAGGGATAATTTTCGCTAAATATGCATGTATTAGTAGATATATATTTATAAATATATTGCTCATGTTAGTTTATTTAGTTAGATTTGGCTTTACTTAGGAACAAGATATGCAGGGGTTTCTCGATCTTTTATACTAGATTTCTTTTTTGTATTTTACTTGCCATCCACGTGCTTTTGAGGTAGAGCTTGCAATAACTATTCATACGATGAGGTATGTCGACTCATTTGGTCGGAGGAAGCTCTAGCTAGAGTCAAAATCGATATATGTGGTTACACTTTTTCGAACGAACTCCCTTTCGATGCTACTTATCTTGGAAAGAATTACTGCATGCAATTTCATTGCTCACACATTTTTAAGTAAGGTAACTCTGTAGGTGATATTATAGCCTCTAAGGTTCCCAACATTTGTATCGCAATTTGGTAGTGGGATGCTCAATAAGTTACGCATTTTTTTTTTGTTTTTTTTAAGATTTCAACAATTTTCTTAGATATATATTTTGTTGAATTTATTGTATTCTATATTTATTTATGTATTTTTCTCTTATTTTTAATAAATTTCGTAGAGAATAGACTTAATGGTGAGGATGTTATGGTGGTGTCAACATAGTTATGATGTCCTGATGCATCTATTTATATTTGTCTCATACAATTTTCATTAAATGAAAGAAGAAATAATTATCTTAAAAATACAAATAATACTTCTCAAAATTTTAAAATTATTTTTAATGAAAATTGTCGAATTTTTCTAAGTATTTTAAGGCGTTCGAAATTATTTTTAATTAAAAAAACTCAAATGTATCCTTAATCTATTATTTGTTATGCTTCTCTTACATTTCATTACGTGAACTCGATAAATTAATTTGACTTGAAAAAGAAAAAAATAAGTGTACTAGTTGAATCTAAATGAACCAAATAATAATAATAATAATAATAATAATAATAATAATAATATGGTTTAGCCATCAACTTTTAACAATACTATTTTTTCTTTTTTTATTTGGAATGAAATCATTTTCATTATTGTTAAATAACAATTATAGGATATTAGATTATAACAACTAAATATAAAAGAGTAATCAAGTTTATATTCAAATATATAATTCAATCCACCATTATTTCTATTAAAAGAAAAATATAATTTTAAATTTGAATTTTACTTATGTTAATTCCAAGTTTTTCATTAATATTATGTCTAAGAATAATATTTAAATTTTAAAAACTTAAATAATTTTTTTCATTTACAAAATTATTTGAGCATATCTCACATTATATATTAACATAAATATAAATATAAATTTAGGTGATTTTAATAGGAGGATGGAGTTATTATCACCTTTTATTTTATTATTTTTATAATATATTTATTATTATTTCTAAAAATTATAAAAAATAATTTTTATAAATTTTAATTGTTGTATAATAAATATATTAAAGATAAAAAAAACACTTTAAATAATTTTTAAATTTATTAATAAATATACTATGGATGACGTATTTTAATTGGTAGAAACGGAGCAAATAAAGCAAAACTTCCCGTGGTTTGATTTGGACCAATGAAAACTGATGTGTAACGGACTTATTTTGTTTTCATGGGTGACTCAAGGATTTCTACGAAGGAATCTTCAGAAGCTGGGCATGTTCACACCTGTGTATGATAGCTTTTTTCTCACTGGGTAAAGGTTATATCCCATTTAATGGCCAAATGCCGAAAGTAGGCTCTCTCGTGCGCTTCACCACGTACAAGCACTTATTTTTCCGAGTTCCTAGACCCGGTTCAGTTTTATTCATATGGGCATTTTCGTCAATTCTTATCTAATCGGGTGTATAATTCCTTAATCAAACTTTTCCCACGTGGTCCCCCCGCATAACATAATTTATTTATCTATTATGCTCTGCACCTTCCCTTTTAATTATTTTTATTATTTGCATTTTTCCAAAATTTTAATATGTTACACCTACCTCCTCCCACAACCGTAAATCAACTTCGTCAAATTAATCCTAAACCGTTCAAAGTGACATCTATATTTGGCCACATGATCTCAACATATCTAACGGCTTGAAATAAAATGCTAGAACCTTCCCTACGTTCAAAGCTTTATATATCCATCCCATTCCACTATCTTTTCGAAAAGCTTGTGCTTGTGGTATTCTCGTGTCGATCGTGTGCTAGGGTTTTGGTCTCTCATTTCTATCGTCTTGGTTTCTACTTTTTAGGTCAGTGGTAGTTCTCCAGTTATCCGATCTTGATTGCTCTGAATTTTAGGCTCGTTTTGATATGAATATGATATTCAATCAGTGATTTAATTTTGGTTTGATTCTGTTTTGATATAGAAATTTCAAAATGGTGAAGAACTACCCAAAAGTGAGCGATGAGTACCAGAAGACTGTTGAGAAAGCCAAGAGAAAGCTCAGGGGTCTCATCGCTGAGAAGAACTGTGCTCCACTCATTCTTCGAATTGCGTACGGATTTAAGCACACTTACACAGTATTCGATCTTTATTTATTTTTGTATTTAATCAAATGTATGATTGATTTTGATGTACGTGTTGGTTTATTGTAGATGGCACTCGGCTGGGACCTTTGATGTGAAGAGCAAGACTGGTGGACCTTTTGGGACCATGAAACACTCGGCTGAGCTCGGTCACGCTGCTAACAATGGTCTTGATATTGCTGTCAGACTCTTGGAGCCGATCAAGGAGCAGTTCCCTACTCTCTCCTATGCTGACTTCTATCAGGTACGTGATTGTTGATTCTGATTTTTATTATATGTATTTTGCTTTGTGGATCTAGTCTTTCTTTGTTTTGAATCCTCTTTGAATGTGTAGTTGGCTGGCGTTGTCGCTGTTGAAGTTACTGGTGGACCCGAGGTTCCCTTCCATCCTGGAAGAGAGGTCAGTGAAATTTCGATGTTCTCTATTTATGGCTTAGCCATATCCGTTCTTACTTTATATATGTGGTCCCTTAGTTTCATTTTAGATGATTCGATCGTTGTTTTTTTATCGTCATTGTTAGTATGTAATCGATTATGTCTTGTTCTTGCATTTGATTGTATTGATTTTATCTTTGGCTGTTGTTTATTGCTACTACGATGCGCCTTCTTTCAATCTGTTTCAAACAGTGTTCTGTATAAGTCATTGGGTCAGGTTTATGTATGGCATATAAACATACATGTCTTCTGATAATCGTATTCTATCTCAACAGGACAAGCCCGAGCCACCTCCAGAAGGGCGTCTTCCTGATGCTACTAAAGGTTAGCTTTCTTTTTAATTTTTAATTATAATTCTATCCTGAAATTTATGATATTTTGGTGCTGAATGACATACTTAAAACCCCTTTTTTTGGGTGTTTCAGGTTCTGATCATTTGAGGGATGTATTCGTGAAACAAATGGGTCTTAGTGACAAGGACATCGTTGCTCTTTCTGGTGCTCACACACTGGTTTGTTCCTAATCTGATGCCCCTTGTTTCTCTTATATGAGCACATGACTTGTTATTGCTTTGAAGATGCTTTGGTATATTGATTGTAATGTAAATTTCAGGGTAGGTGCCACAAGGAACGCTCTGGATTTGAAGGTCCATGGACCACTAACCCTCTCATCTTTGATAATTCCTATTTCAAGTTAGTGCTTATTTCCCTATAATTTTTACATGGTAGTATGTGAATGACCTGTACGGCCATGGTTTGTTCCTCATCTATGGAGTCTATATGATATTGGTCTTGGAATTTACTAGGGAGCTTCTGAGTGGAGAGAAGGAAGGTCTTCTACAGCTGCCTTCTGACAAGGCTCTTTTGAGTGACCCTGTGTTCCGCCCTCTTGTTGAGAAATATGCAGCGGTGTGTAGTCCTATTAATTTTCTTGTTTCATTTCTTGTGTTTTAAGGTATACGATTTTGTACTTTATATACTCAAGACTCTAATTGATGATTAATGGGCTTTTATCCAGGATGAGGATGCTTTCTTTGCTGATTATGCCGAAGCACATTTGAAGCTTTCTGAGCTAGGGTAATTTCAATGTCATTTTATCTTGATTTCTTAACGATGGCATGTGTGCATCATAGTGTTTTGTAACTGAGCTTATGACACTGGCCTGTCTTGCAGGTTTGCTGATGCTTAAGAACGGACGAAACAATGTTGCCTTATATCTCTGGATTGTAGGTATATGGTTATATGTTGAAGGGGGGTTTATTTCAATTTCTAGTATGAAACGAAGTTTATTTTTGTGCTGTGCTCTTATCAAACTGGTGGAATTTAAGTAGGATGTAATAATTCATAATTATATTTGGTCGTATTAGTTTTTGCATGCAAATTTCGTTTCCCTTTTTAGTTTTATGGATAATGATTCGTTAGGGTAGTTTTATGGTCAATGGATACTTCATACCATATGAGCCCAGTGTCAGTATCAATCGTTGTGTATCATTTCTCCCACATCGTCGTTGAGTGAGTACTCCAGTAGTTCGGATCTGTATAATTGTCAGATGTGACGCGTGATAGGGTGAGTATTGTAGATTCTTTTCACAGTGCCTTATATGGTGATTGTTTAGCTGCTTTTTTATTTTTCGATCATGTTATTTTTGTAACGAAAAGAATTTTTGAAAAATAAGATTGTTAAATTAGATTTTTAATTTTGGATTTTTTTTATTTTTACAAAATATATTTCTAAAGAATAAATCGATTTTTGTATTTATAATTTTTTGTAAAATCATTAATTATTATTTTTTATTAAATATATGGTGATTGTTTTTATAAAAATTATAAATGAAAATTGTTATTAGATTGGAGTGGTGTCCTAATCCTGGCCGGGAAATCAGTATATAGGAATGGTAATTTGTGTGAACTTGGTTAATTCTAGTTGATTTAGATTAATCTAATTTAAACTGATTTAATTTTTACTTAAATTTAAGAGTTTGAATTCATATTAAATATAAATGATTAGTTTCATATTGGTTTAAATTATTAATTTATATGTATTTTTAGTTTATTGAATATTTTTTTTATAAATTAAAAGAATATATTTAATGATTAAAATAATATTATAAAAATTTATTTTTAAAATAAACTATAAATTAATATTGAATGAATAATTTATATATATATATAATAAAATTTATGATAATAAAATTTTTTACTTATAAAATAATAATATTAATAAATATTAGTAAAAGGAATTTAATTTTTAAAGTAAAAAGTGTATTTTTAAATAAATTTGATGAATGTAAACGTCACTAAATAATTTTTTTTTCTATGATCGTATTTATAAAGTTATTTTAGTCTAGATAATATATTTATCATATAAAAAAAGTATTTTTAAAATATTTTAGTTTGTTTTAATGAATAGTTGGTGGCTGGTTGATCTGTCGGAGAATTAGAGAGTTGATATTTGAAAATTAAAAAGAAATGTACTTTTTTAATTTTTAATTTAACGTGTAATGTTTACATGTTAATATTTTTTTTTAAATATTATTTCAAATCTAACTCGATTCTTTCTAAGAATATTTGAATTTATTCTAATTTAATTTAATTTATATTTGATTTAAATTAAATTCAATCAAACAAATTATAATACTTGTTACTATTCAAAATCAAACGTGCTATTATTATAGTATAACTAATTTATCAATTTAGCTCCCAAATTGGTAAGTTTTTTTAAGAACTAAGTGAGACGTGATTCACAACTATTTTTAGGATGTTTTTTCTCTTTTCTTTTTTGACTAAGTGAATCAAAATTAAAAGTTTCTAAAAATTGGCCTTTGAAAATCAACATTAATGTTAATGCTCACAACTAATAGCATTGCTTAATAATAACGCACTTGGAGGTAAACGACCACTTTGTTTATTAATAAAAAAAAATGTGACTTCCAACTTTTAAAATGTATTATTTTGAGAGAAAATATTTTTTGTAATTTTTTATACTGAAACCATTTCTAATTAATTTAGAATTCTGTGTACTCTGATTTGTGGTAAGCCAAGAATGACCGGCAATAACGATTTCGCTATCATCACTGATCTCAGCAATTGTCTAAATCACAAATAAAAGAAGAAGAAGAAGAAGAAATTGTCTAAGTTATTACATTAAGCTGTCCACGTTCATGAACTTCTCATCATACAAGTAGCTCGCTTTGTGAGACATTCTTTATTTTTATATTAATTTTTAAATCTTAAACTTTAAAATAATATTTATTATCTAATATCTTTTTATAAAAAAATTATAACAAATAAAAATTTAAAAAATAAAAATTTTTATAAAAAAAAGATTATCAGAGGATTTACTTCTTTATAGATAAAATCTTAATGAAAAGGAAATACCATATTTTATTATAATAGTGTTATTTATCATAAATTTATGATAAAATATTTTATTGATCTCAATAGTTTAAATTTTTTTGAATGGTTAAATTTTTCAATAATTTTAATTATTAAATTATTAAATTTAATCTATATAGAGTATAAAATTAATACTTGTGAGGAATTAATACATGAATGAAAATATTATTTGCCTTCTCCTAATAATTGTTTTTGATAGAATTAGTTTATTAATAAACATATTTATTGAATAATGGAAAAAAATAATAATTTAAGTCCATTACTTTTAATGAAAATATATTTTAATATTGTACTTATTAGATAGGTAACATAAGTCTATATGGAAATTTATTATGTAAGATACTACAATTTATTACTTTTATAATATGTGTTATTGTATTTAATAGATACAAGTTTAAAATATATTTTTGTTAAAATTAACAAATTTAATATCCTTCATCTTTTAATAAATGTCACTTTTTATTAATATAATTTGTGAATATAACTAATAATAAGGATTATTAAGTAAAATCATAAAATACCATAGGCTTTTCGTATGTAAAGAAACAAGTATCTATCATAAAACATTACCAAAAAATTAAAAGTAAAAAACCATCACAAAAGTGTTCCGTAAGATAGTAAATGTTAATTTATATTTTACTTTATTAAAGTGTTTTATTTTAATATCTTTAATTTATTTATTGTTATGTTTTTTTGTTATTAAATTTTTTTATTTTCTTAATTTTCAGGAACACTTTTATTGAATTTAATAAAAATAAATATCAATATTTGAATTAAATTAGATATTAAAATGATTTTTTTTAAATGAATAGTGAAAGAAACAAATACATTAATTAGATTTAGTGTGATGGATATAGTTTAAACCTCTTAATGACATAGGTTGATTTGTTGTATTTTTAGTCATTTTATAAACTAATTTTATATCGACGATTTTAAGAAATCTAAAATCTTAACCGAACTATTTTCCTAATTTATTGTAACACTAAAAATGAAATCAAAACTCTCAATTCAGTTTTGCTAACTTTTGTTAGCTCAAAATTTCGAACTTATAAATGGTACAAAGAAGTATAAAATAAATGCTTAAGACTGTTTACGAAGAAGTGTCATCCTCTATAAAAAGAATCTTCAAAGGAACATGGTCGGTGCACTTGGTAAAAATCAACAACATGATACTTGGATTGCTTATGAAGAAGTATGAGAAAATAAAGATACACAAGAGAGTAAGATAAGCATCTATGGTCAGAGTAAGAGACCAAAAAACCTGCAAATATAAAAGCTAAAGGATCTAAAGGAATGAAAAATGTACTGCAAAGAGTTGGCTATCCAAGAAACCTTATCTAATCTTAATGTCTTAACGTGCTTATCCAATATGGAGTAGAACATTGAATAGTTTTTCTGGCCAAACACCTTGTATATACTATTCATAAAAGATAAATCAAGGCTTATCAAACTCATGCAATATTTAGACTTTAATGTCTCAAGAGAAACAAATAACAATAAAAAGAATATTTACTTGTCTTATGCTGAATATGTCAGAACATTCCTATTTACATCATCAAACTCTACAAAACTAAGCCATTTAAGTGACTCAAATTCAAAAAGAGCAAAACCTGCATCCGGCTTAGCCCTTCCTATGTATCTAAATAATATAATCAAAAGTGACATGGTAAGAAAAAATAGTTAAAGTGTTAAATGATAAAAAAATTGTAACTAGGTTGTTATTTTTAAATGATAAAAAATTGTAATTGGATTGTTAGTTTCTAATTTTTTTTTCCTTAATGGGGTAACATACTCATTCCTCCCTTATGCATTTCAAAGAACTGAAATTATCTAATGTATAAATTGAATTTGTGATAAGGAAGTCATTGTATTTTATTGTAAAACAAGCTTCTTATGACTTCATATGGACTTGCATTCAGAAAGTATATCCTCTGGTTAGACTCTGCATGTAGTAAAATAGATGTTTTAGAATCCCCACCTTACACAAGCAAATAAAATATAACAGCATATGTAATACAAAATAGTAAACCTAACAATTCCTACTTATTAGGGTTAGTGTTGCACAAACACGTAAGAGTAAACACAATATCACTTGTAACAACAATCTTAATGATTTTTGACCTCGTACAGACAACAACTAATATACATATGCAAACGAAAAATCAGGAAACGAGTTAATTATGATCAATTAATTATCAAATAAATTTATATAATTAAAATAAAAGATAAAAAAAAATCACCAACAACGTTATTATGTCACAAAAGTCTTATCTTAATTAAAAAATCTCAATATTATACTTTTTTTCACAAAGTAATACCTATAAATATATTGAATAAATACATCAATTTTCAACATTTATTATTGTGCTTTTCTTGATATTAGTGGAGAATTTTGTAGCGACAACTTTTCTTTTGTTACTATCCTTATAAACAATGTAAAGCTTTTTTAAAGCGTCATTCAATGCATTAACCAATATATTAACAATTGATTCTTTATATATTTTTTTAAACACAAAAGATAGAAAAATTGAGTTTAAATTGTAGATCAAGAACAAGTACAATGAATAAGATTTTATACATCTTATTTACGTCACTCCAATGTTTATCAAACTTTGATTTCATACTTTTGGCCACAACATTCATTATAGGATCATCAAAAATAGTTATCACCAACTGTGTTTGTATGTTATGCAATTTTTGAACATAATCGTTGAAAGTAACACTTAAGGAAGCACTGAATTTCAAAGTTGTATCATAAAAGCTTCTTAAAAACTTCACAAAAGGTTGCATTTTGTGTCCAATTAGATTCGAATGGTAGATCACGACTATTTTCTTCATATTCCATTTGATCAAATGTTTTTTTATACTTTAGTGCAACTTCCAACATTAAATAGGTGGAGTTCCTTCTTGTATTGACATCCAAACAAACGATCCTTTTACTTTTAAGCCCCTCAATCTTTGCACAATATTTAAATTTTTGAAGACATGAAAGGGATAATCTAATACAACGAACAACATTACGAATGATTTTAATTGATTAATTTCCACTTCCTTCGTACCATCAGTGATAACCAAATTCAAAATTCAAGATGTAGGCGACACTCCTCACATATACATATTTATCATCCAACAACATTATGTTCTTAGACTTGGACTTTAGCTAATTTATAGCAGCTCCAATGGAATTAGTATTATCTATTGTTATTGTAAAAATATTATCAATTCCCCGTTCTTTCGTACATGAATTTATTGTCTTTCTAATTTTCTTTCCTTTGTGATTAGGAACTTAAGTAAAAGAAATAATTCGTTTTTGTAACTTTCAATCATTACCAATGTAGTGGGTAGTGATCACCATATAATATTGTTTTGAATTAAAGTATAACAATCTATCATAAGGCACACTATTTACATATTTCTTTTGAATTTTAATTTCAAACTCTAAAATATAATTTAAAAATATTATTTTTAAAGATTTATAAATCACTACATATTTTAGTAATGATTCCTTAAAAAGTAAAATCAAAATTGAAAATCGTTACTAAATATATTTGATAGAAAAATTACTTGAAAAAATATTAAAAATTTAGAATCATAATACTTTGAACCACAACTAATAGTGTTTGATTTAACAAGAAAATGATTTTTTTTTTCTCATTTCTTTTTATACTCTCATGTATAATTACATAAAGTGTACCTTTTTTTTTCTTTTTTCCACCGTTAAATTCAAGGATTATATGAGTTATGTATTTTACACAAATAAATTATATAAACTTTATAGTTTTTTAGTGTATCGTATTACTTTTATAAAATTAATATTTAAATTTTATTTTGACTGTTAAGTAAGAAATTGAGTAAGATTCTATCATTTATTAATCATGTTATTAAATTTATAAAGATATTTTTAGAATAACAATTTTATTTATGTTATTAGAATAATAATAAATGATTAAAAATAACATTACAAATTAAATTATATGACTTAATACATGATAGAATGTGATCCAATTTTTAGTGGATGATTGAAACAGAACTTTAATGTTAATTATATACTTAATTTTATAAAAATAACATAATTTAATCTATATGATATGCTAACAAACTACAAATGTTATATTTAAATAAGTTATAGTATCTGATTCCTTTATCCTACGTTTAATTTGCTTGTAGGTATTATCCAGCTAGCTAGACTCTATAAAACTGTTGTATAAATGATTTTAAAAAAGGTACAATCTTTCAAGAATTCAACATATGATATGAGTATTGACATTTTCAAATCTGAAGGACAATCAATAAAAGTAATAATATTTTTTTTTTGGTGGGGAGCATAGATTTAATTCAATGAATAAAGTGCTTAGAATAATTCTTCTCATGAGTTGACTTCATTTCTAATATTCTTTTAATTTTTAATATGTTTATATATTTCTTAATGGGATAATTTAATGCATGTTCTTTTATATTAATTTGTTGATATGAATTATGTTTATTTTAATTCTTAATGTTATGCTGAGCTTATGCTTATAAATTTTTTTTCTTTCAATATTTGAGAAATTTAAAAATATAATACAATTTATGTACTATGAATTTAAATGTATTCAAACATGTTTTATGTGGTTTAACCTTATACAAATTGATAAAATTCTTGAATTTGTCAATACAGCTTAGTTTGCTAAAGAAAAGCGACAACCGACAAGTACCATTGTGTCTCCTTTTTAATTATAATATAATATCTAAAAAATTATCAATCATAACCATTCTACAAATATTTTTATTTTTGATTAATTTAAAAAAATAAATGATAAATAATTTGATGATAAAATTAAATATTTACGTAGTTAAGTTTCTTTTTTAATCCCATCAATATTTTTTTTACAATATAAAATAATATATATTCTCGTAAAAAAAACATAAGCTCCATAAAAAGTGTAATTAATAAAAATTATTAATTAAAATATTTAAGTTTTGATAATTCATAATTTTTCAAAATACAAATTACAAGATATGTTTTAAAATTTAAAAATATAAGGAAAAAATTTATTAAATTTTAGATTAATTGAAAACATGTTATTTATTGTATTGTTTGTATATATTATTTATTCGGTCATCTAGAGTCTTTATTGAATATAATAACCATCTTATAATTAGATGTAATCCTAATTCCGTCGTTAGAGGCTATATTGAATGCATTATTAGAGTCCTAAAAAGACATCCAATATTGATAGCTTAAAATATATGGGTAGTATATAAAGGTAATTTTGTTCAAATTTAAACTATTTTAAAGAGATGTGTCATTTATGAATAAATACAATTTGTATGTATTATTTATTAGATCATCTAAAGTTATAATAGGATGTGATAATCTTTCTATGATTAGAATCCTTATTGAATGTGGTACTTATTTCATTCTTCAATTATTAGAGTTGATATTATATGTGATAATAGTCTAAAAAGATAACTAATGTCAATAGTTTAAAATATAATGATAGTTTAATTTGCAAAAAATATATTAATTATGATTTAAATTTTTATAAATAATATATATCAATAAATAGAAATATAAGAAAATATGTGTGTTTATGAAAAAGAATTTATATAGAAATCAAAAACCTTAATATAAAGTAGTTAAATTATTTTCTAAAATAGAATACTTGGTTAAAAAAAAGTTAATATAGTCATAATTAGAGTTCTAATACTTATTAGGATATATATTATTTTTTAAAAAAAATTGTACAATTTACTTTAAAATGATTATAAAAATACAAATTTGATCATTTAAGCCATTAATAAATAATTTTTAAAAAATTATTATTTTATTATTATCAATTATCAAGTGTATTTTATTTTATATTTAAATTTTTTTTATAAAAAAAACCCCAGGATATATCCCTCGTTAAAACAAGGTAAGGTGGCTCTTTATAAAAGAAAAAATACTATTATAATTTATAAATTTTATTGTTATTGTGATATAACAATAGAAAATTATGAGTATCTTACATCCAGTAAAGATAAGGTGGCTCTTTATTAATTTTTAATAATAATAATAATAATTTTAGCTTATTATATAATATTTTATACTGTTATCTCTACTTCGAAGGACAGGAGATTACGAAGAAAAGGGACAACTTTAGTAAATAATTTTAAATATAGTATATGTTTTTTTTAATATCAATTTTTACTCTTATTTATATTTTTTATTTTTATAAAAATAAAATTTGATAATTAACCATCAAAAGATTTTCTCAAAATTTATATCACTCTCATTCTCTATGTATTCAATTTTTTATTATTAATATAGGTTTTGGTTCCTCCATATGACTTGATCCTGTATTTCACATCAATGATCAATGTCATGCCACATGGAAAACCTTAATAGGGCTTATTAAATAGAAAACCTTAACATGGATTCCATAAGTAAGTGGGCAAGCGGTTGATCTAGTGATCTAATAACATGATTTATCACTTTTTTTTTTTACTTTAAATTATATATTTAAATCACATCTAAATAAAAATTGTGCAAACTATGAATTTTTTTTGGACTAAGGAATGTAAATATCCATTACCTTTACTAATTAGACCAATTAGATTAATTTTGTTTTGTTATAGTTTAATCTAACAACCTTAAAAAGTTACAGTCCAATGCTTTTTTTTATGATTTTTTTAATTTTTTATTTTAATATATTTTTATTTTTAAAAATTGATTCATTTTAAAATATTTATTTTTAAATGCAATTAAAATACAAAAAAAAACTTTTAAAAATCATAAAAAGTTAGCCGGAATACTCTATCCAAAAAATATAATAAATTTAAATACTCTAACTATAATAACTAATGAAATATTTCACAATTTATCTTTGAAATTTAATAGTTGTTTGACTAATCAATAACGAAGAGAGTAGACTTTTAAGTACGCAAAGCAAACTTCTTTAAGCCCTCGAATTGATCGTGGGAAGAGAAAGAGACGACAAATTAAAGTGAATCAATGTGTGCCAACTTCAGATGGAGGAATCATAGGTCTATTCCTTTAAGAAATTATCGAGCAAGATGAGAAGAAAGAAGAAGAAAAATGTTGAAAAAATGATGTATATTTTTTATATTCTAAATATCTAAATAGTTATTATTTATAAATATTATGATTTAAATAAATATAACACATCTTATATCGAATTACTAACTTAGTTGAGTCTTTAAACTCTCCATTTCTACGTGGCTCTTTGATGCAATCAATATATCATCGACGTATAATAAATGATAGATGATAGATGAAAGACTCATCTTATAGCTTGCAAAAATACACACAATGATCATAAATGCTTCTAGTGTACTTCTACTGTAGCATAAACTGATCAAATCGTTTGTACCATTACTAAGAAATTGTTTTAATCCATACAATGATTTTTTCATCTTGCAAACCTAATTCTCTTTACTAGTAACGTTAAATCCTTCTGGTTGAGACACAAAGATTTCATCTTCCAAGTCACCGTGTAGAAACGAGGTCTTCACATTAAGTTGAACTAATTCCAAATCCAAAAGTGCTACCAAGGCCAACCAAATTCTAATTGAGGAATGCTTTATAACTGGAGAAAATACCTCATCATAATTGATTCCATCCTTCTAAGTGTAGCCCTTAGCCACCGACCTTGCCTTGTAACGAACACTACATTTGTTAGGAAATCCTTCTTTCTTTGCATACACACATTTGCAACCAATTGCCTTTTTTTCCTTAAGTAGTTGTGTCAATTTTCATGTCTTATTCTTCTGAAAGGACTTTAGCTCTTCATCCATAGCTCCTTCCATCTTTCAACTTCAGGACTTTTGATTTCTTCTTTATATATGGAAGGAATATCATCATGTACAACTAAAAGTACATAGGCCACCGTATTCTTAAGCTGAGCATGTAGATCTTCCATATCCTTATATCATGCAGGCACCTTGATATTTTTTCGTCGTGGCCTATCAACTACAATTTTTCCTTGTTGCTGTGCAGGTTCTTAACTTAAAACATCTTCTTCATTTGATTCATCTTCTACCAATGTAGGATCAACTTCTATCTTATCTCCACCAATTGGGTCAATGATTTTGCTTTCAAACTCCACCTAATTTGGAGTTTGCTTCTTCTATTGCAAAGTATCAATCTTCTCAGTTACCTTTCTCAGCAAGGTAGATTCATCAAATGTAACATCTTTACTAAAAGCTATAATTTTCATTTCAAGACACCATAGACGATATCCCTTAAAACCAGAGGTGATTCCCAAAAAATAGCTTTCTTGACTCTTGGATCCAACCTCGATTCCATGACATTGTAGTATGTAGTAGAACCAAACACATGTCAAAAATCATAATCTTTAGTAGGTTTTCCAGACCATACCTCCATAGGTGTTTTACCTTCAAAAGTAGATGATGGTAAACAATTGACAAGATAACACATATATGTCACAACCTCAACCCAATACTGCTTGCCCAACCCAGCATTTGACAATATAAATCAAATCTTCTCCAGTAAACTCTGGTTCATACGTTATGCAACTTCATTCTGTTATAGTGTTTTTTGAATAGTGAAGTGTCGTACGATGCTTTCTTCTTCACAAAATTTCATAAATGATTTGTGTACTCAATGCCATTATCACATCTCAGACGCTTGATCTTTCTACCAGTCTGAGTTTCAATCATCTTTTTACACTTGAGAAAAATTCTCAGCACTTCATCCTTCTTCTTCATGAAATACACCCAAACTCTTCTTGAGAAGTCGTCGAAGAGAGTGACATAATAATGTCGCCACTCATTGATAGAGTTTTTATTGGCCCCACATATAAGAATGAATGTAATCTAAGATGTCTTTTGTATTATAGAGCATAGTGTCAAAGCTTACTCTTTTCTACTTCCTAATACACAATACTCATAAAAATCCAACTTGCCTATTCTGGTGCCTTTCAACAAATCTTGCTTTACTAGAATCTATAAAGCTTTTTCACCAGCATGTCACAAACTCTTATGCCACTGTTTGGTATTTTCTGAATCTTTTTCTTCCTCCGAGACTGTTTTCGATGCTATTCCAATAACCATACTACCAAGGTAGTAGTACAAGCTATTCTTTCGAATACCTTTTATTACCACAAGTGCTCCAAAAGTAACCTTTAATCTCCCATTTTGCATGGTCATAGTGAATCTTTTTTATTCTAAGACTCCCACAGAAATGAGATTCTTCTTCATATATGGGATATAATGAACATTTGTTAAGACTGTGGTTGAACCATCTTGATTCTTCAAACGAATTGTATTGATCCCCAAAATTTTGCATAGATAATCATTGCCCATGAAAGCAACTCCATCATCTAGTTCTTCAAAGTTAAAGAATCACTCCTTATTAGGAGACATATGGAAGGTACATGCTGAATCAAAAATCCAATCACTAGGATGAAATGCTGTTGACGAACCAACCAACGCAAAATATGAATCTGAATGGCTTTTAGCTACACATGCATCAAGCGACATAGATTTTACTTTCTTATGCAGCTTCAAATAGTTTTTCTTCCAATGGCATTTTTTTCGTGACAAAAGGCACATTCATCTTCACCAAGCCTTCCTTTTGAACAAGATTTGCCTCTCCTTCCTTTCTATTGTGTTTGTGGATGCCCTCTTACAGACAAAGCCTCTACTACTTCATTCTTTATCTTTCTTTCTAATTTCATAACTATACAAAGCAATGCAAACTTCCTCAAAAGACACTTCATCTTTCTTAATGAGTAAACTCGTAATAAGGTGATCATTAGGAATGGAGGCTAACAACATCAAGGATAAATCTTTATCTTTAAAAGTTTCATCCTTATTTAACAAATTTGCTATTAATCAATTAAAAGCATTAATTTGGTCATTTACTGTGGTACCTAGAAAGTAATCAAAACGGAACAACTCCTTCAAATAGAGTCGATTATGTGTGCTCTTCTTCATGAACATGTTCTCTAACGCCTTCCATAATTTACTTACGGATATCTCTTTTATGAATACGTACTTTTGTTCTCTTGAGAGATACAAACAAATTGTACCACATGCCAATTGGTTTATATTTTTCTTCATCTGCTTCATCTGGTTTTTTTTCAATGACGATGTCTAGACCTTTTTGAAACAAAGCATCTAGAACTTCACCTTGCCACATGCTGAAATGACTGATTCCATCAAACTTCTCCACCTCAAACCTTGTATTCATCATAGATGTTCTACCCAATATAGATGACGTGGATGACTGGTCTTTGTTTGAAAGGGACTTTTCGTCCATCATTTTTTCAAATTACAACAACTAGCAACTATATTTTACTAACAAATAAACGAAATACAAACAAATGTCTAAGTAAAAATATTTGGCTCTGATACCAATTGTTGGAAAAATTAGGTATATTTTTTCTATTCTAATTAGGTATTATTCATAAATACTATGATTTAAATTAATAGAACTCAAACTAGCCCGACAAAATAATGTTATTGGAAATATAATACTAAAAAAAACTAAAACAAATATTAAATAAAATATTAAAGCAGAAAAATAAGAACACCAAAAATTTAATGAGGTTTAGTATAAATATTACTTACATTTTCTGGCGTCATTGATCATTTTCATTATCTTTAAATTAGATCAACTCCAAAAATTACAACTAATTGAGAAAACTTGAACTAATCAATTACCCAAAAAAATAGAAGAAAAAAATACAAATTTTAGGATGATTTCAAAACGAAGGAGTGAACTTTATTTATAGTATAAAATACATCCACCATTCTGATTTCTAATCCACGTAAGACTTTTTTTTTTCAAATTAGTCATTAAGGAGTCATAAAAAAAATCAAAATATTAATGTAACTTAAAAAATGTGTGGCCAATCACTTTAAGAATTATGAACATAACGAATGACCGATGGTTTTAGAAAAATCTAGTGACTTAAATAATAGAATTATGTAAGTTAGAAGTACCCTACAACAATACATACAAAAATACTCAATAATTTATAACTTTGTTAAGGTGCCAACAAGTCAAAATAGAATGAGATGATCGATTCTTGTTTTATCCGTTGTATCTATTACATATATTATTACCTAAAAAATTCATAAAAAAAGCATAAATAATTTTATACCAATAATCTTAAATTTATTATATATATTGAATATAAAAATAAACTTAAATATATTTTATACCAATACCCTCGATATTTATTTTGTTGTAAAAATATCCCTAACATTTATTTATATACACCTATATTATTTTAGTTATTTATGTTTAGAAAATTAATTATTAAAAGTGTTATTAAAAAACTAATTTTATTAACAAAAATGATCAAAAGAATTAAATATTTAATGTATTCTTGTAACAAATTAAATATTGAGAGTATTTATATAATAAATTAAACATAGAGGCTATTTTACAAAAAAAATTATTATTTGTTATATTTTTACTATTAATCTAAAACATTTTGAATATAAAATATATTTAAGCCATAAAAATAATTTGATCAGATTTAAAAATAAATAAATATAAGTTGAGGTTAAGATCCATCGAAGTTTGGATAAGTATTTTAACCGTGAATAATTAAAACTGTAGTTATTTATAAAAATTTGACTATTTTTTTTCAAAAATAAATGTAACAAAAAAAGTATAAGGCGAGGATAATTATTGTCAATTGTGATTAATCGAAACCGAACATATATTAATATTAATATTATTATATATATATATATATAATTATGTAATAATATAATTTTAATAATAAAATACATAATACTTTTTATAATTAGATTAAATTTTATTATTTTTACTTTATATATTTTTATTTTATTTAAAAACATATATTAAATAGTTAAAAAATAAAAATTAATGTTAATATTTTAAATAATATAATGAATTAAAAATTAAATTAAATATATTTTTAAATAAATATTAAAAAATAAAAAACATATTTAAACTATGAAAAAAATAATATCGATTCATAATCGATAATTATTTATCAAATAAATTAAAATTAATACAAAATAATTATAATTATTAATATTTCATGCCATATTTTCATATTTCAAATGGTATTTATATACTAAATGCATGGATTCAAAATTTTAGAATCAAATCCGTTAAAATCTTACGTGCGCGTACCTCTATTAAGTTAAAAATAAAAAAATAAAAAAAATAAAAAAAAAATAAAAAAATTCCAACAAGGTCGCTTTAATCTGTACCCTCAGATTTATCATCTTCCACAAAACGCGTTCTTCTATTTTCTTTCTCGAGCGCGTTTTCTTATTACATACCTTCGTTTTACGGAATTGGGTAAACATTATTTCAGATAAACTCCAATGGTCACTTAAATGAATTTCAGGGGATATCGACTCATGGAGGTCAGTACACTCAGTACAACATTTTCGGAAACATTTTTGAGGTCACAAATACATATCGGCCTCCGATCATGCCTATTGGTCGTGGAGCTTATGGTATTGTCTGGTACGGTTTTTTTATTATTATCAATTTTTGGCTATAATTTTCGGCTCTTTTTTTGTTTGTTTCTGTTTTGAGATATTCTACTTGCGATTTTATTGTAGGTATGAAATTTGAGTGTTCTGTTTTCCGAATTTGTCAATCTGTTGATGAGAAGTTTTATTTTGTTTTTGGTTGTGAAGCTCGGTGTTGAACAAGGAGACGAACGAGATGGTTGCGATGAAGAAGATAGCGAATTTGATCTTCCTCAATGACGGTCTATTGGTTGTTTTGGGCCTCTTTATTACTACTTAAGTTATTTATTTATTTATGTCGTTTAGTTTTTTTCTTTATTTGGTATTCTATGGAGTGTGTAGCTACATAAGTCCTCCACTTATTATAAAAAATAAACTTAGATATTATATTAATTTTTTAATAATTTAATAATATTATTATTAAAAATAATATATTATTATTTTTTATATTTTTATTTAATTTTTTCATTCACAACTTATTCAAGTTAAATAATCTCTATATAATATAATTTAAAAAAAATATTAAAAATAAAATAAAAAAATAAATTTTATCCTTATGCAATTACTTTTTAATAATGATAAAACTAATCTCTCATAAAAAAAATTATTAGATTTATTTATTTAAAAAAAAATTTGAATATATTTTTTCCTTTATCTATAATATTTGTATCTTAAAAAATTTCTTTCTTTCTTTAAGTAGTGTTAGCTAAATTGCATATAGGGACTCTACCCAGGTATGTTAAGATTTTTTTATTTTATTTTTCTTTCATTTTTTCCCGTCAAAATGAAAATTTCATTAGCTCTTTCAGTGTATTTTTCCTGAGTGTATTTATAGCTTGATTGCATTTGATAAAATATAATATTATATCTATTAAGTGAAATTTCAAATTAAATGTTAAAATAGAATAAAAAAATATTAAAATAATTATGAGACTATTTAATACTTACTAACATAAAGTAAATTATAATATAAAGGTATGAATGAATACAATGAAAATCATCAATTATAATTATGAGAATTCATAAGGGTTGGCCTTCGAAACCAAGTCAATGCATGACTTTGAAAGTGTAAAACCAATTGGCTAGACCAAAGACACTATTTGGATTTATTTTTAGTGACTCCACACCTATTAAACCTTTTGGTAGCTTCACATCAAAATCCACTTCACCATTTACAACTGAAACAACATCAATCCTTAAAACTATCATTCCTAAATAATCAATCAACAATCCAAATAATCCACAAAATAAATCTAACTCCTATGCTAAGCCAACACCTTTTAAATGTTTTAGATGTTACCAATAAGGTCATAGGTCCAATGAATGCCTTTAAAGACGAGCATCAAATTTGGTGGATGAGTTTGAGCACTCTGATAATGAGTTTGACCTACTAACTATAGAAGACTTGGATGGAGCACACCCAACTAAGGGAGATGAAGGTGATAGAGCTATTAATTGCATAGTACATAAAGTAATGTTATCCCAAAATAACCAGTGCTATCTTAGAGACACTCCATCTTTAAAATCAAGTGCACAGTCTAGCAAAAGATTTATGACGTTATTATTAACAATGGTAGCATTGAAAATATTGTCTCAAGAGCTCTAGTTAAGTCCTTAGGATTAATAACTAGCCTACACCTGCATCCCTACAAAATAGGATGATTAAAAAGGGAAATGAGGTTAAAGTTTCAAAGGTGTGCAGGGTCCCATTTTCAATTGAAAAATCCAACAAGGATGAGGTGCATTGTGATGTGGTAGAAATGGATGCCTACCAAATCCTTTAGAGGAATCCATGGTAATACAATGTGGATGCTATCCACAAAGGCAGGCAAAACATTATTGTTTTCACTTGGAAGGGCACCAAAATTGCTCTACTGCTTACAAAAGAAAATACCACATAATTTGGCAAGCCATATCCAAACAGAAAGTGCTTCTTAGCTACAGCCTCAACACTTTCGACAATGAGTTCAAAAAGGAAAGAATAGTCCTAGCCTAGGTTGTTAAAGAGCAAGAACCTACCCTTCATACCATAATTGATATTGTAAAGTAACTGTTAGCAACTTACATCAATCTCACACCTACTAAATTGCCTAATACATTACCTTCATTTAAGGGACATCCAACACCAAATAGACTTCATACAAGGGAGCAATTTACCTAACCTACCACACTACATAATGAATCCTAAAGATCATGATCTCTTGAAATAAATATTGGAAGCTCTCCTAAACAAATGCATGATCCAAGAAAGTAAGAGCCATTGTGCTATGCCTACACTTTTTGTGCCCAAAAAGGATGGAACAATGAGGATGTGTGCTGGTAGCAAAGCTATTAACAAAATAACTATGAAGCACAGACTCCCTATTCCTAAGATGGAAGATATGCTTGACAAACTACAAGGATCGAAGGTGTTTTCCAAGCTTGACCTTTATAGTGGTTACCATCATATTTGAATTAGAAAAGAGGATGAATGGAAGACAACTTTCAAGACTATGGAAGGACTGTACGTGTGGCTTATCATGCCATTTGATTTGTGTAATACTCTTAGTACCTTCATGAGATTAATGCATCAAGTCTTGAAACCTTTCAATTTCACTTGTATAGTTATCTACTTTAATGACATACTAGTCTATAGTAAGAACCATGAAGGGCACTTATAGCATCTGTAAGCTATCTAAGAGACACTAAGGGAACACAAACTTTTCCTAAACCTTAAGAAATGTGATTTTATGATTACCAAACTTCTTTTCTTGGGGTATGTTATCAATTCTAAAGTTATCTCGGTGGATAACAAGAAGATTGATCCCATTCAATGTTGGCCTACTCCTAAGTAAATTCAAGAAATTATGAGTTTCCTTGGTTTTGCAACATTCCATGGGAGGTTTGTGAAGGATTTCAACTCTATTATAACACTTATAACCAGTTGTCTCAAGAAGGGGCAATTCAATTTTGGAAAGGAACAGGAAAACAGCTTTGTATTAATTAAACAAAAATTGTACACATCCTTAATTCTATCTTTACTTGATTTTGACAAGGTGTTGGAAGTTGAGATAGATGCATCAATGGTAGGCATTGAAGCTGTGTTATCTTAGGCTAGTAAACCCATCGAGTTCTTTAATGAAAAGTTAAGTGAAGCAAGGCAGAAATGGTCCACTTATGATCAAGAGTTTTATGTTGTGGTCCAAACTTTCAAACACTGGGGATATATTTTATTTCGAAGGAGTTCATTCTTCATAGTGATCATTCAACACTCAAGTGGGTTAACTTCCAAAAGGACACATCTAGGGTGTATACCTGATGGATTTATCTATTTACAAAGGTTTACCTATGTGTTTAAACATAGAAAAGGGAAAATGAACAAAGTAGCTAATGCATTTAGCAAGAGACATGCATTGTTCACTACCCTTTAAACTAAAATAACTAATTCTAACACTCTTCTTGAGCTATATGCCACAGATGAAGATTTTGCAATTGTGTGAACTCAATGCATTAAACATGAACCTGGAAATGACTTTCACTCACAAGAGGGTTATCTATTCAAATATAACAAATTATGCATCCCTAAAATAAGCTTGAGAGATTACCTGATTCATGAATTTCATGCTGGTGGAGTCAGTGGCCATGCTAAAAGAGATGAGACTATATATTTGGGTGAAGAAAGATACTATTGGCCTTACTTACAAAGAGATGTGACCATATTTGTGCAAAATTGTTCCATCTATCAAAGAGTCAAGGGAGGCAACCAAAACACTGGCCTCTATTCACCCCTACCAATTCCTACTACAATCTTGGAGGACCTTAGCATGGACTTCATCCTCGGGTTACCATTTAGCAAGATAAGGGTAGACTTCATTCTTATGGTGGTGGATAGATCATCTAAAATGTCTCATTTGATACCCTACCAAAAATCCATGATGCCAACAATATAGCCACCATCTTCTTTCGTGACATTGTCAAGCTACATGGTATTCCCAAAACCATCACTTTTGATCGAGACGTGAAATTTATGAGCCACTTCTAGAAAGAACTATGGAAAGGTTTTATACTTCTCTAAATTTCAACGGTGCATATCACCCACAAATAGATAGACAAAATGAGGTTCTTAATTGATCCATAGGAAATATATTGGAGTGTCTAACTCATGAAAAGCCTTAAAAATGAGATGCATATCTTCCACAAGTCAAATTTTCTTTGAATAGCATCATAAACAGAACCACCAACCATTCTTCATTCTCTGTCGTGTACACTAAAGTGATTTACTTTAGTATTGACTTACAAGCAATACCTAGTCCAAAAAGTAAAGCTGTCAATGTTTAGGCTAATGATTATACGCAATTCCATCGCAAAATTAGAGAACACCCCAAAAAAATGAATGCTCAATACAAACTGCAAGCTAATCAACATCACATGCTCATGAATTTTTAGGTTAAAAAAATGATCATGATACACCTCAACAAGCATTAATTATCACCAAGCACTTGTTCCAAACTACATTTGAAGAATTATGGTTCTTTTTGAATTGTTAATAAAATCAATGACAATGCTTATGTCATTGATCTTCTTAAAGAATTACCTACCTTAAACACATTTAACGTGTTAGATCTTCACAAGTATTATCCCATCGATGCAACTGAAGTTACTAAGTTAAATTCGAGATCGAATACTATTATAGGGAACACTATGATGCAATAATTGAAGAATGATTCTCAGCTAATATTGCATGTTTCCTTTTGATTAATTATTTTTGCATGTTACTTACTTTTGGCTTATTAAGTGTCATTTTTACTTGTTTTATTATAATAAAACGTGTAGTGCTACACACATATGAGTGGCGATTAGGCCTATAGTGTTGCTTGCGTTGCTTATCAGGCTCACGCATGATCTCAAATGTTGGCACTTGTCACTTGTTCTTTCAGCTATTTGTTCCTTCACTTTAAAAGTTTCATCTACAAGTTTATTAAAGTGTAATCATTGAATTGTACTCCTTCCGTACTACAAATTAATTTCATTTTCTGAGTTGATTGTTCTGCATCACAAACAAGTGCATTAATCTTTTTATGCCAAATGCATAATTACTTTTATACGAAACAACTTCTAATAAAAACTCTTCTTCAAAAACAATTCCCTCCAATTTACATTAAATTTTTAAACGTGCAAAAAAAAAATATTTTTGATTATATAAAAAAACGTATAAATCGTGTAGAGATGGGTTAAAAATTAAAATTGATTTTTGAATGGAGTTATACTCTAATTAAACCAAAACCTATTTCATTTAGAGCCGCTTCTTTTGAGTAATGTATCTAAACACGTTTTTTAACTTAGGGGAATAAAGTTTTCTAAACATGATAAAAACTAAAAACATTCCACACAACTAAACAATTGTCTATTAGTAAAATATAATAACAAATAAAAAAAATAAAAATGACCATGTTGCAGAGCTTCATGTTCATGCCTTCACGTTACACGGAACTTCTCAAAAGCATCTCGTTATCAAAATTGAATAAAAGCATATAATTTGATCATATAAACTTTGGAAATTATCAAATAGGAAAAAGTGTAGCTAAAGCTCTATACCATTAATCCTTTAGAATATATAATAGTTTGTTTATCCTATTATTACTCCAAAAAGAGCCACGGAAAAAATTTCGGAGTAATTAACTGACAAAACATTTATTAAAATATAACTTAACCCCTTATTAATGAAATCATTTGTAAAACATGTGATAAATTAAATTAAAAAATATTCAAAATTTAATTTTATCCTCCCTCAACTATTTTCTTCAAAGCAAAACGATAAAAAGTTATTCCTAAACTACAATATTGAACGACATAAATGACTTAAATAGTCTATCCTTACCAAAAAAAAAAAACTATAAAATCGTCATAAACTATAACACTGAAAGGGCTATAACTTTTTTTAAGGTCAATCCCTACGAAACCCACAGTGCCATATGTAAATGTTTATAACTAAATGAGCTGCCTAAATGAATTTGAAATCCAGAAGAAACTACGGCTATGAAGATTTCCCAGCTCAGTCCTCTTCACAAGTGAATATATGATCCTCCCGTCTCTACTAAAACCCCTCTTCTTCCTACTCCTTCACAGGGAAGACTACAAGAACTATAATTCATACCCTACCCTTCTATCTATACCAATACATAAAAATTAAAAAAAAATTGAAAAAATTGAAAAAAAAAAGAGCCAGGATCTCATATTTGAAAGTCAAAATTGTACCGTGTTACGCTAACGCAAAGATTTTCTGCTTGCTTCGGCCAAAATATGGGTCTATTATTCCAACTTATGCTCGAAATAATATGACCTTTCATATGTCATTCCCGTTTCAATCATGGACACCGGTGTATCAGTAAGCTACCCATCATCCTCATTCAAGGAGGCAAAGGCAAAAGGTCTAAATTTGTAGCCGTCACCATTGTAGAATTTGTTTTGAAATTCCACCCAATGAAGACGCAGGGCATGAAGAAAAGCACTCAATGTCTCCATCATGAGTAATATGAATGCAGTTGCAAAGGCGAAAACAGCTAAACCAATTAACCGGATGGCAAGATTGTCGTACCTGTTGTAATAATCACAAAAACAGCAAATCATTTACATTAGTATCGTTTACCTTGGTTCTTGTGTCTAATGAGCTCGGAAGTAATTATCAGAAGGTGAGAATTAGAGGAACCGTTGATCCAACAGACTAGTTAGTTTGTTATTATCATTAAGCTGGACAACTACAAAAGCAATAATGATGCAATTTGAATAATATTGTCCGAGTTCCCGAAAGGAGATGAGAAAATCATCTCGATTCCAGGGTAACAAGTTTGAAACACTTTCAAATTGAGGCAAATAAATCATGCAACAAAGGAAATGCTTACCAGCAGGCCGGTGTACACGTATAGAAAGAACGGAAATAGTGAAAATGGTAAACTGTCTTAGTAAATGTCACTATATTTATCTTTAGATATATTACAATACCCTTCCTAATCCATGAAGTAAAACAGTAGATCGTGTAGTCTGTATGATGTCTTTTATAGGTCCAATCTTGAAAAATAAGAGGTGACATTTATGACATGAACCAATAAAATGACATGAGAACGACCCATATTGTCGGGTAATTTTAGGTTCAGGTGTTCTTGGGATGGGTCAGCTTGTTCCTGACTAAAAAAAGTCAACAAAAAATATGTTACTTTAAAATTATTTTTTCAAAAATATTTATTAAAATCTCGGGTCGGGTTTGTGTCGGGTTTAATGGGTAATAATATAAGAAATATTAATTTAATAGTCTAATTCAGGTTATCATATTGTGTCATGTTTGACCCATTTAGCAAAAGATTGGATGGGTCGGGTCGTGGCAGACCACTTTTAATGGTTAACCCAACACAATCCGTTTATCAAAAGGGTTGGCACAGAAAAAAAAGCAGCAACCAGAGGAGGAAAATATATGAAGGATCAAATTCAAAATAACAGCAATCATCATATAGTTCAGGAAAACCAAACTTACCCCCAGGCAAGGAGGAGCACTTTCTCATAGAAAACAGTTGAGAGTTCCGAGTGGGCCAAGCTGTCATGGAAACATACAGCTCAGTAAAATTACTAATATGCACATGAAACAATCCCAAAAAGCATAAGGGGCATGTGTTACCTTAAAGCCCAAAGACGAAGATATGATGCAGTATTTGAGACTGCACCCAAAACGAACTCTATTGAGTGTATCATTTGGTGCACAAACACCTCACTGAAATTGAACTCCTCGCGATGTAGCCTTGCAGAATCAGGTTCAACCTCTAAATCCATATCAGAGGTACCAAGCATCGCATAGGTGCGGCCTTGAAATCTCTGAAGAACGACATCGGGAAAACATGGGTATTATATCATGTACAAGCTCAATCTCTTTTTCCTCTAATTAAAGCAGTTGCAACACAGACAAATATAACTCCGCACCATCATGAATATTACACCCACATGAAGAATTGGGGGATTTTTTTTTTAAACAAATGAATCCCTAGCTTCAATTGGATTCTTAAGGACACTCTTCTCTTCCAAAATGAATAACAGACATTTTTAAAATCCAATACCTCAGTATGAAGCTTCTTCAATATAAAAGGTTTTGGAAAAAGCATCCATGGAACTGCAATTAGAGCCAGAAGCAACAATATAATCTGCAAGAATAGAGGCTAGCAAGTCAAAACATAAAAGTAGAAAAATATATGTGGATGGCAGTAATAGAGTAAATAAAAGAGTCCTGCCTGAAGTGTCCTTTGGCCCCAAAATAGCTGATTTTCACCAAGATCATCAGTGGGACTCAGAAACATGTAAATCATTACATGATAAAGATCTGCTTGTGAACCAGTGCACCACTTGATGACAATAAGTAGCGAAAGATACCCAAAGAGACTGTTAAGAAAGATCACCTGAGGCACAAACTGGTACCTGACACAAGATGAAAGCAAGTCATATGTTTTGTGTTTTGTCCGTTTCCCTAAGAAATTAAGTCAGCAAATTAACATAATTGCTGAATGAGGAAGGGAGGAAGATGTAAGTAATGAAGGGAAGACACACACCTGATATTAATTGAGCTGCTAAAGAAACGTGCATTGAAGAAACTTAAAATGATTCCCAAGTTCATTTGGGTCACACCTAACAGAATAGACATCTTCATTTTGAGTGAGTTTAAAAAAGGAAGTTCTGATCGACTTCCACGCCAACTGGGATCCACACCAAATGGGTACGGATCACGGAATTTTACTAAGCCGGTGCTGTGTGCATCACTGCTCAAAAATGATGTCAAAAGATTATAGACACTACTTACATGAATTTTTCTTTTAGATGGCAAATTCGCAAGTGAAAGAGTTGGACAGCATGAAAAGGATACTTAAATTTCCTTTTGGCATTCACAAGAATCCAACTAATATAAACTTAAACAATAAAGTTAAAGAATGATATAAAGATCACAACAATCTAATAGAGGCAAATGTTAACAAGATTGTCACCACATACTGAAATATAAGAAATGATGGATGAAAATATTTTGTTTACTGGTTAAAACATAAAGTAAATAAAATGCACACTTTGGAACATTCAAAGATGATTCTTCCACTAGAAACAAAGAGATAAACTAAGAATAGTAATGGGAAACATTTGAATCCTTGCATCAACATTAAAAGCCTGAATAAAGAATAAACGTTTTTTTGGGAAACATCTGACTGCATATTCTCACATACCTTGGTGAAGGGCAAGGCAACATAGCCAAAATATCAACAAATAAATGTCAATCTAAACCTTAACTTAATGCAGACAAATATTTATTAGTGTATTTGTTTGCTTTTACTTTGTAGATATTAAAAAAAAGGAGATAAGTCATGCCTGCATGTAGCATCTCTGCATTTGTATGCAGACCCCCCAAATATGTGGAAAGGAACAGAGAAGAACTCGTTGTAAATCAGTCCACAGTAAATTGAAAACAGCGACATTAAAAGAAGTACATAGCGCCCACCAAATAACATCTCCATAAAGCTCCCAAGTTTCTGCCCAGATGAAAACGAAAAATTTTATTTGGAACACCACGGTTGCTACAGCTCCAAATTTAAGCAAAAAAATATACAGGGAATAAATAAAAATGAAGATCAAATCGCTATTCTATCAATAAGTATCATAAAACTGTTGCTTATATTGTTAACTATTGGATAAAAAAAATGTATTTTCAGATGATGCAGGAGAGGACACAGTATCAGTACCGGCCACAGCAGACAGATAGGTGATCAACAAGACAATTACAAATGGTATCAACAGTGATGACTGATGACATGTAGGCCCCATAAAATCATGATCCACAGGACCCCTCCTGGGACATAGGGTACCAGAAAAAGAAAGAGAGATAATATCATTTGCAGAGAGGGAGGGTAGTATTTTCAACAAATAATGCATATGAATATGAGGGAAGATAACAAAATCTGAATCACTTTAAAATGTTTTTATTTCAGCAATGTATAGCTGGTCATGACGGTTCTTTCCGACGGAACACTATGCAAGAAGATGGTAAAAGAACCACACCTTATTACTTAGCATACTTTCACGAGCTATAAGAAATAGTGCTCCCAGCAACAAGCATAATCCATGACCCCAGTCCCCAAACATCACCGCAAAAAGAAATGGAAATGTTATAACAGTGTAAACTGCAGGATTTGCTTCTTGATATCTTGCAACACTGTGAAGCAAAATGTTTCATTAGATGGATATAATCCACACAGTATAACAAAGCTGTTAGTTCAAATTGCACCGCTAGATATCTCTTAAAAAAGTGTCCCCCTCTAAAAACCTGCATTATTTAATTATAAAACTAAGATTCCACCAAACTTAAAGTTTGCCCCTATTCACTCCAGTTGTAAACAACACAGAGCATGTGCATTTTAATAAACCATCCCTGGTTAATTTGAAAGCATAGTATTACCTTCCTTTACAATGAGAAGTTGAGAACCAACAATAAATATCAATAGGTATGTATTCTGAGATATTAATGCATCCTAATTCCTAATCTGACTTCAAACAAGATAACACAGTATTGACAGATAACAAGTTAGAAGTTTCCAATGAGAGATGTTGAGCTCTGCTCCTTTGGGTTATATAACTCACCCATATGCATCAACGATTTCCTGATAAGCACTTGTAAAACCATTAGTTCTAAAATACGTCGGAGGTGATTCTATAGCATCCATCACATGAAATATTATTCCCACTTGGGAATTGCTATCAAATGTTGCTCGTTGCAGTCCTTCCTGAATCTGCATCGAGGAGTCACTTCATTAAATAATTAGCGAAAAAAACACAATGATGAGGAATATAGTCACCTGAGTTTTTGCAAAAGTCGGGTACCATCCTTCTCCAACAAGACATTTTTTTGTAACGTCAAAATTTAGCATATTCAACGTATCATATATAGCCTTCTCCCTTCTTACCTGTGCAAGAATGAGTAGCATGATATGAAAATCAACTTCGCAGCGAAGCCAAATAACTTTCAAAATGTCAAGTTTTCATGTTGCTTAATTAAATGAAAAAATATCTCAAATAGCAAGGCACACAGCAGCTTTATCTTACCATCTGCATCCATTTAGCTAGGTGGAAATCTATAGAAGCAAGGGCCTCGTTCCGATGTCTGATCCCTGCATCTAAAGTTGCTTCAAGTTCAGCAAGACGTGATGATACCTGCCAGCCATAAAAAAATATAAAATAAAGCCCAGCAGATAATAAACAGTGCACTCTGCACTGATAATTTGCTCAACAATAGTAAGCCATGTATTATTTGGAAGTTCTAAAATAAAAAACAAAGAAAAGCAAGTGGATAATTGAAAAAGAATATATTTAACTTGTATTTTGAATTTAATCAAATGATTGTATCAATACATTGTATGAGAAGGGAAAATAACATTTTAAACCATATTTGAATAATATGAATCATGGTTTATATAAAACAAGTCCCTAAACCATTTCCTTAGATTAAGCATGTATTATTTTTTAAATAAAAAGAACACCACTTAAAGCAGTAACACTTTCAAGTATCAGGAAAATATAAATAAGCAATCCCATAAAATGCATACTTCTCTAATAAGTTTCCTCTGCTTGGTTAAATCTTCAGGAACAGGATAGCAATTTGCACCAAATGCTTCACAAATTTTCAGAATCTTCGTTCTTGCCTGCTCTCCAGAGAAGAACACCACAAATGCAGTTTTTTCTTCCTACAAACAAAAAAATAAACGATTATTTGAAACAATATTTTTTGATTACGGGAATAAGTTAAATCATGCTTGGCACAAATTATTATTTCTTTCAAAAAAAGATGAAGATTAGGAAGATCAACAGGAATTTGCATTTATAAGAGCAGAAGATACAAAACCAACATAATAAATTAAGTAATGAAGGAGAATAACCATTTCAGTACATAAAGGATCCATGATTTGTTCATCAACTGGTGCCTGGTTAAAAAGCATATTCCCCCTTGTAGCACGAAACAACATCCTTTCAAACCTGAGAGCTTTGGATTTACAAATAATTCCACTTATAAATCTTAATCCAGATTGGTTTGGCCGTCCAGGTCCCATATCCTGAATAATAATTAATATGGGTGAAAAACAAAACTAAACAATAAATTCAAGCCAAAAAAACCTGAGGCACAACACTAAAGCACCTGTTCAAGCAATGATGCTGTCTCAACATAGTCATCATTTGAGTAAACGTTCTCATTTAATTCTATATCCTCCATTACTGCATGGTTATTACTAGATGCTAGAAATGCACCTGCCTGAGGTGGTCCAAAAAAGATACTAGTGAGAAACAGAGAAAATCATTAGAATAAGAGCCATCTTCAGCTTCCATCACAAAAACAGAGAATATAGTATAAAAAGAAAAATGTACATGTAAATTGCAAATAGTAGGGATTAGAAATCATTAAAAGGTCAATTACCTTTTGCAATACCATTTTGAACTCAAAGAGTTCATTATAAGATAGCCGAAGTTTATCACTGTTAGAGTTAGTTTCAATTAGCTCATGCTCATGCTCAGCAAATTGTATCTGGTAATAAGTGAAAATACACAGAAAGGTTATTGATATTCAGAAGACAGTACACCATTCTTTACATGACATTTTAAAAAAAAAGCAACTGTTTGTAGTATTCCACTGATGTCATTTATTATACAGTAGTACTAGATATGAAAAAATTTGAAGAAAAACCCTGAGAGAAAGGTAGGAAGAGCAGTAGTACAGAAATTGACCTCCAAGTCCTCTAAATCAATGTATGGTTGCAGAACAGGATGAGCAGAAGAAATTATACCAGCTTTACTGATTTGGTCTTTAAAAAAACGTAACTTCCTTGACATCTCTGCGCAGCGCTTAACCTGTGAAAAACATTGGAGATTAAACAACCCTCTAAAGAATGATTCGTCAGAGAATCATCACGACTCTTAAGCACATAGTAGCAATGATGAAATTTGAACGGCATATCGACATCCCAGCAAATCCAGCACCTAACCAATGATGGAGAAGTATTTAATAAAATACTCTGGGGTTCATTGATAATCAAGTTTGATGTAGAAGCCTTATTAAAAGATCATAACTGTATATTGTTCCTATTGGCGACCTAATGACAGAGATATGATGCATGTAGAAACTGGTAAATATGTTTAGATAAGTTCAAATAGAACGTGAAAGATTGAGACAGCAACCTGCAGATACAAGGACATGTCTAGACTACATTATAGAAGCACCAGAATTGTTTACAGGACTGGTCATACAAATAAGAGATCAGAACTTTAAATTGCATTTCAAAGAAGACCTGAAGCACAAGCAATAAAAGGTGCAAAGATAGACATAATTCAGTCCAACTACATACCTGATTAACAAATGTTCGTTGGAAAGGACTTTTGTCAGCATTTAACTGCCAAAAGAAATGGATATAACCATGAGTCTAAAATAAATGCTTGAAAGTAGAAAAGACAAAATCCTAAATTCATTTTCAGAGTCAAGTAATCCTAAATCACTCAAATAATTCCAATAATTTTTATCGAACAAGAAAACCAATAGATAATAATATTATGTGATAATTCAACCCAAAAAGAATGGAAGAAATCATCCTTTACAACATGGAGCTCTAGTCTATATAAGCGTTTAAATTTTGATGCTGGTTCAAATAGAATGAACCACCTCACTCCTCGAGAACAATAAAAATCGCTACTATGTATATAGCATCATGGTTCAGCATAATAATTTTTTCTCATTTAGTAATCTATAAAGGAACTGCCTACTGTCATAGTCAAAGGAATTGCTTTCAAAGAACTATCTACAAGAAAAGAAAGATAAATATGTATGTTGATTTTCTCTGAATTTTTAAGAGACAGTCATAAGATGTCCAATGTTATATTTATCCAGTAAAAAGAAGAAACTAACCGTTAGAATTCTAATTATTCTCAACACTCCTCCTCAAGTTAGGCATGTAAATATCGGTCAACCCTAATTTGCTTAAATTTTCTTCAAATGATTTCGGATCTAAACCTTTGGTGAAGATATCCGCCAATTGTTTTTCACTTCTCACAAATGGAGTTTCAATTTCCTTTGCTTGATTTTTTTCTCGAATGAAGTGATAATCCACTTCAATGTGTTTTGTTCTCTTGTGAAACACCGGATTGAGTGCTATATGTCACGCCACTTGGTTATTGCAAAACATCTTCATTGATTCTTGAATTTTAATTCCGATATCCAAAATAAGTTGTTTGATCCAAGTTAGCTCGCTTGAGGTTGATGCCATGGCTCGATATTCTGCCTCGACGCTTGATCGTGCCACTTTCAGAAATAAGTCAAGAATATTGTATAAAAATGACCAAATGATTTGGTCTTATGATTTGTTTCTATTTATAGACTTTACAAAATACAACAAAACTGTCTATGAACAGTTGTGGACAGCTGTTTATGGACAGTCTGTGGACAGCCATGGATTGCTGTCTATGGACATCTGTTTATAGACAATTATTTACAGCTAAATAGACTATAGACAGCAGTTGTGTACAACTAAATGAATATGGACAACAAATTACAGCAAAACTGTTATGGACAACCCCCTCAAATTGATGTGGGTTAATCAATAAGCATCAATTTACAACTTAGGAAGCAATGTCGATGACAAGTGAGAGACTTGGTGAAGATATCAGCAATTTGTAGTTCAGTAGAAATATGTAGAAGAGTGATAACACGAGCTTCAAAGGTTTCACGGATAAAGTGACAATCGACTTCAATATGCTTTGTGCGCTCATGATAGACCGGATTGGCCGTAATCTGTAGTATCGATGTCAGAGAAGTCTAACTCAGCTAGCAAACCTCGAAGCCAAAATTTGGGAACAAGCAAGAGACATTGCTCGATACTCAGATTCTGTAGATGACTTAGAAACTCTGTCTTATTTCTTACTCTTCCAGGAGATCAATGTATCACCTAAGAACATGCACCAACCAGTGATGGAGCGACGTGTATCAGTACAACCAGTCCAATCAGCATCGCTATAAGCAACAAGATGAAGAGAATTGCATGAAGGACGAATAAGCCACGGGTAGAAGTGCCCTGAACATAGCATATGATCTGACGGACAACAGCCTGATGAAGATGACGAGGAACCTGAAGAAATTGGCTGACTTGTTGTACAACAAAAGAAATATCTGGTCTAGTGATAGTGAGATAGACAAGGCTACCTACCAATTTCCGATATAAGCTGGGATTAACAAGTAAGTCACCTTCCTCTTTGCGAAACTTGACATTTAATTCCATGAAAGTATCAACAGAGGTAGCTTCCTGTAGTTCAGCTATAGTCATTTTAGCCACAGGAGCAAAGGACAACAAGTCGAGCTTTATAATGATCCAAACTTCCATCAGAGAGAACCTTGATTGAGTAAACCCATTTGCAACCCAGAGGAACTATAGTGGAAGGACAAGACTCAATGTCCCAGGTGTGATTGGCCTCAAGAGCAGCAATTTCTTCCTGCATAGCTTGACACCAACAATCATGCTTAACAACATGTGAGTAGCATGTGGGAATATCAAAATTGGACAATGCAGTAGTAAGAGCTGAAATAAAATTGCCAGAAGAAAAACCATACCTATCAGGGGGTACAGACACTCGAGAAGAGTGACGTACCAGAGGCTCTGGAGGTGTTGCAACTGACCAACTTTGGTGTATGTTAGGATCAGATATCGGGTGAGCCACCGAAAAAGACTGTGGGCGGGATTGTCTTGTATATACCATTCCTGATTTGAAGCGAGAACTATTTTGAGGAAGAGCTAAGAACTGGTGCTCAAAGGAGGGAAGGATTACAGTAGAAGAGGGCACAAAAGACACAGAAAAAAATGTTGATTTTCGAAGAAAATAACATTCCTAGAAATACGTGTACGATGTAATGTAGGATCATAGCAAACAAATCCCTTTTGACACACATAATATCCTAAAAATGCACATCTAACAGATTGAACAGATAATTTATTTCGCTCATGAGGTGGTAAATGAACAAAACATAGACAACCAAAGATACGAAGATTATCATAATTAGGTTGCTTAGTAAAACAAACGAAAATAGGGAGATTCCATGTGCAAAATTTGGGAAGGTAAACGATTAATCAAGTGAGTAGCAGTCTTTAAAGCCTCAACCCAGAACATGGATGGAACAGAAGATTCTAACAAGACAATACGTACTATATCAAGAAGATGACAATTTTTGCGTTCAGCTACTCCATTTTGTTGAGGAGTAGCAGGACATGAACATTGATGGATGATACCTTTAGAAGCCAAAAATACCTTAAATGTCTTAATATTTGCAGAAAATTGATTTTCAACATTTGTTAAAAACTCAGTGAAAGTTACATAGTATTTAAATTTGTCATGTGAAGTAATCGGAGAAGGTCTCCAAACATCACTGTGAATAAGATCAAAGCAGTGAGAAGCTCTACTAGCATGCAAAGGAAATGGAAGAGTTTTGCTTTTACCAAGTTTACAAGAGTCACATTCAAAAGGTAAAGAAGAACATTCTTTATTACCAAGAAAGCCCGAGTTCATTATATGAGATAAAACTTGAGTATTAGGATGGCCTAAACGACGATGCCACACCATCCTTAGATTAGTAATATTATTACAAGCCAAAGACTCAACTGAAGGAATTGGATAAAGTGCTGGAATAGGTAAAAGTAATGGAAACAAACGTCCCACTTTAGGTCCCTTCGCGATCAGCTTCCCTGTTACCTGGTCCTGTACAACACAACAATCACTAGAAAAGTTAACAGCATAATTGTTATCAACTAATTGACCAACATAAATGAGATTTGTAGAAAGTTGAGGAGCAAGAAACACATCAATAAATGTAAAAGAAACATTTCCAACAGCTTTGATTGGCAAAGAACTGCCATTGGCCGTCTGAATAGTAGATTGACCAACATAAGGCCGAACATGAGACAAAGTTGTGGGAGTATTTATCATATGATTGAAAGCCCCTGAGTTTGCATACCAAAGTGTAGTAGAATTTTTACCTTGAAATCCCATTGCAGATAATGCCAAAATTAGCATTTGTTGCACCATTTCAGGAGTGTAGTAAGTTGCTGCAGGAGGTGGAAGATTAGGAGAAGCACCTGAGGAAGACACATGTGCTACAGTAGGTGCTACTGGATAAACAACAATAGAAGTCTGAAATGCTTGGGCCTGACGATTCTGGGGACGAATACGACATTCTTTGATAATATGACCATTTTTCTTGCAATAAAAACATTTTTTAGGACAATTGGCAGCAATATGCCCATATTCTTTGCAGCAAAAACATTGCATATTTTTAGAAGGCATAGATGATCCACACCCTTGGGCTGCATAAGCCATAGTTGTCGTCATGGAATTGCCATAAGATTGTTCCAGAATGAGTACTTAGACGTTGTTCTTCGCGAAGTAACTCACCAAAACAAATATCTAGAGAAGGAACAAGAGATCTGTTCAATAGAGAAGAGCGAACTGATTCATATTCCGAGCATAATTTCATGAGAAATTGATCACGCTGACTAGTCTTGTGAAGATTTTGAATAGTTGATATAGCAGTAACAGGAACATTTGTTGTAACTAAATCAGCATATTCATGCCAAAGAATCAAAAATGTCGAGTAATAATCCTGGATGGAAAGACTACCATGTTTGAACATGACAATCGCATGTTCCAACTGAGAGCGATGAGCATCATTGTCTTGATGTTAAACTTTCTTCAAATAATTCCACATGGAATGAGCATAGCGATGAGCCATCAAGTTGGTGACGATATGTGGTTCCACCGAATTAAGAAGCAAGACATGATTTGAGCATCAAGCACAGCCCAAGAAGGAGAAGACACGACTTCCTTAGAGTTGACAGTATCAGATGTTGGTGTAACATCTGTGCCATCAATATGGCTGCATAGGTCTTTTCCCTTGAGGAAAGGTTCAAACTGGAAAACCCAAGTAGAGTAATTTCTTCCCGTAAACTTAACACACACTGGTGCAATGTCCATTGCAAGTAAATAAAACCCGAGAAATATTCAAAAAAAAATTAAAGAAACCAAAATAAGGAACTTAAACAAAGATTGCCGAAGAACACTTGTTTGACAAAAAAACGCTAGAAAGTATCAATGAAGATTTCCTCATAAATATAATGCTGAAATTAAAGAGACCGAGAAAATGACTTTAAACAGAGATCGCCAAAGAACACTTGTTTAGCAACAAACGCTAAAAAAATATCAATGAATATTTCCTCAGAAATAAAAAACCAATTTTTTTTCTCAAAGAAGCTCTAATACCATGTCAGAAATAAGTCAAGAATGTTGTATGAAAATGACCGAATGATTTGGTCTTATGATTTGTTTCTATTTATAGACTTTACAAAATACAACAAACCTACAAAATACAACAAAGCTGTCTATGAACAGCTGTGGACAACTGTTTATGGACAACCATGGATTGTTGTCTATGGACAGTTATTTATAGACAATTATTTACAGCTAAATAGACTATGGACAGTAGTTGTGTACAACTAAATGAATATGGACAACAAATTACAGCAAAACTATTATGGACATTTAAGCTGTCAATGGAACACAGCAAAGTTGTTATGGACAGCTAAGCTGTCCATTGACAGCCACAACATTTCGTTTTCCATGTCACTAAATTTCAACCTATAAACGTGCAAAAATTGATGGTTGATTTTCTATCAAAGCTACCGACCCAATCTGCATTGGAGTAGCCACACACTTCGTTAGAATTATTACGTTTTATTGTATAGCCTCTAAATGTGGTGTTTTAGGTACATGCATAAATTTACTAATTTGGCTTACCGAAAAAGAAATTTCTGGTTAGGTTACCGTTAAACAAATTAATTTTCCTACAAGTATTTGAAATTGGCTTATGTCTTCTAAAGGTTCGTCATACTTAATATTTAATTTACATTTACTATCTATTGGTGTAGATGTCGATTTACTCCCTAATTTACCAGTTTTTTTCGATAGGCCAAGTGTATATTTTCTTTGTGAAATAAAGTGTCCTTTAGGTGAATGTGTTATTTCAATTCCTAGAAAATATTTTAGTAAACCTAAGTCTTTGATATCAAAATTCTCCTTTAATTACATTTTTACTTTTTCAATTTCTTTCAAATTATTTCCGATAATTATTATATCATCTACATATACTAGAATTATGGTTGTGAAGGTACCATAATTTTTGAAAAATAATGAGTAATTGGCATTACTAATTTTAAAATCACAAGAAATTAAATAAGAGTTTAGTTTTCTATACCATGCCCGTGGATATTGCTTTAGTCTGTAAATAAAATTTTTTAACCTACACACTAGGTTATAATTGTTTTCTTTTTTATGACTGGGTGGAAGCGTCATATATACCTCTTCTTCAAGCATTCCTTAGAGAAAAGCATTCTTGACATCCATTTGATGTAACGTCCAATTTTGGTTTTACATCTATAGAAAATAAAATCTTAACGGTATTCGTTTTGACCACGGGTGTAAATGTTTCTTGATAATCTATACCGTAGGTTTGAGTGTAACCTTTTGCCATTAATCGTGCTTTGTACCTTTCAATAGTACCATCACTATTAAACTTAATCTTATAGACCCATTTGCATCCTACGGGTTTCTTTCCTTCGGGTAGTTGTACGACTGCCCATGTTTCATTTTTTTCAAGTGTTCTAAGTTCCTCTTCCATTGCTTTGCACCATACAAGTTAGCCTATTGCTTCCCATAGTTATTTGGCTCATTTTCTTTGAAAATTGAGGTCAAATAAGTCTTATATTAGAGTATAACATTTTCATAAGACAAATAATTTTGGATAAGATATTTTACCTCATATGTTACAAAATCCCGTAATTTAGTTGAAGGTTGTAGAGTTCGATTAGACTTTCTCAATGGTATTATTTTGGTAGTACCATCTTCCCCCTCATTTTGAGAAGTTTCTTCCTCTTTATTCTCATTGATAATTTCATTTTCATTTTTTACTATCGTATTTCCTTCTTCGGAGTAAAAAAAATAGAAATGTAAATTCATTTGGTTTCTCTTGGTTATTCTTTTCTAGTGTTTTGTAATATGGCTCATTTTCTTGGAATGTTACATCTCTTGAATTATAATGTTTTTTGTTAACCGAATCATAACATTTACAACCATTTTTTTAGATGAATACCCAAAGAAAATAGCTTTGATTGATGTATAATCTAACTTGTGTTGTTTATTTTTGTGATTCAAATACTATTAAACAACAGATGTTGAGTTTTTCTTGGTAGAGAATTTCTCGTAGGCTTTTGAAATTCAAATTGACACTTGGCAATCTTTTAATTAAATATGTTGCGGTGATAACAACATCCGACCAAAAAATTATTGGAACATTGTTTTGAAACAAAAGTACTCTTGTTACTTCAAGTAAATGTCGATTTTTTCCTTCCAACACACCATATTGTTGGGGTGTATAAATACAAGTTGTTTAATGTAAAATTCTTTTTTGCTTGAAAAATTTTGTGGAATTTTGATTTACAAATTCCGTTTCATTATCACTTCTAAATTTTTTAATCTTTGCATCATATTGATTTTCTACAAAATTATAAAATTTAGAAAATACTTCACTTTTATTTTTCAACAAGTATAGCCATGTAGTTCTTGAAAAATCATCTATAAATATAATAAAGTATTTATAACCATTAAATGATTCAATTAGAGCGGGCCCCCAAACATCAGAATGTATTAACTCAAAAGGTTTTTTGCTTTTACAATTGGATAAACTAAATGGTAACCTTGTGTGCTTTCTTAATTTGCAAATGCACAACTACTAAAATCTAATTGTTTGAAATAAGAAATACATTTCAAAATCTTATCGGAAGGATGTCCAATTCTTTTATGCCAAAGAGTGCCTAATTCTTCTTCTTTTTTAATATTGAAGTTGCATTATTCTTCACTCAGAATATAAAGCCTATTTTCTAAAAAACATTCACCAATGATATTATTCATTATCAATTCCTAAAAAATCATATTTTTGGATATAAATGTAATTTCACAATTTAAGTCTCGTGTGATTTTACTAATGGATAACAAATTAGATGTACGATTCTCCACATGCAAAACATTTGAAATTTTTCTTGAAAGGAGACTAATTGAACCATTTCCTAAAATTTTCATTTTTCCACCATTTACAACGATTACAAATTGTTTAGTCTCAATTCTTTTGTAATTATTGAGTAAGTTTTTATTTCCAGTTATGTAATCAATTGAATATTAATCAAGAATCCATTTAGAATTTAAAGAATTTTGAGTAAGGTTTGTAATCATGCCAGAGGTTTTTTGAGTTTTTCCTTGAAACATCACGGATAATTGCATATACAGCTACCTCATCTGATCCATATCCACCTCACCCTTTATTTCTTTTTCTGCCTTTATTTCTTTCTCAGTCTCGTTTACACTCATATCCCTTTTTTTCCTTTGGCGCAGAGTAACCCGTTTTCTCTCTACTCTTTAAATGATTTTGTCGCCAATCTCCCCCTCTGACGAAGTTACCGCATCGCCTTCCCTTTGGCCAGAGATGAGGTTTTAGATACCAACATTTCTCGCGCTTATGTCCTTCCTTCTTACAGTAATCGCAGCGAGTGATTGCTTGGTTTTCCCGACTTTCTGGCCTAGGGTTAGGTTTGGTGACGAACGCCTTGGCTTCGGGGTTGTCAGGTAGCTGAGTATCCATCACGATTCTTCTTGTCTCTTCTCTTTCAACCATCCATACAACCTCATCAACAGATGGGAGCTCACCCATGAGGAGAATTTGTGACCATACCCCCTCATAGCTTGAATCGAGCTTGGCGAGAAAGGTGAAAATTCCATCATGTTTCTCCATTCTTTTGATTTAATCAAGATTGGCTGTGAGAGGTCGGTACACTCTAATCTCATCCTTCTTCTTTTTTTATTTGGTTAAATAGTTCGGTAACAGATTGGTTTTGTTGAAGTTGATAAATGAGGGAGTAATTTTTCTTTTTTTCGAACATCGTCTCGGTTTTAACCCACATATCTCGACATGTATCTATATTTGTCATGAGATAAGAGATGTGAGGTTCTATGGTTGCTAGTAACCAACTTATGACTAGATTGTAACTCTTTCTCCATTATGAAATTTCCCTTTTTTTCAGTTGTTGGCTGTGTTGGATCTTTGTCTTTTGTTTTGATTTCTCACGAGTAACATGCTCGAATTTGTCTCTATCGATTAGACCAAAAGTCATTTGGCGTGCCCAAAGATGGTAATTTTTATCGTTTAACAGTACATCTATAAATGTTGTGACATTTTCTGGATTTTTCGATTTTTTGTTGGATTTCTTGAACTGGTATAGTTCTTGTTTGTACGATTGATTTGGAACAAGATTAAGTCTGCTTTGATACCATATTGATTTTCTCTGAATTTTTAAGAGATAGTGATAAGATTGATTTTAGGCTTAATGTTCAACGTTATATTTATATAGTAAAAAAAGAAACTAACCATTATTAAACTAGTCGAGACAAATTCGAGCATGTCACTAGTGAGAAATCAAAACAAAAGGCAAAGATCCAACATAACCAACAGTTGAAGAAAAAAGGGAAATTTCATAATGGAGAAAGAGTGACAATCTAGTCATAAGTTGGTTACTAGCAATCATGGAACCTCACATCTCTTATCTCATGATATATCTAGATACATGTCGAGATATGTGGGTTAAAACCGAGACAATGTTCGGAAAAAAGAAAAATTACTCCCTCATTTATCAACTTCAACAAAACCAATCTGTCACCAAACTATTCAACCAAATCCAAAAAAAAAAAGAAGGATGAGATTAGAATGTACCGACCTCTCACAGCCAATCTTGATTAAATCAAAAGAAGGGAGAAACAGGATGGAATTTTCACCTTTCTCGCCAAGCTCGATTCAAGCTATGAGGGGGTATGGTCACAAATTCTCCTCATGGGTGAGCTCCCATCTGTTGATGAGGTTGTAGGGATGGTTGAAAGAGAAGAGACAAGAAAAATCGTGATGGATACTCAGCTACCTGACAACCCCGAAGCCAAGGCGTTCGTCGCCAAACCTAACCCTAGGCCAGAAAGTCGAGAAAACCAAGCAATCACTCGCTGCGATTACTGTAAGAAGGAAGGACATAAGCGCGAGAAATGTTGGTATCTAAAACCTCATCTCTGGCCAAAGGGAAGGCGAGGCGGTAACTTCGTCAGAGGGGGAGATCGGCGACAAAATCATTTAAAGAGTAGAGAGAAAACGGGTTACTCTGCACCAAAGGAAAAAAAGGGATATGAGTGTAAACGAGGTTGAGAAAGAAATAAAGGCAGAAAAAGAAATAAAGGGTGAGGTGGATATGGATCAGATGAGTTAGCTCTTTATGCAATTATCCGTGATGTTTCAAGGAAAAACTCAAAAAACCTCTGGCATGATTACAAACTTTACTCAAAATTCTTTAAATTCTAAATGGATTCTTGATTAATATTCAACTGATCACATAACTGGAAATAAAAACTTACTCAATAATTACAAAAGAATTGAGACTAAACAATTTGTAATCGTTGTAAATGGTGGAAAAATGAAAATTTTAGGAAATGGTTCAATTAGTCTCCTTTCAAGAAAAATTTCATATCCATTAGTAAAATCACACGAGACTTAAATTGTGAAATTACATTTACATTCAAAAATGTGATTTTTTAGGAATTGATAACAAATAATATCATTGGTGAATGTTTTTTAGAAAATAGGCTTTATATTCTAAGTGAAGAAGAATGCAACTTCAATATTAAAAAAGAAGAAGAATTAGGCACTCTTTGGCATAAAAGAATTAGACATCCTTCTGATAAGATTTTGAAATGTATTTCTTATTTCAAACAATTAGATTTTAGTAGTTGTGCATTTGCAAATTAGGAAAGCACACAAGGTTACCATTTAGTTTATCCAATTGTAAAAGCAAAAAACTTTTTGAGTTAATACATTCTGATTTTTGGGGGCCCGCTCTAATTGAATCATTTAATGGTTATAAATACTTTGTTATATTTATAGATGATTTTTCAAGAACTACATGGTTATACTTGTTAAAAAATAAAAGTGAGGTATTTTCTAAATTTTAAGAATTTTATAATTTTGTAGAAAATCAATATGATGCAAAGATTAAAAAATTTAGAAGTGATAATGAAACGGAATTTGTAAATCAAAATTTCACAAAAAATTTCAAGCAAAAAGGAATTTTACATTAAACAAATTGTATTTACACACCCCAACAATATGGTGTGTCGTAAGGAAAAAATCGACATTTACTTGAAGTAACAAGAGTACTTTTGTTTCAAAACAATGTTCCAATAATTTTTTGGTCGGATGTTGTTATCACCGCAACATATTTAATTAAAAGATTGCCAAGTGCCAATTTGAATTTCAAAAGCTTACAAAAAATTCTCTACCAAGAAAAACTCAACATCTGTCGTTTAAGGGTATTTGAATCACAAAAATAAACAACACAAGTTAGATTATACACCAATCAAAGCTATTTTCTTAAGGTATTCATCTAAAAAATGGTTGTAAATGTTATGATTTGGTTAACAAAAAACATTATAATTCAAGAGATGTAACATTCCAAGAAAATGAGTCATATTACAAAACGCTAGAAAAGAATAACCAAGAGAAACCAAATGAATTTATATTTCTATTTTTTTTACTCCGAAGAAGGAAATACGGTAGTAGAAAATGAAAATGAAATTATCAATGAGAATGAAGAGGAAGAAACTTCTCAAAATGAGGGGGAAGATGGTACTACCGAAATAATACCATTGAGAAGGTATAATCGAACTCCACAACCTACAACTAAATTACATGTTGGAAGTCTCACATCGCCCAGGTAAACGTGAAGTGTTTGGTTATAAGTCTATGACAGTCCTTCTACGATAAGCACGTTTTGAGGAAAAATCATGGGCTGGAGACTTTAACATGGTATTAAGGCGGTACACAGGGGGTCACGATGTGCCCGACGGTCGACCGATCATCCTGCGGTCGCCCAGATAAAAGTCTCGGCCGATGTGACGGGGAGTGTTGGAAGTCCCGCATTGCCCAGGTAAACCAGCAAAGTGCTGATGATTGGGGGTTAACTGGTTGAGTACATCGTGACCCCCAGGTACCTGCTTTGATACCATGTTAAAGTCTGCGCAGCCATGATTTTTCCCTCAAAACGCGCTTATCAGGAAAGGACCGTCGCAGACTTATAACCAGCACTTTGCTGGTTTACTTGGGTGATATGGGACTTCCAACACTCCCCCTCACATCGGCCGGAGTACCCTTTACCGGGGTGACTGTGTGGATGATTGGGGGCTGACTGGTTGGGCACATCGTGACCCCTAGGTACCTGCTCTGATACCATGTTAAATTCTGCGTAGTCATGATTTTTCCCTCAAAACGCGCTTATCAGGAAGGGACTGTCGCAGACTTACAACCAACGCTTTGCTGGTTTACCTGGGCGATGTGGGACTTCCAACACTCCCCTTCACATCGACCGGAGTACCCTTTACCGGGGTGACCGTGTGGATGATTGGGGGTTGACTGGTTTGGCACATCGTGACCCCCAGGTACTTGCTCTGATACCATGTTAAAATCTACACAGCCATGATTTTTCCCTCGAAACGCGCTTATCAGGAAGGGGCTATCGCAGACTTATAACGAGCACTTTGTTGGTTTACCTGGGCGATGTGGGACTTCCAACACTCCCCCTCACATCGGCTGGAGTACCCTTTACCGGGGTGACCGTGTGGATGATTGGGGGTTGACTGGTTGGGCACATCGTGACCCCCAGGTACCTACTCTGATACCATGTTAAAGTCTACGCAACCATGATTTTTTCCTCAAAACGCGCTTATCAGGAAGGGCCTGTCGCAAACTTATAACCAACACTTTGCTGGTTTACCTGGACGATGTGGGACTTTCAACACTCCCCCTCACATCAACCGGAGTACCCTTTACCGAGGTGACCGTGTGGATGATTGGGAGCTGACTGGTTGGGCACATCGTGACCCCCAGGTACCTGCTCTGATATCATGTTAAAGTCTACGCAGGCATGATTTTTCTCTCAAAACGCGCTTATCAGGAAGGGACCGTCGCAGACTTATAACCAGCAGTTTGCTAGTTTACGTGGGCGATGTGGGACTTCCAACACTCCCTTTCACATCGGCTGGAGTACCCTTTACCGGGGTGACCGTGTGGATGATTGGGGGCTGACTGGTTGGGCACATCGTGACCCCAGGTACCTACTCTGATACCATGTTAAAGCTTGCGCAGCCATGATTTTTCCCTCAAAACGCGCTTATTAGGAAGGGGTTGTCGCAGACTTATAACCAGCTAAGTACCTGGGCGATGTGGGACTTCCAACATTACGGGATTTTGTAACATATGAGATAAAATATCCTATCCAAAATTATTTGTCTTATGAAAATGTTGCACCCCAATATAAGACTTATTTGACCTCAATTTCCAAAAAAAATGAGCCAAATAACTATGAAGAAGCAATAGGCCAACTGGTATGGTGCAAAGCAATGAAAGAAGAACTTAGAACACTCGAAAAAAATGAAACATGGACAGTCGTATAACTACCCGAAGGAAAGAAACCCGTAGGATGCAAATGGGTCTAAAAGATTAAGTTTAATAGTGATGGTACTATTGAAAAGTTCAAAGCACGATTAATGGCAAAAGGTTACACTTAATCCTACGGTATAGATTATCAAGAAACATTTGCACCCGTGGTTAAAATGAATACTGTTAAGATTTTTTTTCTATAGCTACAAACCAAAATTGGACCTTATATCAAATGGATGTCAATAATGTCTTTCTCTAAGGAACGCTCGAAGAAGAGGTATATATGACGCTTCCACCCGGTCATAAAAAAGAAAACAATTCTAACCTAGTGTGTAGATTAAAAAAATCTATTTATGGACTAAAGCAATCTCCACGGGCATGGTATGGAAAACTAAGTTCTTATTTAATATCTTGTGATTTTAAAATTAGTAATGTTAATCACTCATTATTTTCCAAAAATTATGGTACCTTCACAAAAAAAATATACACTTGACCTATTGAAAGAAACTGGTAAATTAGGGTGTAAACCGACATCTACACCAATAGATAGTAAATGCAAATTGAATATTGAGGATGACGAACTTTTAGAATACATAAGCCAATTTCAAAGACTTGTAGGAAAATTAATTTATTTAACGGTAACTCGACTAGACATTTCTTTTTCAGTAAGTCAAATTAGTAAATTTATGCATACACCTAGAACACCACATTTAGAGGCTATACGTAGAATTTTAATATATTTAAAAGGGACACCCACTAGAAGAATTCTCATGAAACGTAATAATTCTAACGAAGTGTATGGCTACTCTGATACAGATTAGGCCAATAGCTTTGATGGTTTTTACACGTTTGTAGGCGGAAATTTAGTCACATGGAAAAGCAAAAAACAAAATTTTGTGATGCGATCAAGCGTCGAGGCAGAATATCGAGTCATGGCATCAACCTCACGCGAACTAACTTGGATCAAACTTCTTTTGGATATCGAAATTAAAATTCAAGAACCAATAAAGATGTTTTGCGATAAGCAAGCGACGCGACATATAGCATCCAATCTGGTGTTTCACGAGAGAAAAAAACACATCGAAATGGATTACCACTTCATTCGAGAAAAAATTCAAGCAAAGAAAATTGAAACTCCATTTGTGAGAAGTGAAAAACAATTGACGAGCATCTTCACCAAAGGTTTAGATCCGAAATCATTTGAAGAAAATTTAAACAAGTTAGGGTTGACCGATATCTATACGTCTAATTTGAAAGGGAGTGTTGAGAATAATTAGAATTCTAACGGTTAGTTTCTTCTTTTTACTATATAAATATAACATTGGACATTAAGCCTAAAATCAATCTGATGACTATCTCTTAAAAATTCAGAGAAAATCAACGATTAAACTACATACACCTTTATGATACCCCTGAATAATGTTCCTGGCAAGAATCTGAGCCAGCAAGATTATGTGAAATAGTAATGCATATTAACACAGCTATACATATATACATTGCTATTAAGATATAGACAGGCGCGTAGAAATGATCAAGGGACTAAAATCAAAAGGACGACTTAGGCCTCTAGTTTACCTACCATCAATCTAAATTCAAACACGAAAAACTCTACTAATTTTGGAAATTAATACACTAATTACAATCGTTTATCGACCTCCACACTAATTTTGTAGGAGCAACTCTAAGATAATTCAAATTTGCATAAGCTAACACCAAACTTCAATTATTCTAAAACAAATCAATCCTCGTATACTCTCCAAACATCTCAATCAAATAAACATACAAAAAAAAGTGCGAAAACTAACGAAATTAACAGAGAACGAGTCGGATCTGAGTGAGAACTTACATCTCGGAATTGAAGGAGACCGAGTTCGCCGAGATATGAGATGGCACGATGAGCAGATTCGACCGGAATAATAAGCTGGACGAACGTCATCTGCTCGGACCTCATCAGATCCATTGATGATAAGTTGTCTAAAAATTCTTCTGCTCTATTCAATTTTTTTTCTTGGCAACCAAACAGAAAATGCTAAACTCGATTAGGATCTGAGAGTGTTTAAGATCTGGATTTGTCGCTATGTCTCTCTCTACCTTCGTTACCAGCAGTAGTGTGAGAGAGAGTGTGTTCTACTGTTCTTTACGTTATTTGGAAACTTTGAGTTTCAGTTTTTCATCCATGTCTTTTCTTTAGCAACTGCCACTTCAATAGGGGGACTAGGCATCATTCTCAATGCTATACTGAATTTCCTCTGAACAAATTTAATAAAGAACATTATTATTATTATAAATAATTTATTTATGAAATAGCGTTTAAATTTGGAAATAACATTTATAGGTTTGTCGAAGTGTAATGTTATTTAAAAAAGAATTTACAAAATATTTTAATATTTATACCTGACTTATATATTTTTGTAAAATATATAATTTCTAAAATTTCATATCAAACATAATTTAAATAAATTATATTTATTTAATATTAAACTTAATCTAATTTAATAACTTTTAATATTATTATGATGTTATTTTTAAAATAAGATCGAATTATTATATTTATATCATTTATATCTTTAAACTAATTTTCTTTACATTTCTAATATCGAATTAAAAAATATTATGTCATTTAAGTTAGTTTTATATTCATTTCTCTTTAAAAACAAAAAAGAAATTCTTTAAAATTTATTATTCATCATCTTATTCGCTGAGTTTTAAGCTAATAAATAATCTTTGAATGAAATTTTTTATAATGAATAATCCACAGCCTGATTAAAACTCCTGTAAACACTTCTTTATGTTCCTCAATTCTATCATTTAAAAACATCTATACAAACACTTTTTAGATCCAATTAGGTTTTGAAGTTTAATTGACATACAGATTACTAAAAATCAAACTCTAAACTCTTGGAGTGAAATAAATATATAGATAATTTCAAACGGAGACTCAAAATGATTATGAAATGTTAACTAGTATAGATTTTCACCAAAATATAACAACTTTTTGGAAAAAGTTTGATTCTTTTTGAAAAATTAAGAGAAAAAAAAATAAAGGATTTGAGATAAAAGAATACAATGAGAATAAGGACTTCTTTAACATGAGTAAAACCACATTTCAAATTATGAAAATTGAAGAGACGTGAAACCACAACCTTAAAAGCCAAAGCCGTGCATAGTGATAATTTGTAATGATTTGGATAGATTTTTAAATTATAGAGTTCAGGAAGAGGAAGATGTATTTGAAATTGTTTTGATTTTGTGATGATTTATTCATTATCATTTGATAGATATTTGCTAAAAAAATTGGTGAGAAGATAACAATGTAAAAAGTTAATATATTTTTGAGACTAAAAAATGACGTAATTGTACTAGTAAAACATTTATTATTTCGATGTATAAATAAAATAAAATTTAATTAATGATATGAATTATACAAATATGATAATTTAGTAATATATTTATAATTTTAATCGTTATCTTTGTCATTATAAGTTTTATGGATCTTGTATGTTGTAATTTTAAAAAAAATTGTTAATGATATTTTCACATTTATTTTGTTTGTTAACATGATAAAAACATTTGAATTGATAATTTTATTCTTATAATTAATTTACATTTTTTTATTATTATTGTTTGAAAAAATTATTATTCATAAAGAATAATTGTAACAATATCTTTATTTTTTTATTTAAGTTAATAACACTTGTGTATCACAAATTATAATACAATTATAATTGATATGATAGATAATTATTGATTAAAATAATGAAAGTTGTTTTTTTAATTTATAATTAACTATTATATGTTTATATTTTCATAAAAAGTAGTCGTAACAATATGGCTATTTCTTTATTTAAGTTAAATAACTTATTTAGCATAATAGATAATTATTAATTAAAATAATAAAAAATATTTTTTTAATTTATAATAAATTACTGTATTAATATTATAATTTACAATAAATAGTATTTTTATTTGAGTTAACCAGTATCCAACGCAACGAAATATAAACTAGGTACGCGTAGACTACATTGTATTAATGATATGACATATAAACTAAAACACATTCTCACTCTTACTGATTTTTTTATTAAATAAGATAAATATTATATAAAAAATATTTAAATTTAATCCATTGTAATAAGAAATAAGAATTAAAAGTTATATTTATTAAATCATAAATCAATTTTAATTTTAACTTTAGTAAAATAAAATTTTATTTATTTTTTAATTAAATGTTAATAGGTAACATCCTATATTAAATGATTAACATTTCTATAGTCATACACTAATAACAAACTAAGGATTTGATTTGTTTTTAATATTTTTCTTATTAAAAGCCATAATTATTGATCATTTTTTTAAAAAAAAATTAATTTTAATATATATGATATAAAAAGGTTTATTATTTAATGCTATGCTTTAAAAAAAAGTTCACTTAAATCATTTTAAACTAACAAAATATATACAGTGGAGCTTAGGCAGGTATAAAATAGGTATTTTAGGTAATCCCTATCCCTCTTCTTCTTTTCTTTATTATTTCAACACCATTTCACCTTTTCAACGTCATTACAACCCCTGAATTCCCTCTGATAATACTACCTGTCTTTCTCAAACTCATCAACTTGTTTTCTATCCTTTCATCAACTCAAGTTGGCGAGGTGAGGAAGATCGGTAATATCTTCAGATATAATATAAGGATTACAACGGTGTTAAAATAGTGTAATATTGATGTTAAAATGATATAAAAAGGGTAGGATATATCTATTTTATCCTATCCGAAAAGTTATAATGCTTATTTTGTCTGTTAGTAAAGTAATTTTTTAATTTTAAAAATATAAGTATTAAATAAAAGTTTTTTTATATATTATAGATATTAAAAAAACTTATTCAAATTTAACACATAATTAAAGTGAAATTAAAAATAATAAAAATAAAATGACATAAATATTTTACGTAAAAAAAATTCGAATAAATTGATGTAAACAAATCATGAACAAATATAATAGGATTTTAATTTTATAAAATAGGGATTATAACAACTTTTTCTGGTTACAATAAGTTAGTAATTTTAATCTTTATTATAATAGAAAAAATAATTTTATAAAATAGAAAAGAGTATTATTTACAAAGAAAAAAAATTCCTATATATAACCCTCACAAAAACTTTTTTTATCTTTACTATATGGATGTTCTATAATTTATTTACCTTTATATATTGTAAAAAAAGTTATTTATAGACCACGACGTTGAAGAATTTGTAGTAACAAAGACCACATGTTTATTTTTACATGTTTAACAAATTATAATATTAAACTAAAAAGGTATTTTTAACACTAAACAATATTATCAATTATTACACAAAATATAATTAATAAATAATGTTTTTTAATAAAATATAGATATTAAAAAATACCAAACCCATGGATAAACCCAACAAGATAACGTTACGCCTGCGTAAAAGATGCGAACTTAGATTTAATTTTGTATTCTTTCTTTCTTATGACGTAAGAAACTTGGAGGTTGGAAGTGGTGTTCAGAATCCACCTCAAAATTCTACTAATTCTAATTTTCTTGCTCTGGATACGCAACAAATATATAAAAAAAAGATATAGAAAAATTTAATTTTGTTGCATAAAGTATCTTAGATAAAAGGAAAAGAAATACACTAGCTAAGGTAAAATATACAAGGGTGAGTTATCCACATAATATTTTTTATTGTCTTTATATCACATTTAATTTAAATTTTAAAAATTGATAATCAACCATATAAAATAAATATATTAAAAATAAAAAATATTTTTATTAATTTTTAAATTATATATTAAATGTGGTTTAACGTAACAAAAATAATGTGAAAATAATCCTATTTAATATACAAAAATTTACTAATCTTTTAATAAGTTATTATAAATCACTTAACTATAAAAAAATATCAAAAGTTAAAAATAATACACGTTAATAAACATGTATGTATTCTTTTAAGTCATTATATGTTCACTTGATTAATTATAATCCATAAAATATAAATTTTGATAAGTTTGAACAAATAAAAATTGATTTAAAAATATATAATAACTGTATATGTATTCATGTGATTTATTTATAATGTTTTTTTTTTGTTTTTGCATTTTTGACTTTTTATCTTTCCCCTCCTTCCTGCTTATTATTTATTAAAACAAATTATTACATATATTAATTTAAGTATTGTGATTTAATTTATTATATTAATAAATTATTTTATGGTTACGCAGATTTAATTTTATTATTCAATTAATAATTAATTAATATGTGTATATAACACCACTAGAACCAAATATATATAGCCTATAACATTTAAGCATGGGATCATAATTTTTAAGAGTCCGTTACAATTTTTAAATTGAATAATATTTAGCTTGGTTTTACATGTGATTTAAAGTAAACAATTTATTGTATTTCAGGATAAATATTACAAATTCTTTAAAGATTTACTTTTTAGTGATTAAACTGTCTTATGCACGTTAAGTTAGGATTTAAATAATATATATGTTATATGATCGTTTAATTAAAAATAAATAAATAACTATTATTAAAGAAAAGGACAATGCAGCTACAAGTGACAGATTAGCAGGAGGGGTTTTGTCTGCTAAAGGACAGACTTAAGAGGGTTTCGTTAGCAAAAGGAGAGAATATGTAGGGACTGGACCGGAGGGCTTCATTAGCAAAAGGAGAGAATATGTAGGGACTGGACCGGAGGGCTTCATTAGCAAAAGGACATAATAGGGAGGGCTTCATTAGCAAAAGGACATAATAAGAACGAGAATATTTACCAACTATAGTGATTTTTTAATTTTTTTTACTAATTTTCCTAAACCATCGAAAATTTATCAAAAATTCATCTATAAATATTAAAATATTCTTATAACATAATTTATTAAAATTATAATTTTATAATATTTTCAATAATCATTGTTAACTATTATCTTTATGGATGAATTATTGTTAATTAATTATTTTTTCAAAAATTAAGTTATTTTAGCAAAAAATTGTAATAAAAAATACAGATTACAAAATAAAGTAAAATAAAGTACGTGTTTACTAATATGTAATAAGAATTAATAGGAATACAAATAACATGAATTAGAATGGAAAGAAAAGAAATTACAAAACTCATTCTCTTTATTTATATTTATTAAAGAATGATAAATTATAATCTATTATGTAATTCATTGATTTAATAACCTAAAAAAATATAATAAAAATAAAATATTAAAATAAGAAATATCTTATAATTATATATTGTAAATTTGAAAAAGATGAGTAATATAAGTGAGAGTAGAAAAACAATCTATATAAATGACTCTAAAATTTAAGAGTTTCTTATTTCACTTCCACCGTGTTTTTAAAAATAATGAAAATAATTCTCTTTCAGGGTGTTCAATTTCTTTGTAAGTAAATATAACTTATTTGTACAACTTATAATATTAAAATACACTTTATATACATAACAATATAAATGCTCAAATATTATAAATTTATCAAAATTAAAACAAAAGTGTAAATATAATGAAATTTATTGATTGTTCATGTACCACGTTTACATGTTAACAAAATTCAAATAAAATATACTAATAGAAGATATAAACATACTTAGAAAAATTGAAATTTTTTTCTCTCTTATTATTCTCGATCTCCATATTAATTAGTAAGAAAATTATTATATCATTATGAATAATTAAACCACAAATAACAAAGAGATTATTTTAAACCACAAAGAGATTTATGCAAGTGAATCATTTCTTCAATAATTTATTTCTCATTTGTAGCCAAAGCTTATCATAGTTGCTTATTCAAGTACAAGAGAGTAAACTTATTTAAGGGATCTAGACAAATAAGATCATCTATCTCTCGTATTCTTTTTGCAAATAGTTATTTAATCTTTTGCAAAACATCAATTAATGAGTTTTTTTATCAAAATAATTCTTGCTACTTATGGGGTTGCATATAAAGAAGTAAACTTTCAAAACTCCTTATTATTTTTACCATCAACGCATTAAATTCTAAGACAAATGGTGCAAAACATATTGAAAATCTAACAAATTTGAAGAAAGTGCAAGTACTTGGGTATGCTTTTATTGGTAAATGGGTTTAAGATATAAATTTTCAAGTTTATCTGTGATAAAGTGCAAAACAAAATTCAAGATAGTTTAAACAGTTTCTATTACTAAGTTTATATCATAAATTTTATTAAAATCAATTTCTTTGGCCATTTTTAGCTATGTTATATGTTATTTTCTCATTTCACTTTGTAATGATATTGACTATTTAATAGCTAGGTTTTGGTGGGTTGGTTCAAATCACAAGAACACAATGCATTGGAATAGTTGGAAAGAATTACAAGAGCCAAAAGATGAGGAAGGAATATGATTTAAAGACTTGAGATTATTCAACCTTGCATTGTTATCCAAACAAGGGTAGCGTCTTCTTACTAGTGATATCTCTTTTTTGACACAATTGATGAGACATGAGGATTATAGAAATAGTTCTTAATGGAATCTAAGGCGTGATATAATGCCTCTTGAACTTGGATATGTATTGGGGAAGCAATAAAGGTGTTGATAGATGGTTTGAGATGACAATCAAGAAAAAATAGTTCTATTCTAATTTGAGAAGAATCTTTTATACGAATACTAAGATTATTTAAACCTATTTCTCCTAAAGTATCACAACTAAACTTTATTGGTGATGTTTTTGATAATCATGGAGGTTAGAACCAAAGTTTAATTCAAGAAAATTTTATTATTGATGATGCCAAAGTTATTTTGGAAGATCTAGTATTTGACACACCTTTTTCCCCTTTAGTAAAAATGACTTTTAGACTATGAGTTTTAAATATAAAATTGCTATTTTACTAGAGGTGGAAGGTGTATATGAAGTTACATTACAGGGTTAGTTTTAAAAATAAGAATGATGTTTTTGAAAATTGATTTGGTTCTTTAAACTTCCTAACAAGCTTAAAACTTTCACCGGCAATACGCCCATAAAATTTTGGTCACCAATTTAAACCTCAAATGTAAGGGTATGTAAATAAATTCTTTATGCTCATTGTGTAACGAGGAGTAAGAGGATATTGAATATATTTTTCTTGAATTTAAATTATTTATCAAGATTTTTTTCAAATTATTTATTAGTGAAGATTTGGCTCATACGAGTATTTTTTATATGCAAAATTAAAGGAAAACCTTATGGAATCAGAAAGATGAACAAGTTAAATAGGAATGATTTTTGAAGAAGTTAACAAACTTTTGGTAGAAAATTAAAAAAACACATGAAATGTTCAAAAAAAAATTTGAATAAGTCAAATCAATAGAAGAAGTTCTATTATTAATCAATGCATTTGAAAGAAGTCAATTATGCTTTAGTATAATATGTGTTACATATTTATTATGAATGATTACATACTTAATTGTAATACGAGATAATCTTTTTGATTTATAAAGTTTAGTTTATCTTTAGTCTTTAAAAACCTTTGATTTTAAATTAGAACTCTATTTGTAATTTTTTTATGTTTAAATGAATATTTTATAGTTAAAAAAAAGATAAGATGAATAATAAAAGATTATTTAATTGACGGTAATATTATTGTTTTAACTTTATTTATTTTTCAAGTTTCATTAATTGTGCTGATAATTCGTATAATAACATGTCCACAACCAGATAATAATTTATCAGAAAATAATAATATTAAAAAAAAGGGGTAGAGAGAGACAGAGAGTAGACCGCCAAGTGATTTGGGGAAAAAGCGGTTCCAGAAAAAACAAAACTAAAGAATACTTTTTATAGGGCGTTCACCAAATTTTACTAGCGCCGTTTTCTTCCTCTTTTTCGTACTCTGTGACCAGTCATATCCTGAACCGCTTCCCATTTCTCTCACGGGCCTCTCCAATTTCAACACACGTGTCATGACGACGGTGTACTCAGCTCGATCTCCGACGATGAGTCCTCTAAACCGCCATGCAATCTACAAACCCTCATCGTCCGATCGATCACTCAAAGCCATTCTTACGATTTCCAGGCCTCAATTGATACGATGCCGTAGCCTCAGGGTTTTGTCTTTGCGCGCAGAAAATACTAGCAACGGTCATAACCAGCTCACTGAAGGTGCTCTGGAATTGCAGGGTGTCTTTGACGATTTATCTGACGACGTTGTTTTGAAAGACTTGAGTACTCTTCCAAGTAGACCTCTTCAATTTTTTTTTACCAATTTGGTTTTCCATTTAGGTTGATCCGTAATTTTATAGATTTGCATTTTTTTTGGTTATTTCAGAGCCTTTGTCTTCCGTTGAACTCTCCAATCCAGATACTGCCGGGTCTCGTCTTCGAGTTGCATATCAGGTAGCCTTAAGAATGATTGTGTCGTAAGTATGTGTCTATGGGGTACTGATAGTTTGGATAATTCATATTTCTGGGTCTGCTCATGTAACATTTTTGTGTATCTCGTACGAATGGGATTGATTATAACTGATGTGGATAAATGCTCAAATAAACAGGGGGTTCGTGGGGCATACAGTGAGTCGGCTGCGGAAAAAGCTTACCCAAATTGTGAAGCAGTGCCTTGTGAACAATTCGATACAACTTTTGAAGTGATTATTTGAACCCTATATAGTTTTTATGGTATTTTTTCCATTTTTTTAATGATAGCCTACATTTGATATTTCTCCTGTATTTGAGTCGAACGGTAGATTTTCAAGATTTTTAGTTTGTTGCTATAATAGAATAAAAATTATGGATAAATTGCCCAAGATTAGGGAGAATCAGAAAGGGTATTTTATGAATAGTCTTTTTCATGTTCCTGATTAAGGTATTGACCATACTCAGTATTGTATTGTCAAGTCTAGAGATTTTAACCATGGATAAAATTGCATCTTTTTCTTCGTCTCTGCTCTGAATATTTTATAGAGTAATTTTTTGTTGTATCTTTACGACAATAGTGCTAATGTATTGTGGCCAAGAAAGTAATATATATTCTTTGTTAAGCAGTGACATAATAAGTTTTCGTTCTCTTTTATTTTTATCTTTTTGCAGGCTGTTGAAAGGTGGCTTGTGCACAGAGCAGTTTTACCAATTGAGAATTCACTGGGTGGAAGCATCCACAGAAACTATGACCTTTTACTCCGACATAGGCTTCATATAGTAGGAGAAGTAAAATTTGCAGTGAGGCATTGCTTGCTAGCCAATCATGATGTTAAACTCGAAGACCTGAAAAGAGTTATTAGCCATCCTCAGGTATATTTTTGTTGTCCACCCCCCGCAAAAAGAAAGATGGAAAAAGAATTAATGATGAGCTCATATTAATGTTTTTCAAGCCTAGGTCATATTTTGACTGCCGATTGTCATGATCTTTTCACGACAATTTTCCAATCCTGGATTATATTTCAGGCTCTTGATCAGTGTGAGAACACTTTAACGAGGTGGGGTTTGGTTAGAGAAGCCATGGATGATACTGCTGGGGCAGCAAAGGTATGCCGCCCTTTATATGGTTTCTTAAGATCTGTTCTCTTATCTGAAATGTATTATGCTAATTAAATCTCAAGTTTTGCCTGTGATGCCTATGCTGCTTTTATTTTGTCTCTGCCTATTTAAGTAGACTGTCTTGGTTTATCTGACCTTTAAGGGGGCTCCATGTCCAGCATTTACTCAGACTAGTTTACACACGCACACAATAATATTTGTATGAGGTAGTTACAATCAATCGGTGCATACTGTATCAGTTGATTGCTATTTATTGTTGTAGCTGACTTGTGAATGTTATAAATTGTAGCACGTTGCTTTACACAAACTCAAAGATACGGGAGCAGTTGCTAGCTCAGCTGCTGCACGGATCTATGGTTTGAATATACTGGCTCAAGACATTCAGGTTTATTTCAACTGTTTGATTTCTTTACCAACTTTGGTTGAAAATATCATCTGTTACTCTATTTGTTACTCAAAAAATTTCCTTTTACAGGATGACTGCGATAATGTTACACGATTTTTAATGTTAGCAAGAGAGCCTATTATTCCAGGCACAAATAAGCCATTCAAGGTTTGTTCTTTCAAGATACGCAACGCAATGGTTGAGCGTTGAAAGCCTTGTTAGCATTTCTCTGTCCATCATTCCTCCCTTGTTGAAATAATTGTCTTGCACAATATTTTATTACGATGCTATTTAGCATGAAGTAGCTTATAGTTTGTTGTGCTAATTACTATTTCAGACAAGCATAGTTTTCTCACTAGAGGAAGGCCCTGGAGTTCTTTTCAAGGCACTTGCTGTTTTTGCTTTGCGTCAGATTAACCTTACAAAGGTAACCTTTTCCAGAGAACCTGTAGTTTTGTTCCAGTTGCATTTCACTAATGGTTTCTGCTGTTGAGCCAATCACTGTTTCTTTGGGCAGATAGAAAGTCGTCCTTTGCGGGACCAGCCCTTACGAGCATCTGATGACAGCATTAATGGGTCACCAAAGTAAATTCAAGATTCATTTGCTTTCTATTTCCTCATATGGGCCTCTATTTCTCTACGACCACACCAATTTTATGATTGAGTCTCCTGAGTACTTGGAACATTTATTTGTTGTCCTTGTGTATTCTCTTTCAGATACTTTGACTACCTGTTCTATGTTGACTTTGAAGCATCAATGGCTGATCAGAAAGCGCAAAATGCTCTTAGGCATCTAAATGTGTGTTTTTTTAATAGCTGTCAAATCTCCATGCTGTTATAAAGGATATAAATATGATCCGAATCTGATTTTAGTGCATACATTTTCTTTGCAGGAGTTTGCTACATTCTTGCGTGTACTTGGAAGTTATCCTGTGGACACAAGTATGATTTGAGTTGCTTTTCATTGTGGTAAGCATCAAATTTTTGAACAGATGCAACAAGAAAATATTTGGCTTATTCCAATAGCTTTAAAACTTTTTTACGTCAATACTCTCAGGGATGGTAATTATTCTTTATATCATAGAAGTTGTATATATTACAGGTCTTCCAATCAAGCAGGAGCTGTTTGATTGCCACAATTTCATGAATGGAAATAAAGTTTTAGTAGGATTTTCTTTTTCATCAGTTGCACTATTAAGAAAGTGTTTATATCTTTTGACACTAGAGATTGAAAGCTCAGGGATGTGCTGCTTGTTTTATTCTTCCTTTACTAATATTATTTCTACCAACCAGAGGTCGCTCTAATTCTGAGTTATGGACGAACGCGCAACAATGGGTATTTTCTCCCTCGCTTTTCATCACTCTAGAGTTCAGGAGGTATGGTCATATTACAGAGATAAGTCATGGCTTTCGGTTCCCAATAAGCACTCTAGCTGGTTATTATCCAAGTAGGTTGCAATTTTGTTGGATCTTCTTACTATATTTCCATTGTAATTAATAGATTTAGTTTGATAATTAAGACAATGTTTTTTTAGTAAAGTGGATGAGGAATTTATTTATTTTAAGATGAATTATTGGTTGGTCTTGAACTAATCTGACATGGTGATCCAGGCCATCCACAATATGGGTAGAGTAGTGTGGGGTATAAAGAACACTAATTTTCTCTCTTTTATACCTTTTATTGTTTTCTCTCCGATGTTTGGATTGGTTTGGACCAACACGGTCATGACCAACCAATAATTTTTCTTATTCTAAAGTCATCAAACGGTATGGTTCAGTCCCATGAGTTCTAGTTATTTAAGCAACTACCTAGCTTTGATTAACCAACTTTTGCCAACTGGGACCAGTCCCCCTCTAGTTATTAGAGGTGGTTAAGACCAGATGACCCTTTTGAGTTCAAAACCCCACTAACGTGTATCGAATTTGAATGACAAAAAAAAAACTTTACTATATCCGTCACCATCCATCAACAAGTATTTTAAGCTAGACCATTATTGCTGCATCATCATCAATAGCCTTGTTTTATAGCTATTTTCATGGTAGAAGAATTCTTTTGAATTTCTATAAAAGCAATGGGAATACCTGGCATATGTTGTGCTGTTATAGAGATGAGATGGGGGATCTTTTAGGAGCTGTGCCACAACCTTTGAATTGGTGTTAGTGTTACTCAGTTTTAACTAGAGAGCATTTTTTGTAATGTTGACTTGTTGATGTTTGGGCTTGAGATGTTTAATAATATGAAGCAGGGTAATGATAAGAGTCTGATTCAACTCTTTTGTTACAAATGATGCAAAAGGAAGGTGTTTCTTTTGCTATGAAAGACACTACTTTTGAGTAAATTGACAATTTGACCTAGAAAACGAAAACGACAAGACACAAATTAATTTTAGTTAAATTATTATTTCTTTTGTGCTTCGAAAGATATTGGGTTTCTGACCATTATATATAGATTGGCTAAAAATATTTTTTTTTATTTAAAAAAGAAACTGTGAATTTACTTTTGAGAGCATTTAGCAAACATAGATGTTTTCAATGCAATAAACCACGAATCTTTTGTCATTTTTCTTCTGAGGCCCAACAATATTGTGTGTATTTTTATTTTTTTTATTATTATTATTATTATTATTATTATTATTATTATGTTTTTTGTTGTGTGTGTTTTTTTGAAGAGAGAAGAGAGAAAAAAGGTGAATGAGATGTGTGAGATTTGCCATGTTTCCTCTCCAAGACTCACTCAATAGGAGGAGGTTCCTTTCTATTATTATTTTATTACAATATGTTCCCGTAAATATCATATTTTTTTGAATTCATTGCAAATACATCCCAAAAGTGAAGTAATAATGATGAGAAGGGGTATAATTGTTGTCTTTTTGCTATTTTAAAAGACTTGGAGGGAGGTATTTGTAATTGATCCAAAATTTAAACACCAATTACGATTTAAGCTCCTTGTGGTGTTGTGAAGAAGCTTGGAATGTGCCACTGTACCAATGTGGAGGGGTGAGGTAAGTTTTAGATTGGGTGAATTATGGTTGGACATAGATCCAATAAGCACATTATATAGTATGGCATGGGATATAGGAGCCACTTTACATGAACTAGTGTCCTTAAAAATAAAATTACATTATTTGAAAATTTTCAATGAAAGATCCCAAAGATGGTGAAAGGTTTTCCATTTTTGAGATGTGTAAAATTTTACAACCTAATCATCCAAAATTCATTTACACATCCGTATAACTAATAATACACCAATGTTGTCGATGTTGAGAGTAACCAAATACAAATGATTATGTTGTGAAATGGGCAATTCTCAAATTAGATAGTAAATTTCTTACTATATTTTGAGTTTGCTAAAGATTTCACTTCTGAGAGAAAATTAGTTTTCAATTGACAGTCGATAGTATTCTCTGAAAAGATTGTTCCCAATGACTGGATCAGGGATAGAATTAACCTCTTAAATTAGGGGAGATATAGAAAAGTAAATAGTAATGATTTTTATCCCTAAAATCTTCGATTCAATAATTATAGTAACAACTAATAATAAATATTTAATATAAGTATAAATAATTGCTTACTTTTATTTTAATAATAAAAGCCTAAAGATTAAATTAGGAGTTCCAACTCCATTTTATGCATAAAAATTAATTAGGGGAAAAAGGCATCACTTGTTCTGTAGTTTTGTACAAAGAAACAGTTTTAATTTGAGTATTTTAATTTCATAATTTTTAAAAAAAATGTATTTTAATTCTTAAAAGGATGAACATAAATATTATAATCTCTTACGACTAAAATATAAATTTGTTAAAATTACGAAACAAAAGTGTTCTAAATAAAAGCAACATGCCCACATATCTCATGCCTCCTTTGCTCATAAATTATACACCTTATTTCTTTTTCTTTTTCTTTTTTTTTTTGTTCAAGAGCTGAGGGTCAGGTGGGCAAACAGATCAAACCTCTGGGCTGGATCGTTTGTTACAATCTTAAACGCTCTATGTGTGTGTGTAGGTTTCTTCCATTAACAATTCTCTATGCATGTAAATATGCCATCGTTATCAATAACCAACACATTTTCTATCTGAAAAAGTACGATAACTGAACTAGAAAAACATAAAAGGATATGGTTTATTCCTTCAAACATTCTCCTTCATTAACTAGTATATTATCCACCAAATCCTTGGAAAAAAACGCAGGATTGGGAAATATTACATTTATACATATTCTGAACCTTCAAAATCTCATTTCTTACACATGTAACAATCTCACAGGAAAATGATTAACACAATGAATTCTATATAACATCTTTTAGGAGTGGATGCATTCATCTGCTAAAAAGAACACGTGTTCCTACCTTTAACTTTTTATAAAAAAAAAAATTAAATATAATATTTATAAAATTATAGATAAATTAATACATAAAATAGAATTGTATCACATTAGAATTTTAAATTTTAATCTTTTAACACTCAACGTATCAACAAAACTTAACAATTTGAACATATTTTTTTAATTAAAAATAAATAATAATTGAAAAATAACAAAAAAAAAATTATTGTATATATGATGCCCATCCTGAATATAAATCCTAAACTCGATGTTGACATCATTTAAATGTTAGATATTAGTATATTAACATACATTATTATTTATATGATAAGTTGTAATAGATCAAAATATACATCAAATGATAAATATGATACAAACATAAACACATTTATTCACTCATGACAAAGTCATTAATATATTTAATATTGATAAATATTATTTTTACAAATCATGTAGTTAAATGTAATCTTAATAGTTGATTAAATTTCATTAAAATACAAATAATCCTTAGATTTATCATACATGTCTTCAAGTGTTTTCCTGTTAACGCCCACTTTTGCATACAAACTCATTATATTGTATTATATGTTAGAATTATTTTAAAATGTTGAGAATTTATCAAAAAAAAAATTATATAATTATGATATATGTTACAACTTAATAAATGTGTGTATAAAAATAAGTGTAAATTTATATAAATTACGTCTAATTTAATAACCATACATTAATTTATATTATAAAAAAAATATTATTTAATGACATAATAATATGGATATTTGAAATTAATGAATCTAATTGAAGTATACAATAATTATATATCATTGTGAATGGTCCTGAAATGGAATGAAATTTTACTCATATGATATGAGTCTAATGATTAACACTTATGCAACATGGTAACTCTCTCAATTACTAATGTACGCGCATGGAGTAAAAAAATAGGAAAAATATTTGAAATAATAGGTTGAAAATTAATAATAATAAAAATAAATTTCTTATATTAAATTGAGAATAGTATTAGGAAATATTATTTTTATTGTTGTAATTAATAGATATATTTACTTTCTCTTCGCCTCTTTTTTTTTATTACTATGACACAAATAACTGTGATTCACCTCAAACTCATGTATGATCCACAGCTAATTGGCAACAAAACCTCGTTAATTATATTATCAGATTAATTGTAAGTAATTTTATTTGTCAAATACGTGGGTATGAACTTATAGACATTTTTTCTTAAGAAAATCAAGTATCACAAAATTTGTGAATCATCTTAACATACGAAAAAACAAGATTTAAATTTTAATAATAGTTGTTATTTTTATCATTTATTCATTCATAATTTTAACTATTTTATTCACGTATTTGTTACATATTAATAATATATATAAAGATATATTAGTAAAATTAATGCTTAAAATGGACTAAAAATAACAATTTTGTAACTGATGTATACATTTATTTGTTTTTTAACAAATGTATATAGACATTGAGATTGTTCGTATACTTTTTTCCAACTTAAAATTATGTAACCATATTTATCACTAAATTAGTTAAATTCGTAGATGATTTGATACCAGATAACTGCTGTTTGAAAAGGAGGGAGAAGTTGGTGCCCACAAGAAAAGCCCGTTAGACCCAAGAGCAGTGGGACAGTGTATGGTGTCATATCTGAGTTGAATGTATTTGCCCGTAGTCTGTAATAGTTGCTGAGTGTGGTACTTTCCTCGTAAACTGAAATATTCGTTTAGTTGGCTTGTGTTGTTGGTGACACGTGTCGGTTGGATATGTTGTAGGTCCCACATTACACCGACAAAGATATCGTCCATACAAATCAGCCTCAGCATTCCTAATCTCATGTTACGTACTCTGTCTTCGATTATTCATCGTCATCTAGTCGCCAACTTCGCTCCTCGTCCCGCGCAGGACTTTCAAATATATATATATAATTAAATAACGAACAGTTCCTAGATTATTAAAGGGTGATTTAGTTCTTAAAAAAAATTTATTTATCATTAATTTTTATTAATATTTTAAATAAAATAATAATATTTTTTATATTTTATTTTATTGACAAATAAAAAATTATAAAATATTTTTTATTTTATTATTTTATCATAAAAATTATTAAAATATTTAATTAATAGTAAAATTTATTATTTGATATTATAATATAAAGAAATAATTGATACAAAATCTCGTAGAGAATCTTTATGATATTTGCTAAAAAAATAATATTATTTATAACAATTATAATTAATTGTTAATTTCTAATTACATATAGTTACGTGCATCTTAATGTAATTAGTCATAAACATATGTCATGTTATTTATATTTACATAAAACTTGAGACAGATAAAAAATTTCTATGAAAAAAGAATTTTATTTTTATTTTTTATATCTTATAAGTATCTTGTTAATATATGTTAGAAAATTTGGATAAAATGATATAATCACAAATTCTCCCTCCTAAGATCTTCCTTTGAAGAATATCAAATAACAGAGAAATAGATAATACCTGACGAAAATTAGAGTGGAAAGCTTCCAAATTAGAGAAAAACCACTTTCGTTGTCAAAAGACAATGAGAGAAAAATTATTTATGTGAAAAATTATTCTGTGTAACTTTCGATAATTTTTATACATGAAAACGACAAGAAAGCGATTCTATTTGAGAGAATTTTCCCCAAAATTCTCTCACTCGAAACTTCTCATACAAGCTTTTCTCTATTTTTGGGATGATTATTAATGAAGAAATGAAGCGTATTTATAGCAGTGATTCTGCATTCATGCAAAATATTTCTTCATTGACAAAAATTAGGCTACCTAATTTTGCTGTGCTATTCAAACAAGGTTAAGTAGCGTATCTTTGACAATATGGTAATGCGCTTCCATGAATTTTCTTCTAAATTAGGCACCTCTATTTTGACTAACAAACCTAATATTATTTTTAATCAATCATAACAATCTCGCGCTTGATTAAAAATAAACATGGTTACATTCTGACAAATACATTCCAACCGGTTAATTCTATGTAGAGAATTATCATACTCCGCCGTAAAGTACGCTTAGAATTAATCACGATTCTAAGAATTTCACATCGACTCGTATGGAAAAAAAAACTATTTGAAATTTATGGTCTGCAACTCTACTTTGGTTTTCTGAGAGTTCATCGACCGTCCCGACATCGCTTTCCCAGCAGCGCGCATCTATACCAAGCCAATGCGGGTGTGCAAACTTGTGGACCAGCCACCCGATGCTCATGCACCCTCTTTCATGGCAATATTTAGAGACTAGCGGCGTGCCGTGAGGATGTAAATACTTTCTTTTCAAAGAGCATCGCTATAGTCTTTGAAAACGTACAATACTATTAGCATCGCCATCGGTATTTGAGCTTAACGCGGGATCGGGCTCCACCCTTTGGACAAAAATCTTTTGAGGTGCCCAGTTGTCCCTTTAAGCCTGTTATCTTCTTTTTCATGAAATTGTTTTCTTTCGGTTGTCGGCTACCAATGCTAAGTTTTCGGTGAAAACATTTCTTTCTGACTCAACCTTTTTTCTTGGAAAACAATTTGCTAGTAACCGAAAAAATTATTTTCTCCTTTCCATGAATCAAGATAGGTTTCATGTGATCATAAGAAGATGGAAGAGACCATATGAGCCTTAAAAGCTATATCTTCATCATCAAGTTTAACTCCGATGGTTTCAGGTTCGGAAGCAATACCATTGAGAACACTTAGATGGTCGGAACGTAATAGTTCCTTCATTCATACGCAAAGTATGAAGCTGCTTTCAAATACACACGATTTGAAAGCGCCTTTTACTGATACAATTTTTCAAGCTTTTCCCCGAGTTCTTTGGCCATAGATATTCCATGCATATTTGCGAGAATATTTTTGGCCAAACAATCCAGTACCGCATTTCTTAGATCAAGATCTTACGATCTTAAATCACTTATATTGGTTTCTCTGGACTCGATACCAGTAACAGTAAGTTTCACTTTGCGCCTTGTGTAACCCATATTGGATCAACAAATCTTTGACTTATACTTGCTACAAGCCAAAATTGATTCTCCCATCAAATTTCTCAATGTCAATCTTAACTCCTGACATTTCTCCTTCTTTATTTGAAATTGGCTCTGATACCAGTTGTTAGGAAATTTGGATAAAATGGTATAATCATAAATTCTCCCTCCCAAGATATTTCTTTGAAGAATACCAAATAACAGAGAAATAGATAATACACAACACAAGAATTATAGTGGAAACTCCAAATTAGAGAAAAACCACTTTCGTTGTCAAAAGACAACCAGAGAAAAATTCACTATGTGGGAAATTGTTACAACCACACTCCCAGTAATTTTTTCACACACCCAAAAGACAAGAGCAATTACAAGCCCAAGAGAATTTTGAAAATTCTCTCACTCAAGAACTTCTCATACAAGCTTTTCTCTATTTTTGGGATGATTATCAATGAAGAAATGAAATCATATTTATAGCCTTCAAGTTCTCATTTCATATGCCAAACATTTCTTCATTCAACAAAATTAGGCTACCTAATTTTCATATTCTTTATTCAAACAAAGTTAGGCATCTCCATCTTTGACAATATTGTAAGCCACCTTCCATGAATTTTCTTCTAAATTAGGCACCTCCTATTTTGACTAACAAACCTAATATTATTTTTAATCAATCATAACAATATATTGATATAATATTTATAAAATGTTATATTTTAATATTCATTTAAGTATTAATGTCATTTTTAATTATTTTAAATAGTATTTATTTCTCTTTACTCAAAATTAATAACCATATTTATCATATATATTAAATTGAACAAAAACAAAAATAGGTATTGAAAATTAAATTGGATAATAAAATGAAATATTTTAATAATATGAGACATGAATATCATTATAACTAATTAATTATTTGAGGTTAAAAATATAAAAAAAAAGATAAAAAAAATTAGAATAGAAATTTAAAATTATTTTTTAATTATAATTTTATGTTGGTCATATTATCATAATTTAAAATTTTTTTGTAACAATTTTTTGATTTATCATAATTTTATTTAATAATAATGATATTAAATTGTTGGTTATAAAGTAAAAAATTTCCCTTTATATACTTTCGTTGAACTGATTATAAATAAATATTATTTCATTTATTAAAATTCATACATATCATAAAACAAGCAATTATAACATTAATTTTTTTTATCCAATGAGAAATATAACAATTTTTATTTTGTTATTGTCTTTCTGTTTCCTTAAATTTTTACAAAAGTCTTTCTTCAATCTGTCATGTCACATGCAGCCATATTTGATTAAAGAGTAGCAAAATATTAATAATGTCTAAATTGTATACTAATATTTGAATTTAGTATTAAAATAAAATATTTGAATAATATGTGATATCCTCAAGATATCATTTTTTTAATCTAAACAAGTGTTTAATTGTTTATATTATATATTTTAATTAAGTGTAATATTGTAATTAGATTTAGGAGTGTAAACAATAGGCTAGATTTATTACGGTAACGATCATTAAAATTGATATATAATTATAATTTTTTTTGCTGTGACTTATTCTCTATCAAAAATCGTAATCATTTTCGTAGGATTTGTTTGACACCTAAGAGAGTAGCTCTTTGTTTTCATTGTTATTTCAATTTAATAAACTAATTATACTTAATTTTGATGTAGTATGGCTTTCTATGAAACTATATTTACCTTTTAAGAGTGGTATTTCAACATGTATGTTTTTTTTTAAATTTTTATATCTATTTTTAATTTATGTATTATTGTATTTTAAATCTTAAAAATCTTAAGTATGAAATATTAAATTTTATAAAGATTTTACATATTATCAAGTTAAAAAATCATATATAAATATTGTTTTAACTAAAAGAAATAAAGAAGAAGGTTAAAAAAAAGTTTACTTGTATAATAAGTATGATTTTTAAGAATTTATACTATAGTTTAATATGTTTTTAATTTATTGATTTAAATATTATTGTAATTATTTTGATTTGAACGAATATAAATCTTTTTTTTTATAAAAAAAAGTCATTAAAATTGGTTATTAAAAATAAAGAAATGATACTATCCATTAAATGTTGATAAATTAATTCAAAATGAAGCTTTTAGATTAAGTTGAATTAAGATTTTGTATTTTAATTTTTGTTGACGTTGTTGCCGTGTTTATTTAAAGAAAAAAATATGTAGCTTTCGTGCAAAATTTTAAAGACTATATTATATATTTTAAAAATTTGTATAAATTATATTAAAATTTAGGAAAGAATAATATAATTTATACTCTCACTAAATCACACATACTAATCAACAACATACAATCTTGGACACAGTTTCCTATTCCGACTCTACTTTTTTTCTTCACCCTCTCCAGTGTTCACTTTGACTGATAAAGTTTAACCAGTCCACAATCTTGACTACAAAAACCAAATTACCCCACGTTTTATTTTTGTCGCTATTTTAATAAAATTATAGATATAATATAATATATTATTTTATTTTATTAATATAAATAGTTGATTTTGTTTTAATTTTTTATTTCTTTAAAAAAATCAAGTTGATAAAAAAATCAAGTTGATTCAATCATACCATATTATCATCTATATGTAAGATTCTTTTCTAGGTGCACTATTAATTAATTAAAAAATCAAATTAATTATTATTATTTTTCTAAATTTTTATATTATTTTAAATGCTTATTTCTAGACCTTATCTTTCCTGAAACAAGGTGGAGCCTAGGAAGAAAAATAAAAATTGGATAATGTTATAGCTAAGTAAATTTATATTTAAATTTAAACTTGTATTAGTTATGATTTAATATAAGTTTAAATAAATTTTGTAAATGTGGAAATTATTTATTTAGAAAAAAAATCATACATCACATGTAAATATAAATATGATTATAAATTTATATAATTATGATATTATTCATAAAAATTACTAAAAAATGAAATAAAAATAAAAATAATGGGATCCAAATACCATCATGAAATTCGTGGTTTTATGAATCATTGTTTGTTTATTAGTTTTGATTTCTGAAAGTTGGAAACGATTTTGAATTTTAGCTAGTAATGGCCAATGGGATACCAATAATATTTTTTATTTTATTTTTTTGTAATCACCAAGAGAAATATTGTTAAAAAATGTTTGTTATGAGAGTTTAATGTATACGTTAATACATATTGTATAATTTAATTGATATATTTTAATAAGTAGTTACATAATTTTATATCTTAATTTATAAAAAATATATTAATATTTGTTCGTAGATAATTTAAATGTCTCACTTTAATAATTTTTAATGAGAAGTAAGGAATGACATAACTGAATATATATTGTATTCTCCTCATTTAAGGGGTATATATATGTATATCTTACGTACATAACGAGGTGTATATCAAACGTCATGGATAACACAAACTATTTTATTACAAAATTTAAATCGTTACAAGTATTTACAAACAAAGGGAGGTTGTTTATACGCAGGTCACTTAAGGAGGAAGACCTTGATCACCAGGCCTTAACATCTAAGATCTCGTTGTTTGATAACGAGGTACTTTTATCGACTAGGTTTGTATGTTCTAACAAGTTCGTTGGATGTAAACCATTTGTTGAACCAATCTTATATCATCGCTTTACTCTAGCAGGATACTTACACTTATTAGATCGTATGTTTGTTACATATTTAATATCAAACAATATTGATTAAGAAAAATATATAATATAGTGTTTAAAAATAGCATAAGACTTACATTCATTTGATGTTAAACTTTTACTATTAAAATATGCATTATTATTATGGACTTTGACATTATCATTTTACATCTTAATCTTACATTTAATCAATAATTAACACATTATTTAATACATAGTACAATATTCAATGTTAAATATACTTAAAAGTTTACACATATTTATGTACACTAATTATGTTGTGACATGCTATGTGATGATTAGAAAGGTTACCTAAATTTACACATTCTTTTATATCTAAATCATTTATATCATGATATGTAACAAAATTATCTAAAAAATGAATTATTTTTCTATTTTTAAATTGTAACACATGTTAAATATAAATGGTTTGAGTACAAATTAAATATGTGAAAATTTATATATTATTAGGATTTCTTTGCATTATAATTATCAAAAAATAATATATATTTTTTAAAATTAAGATTTTTAATCATAGATAATCAAAATTGTAATTATATATAAAAAAATTCAACAATTTTTTCTCTAAAATAATAGTAATCGGTTATGAATGAAATAAGATAATTATTATAATAACAAAACTGTAGTTAATTGAAAATGAACATATATTAATTTTATATTTTCATGTACATATAATTACATAAAAAAAGGTTCAATTATATCGTTAGTCTTTAAATTTTATCAAATTTAACACTTTAATCTCTCAACTTTTTTTAATATTATGTCCCCTATATTTTTAAACTTAACACATTTAGTTCAAAGTTAAAAACTAGACTAAATTTTATTGTAATAATATGGATTAAATTGCTTTAAAAACTTATTTTTTGAATTATTTAGTTTTTTAACTTTTAACTTTTAACATATTTATACCATTATCTTTAAAATTATATTAAAGTTGTTAAATTTTAAAAGATAGTTGATGTAATGTTAAGAAAAAAGTTTAAGAGACAAAAATATTAAATCTAATAAAATTAAGGGATTAACTATGTAGTTTATCCTAAAAAATATACTTTTAATGTTAAAATACATAATACATTGATTAATTATATTAAATTTTATTTATTTTTAAGTATATATATTTACTTAAAACAATTATTGGATAACTAAAGAATAAAAATTAACGTAAATATTTTAAAATAAATATTAAGTCATTATTTTAATCTAAATATATTTTAAATAAATATTAAAAAAATGTGATTAACTATATATAAAAAAAACTACTATATATTAATAAGTGATAACTATTGCTTAAATTTACTTCAATTAACGTGCGAGAATTATAATTATTAACACATTCCCTTTACTTGTCCCTTCACCCCATCCGTTATATGAGTAAAAAATGTATGCAAATTTATATTCACTTAGATAAAAATGTTACTAAAGTTATACTTACACTTATCCGGAAATGTCATCTATTACATCACCTATATGTTTTTCTCTCTTGTGATATTTTTGTATGTCTCATTCTTCATAATTTTGAGTAAATATAACTTATTAAGATTTTCTGTGAATCAAAAATTAATAAATATATTATCAAATTATTATAAATATATTATCAAATTATCTTATAAAAATAATAATTAATTATAATTAATGGGTACATATATATCAATATATTATTTTTTTAATATCATATAGATTTTTATTATTAATAAAGAATTTGATGATTAATAAAAAATTAATAGTATATTTATAATAAAAAATTTGATAAATCTTTTTTATAATTAATAATATTTAAACATTATTTTTAATAATCAATAAAATTAAAAAAATATATTTATAATTTTTAAGATAATTAAATATCTTCATCATAATCATCATCCTAATCGTCATAATCAAATGAGTGCTATGCATGTGGGTTGAAATTGTAGGTAAAAAAACTTGTTGATTGCTAAGTGAGAGGAGTATGAGTTGATGATTCTATTAGACCTTGAACCGGAGAAAAAACAAAAAAAATAAATAAATATATATTTTCAAGACGTGATACCCAACTATATTCTAATTATGTCTTTTTTAATCAATCCCTAATAATGCCGATTTTGACATAGAAATGAACAACCTAAATATCCATCATCATGATGTTTAGCAAATTACGGGGTGCATGCACTTTAATTTCTTTGATTTAATAGGATAGTCAACTTTATTAAAAAATAATAAATATATAAAAATATTATTTATATATCACTTAATTTTAATATATCAATACAATTGTGCTAATATATACGAAGATATATGGGAAAAATATCTTCTAATTTACTTAGATTAAATAAATTAAATTTATTAATTTTTTGATAATACATTAAAAAAATATGATTCAATCACATATTATCCCGATTCTTATTTTTATAATAGATATTTTAATCATATAATTTTTAAGTTAAATAATAAATAATCTTATTATTTTTTATAATAATTAATTTAGTTTTATAATTATTAAAAATATATAATTAGATTAAAAATATATACTTTATAAATTATAGAATTAAAATATATATAATAATAAAAATGTTATGATATTTTTTTATCATTTTTTTAAATTAATAAACTCTTATTATTTATTTTTTTAAAATTAATAAAATATTAATTTATTACCCGTAGGAATATAAATATCTATTAAATTCAAAAATAAAATACCATCAAGATTTCGAAGTATTACTTAAAAATAATGTAGAACTCATCAAAATTAATAAACCAATTTTAACAGCACACTCCGACAAAAATAGTGGAGTCTGATTTTGATGGTTACAGTTTGATTTTGATTTAGACGTACAAGTCAAAAATATATTTCTTCAATAGTTTCGTAAGATTTTTTATAACAGCAATTGATATTTTTAAAGTAATAAAAATTGATATTAAAATAATTTAAATATTTAAATATTTTTAAAAATAAAAATATTTATGAAAGTAAGACTATTCTATTTTAATAGTTATTGTATGGTAACAACTTAATTTCAATTTTTTTCTATTAAAATAACACCCTAATTTCAAGTAATATGAGACAAGTTTTCCACTAAAATAAATAAACAAAATTATAAAATCAGCATCCTATCTCTTTGTCATGTTTGTGGTTTACTAAATTTTTTTTTAAAGAAAAATGTCCCATAACATTTACATTAATATATCAAATTAATTTATAATAAAAAATTTAAAATTTAAATTTAAATTATAAATATAAAAATAATATAATCATTCCATCTATCTCTAAATCTTGAATTAATATATATAACTTCAAACATTAATTATAATTAAAAATATGTCTGAAATTATTTTTAGATACGTTCGAATAATAATAATAAGTTATAAGTGTCATTATTTTTTTTGCTATTTAATCATATATTTTTTTAATATTTATTTTAAAATACATTTAATTTAAAATAATTAAATATTAATATATTTTTTATATTATTATATTATTTAAAATATTTATAATAATTTTCATATTTTATATGTTTAAATAAAAAATTTTAATTTAATTATTTTAAATATTATATATTTTACTATTAAAAATAAAATTTTTATATAAAAAATAATAAAATTATATTCAATTTTAATTAACTATAAACATAATATTACAATAAATATTTTCATCCCATATTTTATTAATTATAATTATTTAAAAAAAACACAATTTTTTTTAAGAATAACTACAACTTTAATTACTTAATATTAAAATTAAAATTACCCATCAAATATTTTTGGCTGTCCTCATGTGGGAGCCACTGAAAACAACAGTCCAAAAACAAACCTGCTCTATTCCAAATTCACCACCTTCTTCCTCTTTCCGTCTTCATCTCCTTCTAATTCTTTTGATGTGAAAATAAATAAATAAAAAAATCTCCTTCTAATTCTTTTTTTTTCCCGGAACACGAGGTTTAATAAATTAATAATATTATTATACGAAGATGGGATAGAGTAATTTTTTACGACGAAATCGAAAATCGAGCTGAGTGGTGGGACCCTATTTTGAAGGAATGGTCAGACATAGTTTTCATCCACGCGAATGTGGGTCCTTCAAATATACTGACTGACTGACTGACAGCAGATGATCGAGCCTTGGCTTGGCTTGGCTGTATCGGCTAGCTGATTTCTTGGCTGCTTCAACTTGTGATGATATTGATAATAGACGAATATGAAAGATACTTAAATTTTTACATGTATTTACATTGGTATTAATTATAAAAAAATCAGTTTTTTTTTTCTTCCTTTCTAACACACACACTCTGTATATATATTTTAATTCATAATCAATTTATATATAAAATTAAACGTATGTTAAAAATATAACTCATTTAAATACATATTTAAAAATAATAATATTTTTTAAATTCTTTAAAAGAATATTATATGATTTATGAGTGCTAGCTTCTTCTTGTTTTTGTCACTAAGGGTATTTTTTTTCTACCTATATATATCTAACATTTCTTAATAATAGTTCTGATGTTACAACTGTTAATTAATTAAATAAAACCTTTCTTATTCTAAAAAAAAATAGAAACTAAAAAGTATAAAACCAATCTAACTTGAATTAAGAAATCTGAGTTGAGTTATATTTGATGTATTATTTTTTATCAAAAAAATTGGATTTAGTTGGATTTGATGCATCAACTTTTAAAGTTATAATTTTTCTAAATTTTTTCAATTAATCCTTTAAAATGAATTTAATTATACAGTCTTTAAGTTAATTATATAGTTTGTGTCACTTATATGATATTATAATTTATGCTTATTTAACTATTAGATTTCTAAGCATTTAAACTAGCTAGCTTAGATCATGAAACATATATATATATACTAAATTAAATGTATCTATTTATTCCATAATTACACATAATATATATATATATAAACTCACTACTACTAATTGAGTAAATTACAAAGAATAACTCAAGTGAATCTCGAATCTACAATTTCAAAGTTGTGAAGCACCGCTAATATAATATATAAGTTCTTTTCTTGTAAGTTTTGACATTTATGAAAACAAAATTTTAAAGCAAAAATCACTAATACTTGAATAATTAATAATTTTATATAATAATTTAATACTTTGGTATATTACATTTTTTAAATAACTAACTCAAATGATAAAACATATATTTTAAGTATAAGAGTTGAGTTAGGAATTGAAATTTAGATGACTATCATTATTTTAAAAAATATATTAATGTAACATCAATAAGACGCTATCTAAAACAAACCAACTAGATCTTCTTTGAATTCAATGAATAGTTTCCCACGCTTGGTTTGTGAATTATCATTACTATAAGGGGATATAATTGGTTTTTGATTAATTTGCATTTTGATATAGATACAATTAATGTTATTTGGATGTATGGAAGTGAATGCTCATTCAAATGCTAAAACTTGGTCAACAACACGAGGCGTAAGAGAAGATATCTCAAATGATTTCGTGCTCACAACACACCAATAAGAAAGAAACTCGTCTGAGGGAACTAAGTTACCTATAAGGTCGACCACCAATTCGATTTAAAGTTGACCTCAAATCATAAAATGTGATAATTTTCATCATTTGTATTTCTCTAACATTTGTATATATATAATTGACATTTTATATGTATAATGTTTTATAAATGGATAGAACTTTTAAGGAATCTACACATTTAACCAATTGTTTTAACTTTTTTTTAAGTTTTTTCTTTAAAAATTGGATCATCCCATAGAATTTTGAATCCAATTTTGCAAGCTAAAATATTTGGATATGTTCAATAAGTCAGGAATATTCTATGACAAATCTCTCGTAATCACAAGGAAAATTTGTGATAAAGGTATAGAGTTATTTTGGAACACTATTTGGAAAATAAAGACACATGAAAGGCGTAATTAATGCATTCTTGTGGAAGGTAGCTGTAAACGCATTGCAAGTGAAAAACAAATTGAGAAAGGCTTTTCCACAAGTAAAAAATAAGTGTGTTTTATGCAATAAGAATTCAAAAATTGTACAACACCTTATGCAGCAATGCTCTTTCATTAATCTGATATGGAGGACTTGGAACAATATGGTTGATTTATCAATATTTGCCCATGATGATTTTCTTTCTAATCTCAACTTTATAATGGATCATCCTAATTCATTAATTACTGAAGTCATTAGAAAAAGCAATTTACCTTATGGGTATAACTCATACCGGTAGGAATTTGAAAAATGAGAAATGAATTGTTATTCTAACAAATACATCCAAACTTCTACAGATCTTCTAAATGGTTGCATACGTTTTGCATGAATACATTAATCACAAGGATGAAGAAGAATTTCAAGAGGATAAAGTTTTTATACCAACTCCTAAAAGCCTACAACATTGGCAAAAACCACCTGCAAATTTCATAAGGTTCAACGCAAAATGCAGGTTTTAGAGATGGACTAGCTGCCTTGGGAATCATTGTCAGAAACCAGCATGGTGAGCTTATTGCTGCATGGGATAAATTGTTGAACGCTAATTCTGTAGAAGAAGCAGAAGCTCGAATTTTATCATTAGCAATTGGATTACCTGCAGCAATGAGATTGAAAGAAGTAATGATAGAAGGAGACTGCTTGAATGTTGTCAACTATGTCTTAAACATAAATTCAAAGATATCTTGACAAGTTAAACAATACTTAGATGAAGTACTTCCTGTAATAAATAAATTTGTTTTATAAGTATAGATGGATTCTTAGATAGTGCAATAATATAGTAGATGAGTTTGCTAAATGGGTTATTCGTGATCAAATTAAGGTATCTTTTAGTTTTTATAAACTCACTCCACGTAGATACGAGTAGTGGATTGAAATTGTTTGTTTTTGATTAATTTGAATCCGATCTGATTTAAATAGATTTGAAGATTTTTAATCTAAATCCGACCCGATGATATAATCAATTTTAACCAATCTGAATCCGATCAAATTGGTTTTTTTTTTATCGAATAAGGACATATTAATATTGAAATTTATTTATAAATTATTGTTATATATAAATTTAAATTTTAAATTTATATTTTTGTAACAAATATTATTATCTATAGTCACAAATAAAAAAATTAAAAGAATGAGAAATATTTATATTTATTTTTATGATAAAATAATAATATAATTATAATATACATAATATTTAAATATAAAATAAAATATGTATTTATTTATAATTTAATAGTAATTGAATCCGAATTTAATACAACGAATTATAAAATTTGTGAATCTAAATTCGAACGGATTGTATAATTTTTAATCTGAATTCGATCTTTTTATAAAATTTATCAATACATTATGATCTTAATATGACGAATTTAGTCAAATTTTTCAATTTAAGCATATTGTTGGATTAATATAAAGATTTTATAAAAAAAAACAATTCCACCCCATATTTCATTTTTAAGGTCCGAAATTAAATCAGTTTAATAATTGTTAAAGAGTGTTTTCAGTTTTAGAATAATAAAAACTATTTTTAGAATAAATTCTCTACTTATAAAAATATTTATTTCTAAAAGTATAATTTTATTATGGCATTGATGATCATTAGTCAAAATATAATGTAAGGAGATAAATTAATTTAGATTGATTGGCCATACACATAAGTTTCATAATAACAGGGATGAAAAAAAACTATTTATCTTAAATTTAAAATAAATATTAAATAATATATTTAATTTCATAAATAAATATAATTATATTTAATTATATTTAATAAAAAATTATAAACGTATATAATAATGCGGTTAAAAGTATTTGCCACTTGCTACCAAGCAAAGCTACTAGCTAGTAGATGTTAGCTAATACCTCATGAATCACAGAGTACGAGAAACCTCATCATTAACTTCTCTCTCTACTTCCAAAACTTTCTCACTCTAGAAAACAACATCCTCTATATTTAGAGCACAGGCTCCGTTTCCTTACTATGCAAGTCTGCCAAATCCAAAGTCCCTAGCTCGTCTCATATCATTCTCTCTTAGTACTCTCTTCCTTTACCATTATTTTCTTTTGCTTGAAATTTGAGGATGTTTTAGTTATTTCATGTATGGATCCTTCAAGTGGACAACACCAGGTATAGGGTTATGAAAAACTTACGATATCCTTAATTTCTCTCTCTAATCTATACTTTAATTGTCTCTACTTCTTTTTTAATTCTTCTTTTGGTTTATAAGTGGGTTATTGATTTTGGTTTTTGGGTTTAATTTTTAAAGTGTTGTGAAGCAAATTTTTTTTTTTTTAATGTTTTGTGTAACTAAAAGGGTATTAAGGGAATACAAATGTTTGTTCTTTGAGCTTTGCTTTTTGCAGTTTGAAGTCATCCATGTTTCAAGCTTCTAAGCTATTTAGTTACCTCCATTTTGTTACTTTTACTAGTTTTTTCTTTTAAAAAAATGATCATTTTGCTTTTGAAAATTACATTTGTAGTTTTTAACTTTTGATCAGGTAATTAGTTTCTAAATAAATTATAATAACACATAAATCTGCCGACACTACTTATAATATTTGACGTGTCAGAATAATTTTGAAAAATAGAAAACTAATTTCACCACTTAATGGATTATCACTTGGGAAAACCGGAAAAGCATTAGTAAAGAGTTTGATTTTTTTTTAATAATTACACTATTTATATATTTTAATTTAGACTCGAATCTTAAATCTTTTACTTATTCAAATAAAATACTTGTTATTGAGTTATAAGCTACTTACTTGATAAGGGATTGATGTTTTTAGTGAGTGGGAAACTCCCTCTTCGTTTCTCTAGATTGCTGATCCAATTTGTCTTGAAAATAACAATGAAGAAAGGCAAGAAAAGGAAAGATCATAATTGATAAAAAGTACTCTTAAAATTTTATCTACCAAGTCTTTTGGGCAATATAAGGCCTCAATTTTGTGTCTGGTCCTCTGGGGATGATAATCTAATTGAAACTTACAGTACGAATAATATATAATCCATCTCAATAAAGCAATTTTGTTCCCATGTAGACCATCTCTATATGATTCTAAAACTTCTTATAAACTTAGATCATAAGAATAGTACAAGTCCTTAAATATTCCATTTTTATTTAGTTCAGATATTTTATTATCTTCAATCTAATCTTTCCTTGATTGGTTTTTTTGTTTCATTCAGGAAATGTCACAAAACTCCCTACAAAACATGTTGGTATGCTCAAAAACAAATGAGCAAGAGCAACAAAGTGATCAAAAAAAGCCAAGACCTAATCCAGAACAAGCTCAAAAATGTCCAAGATGTGATTCAACAAACACCAAGTTTTGTTACTACAACAATTACAGTCTCACACAACCAAGGTACTTTTGTAAATCATGTAGAAGATATTGGACAAAAGGAGGAACATTAAGAAATGTTCCAGTAGGTGGAGGTTGTAGAAAGAACAAAAGATGTTCATCATCAAAAAGATCACAAGATCAACCACTCACACCCAATCATAACAACCCATTTGTTAATCTCACATCATCACATTATGGTTCAAATGATCTCACTCTTGCATTTGCTAGACTTCAGCAAAAGCAATCATGTGGGCATTTGGGTTTTGATGATTATCGTGATTTTTCTCTTTTGGGCAATTCAACAAACACCTCTTGTGCAATTCCTGAAAACCCACAAACTTATCCTTGTTTTTTTGATTCTTTAAGAAGTGGGTTTGTTGAATCACGTAACAAGTTTCAGAATTTTGATTATGGATTTGGAAATGGAAATAATGTGGGAGAAGTTGAAAACAGAGTTATTGGGGTTAGTGGAGAGATGGGTTTGTTATATGATGATGAAGAAATCAGCAATTCAATAATGGGAATGAAGCAAGAATTTTGTAAGGGAAGAGAAGTTGAAAATAGGGTTTTGTTGGGTTTTCAAAATTGGGAGGTAAATGGAGAAACAACAAACATGAGTAATTTTGAAAATGGAAGAGAGGGTTGGAATGGTATTGCTTCTTCTTGGCATGGAATTGTCAATAGTACTCCTCTAATGTAAAAGACTTTGGTGCTTTTTTTGGTAAATGAAAGGAAAATATTTTCTCTCTTTTTCTCCCTTATCATACACATTATTTTTAATCATCTCGAAAAGATAAGAATGATAAATTTAATAATTTTTTACTAATTCTATCTATTTACCATCTAAAGGAGTTGAAAAGATTTAAGTTAACCATAGTTATTAATCAAGTTTGAGATTGATTCCCTTGAGTAATCTCTTTTTTAAGGTTTGGTTTGAAATTTCTTTTAGGGAAGCATAGTTAATGTATTTGTATCTTGGTCAAACTAATAAAATTTAAATCTTAAAACATTTTAATCTTTTAAAAATATGTCTATACATGTTATTTAATCTTACATATACATTTGTTTTTAATCATTTTTATTAATAAACTTGACAATAGATGTGTAATTTTAACAAACTCTTAACAAAATTAATGGTATATAAATGAATTAATTAAATTTTGAGTTAAAAAAATGAAACACAAAAAGATAAATTGGTGGCATATTTTTAACAATATGTTAACAATATACTTGCAACCATTCTAATAATATCTTAAAAAGAAAAGAAAAAATGCAATGTACTTTTATTTGTATGCTATCCAAGTTAAACAATTTCATTTCCATTTAAGAGAAAAGAATAACCCACGTTTGGTTGGAGGGAATGGAATGGAATCAGAATCGATTCCTTCCATTTTGCGTGTTTGGTTGGACGGAATGTAGGGCGGAATGGAATCTGATTACTAAAAGAAAAGGAATCACAATTCCTTCTCCTACCTTTGGTAATCATTATTCCATTCCCATCTAAACATTTTTTTCCAATTTTACCCTCACCTAAAATATAACCTTAAATTCAAATCCCAAATTCTCAAACCCAAAAATCCAAAACCCAAAACCCAAAACCCTAAATTTCAAAACCCTAAATCCAAATCCTAAAATCTTAAAATCCTAAACCCTAAACCTCAAATCCCTAAACCCTAAACCCTAAAACCCTAAACCTTAAAATATAAATCCCAAAACCTTAAACACATAAATCCTAAATCCCTAAATCCCAAATTCCAAATCCTAAACCCCAAATCCCTAAACCCTAAATCCTAAACCCTAAAACCCTAAACCTTAAAACATAAATCCCAAAACCCAAAACCCTAAAACATTAATCCGAAAACCCTAAACCCTAAACCCCAAATTCCAAATCCTAAAACCCTAAACTCCAAATCCCTAAACCCTAAACGATAAACCCTAAAACCCTAAACCCCAAATCTCCAAATCTCTAAACCCTAAACCCTAAACCTTAAAACGTAAATCCCAAAACCCAAAACCCTAAACCCCAAATTCCAAATCCTAAAACCATAAACCCTAAACCTTAAACCTTAAAACCCTAAACCCTAAATCCAAAATTCTAAAACCCTAAACTACTTTTAGAAAAATAATAATTTTAACCCTCAACCTTAACCTACAAATATAATCCCAAATCCTAAATCCCTAAACCCTAAATCACACATCCCAAACCTCAAAACCCTAAACCCTATTTAGAAAAATAATAATTTTAATAATATATTTCTTTTTAATTAAGTAATACTTATTTAGAAAAATAATGATTTCAATAATGTATTTTGTCTGACGAAAAAATAGTAATTAAATGACATTATTTGAACTTTACAGCATGTAGGGGTATTAAGGTCATTTACAGCTTTTTTCATTCCATTACAGTGGTAAACCAAACACTATAATCCTGATTCTGAGCTTGATTCCAGTGGTCAAACCAAACAAAATTGTTTCCTTTCCATTCCATTCCATTCCATTCCATTCCATTCCGATTCCGATTCTGATTCCGATTCCATTCCATGAACCAAACGCCACCTAAGAGACTGAGAGTGATGTTTCATAGTTTGTTTTCAGTCTCAACTTTCTAAAAATATCACAAGTCAGTTATTAAGTGCTTCGGATATTAATTGAATGAGATATCCTCCCTCTCTCTAGTGTTGTTTTCAATATATTCTGGCATGATGTCTCTTATTTTCACGAAGAATCTTCAATTCAGTTAACGAAATATAAAAAAATATATTTTAGAGAAATAATTCGTTAATTTTACTAAATAATAATAATTAATTAAAAAAATAAGACTAATATTATTATTAAAATTTATATAATTTTATTATTAAAAAAATATTAAAAATATTATTTTATTTTAAACTTCGTCTAATTAAATGTTCTTTAAATTAAAATATAAATATTTAAATTTTTTAATACTAAATGTTATTTAATTAAATTTGGATGAAATCTTAATATTATGATTCTCAAAATTTCATAATATTAAAAATGAAATAGTTTTATACCAACATATATGAATGAACGAAAATCACAAAAAAACAATTGATTAAATAATCAGGTAGAAAGTATCTTTATCTTAGTTTTTTTTATAGGTCTCCAGAAACCTCCTTAAAACGAAAGTAACAAAAACTAATTGTTCTTCTAAATTATATATAAGTATCAAACTAGAATATCTCATTGAGACAAAACAAATAAACTTGGCTGATTAGCTTTATAAAATTTGCAAAATATTGATAAATTTTTAAAAGATATATATAGATAAATTTATCACTTTTAATAGAATTTCTTTTTCTTTTAAATTAGCGAGATATCTAAGTAAAATACGAGATGTCTTTCAAATTTTTTTAATAAATTTTCATTCTCTTATAGTAAAGAAGAGAATGAATATAACATTGATTCAACAAATGCAAAGGTTAAGATCTAGGCTTATCCTTTTTTTTCCTTAAAAATGTTGTATAAGTTTTCTAAATCTCTTTCTTGTTTATTTCAATTTTGCAGATTTAATTCACAAATTTTTTGGAGTTTAAGAACATTTTTTCTCCTACTATTTTTTGCTTCTTATTACATTAATTTATATAAACAAATTGTTGGAAATTTAAGCAGTTTTATAGAATTTGAGTGGAGAACACGACTCTTGAAAACTAGAGACACATACTCACACCACTCCTGAAAACTAGAGACATATTTCACACCACTCCTAAAAACATGGATTATTAAAATAATTCTTAATCTTAAAGAGAGTAGCAACAATTACTTTCAACACCCTTCTTTAAACTGATTTTCTAATGAACTAACAATTTAGGGTTTTTTGGATTGGTCTTCCACTTTGAGCAATCCTCCCTTGTTCGAGGCCGAGGAATGATTACATTCCAAGCAACTTTATGATTTTCTCAAAACTTGGTTGCTTGAGGGGTTTGGTTAGAATATCTACTACTTATTCTAAATTCTTGCAATACTTAAACTCAGTAACCCCATCTTGACATAAGTCACAAAGAAAATGAAATATGACATATGTGTTTGCTCCTTCCGTACATTACTGGATTTTTGAATAGTTTGATAGTAGACATAATATCACAGTAGATTATCATATGGCTGTCTTTCTTCATTCCTAGGACTTTAAACATTTTCTTCATCCATATCCCTTAGCAGGAGTTTGATGTTGTTGCTACATACTTAGTCTCAGTAGTTGACAAAGTGACTATAGGTTGCTTCTTTAAGGACTATGAGATAACTCTTGAGCTTAACATATAAAGATGGCGTGGTGTGCTTTTTTTGTCATTTAGATATCTCACATAATCACTATCAATGTAAACATAGAAATCTGAGTTGTCACATTTCTTATAGAACACTCTATAGTCTAGTGTACCATTCACGTATCAGGCTTACACCATATATGATGTCTGGTCTAGTTGAAGTAAGATACATGAGACTTCCAACGATTTGTTTGAAAAAAGTGTTTATCAACATCTCTTCCTCCTTCATCCTTACTGATTTTCAATTTAGGTTCAACTGGAGTCCCAATGGTTTGACATCCTACCATCTGAAATCTTTCAAGTACCTTCTGTGCATATTTCTTTTTGTAATTGAAGTTACCAAAAGAGTTTTGAATTATTTCTATCAGAAGAAAGTAGTGCAGTAGGCCTAGATCTATCATTTCGAATTCTCTTATCATTGAGTTTTTGAACTCATCTAGTATTTCTTGATTGTTTTCTGTATAGATTAGGTCATCAACATAGAGTGACACGATTAGAAGTTTACCTCCAGGTCTAACCTTAGTGTACAATGTATGTTTTGAGGGATATTTCCTAAAACCTAACTTGACAAAATAAGTGTTGATTCTTATGTACCAACCCATGGAGCCTACTTCAAGCTATAAAGTGTTTTCTTCAACTTTAGCACTTTTTCTTGTTTTTACTTTTGAACATAAACAAGAGGTTGTTCAACATAAACCTTTTCTTGTAATTCTCTACGAAGAAAAACAAACTTTAGATATATCTGTAAAATCTTTTAAGATTTCTTGGCACCCAAGGATATGAGCATATTTATAGTTTCATGCCTTGCTACAGGTGCAAAGACTTCATTATAGTCTATGTTCTATTTCTGTTTGTATCCTTTAGCCACTAAACGTGCTTTATACTTATCAATCTCTCCTTTTTCATTCACTTTTATTTTGAAAAACCCACTTTACCTTAATCTACTTTTGCCCTTTAGGTAAATTAGTGAGCTTCTAAGTGTTATTTTTATCAATTGATAGTATCTCACTGTCCATTGCATCATTCCATTTATCTTCCTTCATGACTTCATCAAAGGTGATGGGATCACTGCCAACAAACAAGGCAAAGTTGGCTGTGTTTTCATTTGAACCATTGAAAGTTGTCTCATAATCCATCATCCATTAAAACCTTGTCAGTGTTTAAGGGTTTCTCAGATTATAAATCCTTCATTCTTTAAATTTTTCGTCACTTTGAGTTGATGTGTAACCTTGAGGCTCATGTAGTGATGTAAGTGATCGAGGGATTTGAGTACATATTAAACGTTTTCGTAATGTGGTATGTAAATATTAGTTTATAAGTTCGATCTAAGGTGAGTTGTATAATATTATTTAAAAAGAAAAGAATCATGTTATGTATCATAATTGAAATGCATTTCAATTTATTTATTAATTTTTAATTAATATTAAATAAAATGAAATTATTTTTAATTAATATTAGATAAAATCAAAAAAATTTAACCTATTCAAAATAGATGGCCAATTACATGATTACAATTTGATTGTGTTTGTATCACAATTGTTACAAAATATATTTTCCTTAAAAAACAGGAACGAGGGACTAGAGAAATCTCGTAACTTTTACAAAAAAAAAAAAAAAAACCATTTTAGCCCATTATCCAAAGCTAAAAGATCACCGACAGCATATGGTTATATGTTTAGACTTAAACAGACAAATATTAATCAAAAACCAGTTTTTTACCCTTTTCACAAGAGTCTCTATACAATACATATATTTAAGACTATTTAAATTTAATGTTAAGAGCAACAAGGAAAAAAAATGTTCTCCATTTGAAAGCTAAAAAAATAGTTCTTTTTTTTTTCTTTGAAAATTAATTTAGTTCACTTTTAGTATTTAATTTACTTAATTTAAGGTTTTATCTTATCATTATTATTATAAAATTCGATGATTTTTATTTTTATATATTTTATAACATGACGATTAGACGATATACCATATTGTGGTATGTATGTATATGATAATATGAAAATGATACTGTGAGCTACAGGGTGACAAACACAGTAATTAAAATTCTAACGCATTCAATTGTTTTGGCTTTTACCATGCCTGAAATAACAAATGACATGTCTTCTGTAAATAGTGCAAAATAAAACCATCAAAAACTCCTACTTGAATTTTTTCTCAACTTTTCTTTGACAATCAGGTTCCTTTTCAACTACTGTATGATCTTCGCGGCATTTTTCTGGGATCCATCTGGTTATCGTGCACTCGCTGACAACGTATTCTTCTACACAAGATGGAGAATTGAAACCAACACCGTTTTGATTGATGTTAAGGACTAACAATGTCTTTACGACACCTCCACAAAGCCGAGTGGTGCAATGAATATCAGACCACATTCTCAATCTTGAATTCACGTCACAATCTCCATCTGATAAAACAAGCACAGCAAATTCAGAATGTACCAAAGCTGGATGATGGCGATAGGCAACAAAGTCCACACCGTATCTAACTCCAGACATTACAACCCAATTCTTTCTACGAAGGTGAGAATAAGCTTTGTAAAATACCGGGAACTTGGGCTTCTTAGATCTCAAGTTTTGCCATAGCTCTTGATCAGACATCATATGTTTATCTTCACCAACAATTTTGATACATTTTAAAGTAAAGGATAAATAAAAGGCTTCTTCCATACCCAGTTGAAACCATTGCTTGTCCTTCTCAGCTGTGGCAAAAGGTTCACCAAAGCATGCACGACACAGGAGATTGGCTAGCTCTGCTTCTGTTGCCAAGAGCACACTGCAACCACACAGTAATGCTTGAGAGTCTGATTGGATCAACGAAGACTGAAGTTGCAATACTATTTTCGACATGGGATCACTAAGAGCTTTTGCTTCTGACCCCTTTCCCTTCCATCTAGGCCCCATTCAATCCTAAAATGTTATCAAACGATTGGAATTATTTCTCATGTTTTCTTAAGCATAGCCACTTTAACGAACTTTGCCCCAACAAGCAAAAAATAAAATTAAACTAATAAGAATTTACTTAGAATGAAAGTCTGAAAAAGCTTACACAACATACTTTCCTAATCTCTTAGAAGCATTTTATCAAACACCTAAAAGGCAATTACCATAGCAGAAACTAAATTACATTTACTAGAGTACCAAGTTATCAACAAAGTGATTTCTTAAATATCTCACACAACACATCCCAAACTTACACACGAAACCTCTCTTATGATCGTTTTAGTTCTAACATCCCAAACTTGTTTTTTTTTTTCGTTTTTCTTAAAGAAAGTCGAAATAAAAATTCATTCACATTAATAATTCATACAACAAACAAAACTGGAAAAGAAGCAGGGTATAGAAACTATTGCAGTAGTTTCCAAAACTAACCCAAAGTAAATAGAAAGATGGAGAAAACTAGACAAAATGAAATTGGAGGGAGAAGGGAAAAAACCTGATTAGAAACCAAAACCTCAAATCCTTATTTGCAGCAAAGAAAAGAAACATAAATTGCAAGAAAATGAGAGGAAACGGCCTAGGAAGGATGGGAAGAGGAGATCGAAGGTTTAAAACCCTAGAGAAGCTCTAAAAACGACTCAAAACAGTGGCTCCCATAATTTCTTCTTAAGGTTACTGGGTTATTCTTAGATATTTGACAATTCATTTAAATCATTAATTGTGTCAAACATATATGTTATCAATAAATTTCATTTAGGCTCAACAATTTTATTAGTCTTAAAAGATAATTTGTTTAACAGTGCCATACAATATTAGAATGGGAAAAAAAAATGAAGAATTAATCCTGAAATTTGTATTTAAAAATACACTTAGTCTAGAAAATTATTTTTATTAATGGACCAAATTATATTCTTAAGAGATAAAAGAATTTCTATTGCTAGATGAGATAATTGCTTTATTACTTTCTAGTAAAAAAATAAGGCATTATTTTGAATTCTTCAAATCAATCTTAAAATATTCTAAGCATGAATGACAAGTTTTAAAAGTAGAAAAAAATAAAATTCCAGTTATGTGGAAGCTGGTCGACTGTTGGTGCCTAGTCGCCGTTCCGGCTTGAATAAGAGAGAAAACACTGTGAGTAGGTGTGTTCAGAATGCACTAAGATCCAATCCGGCAAACCATTCCAACCCAACGTATTCAGCTCTATAATTAATTATATTGATTTTTCTTTCTACATAACACATTTATAATAGATTGTTTTAATTCTCACTTAAATAAAATAAAATAAAAATTAAATCAACTTTATTTATTTATTTTATTATTATTACTATTATTTAAAATTTATAAACTTCATATAGTTTTTTTTTTACCTTCATAAGTTTTAATTTAATTTCTTACCCTTTACTATTTCTTTACCGTTTCATTTTTTTTCTTAAATTTTTAGTTTTCTCACCCACAATAGCTCTATTTCATTTCAACAACAACAATCTCTTCGGTTCTCACCCGTGGCCACGAGATCGAACGACAACTTTCTTCTTAGTTTATGGAATGTACACTTCTTAATAATGTCAAAATAGTGTACATAAAATGATGCTATGTAAAATTTGTTAAGTAATTATATATAATAATCTTTTTCATGATAAAAAAATATATATTTGGAGTTACAATCTAAATCTTTAAATTTAAAAATCATAATAAAATTAACATTAAAAATATTAAAAATTATAATACAATAATTAAAAATATATTAATAAACAAAATTCCTTAACAAAAAAGGAACAATTTGCATGACTCTATACAAATCGAACCAATAAAATTGGTTCAAATTTGATTATTTTTTCAAATTTTTTAGTTTGGATTGGTTATCATTTTTTCAAGAACCATATGTTAATTTCATTTTTATTCTATCTCAAACCAACCTATATAAACACGGACAATATCAATAATATTCCTAAATTTTGAAATAATATCACAAATATCTTTAAAATTTCAAAAATATTACAAATACCTTCAAACTTAACGGAATTTAAAGTTAACAAAAGTGAACAATAATTTTAATACGTAAAAATGACAAAAATACTAGAAAATCAATAAATAATATATATAAAAGCACAAAATATCTTACAATGTTTCTTATAAGAAATGGTTGTTAGTAAAAAATAATTTGAAAAAAAAAACAAAAAACAAAATTAAATCTTAATAAAGGAAATGAATTTAAAGATTCATCATTTTCAACAATAAAAAATATTTTTAAGAAAATATATAATTTATTATGAAATAAACAATAAAGAAATAAAATAATATAATTATAATAAATTACAACAAGATATATATAAAGAATTTACGTAAATAAAAAGGGATGTAAATAACATACCTAGAAACAATAAAATTATAAGTTATAAGTTTAATCAATTTGTAGGATTAAAATAATAACCATCTAAAAAATTAGATGTATTGATATCTACGAATGAGAAAAGAAAAAATAAGAAAAAACTCAAAGATAATCTATAAACTATAATAGCAATTTAATGAAAATATAGAAAAACAATTTATGTTATCTAAGAATAAACATAGAAAATTTAGTTAATTTGTTAACTTTCACATATAAAGACCTAGAAATATTTTTTTGTACAAATAAAGAGGAATATGAAATGAAAATAGTCATTAAAACTAATTCTGAATTAGAAAATATGATAAAAAAAAGCATATGAAACCTATTTCATTACCACTTCTTCGTCAAGAAGGAACATATAACCCATATAAAGAAGAAAGAAATAGGAAAAAAACTAGATGAACCTGACATTCCTTATAAGAGAAAATAACAACCTAAAATGAAAGAATGATTACATTTGAGGACTAAAGATCCTACTAGAATTCAAAATTCATAAAAATTATAAATATGATATTTTAGATTTAGAATGTATAAGAGAAAAAAAAGTTTTAGATAAATGATATTGTGATATGAGTGTAATCACACAAACATCTTCAACCATATAATCAAACCCTTCAACTTATAGAGTCTTAGTAGTCTATAAAATGACATAAAATATAAAAATTTAATTTATAAATTTAACATAACATTTACAAATGCAATGAAATGCTCTCACAGAAAGGTATTACTGAAATACTATAGTAAATGAAATATCTAAAGAATTTATTGGAGAAAAAAATATAGACATGTCACTGAATCTAATAAATATGAAATTGAGAAAGTCAAATGATATTTAATAAATATTGAAATATGTAATATGTGTTATATAGATTCATTTATTTGTGAATATGAAATGTATTATCACAAGTTAACACCCTTCGTGTAAGAAACTTATAAGTAAATATTTTTTAAGAAATTAATTAGAATATTACATAAACATTATAGTATAAAGATGTAATAAAATAAAAAGGGAAATCATACCACACCATAGGAAGAAGAATAAAACTTATTAAAGATTGGATAATCATTAAATGTCAAGAAAAATGAAAACATAAACAAATGAGAGAAAATGATAAAATTTATTATAATGTAAGATTTTTGGATGCCAGAAAAATATGAATGTAACATAAAAAATACACAACATTCAAAATATATAAATTTAAAAACAATACTTTTAAAAATATAAGAGAATGTATAATAAAGAAACTTATAAAAAATATATTTTAGGAGAAAAATGTGTAAGTCACTAGAAAAACAAAAATTATTACCTATAAGGAAAAAGAAATGTAGATTTGGATATGCAATGAGGAAAGATATTATGCTAACAGGCTTCAACATAAAAACAAATTTAATAGGAATTTTAACAAAAAGCAAAAATATTAGAAGAAGCTTTTAAGATGAAATTAAAACCAATATAGGAATGAGACATCGATAATACTTGTATTATTTATCTATTAGGAGAAACTGAAAAAGAAATAACTAACTCAGAATATGAATACTTTTCATCAGAAGATGAATAATTTGTATAATATTAAAAATCTAAACGGTACTAACATCAAGGTAGGATTGAAATTTAAAGGTTACACAAGTTACCATTATATGTAGATACATGAGCTAATATTTGTGTAGTTAATAAACATGTATTCCCAGAAGAACTATGAAAACAAGCAGCAAAAGATTTAATTTTAAAAATTGTTAACAATATTACAATAAATCTTAATAAATGTTTAAAAGATACAGATATAATGATAAGAGTAAAAAATATTATTAATTTTTATAAGAATGCAGGAAAAAAACATTGTACTCTTAGAAAGGAAAGCAATACTTGCTCAGTAGAAAATTAAGTATTTAGAGTTAGAAATTGATGATAGAAAACATAATCTACAACCACATATATACTAAATAACATTCAGCGTTTTCCTAGTGAATTGAAAGACAAAAATCAACCACAAAGATTTATAGGATATTTGACATATGCAAAAACATATATCAAAAAACTTGCAGAAATATGAAAAACTTTACAAGTAAAATTGAAAAAAAAGACCATATCTAGAAATAGACAAAATAAGATATTCTATATATAGATAAAATAAAAACACATTTAAAATTTATGAACTTTATACCATCTAGGGATATATGATAAAATGATAATTGAAATAGATGTTTCACCATAATATTAGGAAGTATTTTTTAAAGTAAAAGTAGACGATAAAGATAAATATCTTTGTAGATATACATCAGGATCTTCTTAGGATCCAAAATTAAATTATCATAGTAATGAAAATGAATACTTAAATATTAAAAAGGTAATTAAAATTTTTGCAATATATGTCATAAGTTTCGAATTTATTGTTAGAATCGATAACAAGAATTTTGGTTATTTCTTAAGAACTAATACTACAGGTGATTATAAATAAGAAAGATTAGTTAGATGGTAAGATTGGTTTAACCATTATAATTTTGACATTGAACATCTCTAGGGAAATAAGAATAGTTTAGCAGATGTTCTTATAAGAAAATTAACACCTCTAACTATTTTTATATTTATCGGAATAAAATATCTTGATATCATGATCAAAATAAAGGAAAATGAGATAAAATATCCTATAATAACAACTCAAGTTGTTATACCTCAAGAAATCTCTTATAATGACTGGAAATAAACAAGAAGAACTTAATTGTTCAAAATAACTCTTAGTTTCCAAAATCTCAAAAGAGGAATCTTCATCAAAAAATCAATCTAAAAAAGATAAAACTTCTAAAGAAAGAATTCAAGATGAAAATGAAGAACCTAACAATTCAAAAAAAAGTAACATCTTTAAAATAAGAAAACTCAATCAGGCTAATTGAATATAAAAAGAGGAACAAGAAAAGACTTATGTGGTCTATAATGGCCCAAAATCAGGAATTTATAACATCTGGGTAGAAGTTAGTAAATTTATTCTAGGGATTAGTGGAGTAACTCATAAAGCTTTCACCAATAGAATAGAGGCTAAAGACGGTTATTTTAATAATAAGGTACCAAAACTAATAACTTTAGAGGAGATAGTAAGGGATTATTCTACAACACTATAACAACAACCAGCAGCACCAAACAAGTTGACAACCCTAGGAATAATAATAATACCTCCAATACTATTTAAAGAAGCATTTCTCTCAAAGACAAAAATAATAATAAGGAATTTAGTGCTATTCAGAAAAACATCCTCCAGAAATTCATTAACCATTGAAGATCAAAATGAGCAATATAGAAATCTAAATAAACCACAATGGTTGAGCCTCTACAACTTATTCAAAAAATCTACCCAAGAACATATAGAAGATATGAAATTCTACACTATAGAAAAAGAATTCCCTACGGAAAGTAAATTCAATATTTTGGAAGGAGCTAATCCGATATTTGTTTACAAAGCTTTCCATGCAAGACTAATAGAAAACATATATCCAAGAATTAATTTAATTGAATTAAATTATTTTTCGAAATATTTTAAAAAAGCAATCAAGAACTTTAGGAAAAAGATAAAAGTAGGTAACAAGCTTGTTTATATCATATTTTTTAGTTCATTAATGGACTAAAATGAGAAATGATATATCAGTCTCTACTAGTTCATAAAGGTAGGGATTTCTAATATAAATAGAAAAGTTACCAAACCAAAGGCACTTTTAGAAAAGTTTTTTCAACATAGAAGAACTTTGTGTATTAAGAGGACAAATATTAAGCTATATTTACTATGAATAGAAAATTCGATAACTCTATGAAGATCAAAGTAAATTGTTCAACTAGTAAAGTTATCATCACTTCTCATAATAACATGACTCTTTTAGAAGATGATGGTAAAAAAAATAACCAAATATGAAACAAATTTTAATAACAACAACCTAAAAATTGATCAAGAAACAAAGAAGGTATCTGCTTCTATGCTAGAAAAGCCATCAAATATCACAGATGCATTTAACGTCATCTAAATGTCGGTAGAAAATGACAAGGAAGAATAAAGAGAAAAAATTGTCGGTAGAAGATGATAAAGAAAAATAAAAGTGTAAATCCACATCTTTAGTCGGTAACATGTGTCAAGGAAAAAACAGTGACTGATATTTAAAGAAATAAAGCAAATTAAAAATTAAAGGAAGGATAAAATAGTAATTTCCATGTTGTAAATAAGGATTCCTTATGCTATAAAAAAACCTTTATTTTCATTTGAAAAACATAGAAAAAACGAGAGCACACAACTTAGAAAACACTCTATTCAAAAATCCTAACCAATAATTATATATCAAGTAATTATAAGTGGCTAAGAATCGCTCCAAAATTCTTAGTTTGTTTTAAGATTGTAATAATTACTATATTATAAATAAAATTGAGTTCAGTTACTCTTTTTTAGTAAATCAAAATTAGAAATCATCTATGTATGGATGCAGAAGATTCATCGTTATTACGAGAGTATTAAGGTTTGAGCAAAACTAAGGCATAATCGGCGTAACAAGAGGAGATAAACAAAAGGAAAGTCGGTGATGGATCCATTAAATTCAAATATAATAATTATAACCTTTAAGTTAATTAAGAATCTTAAATGCTTAAATATTTGTTTGTATCAATTTATTATAATAAACAAGACGATGAAGATAGAAATAATATAATAAGAAAAAATATATTTAATTAATAATATACATAAATTATAGAAAATTAACAACTAATATTAGACGGCGAGACTCCAATTTAGTATTAATGTCATAGGAATATTAACATAATATGAATGAAAAAATTAATAACATTAAATTTAGAAATATCAATGATATTAATCATAAAATCTATAAACAATATAACATTTTCTATAAATCTTAAAGGCATAAATAAGATAGGATATATCTTATGAACATTTTAAATAAATATCTAATAATCAATTTACCGCCGCATATTCAAAATTCTACGATTTTAAATTCGCTTGATTTTACAATAAAATTTAAATTATTTTCCGTTGGTAGATGATGTAATTTGACAAAAGAAAAAAAAACTTATATGCTATACACTAAAAGAGAAGGCTATATATACACTAGATGACATGGGACAAACTTTGTAAGTCCAAAGCTTATATACAATAAAATTTAAATTCTACTATGTAATTTTTGTTAATTATTTCTATACTCTATCGTAAAAAAGGAAGTTGTTACTGCCCATTTATCTACTTCTATGCTATACACTAAAAGAGAGATATTTTACTTCCTATTTATTTGACAAAATATTTTGTTTGATATTTTAATTATTTTTTAAAACTCACTTATTTTTTTCTATACTACTTCCTATTAATTTGAAAAAACATTTTGTTTGACATTTTCATTATTTTTTAAAACTTCTTATTAGTTATTCCCCTTCTATATGTACGAGTATCAATGGTGCGTAAGAAAACATCAAATATATATATATATATATATATATATGTATGTATGTATGTATATGTATAAATCATGCACTTTTTCATTTCATTTCACTTTATTTTTAATTATTTATTTTTATTTACTAAAATTTACAAACCAATTTGTTTATTATATTTTTAGGTCTTAAATACATATAATTTATTGAGCTTAGATTTTGCATTAAATGTAGTAAACATTTTAATCTTCATGTTAAATAATTAGTATACCTAATAAGCATTACATAATCAATCTTTTATGTCTTATGTTTTTCTTCACTAACGCAATAATACTTTAATTTAATTATGATAGGTTGGAAGTTGATTACATCTTACTATTATCAAAAAAATTATTTTTCATTTGCATTCACTTGTAAGAAACAGATAAGGACATTGTAATTTTAACTATTTTTAAGTATATATGTTCCTAAACATAACAATAAAAAATTAAAAGATTATTTCAATGTTTAATTCTTTAATTTTACTATTTATTATTTTTATTATTTATTTCATATCTAATTATGATTTAATAAACACAATCTTAATATTTAATTGTAATATTATATACATTTAGTTAGTCTTTGATGATAAAAATGTTTTCAATTATATTTAATCAAAATCTAGTATAATAATACATACGTAACTATAAAATCAAAAATGAAATCTGTTGGATTGTGTTTGATTTGTTTAATATCAATATAATAAGAATAATAATTGAATTAATAAAAATAATATCATTATTATTTTGTATAGTTGATCATTATAATCAAAATAATAATAAAATTATAAATAAAATAAAATTAATTTTTTATATTTTTAAAAAAGATAAAATGATAAAAATGATAATAAATAATTATACAAATGTGTTAAAAAAATAGAATATTTTAGTGTATTCTTGAGTGACGTGGGAGGAATAAAGATTCTTGCTGTGATTAAAATGTTTCATATTTTATTTTAGATTAATAATTAAATTAAATATAAAAATACTTTAAATTATTATTTTTATTAATTCTATTAATATAAACTACATTTTCAATAACTAATATTTGCCAAAGACTATAATATAGCCTATTTGGACAATACCCTTAAATGGGCTCCTCCAGCACAAGCCTATTTGTCTAGCCCAATATGCTGATACCAGAGCAAGGAAATATTATTAAACACAGGTCGTTTTTTTTTCCTTTCCTTTTTTAAGATTCTAAAACTCCTATAACTTTTAAAAACAGTACACAATATTTTTATAGGTATTAAATAGTACAAAAATATTTTATTATTTCTAAAAAACATACACATTTGTTTTAAATTGACCATTAAACTTTTTTTTACTAAAACTAACCATTTTAATGGGCATTTTTAAAATTATAAATATCCAAAAATTAATAGAACCAAAATTGTAGCAAATGATATCTTTAGATAAAAAACTTGTACCCGATTTGATCAATTGTATAAAAAAACAGAAACCATAAATAAACAAAATGGAACCAAAGCATAAATGGGAAAAAAATAAGTGCCCAAAACAGAAGAAAAATAAATTTGAAATGAAGTACCAAGCTTTAGTACACACAACACAAAGAAAATAAAAAAAAAGCTTTTAGGTAGAATTATGGTTGAGTTCGGAAAAATAGTTTTTTTTTTAATTCTAAAAATATCATCAAAATGATTAGTTTTAACTACAACCAAAAAAGTTCAATAGTCAACTTAAGATTAATATATATATTTTTTTGAAAAATAATACGATTTTTATGTATCATTTAATAATTATAATTTTTTTTTTTTACTTTTATTAAAAGCTATAGGATCTCTAGAATCTTTCACCTTTTTTTCTTATTTTCAAACCAAAACTAATATATTTAGAAAAAAAACTAATTTGGAATGGCTTTATTTTAATTGAACATATTGAATTATCAATTATTGCATTCAATATTTTAGAGATTTGTTACTTTAATAGTACTCTTATTAAAAAAAATTATACATTTAGATTCATATTATCAAACTAATATATTCATTGTCCCCATTTAACAAAAGGTATACTAGTTGTCCAATTTTGAAAAAATAACCTAATAAATAGAAAGGTAATTTGGTCTTTATGAAAATATTTATTATTTTATGTATTTTCTCATTTTTTTTGCCTATTTTAATATGAAAATATCTTGTACCACCCTAACAATAATTGTCAACCTCCATCATCATTTCCTTCATATGTCTAATATTACTTTATTCCTTCATCGACCAACCAACTTTCATCGTGTGATTCAAAACAATCAAACTCTGTATTTTTTATTGAATTTGTAGTTAGGCTATTACCAACTTATTTGTAGTACCCAAGCATATCCTTGACTATTATTGTTGCAAGCTTATTCATTTTAATCTCATTAATTTCTTTATCATTTTCGATTATCTTATATTCGATCAAGCTTACGATAAAAGTAGTTTTCATTGAACACAATATGGTTGAAAAAGGATAAATGGTCAAGAAGATTAAAGAAAATGAGCTGACGATAATCGTGATCATTGACAAAGATTATGCTTCAAATGAGTTGGTGGTTTCCTAACTCTAGTTTTGATAAAAATTATATTTTTGAATTGTTTTGTAGCAAACGATGAATAATGATTGGTGGATGGAAGAATGTGGTAGTGCTAGGAGTAAGACAAAGAGGATGGTAGAGGTGTACCTAGTTGCTAGGGTAGATATCAATGTTTTCATAATAAAATGTACAAAAAATGAGAGAATTAATAAAATAATAAATATTTTAATAAAGACAAAATTATCTTTTTTATAAATTAGGTTTTTTTTAAATGGACTATTGATGTACCATTTATTAAATGGGACTACTAGTATACTAGTTCTATAACATAGATTTAAATATGTACCTTTTGTACCACTAAAATACCAAACCTCTACTTTAAATTAATCTATAAAAAATAACAATCATCTAATTGAATATAAATGAAGTTAAAAATGCAAACAACAAACGGATATTACTCTTACATGGTTAGAAATGTCAAACGAGTTGTTTAGTACTTCAATTCAATTAAAGTTTATCCATTAAACTAATGAGCTGAAATAGTTTAGCTCACTTGACTCATGAATTTAAATGAGCAGTTCACGAACTTATTTAATAAATTTTTAGTTGAATTTTTTTAAAAACTAAACATATTTTTCTAACACTTTCTTGGCTACTTTTTTGAACTAGTCTAATTGTTTGAAGAAGATTAAGCTAAAATCACAAAAATAATGAGAGAAAAGTACTATTAAATAGCAATTATTGGAAAAGTACCGTCATAAAAATAAAGAAGATGAAGGATTTATATATTAGAGTAGTAAAACTTAGGTCAATAAAGTGTCCAGAGTTAATACTCGAATATATCGAAACTTATAGGAAGATGAACCATTGTGAAACAAGGGAAGAAAACTTATAGGCAAATGAATGGTAATACAAGCAAGAAGATAATTAGAGATGGTAGGAATGGCATTGTCAGCAAAGGATTTTAAATGTTTAATAATTTTTAAAAAAAAGTTTAATAAAAATAATTAAGTATAGTTACAAAAAAATTAAATGAATTTTTCAAGAATAGTTTAACTAACTCAAATAAAAATGAGGTAAGCTGAGTTACAAATAATTTAAGATGAGTTAAGTTCAAGTAAATTAAGCCATTTTAGTGAATCCAACTTATTTGACACCTCTAATCATGGTAAAGTAAATTTTAAATGCCTCTTAAGCAATTTGGTAGCAAATTTTCTCCAACTTATAAGAAAATTGCTTGCCAAACTGTCAATTCTTTAAATTTATGGTATTATTTTAGCAACTAAAAATTCCTATACGCTCAATTATTCTTCTTATTCAAATAGGTACTCGAGAACTAGATGTAGGGTAGAGACGCCAACCTATGGAATCATTTTACGAACTTTATATCAATTCCACTAAGCCAGACTTACAAACATGAATTAAGAAACTTACATAGTGAAAGTATAAAATAACATTTTAATTCAATATACAACTAAAACAATCAACAAATATAAAAACAACAATCTAACGTAAACATATTAGTGATGGTGTGCCTCACACTCAACACATTAGTGACGATGTACCTCATAAACTCTTGTCTAGACTATCAATAAATATAGGTATGGCAAATAATTAATAGCAAGTAAGACAATAATGTATACTAGACAACAAAGGATTTTCAATCACTTCAAGACTGCTATGTGGAAACATATTCAGGAAATGTTAATTATACTTTCACAGTATCCAATCAATCTAAACATAGCAAACTAAATAAAAAGTCCAATACCTGGGACACAATAAGGGCAATGTGATCCAGACTTCTTAGAGACTCATGTCAAACACATATGCACATAATAGACATAAGTAACATAAATTAATCAGGGAGTAAGCAGATTAATTTATTACATCAGAAGTAATAATTAGAAAGCTATAGACATGATACATAAAAAGGAAAGAAAGCATACGATAACATACAACAAATAAGCTTTCTAATTAGAGTATACTTCTTGTATGTTAGAACATATATGATATAAAATTAGATTATACTAACATATATATTGATCAAGCATAAAAACATTGAAAGAATTCAAGACCCTATACGTAATCAAATTAAGGAGATACTGATTTCTTAAGGATTCAACTCAAACATGCAAATTAGAGGGAGGAAAACATATGATAGATAAACACAACTGCAGAATGAATAATAAAAAATAGGCGATAGATATAGAATTCAGTAAATGAAAAGCAGATGATAAAAATCAAAAGCTTTCTAATCAGAGTTTAAACTCCAATATCTAGGAACATCCATAATTTAAATTATAATTGTATTAACCACATATTCAGACTTGTATAATACCAGATATAACGAGGTAAGCCAACATATAAACCCAATCTATGTGGTAACATCATCGAGTTGCTTATAGAAACCACTTGATAGCAAAGAAATCCACTACGCAATATAACTTGATAGAAATAAAACCCCTACTACCTTTATCAATTAGGACCTTTATTCAAACTGTCTATTGTTGCCTTCGCTTGCAATCTTCGCAGCAACCTAATTTGACATACGAACCTGGCTCTCCTTCAAAGTCCACACCACCCAAAGTGGTGTGATTAGTAATCGAAGACCAATAATGTATAAAGTGAATAACAAAACATTGCACGAATGCAACCACCAATCAATACATGGCTTATAGTAACATAGGCTCTTTACATAAGAAAACGTTACACGAGGATAACTATCAATCAATACACGACTCACATATAACTCACTCATAAACACTGTATTAATTACTCACCACTCACATGCATGGTTTTACTCACATAATTATGAATCACTAATACCAAGTAATACAAAAGGTATTAGTGATCCAGAAATAGAAAGACGAGATGTCAATTTGACAGAGCTATCCTACTTATTTTCTGGATACCAAATAAGAGGAAATGGAGATATTTATAAAGTCTCGGATGGATATCTCACTAGCCACCTTACCAACCACCTTGTCAGGTGGTGGCGAGCTTCATGGTGAGGTGTTAAAAAATATATTTTTTATTTCCAAAAATGTAAAGTAAATTCCATAAATACCTATACCCGAAACAAAACAAAAACATGGGCAAATACTCTACCTAACATGCACACGCCTAAAACCAATACTCTACCTAACATGCACATTATGAAAACCAACCTCATTTGTGTGTGTAAATATGTTCGTATACAGAATGTTTTTAACTATATGTATTTATTACTGATCCTCAGTAACTAACCTTATATAGAAGAGGACAAATACACTAAGAATAAAATAGACACCATGCTTTGCATATGGAAAGTCAACACACAAACACGAGTACAATGGGATATACATTCTCCATCTTTGACTTTCTATGTCAAAACACTACGCAACTAAATACATATACTTATCAAACATGAGATAATGATAAATATGTCCTAAAGTCGTTTATTCTTATGAACAACACAATGACATATGCCAAAACCCTAAAGACACACTTATTTCAAGTGCATTCATCTTGAGTGCTCCATCCAACTTCATGAATCAACTCATCCAATTCTTTGTTACAAGGAACTTAACACCACTACACACAGCACACTTGAAGTATGAAGACTTCACTCTATCCTTATAACCTACAAACATGAAACAAACACATGTCCCATAAATGTATCATGTAAAAACAACATATAGTCTATCCAAATGCTATCGTGTTACCCCTACATAGGTGCACACCGATAGTCTAAGGATAGTTAACTTGTAGCATAAATAAACACTTTTTATATGCAACACAATATGCAAACTATACAATCTATATGCAACACAAATATGCAAATTTCACAATCTTCATGCAACACAAATATGAAACTCTCCCTAAGTGTATGTACATTAGAAAAACATAACACAGTGTATACTACACTCACTACTACATGCAACACTTCAAGATGAGCCATCATCCAAGTTCAATACTCCCAAGTGTCTGAACTATAAAGGGACTAAAGACCCGGTAACTCACGTGCAACACTTCAAGACGACCATGGCCTCTATGAGCCTCACACAGGGCAAGAGAGAAGCCGTGATATGTAGGTTGTTCACTACCATTCTCTGTGATGGTGCCCATAAATGATTCAATAACTTGGCACCTCATACCATAATCTCCTTCTCATAGGTTGTCAAGTTGTTTATCACCAATTATGCCTACAACAAGACACTGAGGAAGGAGTCGTACCACTCTTCTCAATCATTCACAGAAGGGGTGAGTCTATAGAAGAATATATGAAAAGATTCAGAGAAAAAAAGTTAAAGATCTATGATTGCCCGAGCTCTATTACAATAGACGTCTTTAGGCCATTTTTTCGCACTCATAGTCCCAAATGTTAACTAGGGTTAGTTTAGTGACAATAAAAGGAAAAGGGCACGTTAGAACAGTTAAGGTGTAACAAATTTTAATCTCTTAATTTTACATATATTTTTATATTATACTATATATCATAATTATTTTAAAAATTAAAAAATTATTCATTTTTTATGTAATATTAGCAAGTTGTAAAATAAAAATATTATGGATACAAAAAAATGTGTATAAATTTATGTGTCTATAACCAAAGTGAAACCAGGAGGATTGGAATGGGTGTGCTACAGTACCAAGCTCGATAATTTTTTTCCACTAATATATAATAAAATATTTTTGAAGATAAAATAAGACATTTAACCCTTTTATTAGAATAAAATTATTATTTTTATATATAATAATAAAAATAAAATCATTAATATAATCTTTTTTTATTTTAAAAAACATTTTACATTTATCTATCTTATAAAATATAATTTTATTCGTTACTCAATAATTTATACCATAAAATTTTGATTTTCTTCGACCTCTATATAAAATAAATCTAACTCGAAAATAACTAGACTTCTTCAAAAAGTTATCCTAACTCTGGCCCAATTCTTAACACTACTCCCACGTATATCAATATATATTGAATAAAATAAGCCCCTTTATTATTAATTTGTGTATAATTTATCCTAACCTATTCATAACGTTTATAAATATCTAATTGAGTTAATGAATAAAATAAGTTTTTTATTATTAATTAGGACAATATTCTAATAATAAGAGATTTATGTATTAATTCAAGAGTGAACGGTATAATATTTGTTATTAATATTATTTATTGTTATTTAAAAAAAAATAAATAGTGTTTTTTAAAATTATTATATTCATCTTTTAGTCAAAAAGTAAAGTATAAATTGCTCGTATTTCTAAGTGTTTCTACCTTTAACGAGGCGTGCATTATTCAATAATCTCAAGCCTCAACCTCGTGTCGTTGTAGTACTCTTGAATCAAAATGTTATTTATTATTTTTATATTCTATTTTTTATTAATTAGATTATTTTTTTTGTCTTTCCAATCTTAAATTTCTTTTCTTAATATTATCAATTTTTTTAAAAAATAATAAATAATTTCTCTTCTTAACTTATAATAGAATTAAACAATTTTTAATATAACTTACAAATCTTACACAAATTTTATGTTTTTGAATAAATCTTGTTATTTTTAAGAGAATCGTAAAAGAAGAAAAAAACTAATATTTGAGATTTTTTAAATAAACTTATGATATAATTTCATTAATAGAGATTATAATTATCATTTTAATCGTTATTTTTATATTTAACAACTCTAATATTTTAACGTATTTATCTTATTTATTTTTTAATTTAAATCTCTATTTTATACTTATTTATATAATAATATTTTATTAAAATTTAAATTTTGATATATTATTTTATGACTGTTTTTGTAATAAAAAAATACATTCTAATTAATTGTCATTTGAGACTTAATTATAAAAATTTAGCAATAATTTTGCCTAATTTCAAATGAGTATATGAAAGTGCGTGTTTAAGTTCAAATAGAGAGGATACAAGCGGGATTGTAAACAAGTCTCACTTAATTTATTTATTAAAGGTTTAATCACACATCATAATTCTTTCAAATATGTATATATATTGAAAAATTTAATACAAAGTATATTTTTTTATAACATAAAATACATATATTTTTAGGTAACATAATACTTTATCGAATTTAATTTTATAAATTAAATATATTAATCAAAATTCTTTAAATTAATATAATTTGGTAATCTTATTGTTACATTTTTTTAACATTTTAACAATTTCTTATCTTTTTGAATTTTTTTTTATTGAAAAAAATTAAATTAAATCGAATTGAAAGATTAAAATTATCAAAAAATTTATAAATATAAGAGTAAAATAATTAAATTATATAAATTTAAAATAAAGTTATCAATAAATTTAATTTATAAAATTAAAATAATTATAATTATTTTTTTCTATTTTTTTAAGAAAATTAAAAATAAAACAGTTAAATAATTCATATAAAAGTTAAAAATATTTATTAGAATGGTACTCTTTATTTGAAACTTTGCACCTTAATGGTTTTGAGCACCATTGGCTGTAGGGGTGCTTCTAGAAATAAAAATATGATCTTCATTTTCAACCTTATGCATATCTTTTACACAAAAAAAAATTTTAATTCTGAAAATGAGGTGACACATGTGGGTTCGATGTTACACACCTAGGGAATGAACGTCTCCTCTGAAATGGAGGACTTATGTTATTGACAATTATAAAAAAAAAAATAATAATAATAATAATAATTAATATAATAAATAATTATTAATTAAAATGTTAATTTTATTTTTAATATATAATTAATTAATATATTATTTATAATAATATCATAATCTATAATAAATATTTCTTTTACAAAAGGAAGCTCGTAATTGTAGCTATACAAAACTTAGTTTGTAATTATAATGTTTTAATTATATTATTAAAAATATATTTTTTAATTTTAAATACTTACATTAATATGTACGTGACTATAAATATTATATATTTATTTTAAAAATAATACTTTATTTTTATAACAATTTAGATTTATTATTATAAAAAATAATTGTATATTTATTTTTATATTTAATTTATTTTTTTTAATTTTTAGTTTATTTAAATTATAAAATTCTATATTTAATATAATTAAAAAATAAAAATAACATTTATCTTATGGGGTTATTTTTTCATCATAATAGTATAAAATTGTTAAAAATAAGTAAATAATATAAATATCATTTTTACAATAAATAAATAAAAAAATTATGATTATTTTTCTCTTATATACAAAAATATGAAATCAAAGTATATATTTTTTTAAAATTATAAAATTAAAGTTATAAGAATAAATTATTTTATTATTCAAAATTATGAGATTATTAAGGATCTAGATAGTTAGTTAGTTTTTTTTTTTTTTTTTTTTTTGAGGGGTGAAAATTGTAAGGATCTAGTGGAAGGGAAGAGAAGGTATAGGGGGAGGAGTCCTCTTAGCTGTCTAAGTGGGAATCTGCTTGTAGCAAAGCAAAAGACCTGAGTGTCCGTAAACCGCGTGTACGATGTATCTTTTTTAAACAAAGCACTGATATGTCATTTGTTTTTAATACTGCCGAAGCACCAGAGAGGGTTAAATAAGATATTGATACTTTTTGGGAAAAGAGCAACCTTTTTCTTTTCTATCATAATTTGTATTTGTAGCCCACTCATTTATTATCGATTATGATCATAGTTATTTTTATTTTTAAAAATTTTACGTTATTATAAAATAAATTATTAAATTATTTTTTATTTTAAAAATATTAATTTTAATTATTTATTAATATAATATGTTATTATACGTGAATAAATTATAAAATTAATATAATTATTTAATGTTTGAGAAAAAAAATCAATTAATTATATTTTAAAAATAATAAGTAATATTTCATATATAGTAAGAAAAGGTATAGAAAGACAAACTTCATAATCCCGTTAATGATTTAAGTATACGATGGTTAAGAGAGCCACTTTTTTAGTGGTCCGAAATTTTAAAGATTTGTTTCATCTTTTTAGATGCACGAATAATAATATTAATTGATTTTTGTTTTTTGATAAAAATCGAAATCAATGTAATATAAAAAACATAAATTATTATAATAATTATTAAATTAATAATATAAATAATTTAATTATACTCATAATTTATATTTTAAATTTTAACTTATTATATTTAATTACATGATAAATAAATATGCTTAATATTTTACAGATATTTATATTAATTTATTTATTAGTGGGAAATCTTTGATAGTTTAAAAATTATGAACCTATGATGGAGAATCTTATCGAATTATTATTCATAATATTTAAGTGGGGATGATGATAACCTCCCTACCGTCGTTGATATCCTTAATTATGTATTATTATATTATCATCTTAATACCAAAATAATAATAGGATCACAAAATTTATAGTTTTTATTATAAGTTATTAAGACATTTCATCATAATCGAGACATCTATACCCTAATACTATTATTATTAAATAAAATTGTTATTAATAAAATATTTTTATAATAATAATAATATTTATTAAGTAATTATTGCTATCCTATATTAATTTAGGATAAATTTTTTATTGGTTTAAGAGATTTTAGCACAATAAAAATATAAAATTAATATAATTATTTAATAAAATACTTAATATTTAATAAATACATCAAATAATATAATTAATTAAAAATATATTTTAAAAATAATAAATAATAGTTTATTAATGTGTTGTGAAATTTAGTTTTATATCATTAATCAATAAATAATAAATTAAATCTATAAAATTATCATCTAATTATTACATCTATTTTATTCAAACAATTAAACTATTTTATCTTATTTATACAACTTAATTATTACATTTATTTTATTTATATGTTAGTCTTTATCTAACAACGTTAAGTGTCAAATAATTAAGTGATAGATTTACGACAAATCAAATAATTAAATAATGTTTTCAAATTCTATTCTATTTACAATACTTAAATATTTGAGTTTTTCTAAATCTAATACATGACTATTTGAATGGTTACTAACTTACGTTTTACAAAAATTAATAAAATAATTTAAATTGAATAAATATAATAATTAGATAGTATAAATAAAAAATAATTTAATAATATTTTTATAAAACTTCTCTAATCACTAGTTAGTATTTATGCAAGTTTTGGTCTTTATTACACTAAGTATCACAATATTAAGTTATTTATTATGTTTGAATAAGTAAATATTATTTTTTGGGATAATATTAGTTACTTTATAATTTTTAAGAAAAACAATTATTTGCATCTCGACAAAACCTACAATTATATGACGAATAATTTTTTTAATATTTTTTAGGCAACAATGTCTGCGTGGTCGAGGAAAAAAAAACGACTCAATAAACTAATCCAATCTACAGAGCAGGAGGGAAAAAAAATCCTCTCTTCCTGTTAAAGGACACGACGTATTTTCCATCACGAATGATAAATGCTCCGTATAATACGGAGTTAAGAGAGAGTAATTAAGTTTTAATCATTTTTTTTTCTTTCCCGTGACTACGCCAACAACGAAGGAACATTGTAATTACGGATTCGATTCTTAGTAGTTATTGTACCATTAATTTAATTTTTATCTAATTAATTTTAAAAATAAAAATTATTTAAAATACTACTTAACACAAAAAACAGTTATAATATATATTCTCGCTTTTTACTCTATTCTATGAAATCTCGCCGGGGTTTACGCGCGCTTAAAATCTCGCGACCAAGGCTTTTAATCGCCATTTTATTTTTTAATTAATAAACTCATTTGCGTCATTTTCGGAGAATTACGCAGTAGAAAACGTGCAATCGGCGCCGTCAGGTCCGATTAAGCCGAAATTTCAGAGTGTTCACGCATCAAGACTCTTTAATCATGCGGGATTTGGATCTCACAACGGGCTTGAAAAATTCTGAAAGAAATGAACAGCGATTTAATTGGGTTAGATTTCTACATTCTTCTTGAAATAATTGTTGGGCCTACAAGCCAGTATTCTCGATGACGTTGGTTGATTGTCATCTCTAGTTTTACCTGTATAGAATCACAGACAATCAAGCTTTCTCGAGCTGGAAGTTTTGGAGAGGAGTGTCGTGGTTGTTTCCTTCCTACATCTGGAAGGTTTTTCCACGTAAATTACCAGGTTGATTTTGTGCATGTTTGATTTTAAGCTCTATTTATTTGTTTCCTAAAAGATTCCACACAAAGTTAGAATATGTTTAATTCCGTCGTTTGTAGCCTCGCTAAGTTCAATTGAAATTGTGATTCTCCGACAAAGGTGCTGGTATCGTAGGCCGTGGTTATTATTATGGAATTTCTCAGTGTCAATAATGGAAGAAAATTCGAGTAGAATGATTACTTTGAAACGGTTCTAATTATCACACTTGAAAAGGAAAAATAAGATCTCCTTTATGTCAAACGCTTCATTTACCTGTTTGCCTCTCGAGAAGCTAGAAAAGTTATCTCAAGTTAAGAATGGACTTTGTTACATCGACAAGTGCTCGGGTATATAAGGCAAATGGGTAGATGATAGTGTTTTGAATCATATTAAGGAGAAATACATGCACGGTCACTATGGAATAAACTTCAAGAGTTGTATGTTCGAAAAACATGAAATAATAAATGTTTCTTATAAAGCAACACGGCTTTTGGTACCAAGATGGAACTCACACAGTATCACTTGAATACGTTCCAAGGAATAATCAATCGGGAATGGAACGGGTATCAAGTTTGATGATTTAGATTCACGTGGTCAGGTTTATCGTACGTTTCGACTCTCGGGGAAACATTTAGAATGTCATTACAACTCACCCAAATGGTGTAATCAATACGATCTGGCAAGAAAGAGTGTTTTTGAATGAAGAAATGAGAAGAAAATCACATGTGGTCTTCTCAAGAAATGTAGATTTTGGTTACAAAAAAGATGGAGGAATAAAAGCAGTAGGTTTCAAGAACAAAGAAAAAGGAAGTTAAGCAAGTCTAGGTTTTCTAATATCGGTTGTCATCACCGGTGGGCAATGAAAGCGGCACATCAAGAAATATTGCATAAATAAATGTGGATAACAAGAATAAAGACAAAGAACAAGAAAGTGATGTTAGTAAAGAAAATGATCGAGTTGCCACCGCTAGTTCAAGACTTTCGGTTATTATAATGAAGATGTTGTCAACGCCGCATGTCACGAGGTCACCGGGTTATTGATAAGGAGCTCTCCATTCATGCTACGTCTCGAGAGGACTTCTTTACATCCTATACAACAGGTGACTTCTGGGACAAATGTTGAAGTCGGGTAATGATGGCTTGGTTAAAGTCATTGCATTGGGAGATGTGTGTTTAGAGATGAATAAATGGCACGAGACTACTTTCAGTAGGGTAAAGCATATTCTTGAAATTCGCTTGAACTTGATCTCTCAGTAAACCTGATGACGAAGGATATTGAAATACCTTTAGTAATGGTCAATGGAAACTTACTAAAGGTGCCATGGTCAGTTACGTGGAACAAACATTCTAGTTTGTATATACCGCAAAGTAGACTCTTTAAAGGAATTATTAATGCTATTTAATGTATTTAGCTCACATCGACCGTGGCATAAGAGACTTGCCACACGAGCGAGAAAGGTTTGGCAATATTAACTAAAAAGAATATTCTTTTTGGAATGAATGATGTTTGTTTAAGAAGATGTACTCATTGTTGCTAGGAAACAAAATAGAGTTTCTTTCAAGAGTTCCTCCTTCAAGAAAACAATACATACTTGATTTGGTACATTCATATGTACGTGGTCCTACGAAGACAAAACTTCAAGTGTGCCGCTATTTTGTGACCTTTATAGATGATTGTTCAAGAAAGTTATGTGTACACTTTCAAGAGCAAAGATCAAGTATTAGATGCGGTTTAAACAAGCTTCAAGCCTTAGTCGAGAGACAAAAACTCGGGAAGAAATTACTTGCATAAGAACAGTATAACGGGGAGAGTATTCAGTCCTTTTGACGAGTATCAGAGGCATCAGGGTATTCAACATCAAAAGACACCTCCCAAGACCTCGCTTAAACGTGGTTGGCCGGTAGAATGAACAGACATATCGTTGAAAGAGTAAGATGTCTTCTTTTCGTACGTCACAAGATCTTTCTCAAGTAGGCTTTAAATACGCTTGTACATGTTCTTCATCTCACACCATGTGTTCATCTTCAATTTGATGTACCAAACAGAGTTCGACCTGGCAAAGATGTTTTATGATAATCTTCGCTTTTGGTCAAGGCATACTCAGGCATATACCAAAAGATGAGTAGATCTAAGCTCGATGGAAGACACGACAATGTATCTTTATTGGTTATGGTAATGGATGAATTTGGCTACAGATTTTATGATCCGCTGGAGAAGAAACCGGTAAAGAGTCGTGATATTGTGTTTATAAGATCTAATTATACAAGATGTCGGTAAGATAGAAAAAGCGAGTCCATCAAGATAACATGATGATTTGATTGACCTAGATCCGGTTCCTTTATCAAGCACGTATGGAACAAAATGTTCACATGACCAACATACGGTTTAGATGATGAGATATGCAAGCCGAAACAGATCACCGTATCACTGATCGCTTGTCGTAACTGTAATTCCACCCGTGCGAGTTCACTGCACCGACGCCCTTCCACACATATACGACATGAGTAGTACGTGTTATCGATGAAAGGAGAACCTCAATGTTATGTAGCGATGGAAGATGGAAACAAAACACATTGGGTTGGTGCTATGGAAGATGAGATGCAGCCATCGTACGACAATCACACGCTCGAGCCGTAAAGTCAGGCGGTAGCAAGAGCTGGGTCAATGCTGGTCTAAGCAGCAAGTGAGCGTTAAGAACACAATAAGTTGCTTGAACTTGAGAAAATACATACCGATGAGAATGGATCCGACATGCCGACAAAAGCAGTTGTCAAGAGAAAACTTGAAGTTTGTTGTCAATTGCCGAATGGCGGATCCTCTCCATCTAATCGGAAAACGGGAGATTTGTCGGGTTTTCCTCTTATTTATGAGTCTGCTTAAGCTCTACGCTGCTTAAAAGCCCATTGAGTAAGAATGGAAATTGTGTCATTTCATTTCTTTAATTAATAAACCCATTTAGGATTTTTGTGTGGAGAATTCTTGCAGAGAAAAACGTGGCAAAGAAAAAAGCAAGTTGCAGCAGTAAAAACTCGGCTTCTCGCTTTTTCGCTTCCTCTCCACCAGTCATCAAGTGTTCCGATCGAAGGCCGTTTGTGGTCCGATTGAAGCTGAAATTTGTAGGCAGGTTTACGACTCAAGACTCTTTAATCTGTGCGGTGGGATTTGGATTTGGCTCACCGGTTTGAGAAATTACGAGCAGTGAACAGTGACTACGAATCGGGTTAGATTTCTCCATTCTTCTTGAAATAATTGTTAGTTTCAAGAAGTGTATTCTCGATGATGTTGTTGATTGTTTGCCTCTAGTTTTACCTAGAGAGAACTGTTGTACAATTTTTTCTTGATAGTGGAAGTTTTGGAGAGGAGTGTCGTGGTTGTTTCCTTCCTACATCGGGAAGGTTTTTTCACGTAAATTACTTGTGTTGATTTTGTGCATGTTTGATTTTAAGCTCTATTTATTTGTTTCCTAAAAGATTCACACAAAGAAGGAGAATATGTTTAATTTTGCTGTTTAGAGCTTGGTTAAGTTCGAATTGAAATTGTGATTCTCCTAACAATATTATATTTAATTAATTAACAAAAATTTTTTTAACTTTAACGTATTCAAATCTTAAAATCTCTTATCCATTTATTTCTCTATCTTAATAATCCTACTCCGTTTATTAATTTCATATTAAATATTTTAATTGTTTAAAATTATAAAAACAAAAGATTACAATATAATATTATTACTTAATTGTCTCATGTCGAACTTACACAAATTGTTTGAGTCTAGTTACCCATCACCACTTGAGTCCAGTTGTTATTCAAGTTTATCAATTGTCGTTGAGTCTACCAAATCGTAACTTACTTTGCTATTGTTGCTAGTCGATTGCCACTCAAATCCAACTATCATTCAAGTCTACCAGTTATCGTCAAGAGACTAGCTGACATCGAGTCCACCAATCTCTTATCTAGTTCAACTCTTATGAAGTTAAGACTTTAAAACTATTGGTTCAAAGAATCATTTTCACACATCAAATGTATATCATCTTCCTAAATAGATTACTGTTTAAAACTCTTCATCTTTATTCTTAGTAGATGATGGTAAGAAAATTTTGAATTTTAGTTAAACATATATTGTACGATTTGCAATCAAAACTAACATTGTGTTGTTCTATTCTCTTATTTTCTAAATTTGGCTCTTAATGTATTGTTTTTAGAGAATTAACGAACAACCATTCCTTTTTCTCGCGGATACAATCTTGTGTACTAAATCTAACATCTTAATTTTCTTTCAATCCACACTCGTATTATATTGTTGGTGGAATATGAACTCTTATATTCGATCAAATTTGATTTTCTAATATTCTATTTTCATTGATAAATTTTTATAGAATTTTTTTAATAAGTTTAAAAAATATACTTTTGATACGGATATTATTTATTACCCATCCCACCTTGATACCTGTGGATAAAAACAGTTAACAGACTATAACGGATTTTGTACAATTTCAAGTACGTATTTACCATTTCAGTTTCAAGAATAGTTATATAAAAAATTGTGTTCACTCATCCTTGTGCCTGTTCTATACCAAGATAAAGGTAAAATTATGATTTATGTAATTCTAAACTTTAAATTCGTATATAAAAACCATGAAATTTAAAAAAAAATGTATATGATATCATTTTATTTTAACAAATTATATATATTAATTAATTTACTTTAATTTACAATACTTTAATCACATTATTATTATATTTATAAATACTTTAGTTATTTTTATCAAATTTAATGATTTTTATCAAATTTAATGATTTTAATAACCTTTTTATTAGCAACTTTTTAAGACATTTTATTACTCAGATATATACTAATCTCTACTAATAATGTTCAATTGATAACTGATAACTGTATTTTATACAGTTATTTTCACCAATTTTAGTAATGATAATTGCTATGTTCTATTAATATTTAGTTAATTTTTGTTAAAGAAATTAATATTTTCCTTTTATATGCTAAAAATACATTTTTAATAAAATTAAATAATTTGTATCGAATATGTACTTAATTTCATACTTCTGTCCACAAATATAATTTATGATAATATAGTTTCTAATTACAATTTATAAAATGGAAAATATAATTTAAATTAAATTCGGGTTTAATTATAATTATTAAAAGTTTAAAATTTAATTTAAAATTAGCAGTTTAATCAGAATTTAAGAAAGTGCAAAATGTAATTTGATAAATTATGCAGGTCAAAATATAAATTACAAGTGAATTTTCACAGAGGAATGCATTAGTCACGACGCATTATCATTGTTCACGTCGAAGATCATCGGCCCAGCATTTGGCAAGTTCAACTGCATTTCAGACAGGCAAAATCACGGTAAATCTTCGCTGGTTAGTTAAATTCCACGGTCGCAGATGCCAAGATCGGGAAATGCGTTCATTACGTCACAAGGGCGATTTTCCGGTATCGCCGACCGCTTGATCTTCAACGGCCTGCATCGTATGCCGCGATCCAGTCGTCGCGCATCGAATCGTCATATCATACAAGTGACAAGTGTTACGAGTCACAGATCCTCAGCTTACATTGCACAGAATTCCGCCACGTGTCCCACTAATATTTAAGCAAATATATTCCGACACGCAGGTATTTTACACGTGCGTCACAGTTGATCACGCCAGTTTTACTTTTTCTTACTCGTTCATCCGCTGCCCGCATGGCCATTGTTTCACACGATGCGCCACGTTTTTGTGGAATCTTGCAAATAATCACGTATTTTGACATTAATGAATTAAAAAATGCAGTATTCCATACAATGCGTTGCCTCACGCTGCGGAATTAAATAATTTTTATCGAAAAACAAAAATCACACTTATCGAAAATATATTATTTAATTCACGCGTGAGACAGGGGCGCCGATCTCGTGATTTTTTTTAATTCATCAGGCGTGCCACGCGGTCAAAATCCGATTCGGCCGCAAGATTCCCTAAGGCCACGTGAAAGACATCATTGATCGAACAAACCGATGCACGTAGGAATCCGCGCACGGACGGGGCGCCAGTAAAAAGTAAGGCAACTACCGGAAACGGCGTGATCCAGTCACGGCCAAGACATTGTAAAATACCACGTGTCAATACGATTTGCTTTAATATTACCGGGGACACGTGGCGCATTCTTATTCTCGTAAAAAAATCGAGGATGCACGGCCAAGTTACCATAGCCCGCGTACACACGATCGGACACTAACTCTCGCGCGTTAACAAATACCGGATCTACGCGGGCCCTAACCGACCGCTCAAGAGATCCAATCTGGCCGACGCGCCTCGTGGAAATCCTTCGCGCCGGCTACGCGCTGGCCCACTCGACGCTACCGCGCGACACGCTGGGGCCCATCCGGCACGCCGAGCCGCGCGAAGATTTTACACGCGATTTTGCCTCGCCTGGTCGCACTCACAACTGGACCGCTGATGTTTCGACCCGGACGCATGGCGATTTAACGCCGTGATTCTCAGGCGAGTGAAAAGATTCTTTCATGCCAGTAGAAAATTCAAACTTTTATTAATTATATTTGACCCACAAATTTAATCCAAATTACATTTGTACTTTCTTAAATTATGCTTAAGGTTCTTTTGCTAATTTTAAATTAAATTTTTAAACTTTTAATAATTATAATTAAGCCCAAATTTAATTTAAATTATATTTTCCATTTTTATAAATTGAAATTAAGAAACTATATTATCATAAATTATATTCAGACGTAAGTATTTAAATTAAGTACATATTCGATACAAATTATTTAATTTTATTAAAAATGTATTTTTAACACATAAAAGGAAAATATTAATTTATTTAACAAAAATTAACTAAATATTAATAGAACATAGCAATTATCATTACTAAAATTCATGAAAATAACTGTATAAAATACAGTTATCAATAACAATAATGTGATTTTCGATGAAGAGTGAATTTTGAGTGAAACAACTTATTTCTTTATTACTTCATCAGTACATTAAAACACTTTATATATAACATGATAAGTGTGTCCTAGTTGGTATAACAACCATGTTAACGTGGATAAAAAATTCCTTAACAATTCACACTAAGGTTTGTGTCTAACATCATCCCATGAGTTCATGCTCTTAGAACGACAGTGAGCAAAGTTCTTAATCCAACAAACTTAAAATTGGACAAAACTTTAGACATTATATTAGCAATTTGTTCTTGTGAAGGAGTTTAGTCAACATGAATTAAACTAGCTAAAAAAATTTCTCTAATGAAATGAAAAACTATTTCAATATGCTTAGTGTGTGTTTAACATTAAACACAAGGTGTTTAGCGATATATCTTGCACTTATATTGTCACATTATACAATAGGTGCTTCATGCAAAGTAACTTTTAATTTTGTCAACACTTTTTAAATCCATATCAACTCGCGTACCATTTAAGCTAATGTTGAAAACTCAACTTTAGTAGAAGAATTGCTTCCCTAAATTCTAAGACACCAAGGAGTGACCAAGATATATACAATACCCACCAATGGATCTTTTATCATCATTACTGGAGGTCTAGTTAGCACTAGTGCATGTTGTTAGACTTAAGCTTTATGATTGATGTACCATACGATCATAACTTGAGGACCATTTAAGATACCTCAACAAGCATTTTGCAGCAATTCAATGAGACATAGTTGGTTCATGTAAATATGAATAGAGTTTGTTAACATATCTTGCCAAATTGCAGTATTATAGAGCTCTAACAATTATTCTATAAAGTGAAGCATTTTACACCAACTTACTAAAATCTTTGGATAAATGTTGATCAACTACCATAGGAGTAGAAATTGTTGCAACACATTGGGATTAGAAGTGAGATGATGGACTTCACTTGTATCCATAAACTAGCTTTGAGTACTTGAGGTTTGGGCAGTTGTAGAAGCCAATAGAGCTTTTGGTTATGAGACATTATGTTAAGGAAACACAAAAACATCTTCATCTTGAGAATCTTGTTTTTGTACATCTTCATCTTAAGAATCTTGTGTTTGTGATAAATAAGCATATGGGATCAAATACATTTTGAGAAGCATTGGGATCATTGTTCTTGGATTGGGAATATCTAAAGTAATATCGAGCAACTAGTCTTTTTCCAAATATGACACTAGATATTCACAAACTTTGGATTTTTGCATTTTTCTTAATTTACATAGTAACATTAGAATTAGATTTGTATGAAGGCTTCGATCCTGTACTAACAACATTATCATAGATTTTGTGTATTATGAGTAATTTTCTTGTAGAAGCAAAGTGTCTCGAAGACTCATCCTCTCATATTTTCTTTCATGCATCCTCATTCTAGTAAACATTTCATCTTAGGAAATAATCTATTTCTTGCATGTGATTTGTGTGACCAATGTATTATAGTTTGTATATAGTCTTCCAAGCACACAAATAAGTTGTTTTTGGTCACCAAGTGAATCACTAATAACAAGAATGTATTTAATTAAATCATATATGAAGTACCTTTTCTTAGAGAAAGAAGTCTCTAACTTAGATCTATTAATCTTGCTTGGAAGTCATCATTGAATGCCTTGGCAAGAGCATTCCAAAATTCAAGTGTTATTTGTTTATCTATCAAATATTTCTAGAAAATTGTAGAAATTGATGAATAAATCTAATTTTTTATTGCATTATCTTGTCTATACCAGAAGGTATATGCTATACTTTCTTCAAACACTTCTCTAGAAAATGAAACTCTATTAGATCCAACGGTTGTATGGTGTTCTTGACAAACATCTTGGAGGTGTTGTGTTTGATCTATCAATCAAAGATTGAAGATCACAAACTTCAATAACTTGTGTAACATGTTCTTTTCAAACTAAGTAAATAGTTTCATTCAATTTTACTGTAAAACTTGATTTAATAAATATATAAATAGAGTTGGAATTGTTGTTTATATATTCTTAGTATTATGTTATACAATTGATCAAGGTGTTTGTAAAACACTCTATATATATACATTTATATTGGATGTATCAAATGACACAGAAGAAAGTATAAAAGATATCGAAGGCTCTAATAACATGAAAGCATAAGAGCAAAGAGAAGAATAAGATAACATAAGAGAGTATAGAGAATTTTGAGTGAGACGACATTTATATTTTTTGATTTTTTGAGTAATACATCAACACATTTTTTATACGACACGATAATTACGAGTTCTAACTGACAACCGTGATGATGTGGCTAATTAGTTCTAGTTGGTATAACAACAATGATGGCGTGACTAATTAACTCTTGAAGAATTAATACTAAGGTATATTTGATTCACGTAATTAAAATATATTAAGAATAGTAATTATAATATAATTGAATAGAAATAAAACAATATTATCGTTATTTTATTATGTTTGATACCGATAATAAAAATAAAAATTATTATTTTAAAGTTTGTTTAAGGCTAGAATGAAATAAAATAAAATATATTTTATGATAATATTAGATTAGTAATATATTTTTGATTTAGAAATAAAAAAAAAGTAACTAGGAAATAGGCTGTAAAGGGAGTGAGGGTTTTATAATATTTACACTTTCTTAGTAAATACATTAAAATTTTAAAGTAATTTTGTTACAACCAAACATAAATGTTTTGTAAATAACAATTATCGAAAAGAAAGATTAAATTTATTATATATATATATATATATATATATATATTTATGAAGGTCCACACGCAAAAGACTCTTCATATGATTATTTAGTGACTAGCTAGTGTATAGTGGTAGAAGTGGATAGATAGAGCAGGAGAATACGACCCACGTACAACTGCTTCCACCTCATAGTTGAAACCTATGTCTCTTTTCAAGATAGTGATACTCAAAATTTAAACAATAATATATATTTGAAGGCATTTTTTTCTTTCCTGTATGGAGAAATAGTTAAATTAATAAGTGTACTACTTTAGATTATACATTAGCATTTTTCTACATAAGAACAATAAGGTTGCAATCATAAAAGTCAGCTTTGAAATTAAACTAAGCAAAGTTTTCTTATTTAGTGTGCAAAACGAGCTAACCAGCTCTTCACCAGCCTTTACTATGATGTGTGACATATTAAGTATCTTAGGAAATGCATCAGTGATAAAAGAAAAAAAAAAAAAAGAAAGAAGAGAGAATCTTATGAAATAAGCTTATATACACATACCACGTAGCGCGAGTCATACAAATAATTTCTAAAACACGCGTGTTTGTGTCTTATTTGTAGGGTGTAAGTTAGGGAGGAGTCTATTTTAATAATAAAATATAGGATATTTTAAATAATTATATTAAATTTTATTTTTATATTTTATTTAAAAATGATTATTAAATAGTTTAAAGACAAAAATTAATGGAAAGATTTTAAATAATTAATAGGGTAAAAATTATATTAATATTTATTTTTTTAAATTTGAATATATTTTTAAATAAATATTAAAAAATAAAAAGTATGATCATATATCTTCGTAACCGAAGGTTATTATTTAAATATATTTAAAATTAAAATATTATAATTACTATGATAACCGTTTCTTTAGGTTCTATTACATTTTTCTTAACTGTGTACGTATAATGTTTGTTTGATTTTATATTTTTTATTCGAATTTAAATATTTTTTATTATTATACAAATTGTTATTACTGTGACTGTTTTCGTTTAAAAACAACTTTTTATAATAATAATATTAGTATGATTAAATAAATATTTTATATAATATTTTTATAAAAATAGAAAAAATAGTTATGATAATATTATTATATTTTTTATTTATAATAGTAAGAAAGTTTAATATTTTTATTAGTATAAAATAATTAATAATTAATTATAACTAAAAAAAAGTAATAATCTATGTCGAATTAAGTCATGTTTTATTATGACTTATAGCTTGAATTACCGCTATATATAAAATAAATAACATTTTCGAGATTTTTTCTTTCTAGTATTCTAGATTTACATATTAATTTGAACAATACTATCTTTTTGTTGGTGGTCACTGAGTTATAGAAATTTATTTTTAACGCATTTTAACTAATATGCTAAAAATATATGTTTTTTTAAGGATTAAGAGTAAAAAATGTTGAGTAACTAAATCATATAAAAATAAAAAAGTTCTAAAAATAATACATATATTATTGAATTAATATAAAAATAATATGTTAGATTATATATATAGTTTATATATAAATAAATGTACATTATCTATAATACATATATTATGTAATATTAACATTATATTTTAGAATCAATTCAGTTATACATAACTTGTACATTTTATTTAAGGTCAAAATTGATTTTTATTTTATACGTAGGTAGCTAAATATACTGTACAAACATCGAGATAAATGTTAAGAATAATTTTCAATATTAATTAAGTACAATATTATGATATAATTTATTAAAATTATGAATGTTTTCACCTATTAAATTAATTTTTTAATATTAGAAGGTCCATAGTTCTTATATATTTTTACATAGTATTAAAGTTTCAATTAATTAGGGTAAAAACTTTCGACATCAACTCATAAAAAAAATGTGTCTTACAAAAACAAAACGAGAAAAGTAGTCCAAATATAATATAATATAATATAATAGGTTAAAATATGAATTAATAGACTTTGTAAGAAACAAATACACATATTTTGAGAGGTAATATTAAGAATAATAATGCACATTGATTAAGTATATAAGGATGATAGGTATCTTCACCTATTGAGTTTTCATAATGTACTATTGTATCAAATAACATGTGAAATTCACTTATGAAGTGCATGACTCACAAAATGTTATGGGAGAAAAAAAAATATAATCATTGATCTAGATGTGCTCTCATAAATAACATAATTTAATTATCTTTTAGTGTAATAATATAAGTTTTAAAATGGTACATAGAGGATAAGAATTTGAATCATCTTATATAAATTTATGTATAAGTTTATAATATCAAATTTCAAAACTATCATATGATGCACATATATGTAGTGAAAGTTAGATGGTCGTTCCAAGAAAAAGGGCAAGTCAATTGGAGGTAGTTAGGAAAGTAGAAAGCTAGCACTGTCTTGGTAAAGAAGACAAGAGGGTCAATTTCCTTACCATGGAAACACAATTCTTCACATCTAGTAAATAAATAATAAAATCCAAAACAAAGTCATTAAAAACAAAAGGAAGAAGAAGAAGAAAGAAATTTCAGACAAAGGCTACATGGCTTGATTGGCAAAGGTTACTTTTATTATTAGTTTCAAGTGTGAACCATTTGAGTTTAGGATTTGGTTAATTAACTTCGTTACAAATTAAAATACACTTTTTCTTTCTTTGTTTGTATGATTTTTTAGGTTGTGATGAAACTAAGCAAAGCACGATAATATTCTTTTGATACGTGAGTAACGTTAGGGACACTTAAATTTATATTCTTAATTTTTTTACACACATCACTTCAATTATAACTATAAAGAAAAATTATTTAAACATTTTAAGCATAATATTGATAGTATTTAAAAACATTTTAAGCTTAATAAGTTGTTATTGTAATAATAAAAAGTAAAATCATTGGATGTAATTAAATAGTTTATAATATAATTAACTATTATATTTAAAAATTAAAGATTAACGGTAAATGAAAGTGATATATTAGAATTATTTTAAAAATAAGTCACTTATATCATTTTGAATTTTTTCTATCACTTGAAACGTGACTACCATAAATAATGTATATAAAAATTTATATAAATTTGTGTTTACTTGGGGTGAAGTTAGAAGATAGTATGAACAATAAGCGATATAATTTCCACTTCTCGTATAGTAGTTGTTGAAAAAAATTATAAAGAAAAAGAAAAGTAAGCATAAATATTTTATTAGTTTTAAATTTTTAAAATATATGATTTATTATTAATATGTTCTAGTTTGATAATTAACATATCGATTTATGATCTATTTTTTTTATGTGAATTTTTTAAAATTTTGAGAATTATATCATATGATTTAAAAATTTAAATATATATTTACGAAGCTTTGTTAAAAATTAAATACATTTTTGAAGTTAATTTTTGGCCAAGTGTAAATTAATTGATGGTCTCTAAATGAGTTTTTTTTTCCACTCAAATGTTATGAAATTTTTCAACAAATATAGTGTATTGTTATATAATTCACCCTTTTTAATTTTATTTATTATATTTTTGAAATTATAGTACATGAAATTTGGATAAAGGAAGACCAATATCCTACCTTTAGGAAAATAAAATTGGAAAGTTAGGCAATCGCCATTGAAATTTTGGTAATAAAACAAAGTCTTATTGATATCGTTCTTATCTATTGTCGAGCCCAAAACAAATGGTAGGATCAAAAGGAGGAAAAAGTTCCATAAAAAAACGGAGACTTGGAAAAAAAAATGTAGTAAATTAAAGGCCACGTGGGAATTTGTATTTGGATGGAAATTTAAGAGGAATTATGGATCGATAATACCGAATAAAACTGGTATTTCAGGTTAATTAATATGAGAAATAAGAAATGGTTAAGGTATAAAAGAGAGTAAAATGTTTAAATTTATATGTCTTTCAATAATTTTTCTTATGTTAATTGGCCCTCAAGCAACTCAAAAAATATGTATCATATTTTGGTTTCCAAAATATTCTTATTACATCACTTTTATAAATGTATTTTATCAAATATGATACATAATTTTTTTAATACACAATTAATAATGTATTTGTATCAATTCAAATAAAACGTAATTCATAAATTAGATTAAATTAATATAATATTATGATTTTTTAAATAAGAAATATGTAATTTGAATTTTAATAAATGTATGTTTTTACATAGATTTGAGTTATAAGAAAACATAATTAATTTAAAGTATAATAAGTGAGTGATCCAGGTCGAGTTTGCTCATACTGTCGTTGGACTCGATCTTACTCAAGACTCTACCTACCGTTGAGCTCGGTCTGTATCATGGGTGAGATGTCTAAAGTACTTATTCTTTCTTTTTAAACTGAATTTGACTCGAGAAGTTTATAAGGTCCGTTCTTTGTGACAATCCAAACATCTAAATAACCATATTATTTTAATTATGACAAGTAAACATTTTTAATCATATCATTTATCAAAACAATTATTTTTAGTTAATTAAAAGAAATAAATATTAGTATTTATAGTATTTAATTTTCATAAATAGGAGGATTATAAGTATTAAATTTAAAAATTAAGGAAATAAAATTTTCATTTACATATAATAATAGAATTATTGTGATATTTAAAAAAAATTATGATAATTTTAATATTTAATATAAAAATTATAAAAATATATTATTTAAATTAAATAATTATGATATTTGAATTACATTTGCTTCTAATTTTTTATTATTTTAAATTAAATAATATATATTTTTAATCAATAACTTTGACTCGGCAAGAATATAACACATGTTTTAATTAAAAAAATATTTGCATTAAAAAGATATATGATTTAATAAAATACTACATCATTCGTAATTTAATTATAAAGGATAATTTCTCTTAAATAGTAACATTTTAAATAGCAATATTCATGTTGCAATGTCTAAAAAACAAGACAATAGGACAAGGACGCAGCTATTTAAATCCATTTCTACATTTGACCTCTGCTCGTCACTTCCATATATATTAGAATATATTTTTTTTCATTATTAAGGGAGTACGAATTTTATTAGAGATAAGAGTAAAGAAAAAATAAAAATAAGTGTGTAAAGAACTAAAATGGGAGGGTTAATATAATAAGAAAACGTAGTTTATAAGTAATTTGTTTAGGTTTCGGTGACTGTTTACTCCATTTATTTATAATCAACTTATTTATTCATAAGAAATGGGTAAGAAAATAATAAAATAGTATAATATATATATATATATATATATATATATATATTTAATGAAACAATTATTAATTAAAAATTATTCAAAAATTTTATCTAATTATTTCTATTAAATTTAAATTAAATTTTGCATCAACTAATATGTTATTTTTTATATCAAATAACGAAAATTTGAAAAAAAATTTGAAAAAAAATTCTTAAAAAATATGAAAAATATTTTTAATTAAATATTAATTTTTTACATATATATATATATATATTTATTAAAAGTATGTAAATATAAATATAACAATATTTAATTATATTTAACGAAAAATTAAATAAAATAATAATTTTATCGTAACCTATTACATTTTTTACATTAAAAGATTTAAATGTTACTCTTTTACAGAAAAAAACTTAAAAATATATTATCTAAATTAGCTACCTAATAATACATTTTATCTAAACAAATAAATCACTTCATCTTATATAATAAGTGTTGGTTCAAAATTATGAAATATCTATTTCCCTATATATATAAGACATCTCTTCCTTTGTTCTTCAAGTAAACCCCACATCTCAACTCTCTCGCTTTATTTATTAACACTAATTAATAAGCTTCAAGCTTTAAAGCCTTAAAGCTATGAAGTGTAGTGACACAAACACTAATACAACAACAAATACTACTTCACCAACCCAAATCATCTCTCACTCTCCTCAAACTCCAACCCAGAATTCATCTACACCAATTGTGATTAGTCCTTGTGCTGCTTGTAAGATTTTGAGGAGAAAATGCGCAGATAAATGTGTATTGGCACCTTATTTCCCTCCAACTGAGCTTGCAAAGTTTACCATTGCTCATAGAATCTTTGGTGCTAGTAATATCATCAAGTTTTTGCAGGTACCCTCTTGGATTTTATTTGTTCTTTGAGTTTAATTACTCTAAATTATGTGCACTCCATGTGTTTGTGTTAGTTCCCCACAGTATAAAACCATAGCCACAGTAGCTTTTCTCCCAATTTTAGTTGATAACTAATATATGTCAATTGGTTAGTTGGGTGTTTTGAGCTCTGTAATTGGTCAATTGGGTTAGTTAAAATAATTTTGTGCTTTTGAATTTGATGAAAGAAACAGGAATCATGAATTTGAAGTGGGTAGTAGTCTATTCTTTTAGTTGGTGTATTAAGTCAATGAATCATAGCTCTATGTGTAGTTGTAGACAAGTGCATAGCCATATAGTCTTGAGGTAGCCAGCAATTGACTTGATTTGTAGGGGCTGGTGTTCATATGATACCTATATTTAGAAAAAGGATGCACATCTTGATTTTAATTTCTTAAATTGTAATTTTTTTTTAAATTAGTGTATTTTAATTACCTTATTATTAAATTTTTGGATACTTAATTCATTTTAAGCACAATTTTCGTATAATCATTTTATTTTTCACTTTTTTCAATTTTTAGAAACATTTTTATTTACTAACATCCATTAATATCTTGTTATTAAGGTTCATTTTCATCATACAATTATTTTTTACCCAATAAAAGACGTAGAAAAATTAAAATTATAAAAAATGACTAAAATATATAAAAATGTAATACTAAGGTGATTATAATGCATAAATTAAAAAAAATGTGATTAATTTATCTAATTTATGAAAGTAAAATAAATAGAATATAATGTTATGGTTTTTGTAAAAGTATTTTATATAATATTATTGATTTAATGTAATTTAGTATTTCAATTTAAAAATCGGTTACAATTCCATCTAAATTGATAATTTAATTTAAATTTTTTGACATATTACATATACAATATGGATTTGGAACCCAGTGGAAAAGATGCCTCACCTGAAAGCTTTTAACTCTTTAATTTCTTTTTTTTATATATATATAATTTTGTGGGATATTTTTTAATAAATACAATAAAGTGCCCCTCTTTATCGAAAATCTTAAATCCGTCACCGATAGTACATGTAATGAAAATTGAAGGATAATTTTATCAAATTTATTTATTTATTTATTTTCCTTTTTCTCTAGCTTTCAATCTCTCTCTCACCTGTTTTTTTTTCTTTTCCTCCCTTAAAAAAAATGTTTAAGAAAAGAGAAGGAGAGAGAAAGAAAAACCAAGAGAAGTTTTTGTTTTTTTTAAAAGACAAAATTATCCTTCAATTTTGATTTGTGATACATGACTAAATTTTCAAATTGAATTTTCAATTTTGATTAAATTGAAACTATTCTTGAATACTAAGTTGAAACAAATCAATATTAAATTGAATCAAATCAATAATATGAAAGTTGGTAGAAAAACAGGGTAACCAATAAAGTCCCCCCTCCCCATCTCTGGTTTGTGGCAAGTGAAAATTACCAAGTTTTCAGGTTGCTTATATATATATATATATATATATATATTTGTTGGTAAACCCTACAATTTTGCGACAATTTCACTTAAAATCCTGAAAAATTGATTGGGTATCTGCAGGAACTTCCAGAGTCTCAAAGGGAAGATGCAGTTAGCAGTATGGTTTATGAGGCAAGTGCAAGAATTAGAGACCCTGTTTATGGGTGTGCAGGTGCAATTTGCCAACTTCAAAAACAAGTAAATGATTTACAAACCCAATTAGCCAAAGCACAAGCAGAGGTTGTTAACATGCAACGCCAACAAACCAACCTTGTGGCCCTAATTTGCACGGAAATGTCCCAATTTCAACAAGCTGAATCTCTTGACAATTTCATAAACAGCCCTCAAAGTCAAAGTAATCAAATCAATTTGGGTTTCCTTGAAGATGATAACAATTTAGGTTCCTTTTGGGAACCACTTTGGACATGATCAACATATATATTAACCTAAATTGCATGAAGATCCAATCAAGTTCTCCTAAGGAGAAATTGAAGGATATGTATTAAGTTGTTATTTAAGTAGCTACCAATTAAATCTTATATTGTATCAGTAAAAGAGGAGGAAGAATTTTACTTATGATCTCATCAATTTGTTAAAGCTTTTTTTCTTTTTTTTTTCTTTTTATGAAATCACCTTGTTAAAGCTAGACAAAGTAGATGAGATTTTTTTTTTCTTTCCTCCATGTAACCTTTCAATATATACTATATATTAAAATAAGTATAATAATTTATGTGCAAGACATGTATTTAACTAGTATTATTATTAAAAAAGTAAAATTTATAAGTATTTTTTTGTGGGTACTTAAACTGTTTATTTGAATGCTGAGCCGACTTTTTGCATTACCTCTTATATGAAAACTAAAAAAATAAAAACTTAACTATTTTATAATTCCTCAAACTATTTATAAAAGCTAACGTATATATTGAAATTTTTTTTTTGCATAAAACATTAACACGTGCCAAAAACATGTTTATCTTAATATTACAATATTTTTTTTATAAAAAATATAAAAATTGTAAAAAGTGGCTATGAAATTAACTATTATTATCAATAAATACATACATAGAGGTTGTATAAGATTTTCTTGTATTTATGGGTCTGATTTTTTATTCATGATTTTATTTTAGTTATTAAATTAAGGATACTAATATTATCATGTTGTTTTCGTTATTGTAACAATACAATTGTTACAATAACGTATAAAATATCAATTTTATCCGTATTATTAATTATATTTTAATTTATTGTTATTGAATAAAAATTTATACTATAATACCATCTAAATTAAATTAATAAGAGAGGATAAAACAAAATATTTACCTTCTTATTTATTAACTTCGAATAGTAATTATAATATCTTAGATTAAGTCATTTCAATAGTTTAATTTGATAATTTAAATTAATTTTTTTACCATTTTACTTTTAAAAAAATGGTGGATAAAATCAATTATTAAATATTTTTAAACTAAAGTTATCGATGAATTGCATGTGAATTCGTTAATAAAAATAAAAATTATCATTAATCATTATTTTTATTATTCAATAATCTAACATTTTATTGTATCAATTTTATTCATTTTTTTTAGTTTTAATCTTAGTTTTATCCCTATAGTTTTATTTAAATAATAATATTTTAATTATATATATCAAATAATAATATTTTAATTATATATATCAAATAATAATATTTTATTATATATTTTATTAAAATTTATTCTTGAATTACCATTTTTGTAATAATTAATGACATAAAAAAAACCCTACTTTATATTAAAAGGGTTAATGATCCGTTCAGTTTTAACCTCCAGTTAAACCCGTTTTCTTATTTTAAAATTTAAATTTATACAATTGGAATACAAAAAGTTTGTCACATCACCAAAAACATAAGGACGCCCACACATTTTGTACTTTTGATAAGATTATCAATTTAGTAGTAAAAACTAGGAATTGCAGAGAATAATAAAATGATTTAAATGTAAAATATGTAAATTGAATTAATGTAAAACACATTATTAATACGAGTCTAAATATGCAAAAGTATACGGAATCTTTATAAACCAAAAATGTGACTATTTCCTTTTAAGCATCACTTCCATTTTGCTCGAGATTCTCACATGTTTTTTTCATTTATTTAAAAGGATCCAAAACAATCCAGTTTGGGTTTAAAATAGAGTAGAAAACAAGTGAAGAAGTAAAGTTAAATACAAAAATTATATAAGAAAAATATACTTTAAATTTAAGAATCACAAATATTTTAATATTATAAAAATACAAGATTAAAATCAAAGTAGTTATTTAATCTTAATGATGACAGTAATAAAGTTATTATTTTAAAAATAATATTAATAATTATGTATTAATATCTTAGAATAGATATAAATATATTAATGTAATAAATTAGACTATCACTCTAATTTATACATTCATAATTTTGACATTCAAATAAAAAATTAAACACATTAATGATTAAGAATTGAAATTAAAATTATCGTTACATTAAATTAAATTAACTATAGTTTAAAATTTGTTATTACCCACAATTATATTATTAATTTAACTAGACATAGATTCTATAAAAATCATCCTCATAATCATAGAAAACTTATAAGAATCATCGTTATAACGATGAAAAACTATACAGAGAAAGATTAAAAAAATCTTTAATATTCTCCTTAAGATCCTTCCAAAAGTTACAAAAAATATACTTTTTGATCTCTCTTATTCTTTGTTGCAATTATTATATTTTTATCAACTCTTAGATTATTTACATAGTATATTTTTTAGGCTAATTTCAGTTGGATTAAAATTTACTTGATTGAATGATCATGAATAAAAATTGATCTAAAAAAATACCAAATTTATGTGTTTGACTAAGTATATCGATTGATCTAACATGTGTGCTCTCTAGCTTGAGAATGTTTGATCAAAGCTCAATCAATCCATCTATGATTCGATCGAGCGAGTTTCTTTTAGATAGATCTAAGCTTGCTTATTGTTCTTATTCTGATCTCTTAATCGATCACGATTGAGTATATTGTTTTTTTACTCTAAATACATTTTTTCTTTCTTTTTACTCGTTTCATCCCTAAATATCTGTATAACAAAATACAAATACATAAAGCACATATAGAATAATAATTCATTGAAAATATGTTGGAATTGATGTCAAATATATGTATAAAATGTCATCAGTCACTTATATCTTTCAAAGTGTTTACTTCTCTCTTTATACAAGTTATTTTTATTTTTAAATGCATAATTATCATTAAATAAATTGAGAAAGAAAAAACCTCTAGATTTCATCTTTTGCAAACAACAAAAAATATTAACTCAAGATAATTTATGAATAACTTAGTTACTTTAAATATTACAACAAATGATTATTTTTTTAATAAATAAAATTGATCTCTTTATTTATCTCCAAATATATTCAATACTTATAAGAATCTCATTATCTTTTACAAGTTTTTTCTATTTTTATAAGTTGTATTTTTTTTACTATTCTAATTTTTATTTTGTTACTCTTTAGATGCATTTTGTTCGAAGAATACTTTTAGAAATACTATAATTCTTATTATTATTTTAAAATTTTATGAAATTATGAAATTTATTTTAGTATTTTTTAATAATTTATTCACTATTTTACTAACCTATTAAACCATGTAAATGTCCTAATTTGTGATTCTAATTTGCATAAGTAAAATAATGTAAAAATTCATCAATAACCTTATTTTTCCTTCATATTGCACATATATTCTCTTTCCACTTTATTATTATGTAAAAATAAATATGTGAAAAAATAATAGATTTTGTTAGATAGTTGTGTACAAATCAATTGCACAATAATCATAATTTGTTAAAACTCTCTTCATTTTAAAAGATATGTATGATATTTAAAAATAAGTTTCTCCGTGATACTTAAAAGTAAGTTTATATTTTAATTTTCAAAAAATAATCTATGTTTGACAATTAAAAGTATTAGTGAATTAACATAACTATATAAGTCAAGCAATGAATATTATCATGAGCTTTATTTATTTCATATCGAGTTTTTATATTTTTCTCGCCTCGTGTTCCATTTCCCTCATTTTCAGCTTAGTAGAGTTTGGTCTGTTGAAAAGTTAAAGCACGACCTCATGGTGGAAAAAGAGAGCCATGTCTCTCCGAGGCGAGTGATGGTGAAGCCGAGGTAAGAGATGGAGTTGGGATCCTTAGTTTTTTAGCAGACCCAAGTCACCTTATTTTTAAAAAAGTTCAACACCTCCTTTATTCTATTTGGGCATGAGTCAAATCTTGTAACCCAACACACTTTGTTAATAAGATTTATTTTGAGAAATTATACTTTTATATTATAGTATTTATTTGTAATGTTGACCCACCTCATTACTTTTCATAACATTTGTCGTAATGTTTATCCCAATGTGATTCCCAATAAAGAGGCTCGAGTCTTAAAATTAGAGAACAATAGGCTCAACATCGAGGTGGGGAAATTATAGATTGAGTTGTCCATCTATAAGTATAAGCTCTTTCTTTATGAAGAGACCAAGTGTGAACTCGATTCATATAAGGAGAAACTGTCTCAAATTCAAGCTCATGGGAGAAGAACCATAACTAAAATGGCCATTCTAGTTTACAAGGAGTCTTATAAGGTGAACTTTTACATGAAGAGATTAGAAGAAGTGTTCCTTAAGGTGATGGGTGTTGTTGAGGAATTGGAGCATTCTATTCTTAACTCGAGCTTAGCCTCAACCAAAGTAAGGGTCAATATCTATAAAAAAATTCAAGATTCAAGTTGAGTTATTACCCTTAGTAAAGGAGGCAAATGACTTGAACACTAGCCATGCATCCAAACACCTTAGGAATTTTTAATAATTTTGGGAAATTGAGCTCTTTATTAATGAAGTTTAAAATATTTGTAAGCTCAATGAATAAACTTTATTTTTAATAAGATGAACTTGTGAAGCTCGATCAATGCAATAGATCTGTAGCCTAACTCGTGCAATTTTTGGTGCAATCTATTAGGTTCATGATTGAGGTGACCAGTTTGTGACTTGAAATTTTAAGGGTGAGTGCTCTACCTAGTTTATGACCAAGGTGATCAACTATTTATCATCATCTTTTAGTGCGTTCTACCTAGTTCCTCATCGAGGTGATCAACTTGTAACATAAAATCTTAAAGGATAATTGTCTACCTATTATGTGACCGAAGTGATCAACTCTTTAACATACTCTGTTAGAGTGCTCTACCTAGTTCATAACCAAGGTGATTAGATCATGATATAGAGTCTTAGGGGAAGTGCTCTACCTAGAATGTGATTGAGGTGATAAACTCTTTGACATCATCTATGATAGCATTCTACTTGGTTCTTGACGAAGGTGATCAACTAGTGACATGGAGTCTTAAAGGGGAGTTCTCTACCTGGTCTACGATTGAGGTGATCAATTCTCTAACATCATTTATTAGAGAGCTCTATATGGTTCATGACCAAGGTGATCAGCTTATGACATAGAGTCTTAAGGGAGAGTGTTCTACCTAGTATGTGACTGAGGTGATCAACTCTTTAAAATCATATATTATAGTGCTCTACCTAATTTTTGACCAAGATGATCAGCTCATGACATAAAGTCTTAAGGGAGAGTGTTCTACCTAGTCTGTAACCGAGGTGATCAGCTTGTGACATAGAGTACTCATTTGCAATAGTGTCTTTACTCACCAAAAGTTATTATATATATACAGGGTGCTACATGAGGATGATAAATCAAAGTACCTTAGAAAGTGATCGATACTTTTTCAAGTGTCGAGTGTTCTAGCTCGCGCTATCTTCAACTCTATCAATGTTTTTCAATAAATAGGCCCCTCTTAGAATCACTGCGCTTATTTGGTATATGTCCTCCCAATTTTCACCCAACTTGCCAACCATCCATCCATTCCTTCTTGGTAGGGAAGACCATTTTGAGGACCTAATTATCTAGGGCAAACGATTTATAATGTATAGCTTTGTTATAATAATCTATCACCTTTCTTTTTCTATACGACCATCCTTCTCAAGCCTTCATCTCTTTTTTTCTCTGTTAAGATCATGTCAATTTCTCTACTTGTAATGTTTTGGTCTTCAAATAGGGTTGATCTCATAGTGAGCACTATGATCTCAGTTGGTATCACAACCTCAGTCCCGTATACTAATGAGAAATATGTCTCATTAGTGTTGCCTCTAGGACTAGTGCTGATGAAAGAAAAGATCATGGTCGACAATATGCACAAGAAAATCACATCTCTTAAAGAGAATTTTGAAAAAGAGATTTGTTTAGATAATCCCACTACTTTTTTGGAAAGAAAATGACATGTAGTTACACTACCTTATGAGCCAGGCTTTACAAAGTCAAAAATTGCAATTAAAGCCAGACTCATTCTAAGGAAACAACAACACTTGGCCATTTGCAAATAGGAGATCAATGACCTCTTAAAAAAGAAATTAATTTAGAAAAATAATTCTCCATGGTCTTAAAAGTGGTTAATAAGTGTCCCAAGGTTGGTCATTAATTACAAACCATTAAATCAAGCATTAAGATGGGTTGGGTAACTCATACCTAACAAAAAGAACTTATTAAATCGGTTTTATAAAATAGTAGTTTTTTCAAATTTAACCTTAAAAGTGGTTATTTGTAAATTCAAATTGCCCCAAAAGATAGGCATAAAACTGCCTTTACAATTCCACCACTATGAATAGGGGTGTTCAAAAAATCCGATCATCCGATCATCCGAGCCGATCCGATCCGATCCGTTGATTTTTCATCCGATCCGATGGTCGGATCGGATGTAAATTTTTTCCATCCGTTAAGTGCGGATCGGATGGCGGATTTCACTACGATTCATCCGATCCGATCCGATCCGACCGAAATTAATTATATATTTATTAAATTAAATATATATATATATATATATATATTTAATATATTATTTAAATATATATATATAATAATTAATAAACCTAATTATTATTATAACCTAACCTAACATTCCCCGTATATGATATATTTGTTCTTAACCTAATTCCATCTGCTTCCTACCTCTTTCTCATTATTCTCGCTTCTAACCTAAGTTTCTATTTCCCTACTTCTGTGTCGTCGCTTTCTTTCTTCTCTCCTTGGTCGCTCCTCCTCTCGCTTTTCGCTGCACGCCTGCTCCTCCTTCGCTTTCTTGCCGTCCATTGCCGTCTTGCTCCTTCTTGTTGTTCCTCCTCGCCGGGCTGGGCCAGCTGCTCTCCTCTCGCTTACCTGCTTTGCCATTGCCGCTTCCTTCTTCTTGGCTGCCGTCAAGCTCCTTCTCTCTTCCTTCCTTCGCTGGCCGGCTGGCCGTCAAGCCTCCTTCTTCGTCGCCCTCCTTCCTCGTTTCAGCGCACTTGCCGCTTGCCGCTCCTCCTGGCTGCCGTCCTTCCTTCAAGGCTGCCCGTCGCTCCTCTACCGCCGCCGTTCTTCCTCCTCTGCTCGGCTGCCGTCAAGCTCTTTCGCTGCTGCCGCTTCTCCGCCGGCGCTAAAGGTATGAACGGAAAAATCTTATCAAACTATTACGACTTTAATTTATTTTATACAAATTATCATATTATATATATATATAATTAATGATATCTTGTTACTCTGTTCTTTGTGAATGGGTTAAAAGACTTTGATTAGTATTAGAAACTTCCATAAATTTGACTCTAAAGACAAATTAAATAATTAACTCACGGTCAGCTCAAGACCTCTTTGACTGGACGAGTGACGAATTTCTTCCACTTCGTTGATACCATATACAAAAACTACATTCTGCTTATAAAACAAGGAAAAATAAATAACAAAGTCAAATTAATTAAAGATCAATCCAACTTTTAGTAAGTGGAAGTGTAGAACTCTCACCGTAAATTAACCATTTTAGTTTGGTTTTGATTTTTAAATAGCATTTTGAACCCCACACCTTCTAGTAGTGGCCTAGTAGGTCATCAAACTATATTAACTATTGCTTCTTAAAAATAATAATAATCTAATTTAAACATGTTTTAAATTATACAAACACTTGTATTTTTTTAAAATTTAGTTATATATATATATATATATATAAAGTTATTATATAAAATTCAAACTATGTGATGATAAATTGTATTACTTTGGTTGTAAATATGCTTCTTTACATTATAACAACTATTTTTCTACACAATGTGTTTATTGCATTAAGTTGATTGTGTCTCACTTTATCTTAGATGGAAAAAAATACCTCTATTATGGATAGTCCACTTGCAACCACCGGAAGTGCAAGCGCTACCCATGATGTTGAAAATCAATATAAAAATCCACAAAATGCTCCACCGTAAAACTAAAGATCTAGCATTGAATGACAAACCCGAACCTTCTATAGATAGCTATGATGGAAAAGGTAAGCGAAAGTTTTCTAAACCTCCTCTTCCGCCGGAAACATTTTGATATATGGAGTGAAGGCTTAGATCGTAAGCCGAGATGTAAATATTGTTCAAGCGAGTATGTACGTATCCGGCAAGTCCGTACATCAAACTTAAATGCTCATATTGCTATGCAATGTAAATTATTTCCGGTAGATATGAGAAGAAGCAAAAAACTTTAGCTTTTGAAAATGTCACAAACACAAAGAAGGTGTACTTGTTGCACACACATTCAAAGATATTGAGGCTTGTAGGCTCGCACTTGCGAAATGATTATAGTTGATGAATTGCCATTTAGTCATGTCGAGAATGAAGGATTTAAGAAGTATAGTAGAGTTTGTAGAACCAAGGTTCCAAGTTCCTTCTCGTACTCATCATTGCACGAGATTGCTTGAGTCTTTTCTTAAAGGAAAAGGATAAATTAAAAGAATTTTTCTCTAAATCATTTCAAAGAGTTTGTTTAACCAACACGACACATGGACTGCTTTCAAAATTTGAATTATAATGTGTCTCACTGCCACTTCATCGATGATAATTGGAAACTCCAAAAAAGAATCTTAAATTTTTGTGTAGTTCCTAGTCATAAAGCGTGATATCCTTGGGAAAGCAATTGAGCAATGCTTGTTAGATCGGGGAATTGATAAGATATTTACTATTAATGTGGATAATGCTAGCTCAAATAATACATTAGTTTCTTACTTGCGTAAAAGTGAACAATTGGGGTGGTGCAATACTAGATGGTCAACATATGCATATGAGGTGTGCAGCTCATATTCTAAATTTGGTTGTCAGAGAGGGCTTGAAAGAACACGAATCAAGCATAAGTAAGATAAGAGAAGTCAGAAATATGTCAAAGGATCACCTTCAAGGTTGTTAAAATTTAAGGATTGTGCAGAGCAAGAGAAGATTGATACTAATAAACTTTTATGTTTAGATGTAGTAACAAGGTGGAATTCCACCTATTTAATGTTAGAAGCTGCAATAAGATTTCAGAACGCTTTTGAGCGTTTAGAAGAAGATGATGTGATATTTAAACAAGAGTTCAACATTGGAAATGATAGTTGCAAAACTCCTGATATGTTTGATTGGTCTAATGCTCACATATTTGTGAGGTTTTTAAAAATATTTTATGATGCAACATTGAGATTTTTTGGTTCTGTATATGTTACTTCAAATTTGTTTTTGGATCAAATTTGTTTCATACATAACCAATTGAGTTTTTGGTGTGAAAATACGCATTTTTTGTTAAGCAAAATGGCAAAAGAAATGATAATAAAGTTCAATAAATACCGGGAGGTGTAGATAAGATGAATGATTTTTTATTTATCGTAACTTTGTTTGATCCAAGACGTAAGGAACAAGGTTTGAAAATTTGCTCGATCTTTTGTGTGACTAAGATGATATTATGGTTGGTCATATGATGAAAAAATTTAGACAAACTTTGAATAATATGTTTGATCGATTTAGTTTTGTATTCTCGCAAATGTCCAAGCTACATGCTCACAACCTTTAGACACGAAGAAGTGGATAGTTGTAACATTGATTCATTTTCACTGTGGATGGATCGTTATAAAAACGTGTCAAAGATGCAAAAAGATAGACAACCAAACTCAAGTAGATAAATATTTGGGTGAGACATGTGAGGATGTGGATGATGAGTCTTTTAATCTTTTAAGTTGGTGGAAGGTGAACTCATCTAGATACAAGGTTCTTTCCAAGATTGCCAAAGATGTTTTAGCTACGCCTATATCAACCGTAGCTTCGAGTGCATTTTCGACGGGGAAGGGGTTATTGATTCTTTTAAGCTCATTGTCTCCAAAAAACTGTCCAAGCACTTATTTGTACTGTAATGGATTCGATCATCACCAATAATTAACATTCGTGATTCCCTCGATGATATTGAAGCAATTGAAACAGTAATAATATTATTTTAATTTTCATTAGTAATTGATATCATTCTCTTATGATTTAATATTCTCATCACTTTCTATGTATCTTCTATTTTATGTATATGCTGAGAGAGATTAAGGATATAACCCTTGATTGAGTACGATATATTGTTATTTTATTTCATATGTATTTCATATATTATTTTATATATATTTAGTTATCAATTTACTAATATTTTTTAAATTATGGCTAATAGGTGATGACGATGACACATTGAAGTTTTTTGCTATTGTTCTCAAGATTCAAGACAATATTATTTTTAAGATGGTCAATGGATGTTAAATATTGAAATGATCAAATTAATTTAGTTTTAGATTATTGTGAACTATCTTTTTGTTTATTGTTTAAATGAATTGTTAAATTTATTAAAATAACTATTGTAATCGACATCGTTATTTACTTAATTGTGTTATTTTTATTTTATATAAGTTTGAATATTTTAGTCTTATTTTAATATTTTTATTTGATTTTTTAAGGTTTCTTTTAATTAAAATGAGTTTATGTTATGATCTATGCAAAAAATTAATTTTTTAATTCAAAAATATTATTAATTAAGTTTATTGATCGGATTGATCGGATTGATCGGATTGTTCGGATTGTTCGGATTGTTCGGATTGATCGGATTGATCGGATGCTACGGATGCTATCCGAATATTTTACGGATCGGATTGATCGGATATAAAATTTGATCGGATCGGTTGCGGATTAGGATGCTTCAATCCGATCGGATGTTCGGATCGGATCGGATGAGCATAAACTTAACGGTTTCGATCCGATGAACACTCCTAACTATGAATGGAACATGATTCCATTTGGGCTTAAAAATTTTCTATCAGAATTTCAAAAAATTATGAATGAGATCTTTAATCTTTACATGGATTTTACTATTGTCTATATTGATGATGTGTTGGTGTTTTCAAACTCCATTAACCAACACTAGAAATACTTTAAAAAAATTTCTAAAATCATCAAGCATCTAGTCTCGTACTCTCAACTAAAAAAATAAATTTTTTTCAATTAAATGTTTGATTTTTAGGCCATAACATTGGTGAAGGGATAATTACCCCAATAGATCAATCTATCATTTTTGTAGAGAAATTGCCTGATGGTATTAAGGATAAGAAACAATTATAAAAGTTTTTAGACAACCTTAATTATTTATCAAATTTTTATAAAAACCTTGCATAAGATGCTAAACCCTTTTATGAAAGATTAAAGAAAAATCCACCAAAGTGAGGTCCAACTTGCACTAAAGCCGTGCAAACAATTAAGCTAAGAGTTAAAGAGCTCCTATGTTTATCCTTACTTTAACCTAACGCATTCAAAATTGTTGAAATTGATGCATCAAAATTAAGATTTGGAGAAATTCTTAAGCAAGAATAACTATAAAAGAGAGTTTAGTTCGTTTCGTTTTAGACACTTAGAAACCAATTTAAAATAGTTTATCCACCATTAATTTTTGTTTTTTTACCATAGTTCTTAACATTTCTAAATTCCACAAAGACCTTCTAAATCATAAGTTCTTATTAAGAATTGAACGTAAACCAATAGGAGATCTCCTAGGGTAATATGGTTTAGATTGATAAACTTTTAAAATTTTCACATGATTATTTAAGTATTAATGCAGTATTGGAGTGACGAGTTTATTAATTTCTAAACTTTTATCACCATTAACTTGATTTAGTATTTTAAGTACTTCTTCTACTTCAACATCAGACATAGTATTAATGTCTTATTTTTTCATCATTTTAATGAATTGAAATTTATCTTTTGATTCTAATTTTAAAAATCGTTCATATAATTCTTTTAAAAATTCTTTGTCATTAGTCTTCTTGAATCCTCTTAAGTTGTAGAGTAGTTTAAATAACGAAGATTCAAATCCTCATTTTAGGCTTGATTCAGATGACGAGTTTGTGTTTAATTAATGTTTAATGACTGAAAAGTTAGGATAGCTAAATCAATTCAGGTAAATTGGTTAACAATTATTTATAAATATAAGTTGGTGTAATTAACCTACTAACGACTTGATTGATTGAACCATTAATAACTTGATGATTTGGGTTTATGGATTCTTATTTGTACGAAACAGTTAAACAAAAAACAAAAATAAATTATTTTAACTATAAGGTGGCGTTTGGTTCGTGGAATGGAATCGGAATCGGAATCAGAATCGGAATGGAATGGAAATGAAATAATTTTGTTTGGTTTGACCATTGGAATCAAGCTCGGAATCAGGATTATAGTGTTTGGTTTGCCACTGGAAAGGAATGAAAAAAGTTGTAATTGACCTTAATACCCCTACATGCTGTAAAGTTCAAATAATGTCATTTAATTACTATTTTTTCGTCAGACAAAATATATTATTGAAATAATTATTTTTCTAAATAATTATTACTTAATTAAAAAGAAATATATTATTAAAATTATTATTTTTTAAATAGGGTTTAGGGTTTTGAGGTTTGGGATGTGGGGTTTAGGGTTTAGGGATTTAAGATTTGGGGTTATATTTGTAGGTTAAGGTTGAAGGTTAAAATTATTATTTTTTTTTAAAATAGTTTAGGGTTTTAGAATTTTGGATTTGAGGTTTAGGGTTTTAGGATTTGGGGTTATATTTGTAGGTTAAGATTTAGGGTTAAAATTATTATTTTTCTAAAAATGGTTTAGGGTTTTAGAATTTTGGATTTGGGGTTTAGGGTTTTAGGATTTAGAATTTGGGGTTTATGGTTTTGAGATTTATGTTTTAGGGTTTTGGGATTTATGTTTTAAGGTTTAGGGTTTTAGGATTTAGAATTTGGGGTTTAGGTTTTAGGATTTATGTTTTAAGGTTTAAGGTTTTAGAGTTTAAGTTTTAGGGATTTGGGGTTTAGAAATTTTGGGTTTAGGGTTTTGAAATTTTGGGTTTAGGGTTTTGGAAATTTGGGTTTGAGAATTTGAGATTTGAGTTTAAGGTTATATTTTAAGTGAGGGTAAAATTGGGAAAAAAATTTAAATGGAAATTAAATTATGATTACCAAGAGTGGAAGAAGTAATTGTGATTCCTTCTCTTTTAATAATCTGATTTCATTATGCTCCCTATTTCGTCCAATCAAATATATAAAATAAAAAGAATCAATTCTGATTTCATTTCGTTACATTCCCTATCAAATATGAGATAATTTCGGACGGATAGATGAACATTATTGTAGGACCAAAAAGTGTATTTAACTCTTTGTGAACCTTTGCAGTGTTCTTTTATATCTGTTGCCTTAGCACTAATTATATGATAATTATAAATAATACTTTTAAGTGATACCGATCAACCTCATAACTAGACGAGAATAAGTTTCGTGGCACTGCATTTGCTTAAACTACTAATTAGCTCTATTAATAGCATTTATTTCCATGTTTACAAACAAGACATATGATATTACTGATGTGACGCGAAAGTCAGGACGTGGACCAATCCTAATATGACAGTATAACACACAAAATGATGTTTCTTCTCCTAAAAATAACTTAAATATCATTTAATAAAGCGGTTTTCTTATGAAAATGTTTTTAATATAATATAATATAATAAATATAACATTTTAAATATCATAATACTAATTAACTTTTATTATTAAACAATCTCAAAATTATTTTGTCCTCAAACATTTCAAATATTACCTGACAAATAACTAATACATTGTATAAAACATAACAATTTAATAAATATAATATTATTTTTATTAAGTTTTATTATATCATTTTAATAAATTGATATATTAATGATATTTATATTTAAAAATTATTATCTTTTTGGTATCTATATTTAAATAATTGATAACTCTAATTTTAATAAATATAATTTTTAAATGGTAATTTTATTTAATAAGTAATAATAGAGAAAGTTTCTAAATGATGTAAAGAATTGTTTTATTCAATATTTTATTTTATTTTATTGATATTGATACAACATGCTTATTTTCATTAAAAAGATCACTAAGTATAAGTGATTCCTTACATATAATAATTTTGTAACAATATTGTTGTAATTATTAATGTTACTCTTTTTGGTAATTTGATTATGGACCCGGTAATGATGGGGTTCTAAATTCTTTGAATTTAAATAAGTGAAGTTTAATGATGTGTTCTAATTCTTTGAGGACTTATAAGTAAATAAGTAAAGTTTAATGACGGGGTCCTAATTCTTTGAAGACTAATTTTAAGTAAAAAAGTGAAGTTTGTTTTATTAGCAGAATCATTGTTGATAACTTGCAAAAGAAGATTAGTGTTACTATAATTTAAGACACTTTTTATATATCACAGAATAGGAAAAGTTTCAAAGAAAGATAAAACTAAAAAAATGGTAAAAGAAGATACAAAAAGAAAATTAAAAAAAGAGCAAGAGAAAGAAAGGAAGAAATAATAATAAAAAAAAGCTCATCAAAAATTTAAAAATTAATTAAATTATTAAAATTAAGAGTTTAAATGGTAAAACTTATTCATGAGGTTGTGTTTTAAAGGATTTTCCAACATTTTTATTAGATTGATCTCAAAATATATCCCATGAATAAAAAGAGATATTAAAAAAATAAAACCCCGAGCTTTTTTGGTGATATTAGTAACAATAATTTAGTATATTTATTATTTTAAATAGATAATATTATATTATTTTTATTAAAATAATTTTATATCATAATAATAATGATATTAAAATTATATAATAATAAAAATATAATAAATAATTCATATATTTTTATTGTGATAATATTATTATTATTAAAAGATAATAATAATATAATAATAAATAATTAAATTTTAATTTTTTTGTTATTTTATTTTTTAAAATATAAAAAATTAATCATTTAACAAATACATTAACATGTAATTTTAAATATCATAATTATATATTAATTTATTATTTAATATAATTATATTTATTAATAATATTATCACATAATATATTTACAAAGATTTGAGATTTACGAGAAATTTATATTAAATAGATTTTTCTAATCTCTCTCCTTGAAAAAGAAAAAAGACACTAAAAACTCACGCTTACATAGCAAGCCACTTCCACAGAGCCTCCTTCTAGACATTTTCCCTCCAACGTCCAATCTCCATAGTCTCAAGAAAATCAACCAAACATGGCAAAGAACTTAAACCCAGAAGACCTAAACATTCTACTTACCGAACAACGCAGAGAAATCATGGCTGTCAAAACCTTAGACTCGGACCTCGATTATGCCTATCTACTCCAACTCCAAGAAATCCTTAATGTCTCTGGCTCACTTCAACCTTCAACTTCGAATTCTTCTCCTTCATTACCACAATCAATGGAAATCCAATGCTACGAAGACGACAACGTTTTATCTCTGTCTCATACTCTAATGCTTCAAGACATTGAAAGGTACGCTCAAGAGTACGAAGATTTTGAGCGTGTGGAAGATGAGATAAAGAAATCGAAAGAAGATCTCAACCGTCGGATTCATGATCAGAATGTTGCTAGTGAGATTTTGAACTTGCCTGATGATCATTGGAGAGCATATGGGGATTATTTCGAGAAGCCTTATGGAAACGTGGGTTCTTCTTCTTCGTCGTCGTCTTCCGGGAGTGAGTGTTTGAGATTGTATTTCAAAGGGTTGGTGAGTGAAGAGAGGATTGGGGATTTGAAGGTTATGGTGGCTGGAGCTGGAATTGCTGTATGTGATCCTAAGGATAATTTGCTTTTCCAGGCAACTAAGAAATTGGAGGTTTCAGTTGGTGACGAAATGTTGAGTCGTGAAGTTGCTGAGCTTGAAGCTCTTATTGAAGGTCTCAATTTGGTTCTTGATTTGGATCTTAAAAGAATCACCATTTTTTGTGATGATACCAAGATTAATCAATATGTTAGTATTTTTCAACTTTCTCTTTTGCCCCTTTATTCTCTTCTCTATTTTATTTGTTTTAGTGTAAATTAAACTATGGTATTTGTTTTCTTTAAGATGATCTAATTATTTTTATTGTATTTTTTTATTTATATTATTTCTTTAATTTTCGTGTATAGATAGAATAAATATAATAGTTAGGTCTTAAAAAAGTTACTAAAAATAATTTAATAATATAAACTAAATAAATGTAATAATTAATTGATATTTTTGCAGGTGAACTCTTCGTTTTGTTGTCGGTGTTTTTATTATGTATTCATTTTTGATGGCTTTATAAAAAAAAATTCTGAGAACATTATTTTTGGGGATGTATTTTTTTTTTATAAATATATTAATAAAAAATTCTTTTATATATCATGATAAATTTAACATTGAAATCCCAAAATACAATTTCTTATTTAGTCTCTGTTAATTAAGACTCAATTTGTGAGTGGTACAATGGAAGTGTATTTGCTGTTAGGATTAGCGTGATAAAGACCATTGAGCAAAGTTCTATTTTTAACACCTAGAGAGTGATAATTTGTTTGTTATAATTATGAATTGCTGTTGGATTAGTGTTTTCTCTACAAATAGAAATTTTCATTTACAATATTCTTTATTCGTCTCTTAGTTTAATTTGTTTATTTGAAATGGGTCATTATTATAATTGGTAAAAGATTACACCTCTTGAGCATCCTTTTATCTAGGTAATGTGAAGAGGCTGCAGGCTCACATTTCACATTTCACATTCATTTAATGCATTGAAATTTGAGATAAATTTTGATTTATTTAGGAAAAATTTCATATATCTTAAATTTGAAATAAATCTCAAATGAAGGTATAGTTTTATTGGTAAGTATAATTCTTTATCTAATGAAAGCATCTTATATGTATAAGTGGTTGTTTAATGTGTCTTAGGTTTCAATTGAGTGAGTAGGTTCCAAAATTGTAAGAATAGGTTCCAAAATTGTAAGAATAGGTCCAAAATTTTAAACCATAAATCTGTATTCTAATTAGTTGTTAAGATATTAACGTGAAGTAAAAGTTTTAGACTGTGATAATTGATAGCCTTGTTTAGTGATAAAACCGTTTTCTTGGTTTAATGTTATATTTTGTTAATTAAGGTTGTTATTGGAGCACTAATTCTTTGTTCATTAAATGCGGAACACAAATACTTTGTTCATTAAATACGGAGCACTAATTCTTTGTTTATTAAATGCGGAGCACTAATTTTTTGACCATTAAATGTGGAAATGAACATGAAGTCTTTGTTACCACAAGTTCTTCAAGGATGTTACCTATAAATAGCTTGTTTCATTTGTACAAAATATAAGAGTAAATGATCTAGATAACATCCATAAGAAAGATAGAAAAAGTCTTTGTGAGAATTATCTTGTGAGTTACTATTGTGAGAGTAAAATTTGTTCTTTCTTTGTAAGTAATATTTTTCCTATTTTGTGAGAGAGTTATTTCTCTTATTACAATAGAGATTTAAATTGTTATCTCATTGTAACTATAGAGAAGGTGTTGTAATACCTATTTTACAATAGTGAAATCCTCTTACACTTGCCCGTGGTTTTTTAACCCAATTTGTTCGAGGGTTTTTTCACGTAAAATATTTGTGTCCATTTTATTTTCATTATTCTCAATTTCACTTTAGTTGTGTGTTAGCTTCGACCTTGTAATTTTTTCTAACAGTAGTGTCAGAGCAATTGGTTGAGAGGTGTGAAGCAGATCGTTGTGAACGAGATGTCGACTACGACAAAGTTCAATGTTGAGAAGTTTTCGTTGTGGAAAATGAAGATTAAGGCAATTTTGAGGAAAGACAATTGTTTGGTAGCAATTGGAGAAAAGCCTGCAGATATCACTGATGACAGCAAGTGGAACGAGATGGACGGCAATGCAATTGTCGATCTGCACTTAGCACTAGTCGATGGAGTGTTATCTAGTGTGGTAGAAAAGAAGACTGCAAAGGAGATATGGGATACTCTAACAAGATTGTATGAGGCCAAGTCACTGCACAATAAGATCTTAAAGAGAAGATTATACACTCTTCGAATGACAGAATCCACATCGGTGACCGACCACATCAACATTTTGAATACTCCATTTTCGCAACTTACATCAATGGGTTACACAATAGAGACATCTGAATGTGCGAAACTTATACTACAAAGTCTACCTGACTCATATGATCAACTCATCATCAATCTGACGAACAACATCCTCACGGACTATCTAGTCTTCGACAAAATTGCAGCCGCTGTTTTGGAAGAAGAAACCAAGCACAAAAACAAGGAAGACAGACAGGCAAGTTTGTAGTAAGCGGAAGCTTTGACGATGACGAGAGGAAGATCAACGGAACATGGCTCCAGTAAGAGTCATAATCATGGTAGTTCAAAATCAAGAAGTAATAAGAATTTCAAGTGGTACAACTGTGGCAAGAAAGGGCATGTCAAGAAGGATTGTTGGTTCAAAAAGAAGAGTGGAGTCCTTGAGTCATCAAATGCCCAAGGGAATGTGGTAAGTGCCTTAGATGATGGTGAAGTTCTATACAACGAGGCAACAACGACAGTTGGAGGCAGAAAGCAATTCGTTGATATCTGGTTATTAGACTCAGGTGCAACATGGCACATGACATCTCTGAGATAATGGTTTCACAAATATGAACCAATCTCTGGAGGTTCTGTACATATGGGCGATGATCATGCTTTGGAGATCGCTGGTATTGGTACTATAAAGATAAAGATGTTTGATGGTACAATTCGCACTATTCAGGAGGTACGACACGTGAAAGACCTGAGGAATAATCTATTGTCTTTGGGTCAAATGGATAGTCTTAGATATGGATGGGCACGGGGACGGATTTTAATATAACCATCCCTGAATTGAATTATAAAATCTGTCTTTGAAATCGTCCGAAAACCATTGCAGTTCAGGGACAGTTTTTTACCCGCGGATAACAATTCGGAACAGTTATTAAAAAAAACTAAAAAAAATCGTTAATGGCGATGAGACAGAGGGAATGGCGACGACACGGATCAAGGATTGGGGACGACGCAACAAATGGCGACGACGCAACAAATGGCAACGACACATCGACTGGCGACTACGGTTGCGGCTGTGGTTGGCTACTGGCGAGAGAACTGAGCAGATCTGCAGATGCGAGAAAACTGAGAGAAATTGAGAGTCTGAGATTAAGAAAAAATAGAGGCGAGAGAGTAGTCAGTGACAAATTAGGTTCCTTTATATATTAGGTTAAAAACAAGTAAATCCTAATTAATATATAATTTATTTAAATAAATATAATTAATTTTGGGTACGAGTGGGTACAATTTTGAGTATAATCATAATTGAACCGTACCTGCTCCTTTATGTTCGGTTTTTTTCCAAAACCGAACCTGTCCCCAAAATTAAACGGTTAAAAACCGAACTGTCGGTGTGGTTATCCGCGGATAACTGAAACCACAGTTATTTTGCCCATTCCTAGTCTTGGATGCAAGACTAATACTGAAAATGGGATCATTAAAATTGTCAAAGGCGCACTTGTGGTTATGAAGGCAAAAAGGATCGAGACGAATCTATTCATGCTAAAAGGAAAAACACTGCAAGAAACTGATGTGTGTCACGTCAATCAATAAGGGAGAAGAGTTGACGAAAATATGGCATCTCAAATTAGGTTATATGTCAGAACAAGGTTTGAAGATTCTCTTTGACAGAAAGCTACTTCCATGGCTCAAATCGATAAATCTACCTTTTTGTGAGCATTGTGTTACAAGTAAGTAGCATAGATTGAAGTTTCACAGATCTGATGCCATGAGTAAATGTATTCTAGACTTGATTCATTCTGATGTATAGGAGTCACTAGAAATGTCCCTAGGAGGAGCAAAGTATTTTGTGTCTTTTATTGATGATTATTTCAGGAGATGTTGGGTGTATCCAATTAAGAAGAAGTCAGATGTATTTCTGGTATTCAAAGACTTCAAAGCACGGATGGAACTTGAATATGGGAAAAATATCAAGTGCTTGAGGACAGATAGTGGAAGAGAGTACACAGACGGCGAGTTTCTTGCTCTTTGCAAGCGAGAAGGTATTAAATGACAGTTCACAATCACATACACACCTCAACAAAATGGAGTGGCAGAGCGGATGAATAGAACTCTTATAGAAAGGATGAGAGCTATGTTGAGGACTGCAGGTCAATTCAACTTTTTTTGGGCAAAAGTAGCCAAAACCGTTTGTTATGTGATCAGTTGTCATCAACAGTAATTGATTTAAAGATATCGATGGAGATGTGGAATGGTAAGCCAGCAGGCTACTCTTCTTTACATTCTTTTGGATGTCCTGCGTATGTGATGTACAATGCCCAAGAAAGAACGAAGTTGAATCCTAAATCTAGGGGTGTATATTCTTGGGGTATGCTGACGGAGTGAAGAGGTATTACTTGTGGGATTCCACTACCCGTAAGGTTATTGTCAGCAGAGATGTGATCTTTGCAGAAGATCAACTACTATAAACAGATGGAGACGATAACACATCGAAAGAGGTTTCAAAGACTACAACAATACAAGTGGAAAATAATCTGATACAAGAAACTCCAGTTTCTACAAAAGTAACATCAGAGCATGAGGTACAAGAACCAGTCGAGTCTGAGGCTTTAGAAGCTCACCGGTCAACTCGTGAGAGAAGGCCGCCATCTTGGCATTCGGAGTATGTTATGGAGAGCAATATTGCATACTATCTTTTAACGGAGGACGGAGAACTGTCAACTTTCAAAGAAGCTATAAGTAACTCAAATGTGTCTTTATAGATGGCAGCAATGTAGGAAGAAATTGAAGCTCTACACAAGAACAAGACTTGGGAACTGGTACCATTGCCATATGAGAGGAAAGCCATAGGTAACAAATGGGTCTACAAGATCAAGTGGGATAGCAATGATCAAGTGGAACGGTTTCGTGCAAGATTGGTGGTAAAAAGATTCGCTTAGAAAGAAGGTATTGATTTCAACGAGATATTTTCCCCGATAGTTTAGCTTATAACAATCAGAATAGTCCTGTCTATGTGTGCTACGTTTGACTTACATTTGGAACAGTTGGATGTGAAAATTGCACTTCTTCATGGAGAACTTGAAGAAGAAATCTATACGCTCCAACCAGAAGGTTTTGCTGAAATAGGAAAAGAGAACTTGGTTTGCAGGTTGAACAAATCTCTATACGGTCTCAAAAAGGCGCCGAGGTGTTGGTACAAGAGATTTGATTCCTTCATTATTAGCCTTGGATACAACAGACTCAGTTCAAACTATTGTACGTACTTCAAAAGGTTTGATGGTGATAATAGTTTTATTATCTTGTTATATGTGGATGACATATTGGTAGTAGGCCCCAACAGAGATCAAATCTAAGAATTGAAGGCACAGTTGGCTAGGGAGTTTGATATGAAAGACTTAGGACCAGCAAACAAGATTCTATGGATGTAGATTCACCGAGACAGAAATAACAAGAGATTTAGCTTTCTCAGAAGAACTATTTCAACAAGAACTTGCAACGCTTCAACATGCAAGATAGTAAGCCACTTTCCACCCTACTTCCTAGTAATTTCAAGTTATCCTCAAGTATGTATCCTAGCAATGAAGCATAGAGGAGAAAGATGTCTAGAGTACCGTATGCATCAACAGTGGGAAGTTTAATATTTGTCATGATATGTACAAGACCAGACATTGCACAAGTAGTGGGAGTAGTTAGTCGGTTTATGGAAAATCCTGGAAGAGAGCATTGGAATACTGTGAAGAGGGTTCTGAGATACATCAGAGGAACCTCAAATGTTGTATTATGTTATGGAGGATCAGATTTTATTGTCAGAGGCTATGTTGATTTAGATTTTGCAGGGGATCTCAATAAAAGCAAGTCTACTACAGATTATGTGTTTACACTTACAGGAGGAGCTGTAAAATGGGTATCTAAACTGCAATCAATTGTAGCTCTCTCTACAACGGAAGCAGAATACATGGCGGCTACCCAAGCTTGCAAGGAAGCAGTCTGGATACAGAGGTTATTGGAGGAGCTCGGGCACAAGCAGGAGAAGATTGTTATGTTTTTGATAGTCAGAGTGCTTTGCACATTGCAAGGAATCCAACTTTTCATTCACGAACACAACACATAAGGGTTCAGTATCACTTTGTTCAAGAAGTAGTGGAAAAAGGTAGTGTGGATATGCAAAAGATTCACACCGACGAGAACCTAGCAGATGTCATGACCAAGCCAATCAACGCTGACAAGTTTAAATGGTGTAGATCCTCATGTGGTCTAGCGGAAACGTAAGCAAGCATGGATTTGGCAAGTGAGGAAGGATGGAAGGATTACGTAAGTGACTTTAAGTGGGAGAATGTGATAATTGATAGCCTTGTTTAGTGGTAAAGTCACTTTCTTGGTTTAATGTTATATTTTGCTCATTGATGAAGTAGGAAACATGGAAGACATTTAATTAAGGTTATTATTGGAGCATTAATTTCTTGACCATTAAATGTGGAGATGAATATGGAGTCTTTGCTACCACAAGTTCTTCAAGGATGTTGCTTATAAATAGTTTGTTTCATTTGTGCAAAATATAAGAGCAAATGAACTAGAGAACATCTATAAGAAAGATAGAATAAATCTTTGTGAGAGTTATTTTGTGAGCTACTACTTAGAGAAAAAAAAAATTCTTTCTTTGTAAGTAATATTTTCCTTATTTTGTGGGAGAGTTATTTCTCCTATTACAATAGAGATTAAAATTGATATCTCATTGTAACTAGAGAGAAGATGTTGTAATACTTATTTTACAATAATGAAATCCTCCTATACTTGTATGTGGTTTTTTACCCCAATTTGTTTGGGGGTTTTTTCACGAAAAATATTTGTATCCATTTTATTTTCATTATTCTTAATTTCACTTTAGTTGTGTGTTAGTTTCGATCCGATAATTTTTCTTAACATAGACTAAGTTATTTGATTTAAAAATTTAGGGCTATGAATGTAATAAAGTTTGGGAGCGAATGTCATAGTTAATTGTGCAAATTAATAATCAACTTTTTCCAACTTAAAATTCTGTTTCTGGCTCCAATATCTGGTGATGCACTTTTAGTCTATGTTTTGTATTGCTTCGAGGCTCCACCCACCCACCCACCAAACCACACACAATGGTAAATATGTAATTTTACTGCTTAAAGGGTCCATGTGACACATGGTAATGAAAATATTTATGCTGATTTTCTTCCATTAGTTTCCTCTTGTTTGTCTTCTGGTTCAATCAGACAAATTTTCATTCTTATTGTTGTCTACAAAAAGAAAAAAGAAAAAAAAGGCATATGCTTAGTATTCAACTATTAATGTCATGTAAGATCATGTATACATCTCTTACATGTTGGTCTTGTAGGCCAAAGATGTTGTTGAACTTGTCCATCTAAATGCAGGTTACAGGCAGTCCACCACCTAGAGATGGAAAAATCGCAACACTAGTTAATCAAGTGTCTCTTCTTCAAAAAAAATTTACACATTGCAGCTGTACACTTGTGTCTCAGGGAAATATTAAGTATGCCTTTAAACTTGCAAGAGAAGCTATAGTTTCTCAGATAAACTGGCATGAAGGATCTAGCAAAGGCAAGGAAAAGAGTGTGAAGGAGACTTGCATAATTTGTTTTGAAGATACTGATATCGGTAACATGTTTTCAATTGATGGTTGTCTACACAGGTATTGCTTTTCCTGCATGAAACAACATGTTGAAACGAAATTGCTTAATGGGATGATGGCCAAGTGCCCTCATGAGGGCTGCAAATCTGATGTTCATATTAATAGGTGTAGAGAATTCTTACCTCCTAATTTAGTTGACGTGATGATTCAACGTATTAAGGAATCTTCTATTCCTGTTACAGAGAAAGTTTATTGTCCAAATCCAAAATGCTCTGCCTTAATGTCAAAACATGAGGTTTTAGATTATACCAATGGTTCAATTCTTGGTGCTGAACAATCTGGAGTGAGGAAATGTTTGAAATGTAATTACATATTCTGCATCAATTGTAAGATCCCATGGCATTTTAATAAGACGTGCAGTGATTACAAAAGATTAAATCCCAATCCCAGCACTGAAGATGAATTGTTGAAATCTCTTGCAAGACAGAATAGCTGGCGTCAGTGTGTGAAGTGTAGCCATATGGTTGAACTTGCTTATGGATGCTACCACATCACTTGCAGGTAGTTTTATTTCTTTATCCTTGATGTTTTCTTTATTTTTTCTGGCATTAAGATTATAGTTGTAATGCCCCACTTCAACACATGTCCAACATATGGTATGATATTGTCTACCTTGGGCCTTGGCCCACATGATTTTATTCTCGAACTTTCACTAAAAGGGCCTCATACCATATAGAATAGAACTCACACTTAAGAATTATTGCAATCTTTCTTTTTTAGGCTATGTGCAACTATATATTTTATCATGTCTTGCATTACCCTATCTTACACAAGCTCAAGAGATTGATGATTGTCATAATGGGCCGAAGGAAAAGTGGACAATATACCATGTGTTAGAGTATAGCATTACAATAGTTGTCTTTAGTTTTTGTAGTGAGTTGAGATAAACAAAGGTAGAAACGGATACGTATCCGGGTGTCAAACATGCTCAATTCTCTAAGTTTTTTATAAATTTATATTAAATTTGAGTGTTGAAGTACCTATACTCATGTTGTATCATGTCCCTTGGACACAAGTGCTTTGAAGATTCCAAATAAAACTGAAACAACTAAAATGAGGAAAGTAGCAAACCGTAATCAACAGATAAGGAAACTTTAGCTCATGCAAGTATAAAACTGCCATGGCTGTGCTGTCTTTGAGTGAAAACCTTGGTTGACCTGTGATTGACTAAAGTGTCTGATGGGTTCCATTGAGTAAATATCGAGTTTTTGTGATGTAATATGCTAATTTGATTACAAGCAGTTTGTGGGCTTTTTTCTTTTTAATTATTAAATCTATGGTGAGAGGGATTTGTTGCCTTTTGTTTTTTGGTAATGGAATTTGTTGTATTTACTCGTCATGTCTGCTTTGAAAAGAGTTTAAAGTTCTATGTATCCTTAATCAACCTTGTGATTTTCGTATGGAAAAAATAATCTTAAGAGTCTAGTTGATTATGTCATTTTAACACTTTAGTTCATTAGTTTTAACTTTTAAGGTGGTACACCCCATTTGAAAATTGGGATAGCATTAGTCTATCAAGTGATTTGATCAGTGTTTACTTTTGAATGACTCTTGATGGCGACAATATTGGTGCTATTGGAAGGCTCTTAAGAAGATTTTGTATCTTTGATGGTGGTTGGTTTGTGGAAATGCCAGTCTTCTAACTGCTGGATTAAGGGTGCATGGCAACAATCTTTGCCATTGTTGTTATCTTTATTTTTACCATTCATACACTTGCATGTTCGCAAATTAATATGTCACCAATTTTATTGATATTGTTGTCATAGGAGGTGTCATAAAGTCAATGCTGGTCAAATTATGGGATAGATTTTTAATGTCTTATTTTCAAATTTAATAGACCTCTAGTGTTCTATTTTTTAACATTATGTGTAGTATATTACTGTTAGAGATTATTGTTATAAAACTCCTTAATTTAAGGAGCAAATTAAGGAGCAAAACATGGAACAAAATAAGGAGTAAAACATGGAACAAAACAATGAGTAAAACATGGAGCTTAATTCTAGGAGTAATTTAAGGTGTAATTCAAGGTGTGAATTTTCCTATAAATAGATGTGTAATTGTAATGAATTAACCATCCAAAGTGTTCATTCCAATTGAGATAAAAGCTTAGAGAGAAAAGCTTTTGTGAGAGAAAATTGAGAGTAATTTTCTTGGGTGTAATTGGGTTGTGAGTTGTGAGTGTTGTAAACACCTTGTGTAATTTCTCCCCTTTCAGTAAAAAAGATCTACAGTAGGTCCGGAGACGTAAGCAAGATTGACCGAACTACGTTATCAAATTTGTGTGATATTTTTCTATTTTTGCTTTCTCTTAAATCTGGCTTATCGGAAATTTGCGTTATTTCCCAACAATTACTTTTATCTCAAAACAATTGGGGCAATAATGGTGCATATTTTTGCAAAAAGAGGAAGCTAATAGTGCCCACTTTTGACACAATTAAGAGATTACTTGAATTTTTTACCATTGTGGATTTTATAACATTGTTTTTTTATAGATGTGGATATGAGTTTTGCTACACATGTGGAGCTGAATGGAAGAAGAAGAAGCAGACATGTTCTTGTCCAATTTGGGATGAGCGCAACATCATACGAGAGCAACAGCCTCGCCGCAACATTCAATAATAACGGCCACAGCAACGATAATGTCGATAATTACAATAAATTACTATATTCTCCTTTTTAATTCCCACTGCTTTTCCCATTTTATTTACCTTTTTACTTTTCAGACAATTACCATGTCCATAACCCATTATATAACAGGGCAGGTGTATAGGTCTTATAACATATAAAGCTATGTGACATGCGTACTTTTTTTTTTTTATAGCAAAATTGCACCTAGATTACCTAACTTTTAAAATGTTATATTTAGTTATTAAATTCTTCTATCGTTGAATTTTTAAATCATATAATTCGGTTTAATCTTTTAAAACTTTACAAATAAATACTTGCTTAATTATTAAAACATATATATTTGGTTCAACATTTTGGGAGGCTTGATTATTAAAACATATATTTTTGGTTAATATTTTGAGAGTTATATATGAAGTTTTAAAATTTATTAGCAATCAAATCATATTATTTTAAAATATAAAATAAATTTACGAAGTTTTAAAAATTTGCGTTTAGATTTTACATTTTAAAAATTTATATATAAATTTATTCAAAATTTATGAATCAATGATATAATATAAACATTAAATGATAATATAATAACATTTTATTTACAAGTAACATATAATTGATTCATTTATTAAAAAAATATAACAATTTAATCGATATTTAAATGATAATATAATATTTATCGTTAAAAATGAGATTAAAATGTCAAGTATCAATTTTTTTCTTTTTAATCGTATTCTCTACCATCATTTCCTTTCTTTATCATCATTTTTTTTTATAATTCTATTAGTTTTATTTTTCTCTTTATTATTTTTTATTAAATTATGTATATGTGTTATTTTTTTTTATTTTGAATTACATTCACAAGTTATCGATTACATTAGGGATGGAATAATATAGCAACACAAGTAATCAACGTATTGCTTAGAAGTAAGGGTTAAGCATAAGAGGAAAACGATTACATGCGTTATGTTGGAATTTCCAAAATCAGAAACTGAGAAAGAAAGAAGCTATTGGTCATTTGCATTTTATTGCTGATGAAGATTTGAAGCCTGTGATACATTTTTGTTGCATTTCAGTTTCTTTGATTCATTTTCTTTAGGTAGTTTATGTAATGCAGTTTGTCTTGCCACTTTAAATACAGTCTTCATGGGCATGGTGAAGAATCATATACCACAATTACCCTTAAATCATCATTTTTTTTAAATGAACTCTTTTTTGTTGTTAAGCATGCATTTTCACGTCCTTTCACGGTAATTTTTTTTGAGATAAATGTCAAACAAAGTTTAAATTACATAATTTTTCTTAAAATCAGAATCATTTAATATAAATTTTATACCTTTAACACTTCTAGTTTTAAGCATTTTATAGTAAAAATTTATTAATTTATTTAAATATCTAAGCTTATCTGTCACATCATTTAATTTCTAATACTAAAATTACACTAACCCTAGCATAGTAATAACAGCCCCTAATGTTGTGAAAATTTTCATTATAATAATGAAACCTAATAATGAATTTACTAGACGAAGTATTTGTTGCATCACACAAAAAAGTCATTCATTACAAACCACCATTTACGACAACCACAACAGTACAAAGCACTTACAAAACAAAACAAAAGGACTAACATTTAACTATGCATGACAACACATGTTTTAAGCTCCTCATTACTGTGACAAAAGTCAAGTATTGTTTTCCTTCACAAAAGCAAATACAGTGTGGACATTATATATAAATTAACTAAATTATGGTTAAAATGGACATCACGTGATGTCACATGTTTATTATTATAATAGAAATTGGATGGGTTTAAGTTAAAATGGAATAACAATGTTAAATTTGAAAGATTAGGAATCAGAACATGCGTTTTTCAAAGTTAAGAATCAAATCCTTTATGAATTAACATATTACGTAAGCAAATAAAAAGAAATAAAGAAAGAAAGAAAGAAAGGTGTGTATTATCAAACTCGCTGAGGGGTAATTATGACATTACAAAGAACTTGTAAAACTCTGAACCGATTTAAGAAACATAGAATAAAAAAGAGCTCTTTGTTGAAGTTTTTCCGGAAAAGGAAAACGTTGAGAATCTGACCACCATCAGCAATGAGACTCCAATCTGGTTTTGTTACTCTCCTTACGCTTATTCTTTTTCTGAGCTTCATGTCTCATACAAAAGCCGATGTTATAACCCTAACCTCTGAGACCTTCTTCGACAAGGTAAATGCAACATTAAAAACCCTTATTTTAGATCAAGCCCTTTGAATTCTTTATTTACATTCTAGATCAAACAACATTTTGGTATAGCACTACAGCTTTGCTCCGTGCCTTTTAGCATTAGTGGCGATTTCATTTATGCGTTAATTATGGCTTTTATTTGGATTCTACTCAACTTTCTGTTCCGAAATTTCTTTTTTTCGAATTAAATTGGTTCTTATGTATGCACTCGATCATCGTTCAAATCTTTGGAATGCCCTATTCGTGTAATTTTTAGGCTTTTTAATGGTTTTTGGGTTTCGTGGGTTTCTCTTCGTTGTCCCTTTGAGGTGAAGTTCATTTCTTTTTAGTTTAATTGATGCAATTGAACGATATAATATTATGCTCATAGTGAGAGTGGGAACGAGGATTTGAATAATTAGTAAGCTAATCAAAGACATATGTTTCAATAAGACACTGTTTGGTTCATTCCTTTGATGCTATGTTCGAGTGTTTTTGTCACCAATACTCCCAAAAGATTGAGCTTAAGCTCCTAATGGGAATTTGATACTTTTTTTTTTTGTTTTCAGGTTAAGGAGAAAGACACTGCATGGGTTGTGAAATTTTGTGTTCCGTGGTGTAAACATTGGTAAGTGTTTAGCCTCTGTCTAATCTTTGGACTATGGTGGATTCGAAATTTGCTCTAGTACTGCTTAGCCTGCGTGTATTAATTCTTTCTGATACTAATAAAAATTGTTAACCAGTAAGAACTTGGGGTCATTGTGGGAGGACCTTGGCAAGGCGATGGAAGGTGAGGATGGAATAGAGGTCGGGGAAGTCGATTGTAGTACGAGTAAACCAGTATGTACAAAAGTTGATATTCATTCATATCCTACATTTAAGGTGTTTTATGAAGGCGAAGAAGTTGCAAAATACCAAGGTGAGTTTTCATTTAACATTTATTAGGGAAAATTGCATGGAACTTTTGATTGCTAATTCAATGTCGTCAAGTTATGCCACAGAACTATCTACTTGATTTTAACTTTGAATGTTAGACTTAAGTTTTTATGATTTCTATTTATTTGTTTGTTATATGTCAATTATTTTCCAATGTTTGCCATACCATGTGCTCCAGAATTCTTACTTTAGGAGCTTATCATTGGTAGAGTGAAAGAAATAATGTATTGTTTGCTCCGAAAGAGGTGTAAATTTATTTGGGATGTCAATTAATCCATTGCATAACCCATTAATTTTAAGAACACATTCATCTTATCCCGCTTATATTTTGATGGTTTGGGATGATAATGGGATGATACAAGTTAAGATATCCCATTTGTCCCAAATAAGTCTAAGTGGGACAAGTAAAAATACAAAAGTAATGGGAAAATAAAACATGATTATTTATAATATGAAAGTTTAAAAGAAAGAAAAATGATAGGACATTATACTTAAAGTGAGGTACATTAGGACTACAATCTATATAGAATGAGATTTAAATGAAATGGGATAACTTTGAACCATGATCCTATTAGGGACATGGATGGGATGCGATAATCCACTTTACATCTTTGTTCTAGAGTGGTATAAAGTTTTCACCTTTTTCTCATTATGTAATCAAACTTTATGAAGCCAAAACTTTTTTTATGCTGTGATTGCTGCCGGGTGTTAAGTGGTAGGTCTTTTATGTTCAAGTTATCAAACATGATACCCAGTTCATTGTAACACAACCTATATGAGATTGCTTATCATGAATTACTAGAACTATCTTCCTTAAATAGCATTTAAGCTTGTAGTTAGTATTACAGCTTCTCAGAAAATTTATACTTCAGCTTCTATGTCTCCCTACATATCAATGACTAAACATGATGGATTGTGTATGTTAAACAATAAAGAAAGAACAATTTCAATTGACCGTCCTTTACACCTAGCATCTTGGATGAGTTGGATCAACAGAGATAAGCGCTTCATTCATAGATCCAGTGCTTTTCCTCCTTTTTCCCCTCTATAGAAAACATTGAACCATAAATACTATCCCCACGAATCATGACTCCAGATTAGACCTTACTTCTTTCGATGGTGCATCAAGTTGGGTATTCGTTTTTCCAGAATGTCTGATTACTAATGGGCAAAAGGAAAGGAAACAAGCCCATAAGCTTGAGATTCAAATTCGCATTATGATCTAGTGTCTTACTTAAACATCAACTGATACTTCCCTTAGTTTTGCTGATAGAACTAGCTAAGGTACTTATTCTTTTCAAATTTCACACAATGCTCTTTAAATCATATATCAAAGCTGAGTATTATATGGATTCTTTGTGAAGTCAGAAACATCATAACGGTTAATATGTCTATAGTTATGATATGGTTAGGGTAATGATATTGCCACAATAATAAAAACTTTTGTTATTGTTACAATAAAAGTGCATTAAATATCCATTTTACCCTTAGTTCTAATTACTCCTTAGTACCATTACTATTGCATAAATTTGTCATTAATAAATTATTCTTGTAGCAGTATGAATTTGCATTGTGCCAATATGGCTGTCGTATGGTTAAAAGTACTGCTAACTTAATTAAAACGTCTGTTAAAATAATATTGTTTATGATATGGATGCTCTATTTCAGTTCTTAACAAGACAATAAACTTGAAGCTCCTCCTTATTAAGTATTTTGAACTACTGTTAGCTTAGTTTGCAACATTTACTCTCTTCAGTTGGCATCATTACTAGTGTCATATAAGACCAGAGCACTTCTAACGATGACAATTGTGAATTGTGATCTTCTAGCTAACGTATTAGTTGCTTGAGAAAATAGGACATGATGGTGATTCCTACGTTGTTACTATGCTTTTAATCATAATATCGATGATATGCTCAAATAGTTCTAACGACATCAGTACTATGGATGTAGACTGTAGTATATGATATCCTTAAATACTTAACAGATCACCATTATCATGAGATAGTGATGGTATGTATGAGTTTTCAGAATCTTTATAACAGTTAATGATGAAATCACTGTGATTTCAGTATGTTATTTCATCCTTATTGTCAATACCGTTGATTTTAGTGAAGCACCTAGGTTTCATGGCCAATGTTGATTTTCAAATATATATCTAAAACACTGGTTGGAGCACAATTGGACTTATCCACTGAGCAAATTGATTAGTAAATGCGCAAAATATTGAATAACATTTCCACTAGCAGTTTCAGTGAATTGTTAAGAATTTACAAAGATTGAAATATCTGATTTTATTTCTGCTTACTGTACATACTCAGGCCAACGGAATGTCGAATCACTTAAGAATTTTGTCTTAAATGAGGCGGACAAAGCAGCCGCCAAGGCACAGCCTGACGGTCACGACGAGTTGTAATAAGCTTTCACCTTAAGGTAGACGCACCTTTATGTGAAGCTTTTTGACTCTTACATAACAAAACAGCTTCCTACTCAATTTATTTCAATAGTTATTGCTCATCATTTCTCATAAACTAATTTTGTTATGTTTTGACAGAAGCTTTTACCTAAAGCAGTTTTGGAGTTTCTACAACAATCAACATCATTTCACAACGCTATACACTGGATTTTGATCTCCGGAGCTGAACTATAATCTTTTTCAGGCTTGGAACGAAGTTTTCTTTCAGAACCCATTCACAAGGCCTATAAGAGCTGCAATATACACAATTGCAATCATATATTAGTCAAGTGATTTTGTTTCTAATTTTGATACTTTTGGAATGAACAGCTTTTAGTTTTAACATTTGGTTTATAGCTTCAATTACAATTGCTTTTGATTCAAAGAAATTATACTCGATGATTCTGATTTGTAATTATTCACTTTTCGAACAATCGAAACATAAATGCTATAATTAGAGTTGCCGCTCTGAGAGTCCATTAGGGAAGGTTTGCTGGGAATTTACTTTTTTTTTTTAAGTAATTTAAGTTGGATATCTTTAATGAATTTGTACATTAGTTTCGTATTTATTGGTAGGATAGTACATGTAATGTTTACATGAGTCGTATAAGTTTATTTTATAAAGTTAATGAATTTATCTGGTTCTATTTTCGTAAAAATGTGTAGTAGTTTAATAAAATGTATTAATTTAGTTAAATTTTTAATTTTATTGAATATTTTTCATATATATATATATATATATATATATATTCAATGAAAGGCTTTTGTAGTAACTTTGTTCTTCCTTTGACAGGAATATTAACAACTTATATCCTGTCATCTTTAAATACATGTTAATGCTTCTTCTTCTTTTAACTCATATTCTATTCGACCTATTTTCTTTTCGTATCACGTGGGAAATTAATATCTATCGCAACAGTAAAGGAATTAGATTCTGCAATTAAAATATTGATTGTAGGGACTAGGAGAAGAAAAAGAGCTCGTTGTTTAAGTTTTCCCGGAAAAGAAAAACGTTGAGAACCTGACTACGATTGGCAATGGGACTCCAATCTGGTTTTGTTACTCTCCTTTCGCTAATTCTGTTTCTGAGCTTCGTGTCTCATACAAAAGCAGATGTTATAACCCTAACCTCTGAGACCTTCTTCGACAAGGTAAATACAAAAACAATAACCCTTATTTCTGATCAATCCCGTTTCAATTCTTTATTTACATTCTAGACGAAACAATTTTTAAGTATAGCACTATAGCTTTGCTCTGTGCTTTTTATTTTTAGCATTAGTAGCGATTTTAGTTCTGCGTAGGCCTTTTATCTGGAATTAGATTTTTCCAATTGGTTATTTTAGAGTATGTACTCGATCGTCGTTCAAATATTTGGAAAGCCCTATTCTTGTAATTTTAATCTTGCAATGGTTTTTGGGTTTCTTTTCATTGTTTTTTTGAGGTGAAATTTGTTAGTTTTTAGTTTAATTGGTCGATACAATTGAACGATAATGACAGTGGGAACGAGGATTTGAATAATTAGTAAGCAAATCAAAGACATGTCTCAATAAGACATTGCTTGGTTTATTCCTTTTTGTTTTGGTATTTTTAGAATGTGTTGGTTAACAGTAGCCCATAAGAAGGCCAACGTTATATTTATACATTCTAACACTCCCCTCAAGTTTGTGTTTTATACACCTTATACATCCGATTCTTGAAATTCAACAATTTGGGGATTCAGTGGTTCAAACAGGATCTCTGCTTTGATATTATGTTTCCTCCCAAAAGATTGAGCTTAAGCTTCTAACGGGCATTTGATACTTTTTGTGTTTTCAGGTGAAGGAGAAAGACACTGCATGGGTTGTGAAATTTTGTGTTCCGTGGTGTAATCATTGGTAAGTGTTCAGTCTGTGTCTAATCTATAGACTATGGTGGGTCTGAAATTTGCTCTAGTACTGCTTAGTCTGTGCTGATTTTTTTCTGATAATAACAAAAATTGGTAAACAGTAAGAACTTGGGATCATTATGGGAGGAGCTCAGCAAGGTGATGGAAGGCGAGGATGGAATAGAGGTTGGGGAAGTCGATTGTAGTACGAGTAAACCAGTATGTACAAAAGTTGATATTCATTCATATCCTACATTTAAGGTTTTTTATGAAGGCGAAGAAGTTGCAAAATACCAAGGTGAGTTTTCATTAACATTTATTTGGGCAAATTGCATGGAACTGTCTACTTGATTTTAACTTTGAATGCTAGACTTAAGTTTCTATGGTTGCTATTTATTTGTTTGTTAGTATTTGAGTTCCTTGCTACTATTGGCCATACAAAGTCCTCCATAATTCTTACTTTAGGAGAGCATATCATTGGAAGAGTGAAGGAAATAATATGTTGTTTGCCCCAGAGTGGTATAAAATTTTCACCTTTATCTCGTTATGCAATCAAAAGTGATGAAGCTAAAACTCCTTTTAAGCTGTGGTTGCTGCTGGGTTTTAAGTGGTAGCTCTTTTATGTTCTAGTAATCAAACAAGATACATACTGTAGCACAACTTATATGAGGTAGCTTATCATGAATTACTAGACCTATCTTCCTTAAATAGCAATTAAGCTTGTAGTTAGTAGTTATAGCTTCTGAGGATTGATGAAGTCTTAAGATATGAGGAAAATTTCCACCTCAGCTACTGTCTCCCTACTTATCAACGACTAAACATGTTGGATTGTGTATGATAAACAGTAAAGAAATAACAATTTCTAGGATTGATCTTTGCACCCAGCATCTTGGATGAGTTGGATCATCAGAGATATGGTCTTCTGTCTTCATTCATACATCCACTACTTTTTCTCCTTTTTTCCCTCTAGCCCATAAATGCTAGCCCCGCTTATCTGGACCCCCATGTTAGACCTGACTTCTTTCATGGTTACCGTGGATGGTGCATCAAATTTTGATTTTCTTTTTCAGAATGTCTGATTAATAATGTGCAAAAGGAAAGAAGCTCGTAAGCTTGAGATTCAAATTCGCATTATGATCTATTGTCTTAAAACTTAACTGATGCTTCCCTTAGTTATGCTGATAGATATTGTTAATGTTTCTAAAATCCTGAGGTACTAATTTAATTAATGTTTCTGAAACTAGAAGTCAGTTCTACTTTGTCCTTTTCAAATTTTACACTATGTTCTTTAAATCGTAAATCAAAGCTGAGAATTATATGGGTTCTTTGAGGAGTAAGAAACACCATAACAGTTAAGATGTCTATAGTTATGATATGGTTAATATTATTGCTAAAAACTTAACAGACGACCATTGTCATTAGGTACTGATGGTATATATGAAGATTTGAAATCTTTACAACAGTTTATGATGAAAAGACCATGATTTCAGAATGTTATTTCATCTTTTTTGTCAATACCATTGATTACAGTATCTAGGTTCCATGGTCAATGTTAATGTTCAAGTATATATCTAAAACACTATGATTGGAGTACAATCGGACACATTAATCCACCTAGCAAATTCCTAATACAAAATATTTAAAATTTCCATTTCAGGGAATTGTTTAGAAAATTTACATAAGTTGAAATATCTTATTTTATTTCTGCTTACTGTACATGTTCAGGCCAACGGGATGTCGAATCACTTAAGAATTTTGTCTTAAATGAGGCTGACAAAGCAGCTGCCAAGGCACAGCTTGACAGTCACGACGAGTTGTAATAAGCTGTCAGCCTTCAGGTAGACGCACCTTTATGTGAAGCCTTTTGACTGATGCATAACAAAACAGCTTCCTAGCTGTCGAAATATTTGCTCAATTTATTTCAATAATTATTGCTTATCATTTCTCATAAATCAATTTTGTTGTGTTTTGACGGAAGTTTTTACCTAATGCAGTTTTGGTGTTCCTACAACAATCAACATCAGTTCACAACACTATAGACCGGATTATGATCGCCGGAGCCGAATATAATCTTTTTCAGGCTTGAAACAACGTTTTCCTTTTGATCAGAACCCATTCACAAGGCATATAAGAGCTGCAATATACAGAATTGCAATCATATGTTGATGGAACTAACCTTTCAAGTGATTTTGTTTCTAATTTTGATACTTTTGGTATGAGCAGCTTTTAGTTTATAGTTTTCAATTAAAATTGCTTTTGAGAATCAATATTTCCTTAGCAAAAAACACTAATACCATAGCAATTAAATATTTTACCTTATAATTTAATGCTCTATGATTTCTAAAAATAAAAATATTCTTATGGCATTAGAAAAACTCGCTCTGATGGTAGGACTACCCTAAAAAAATAAGAGAATATATTATCTTGAAAAAAATGATAATTATTTATGTTATTTAAGATAATTAGATAAATAATTTTGTATAAAAAATATAAATAATTATAATATAGATAATTAGTAATATTTTAACTATTAGTAATTTATTACTTCATTAATAAAAAATAAATACCATAAATAAATTATACAATAATTAATGGTAATGGTTGTCATTATTTTAAAAAATAGAAACAATTTTGTAGTTATATTTATAAGGTGTGATTTAGAATTTTACATATAGTGTAGAAATAGATACTTGTGTTAGATCTTTAAATCTGTTTACTTTTATCTAGGATATTATTATCTTTGACATGAATTAAATATTGTATTTTACGAATTTTTAAATGAAATGTGTATTTAAAAAAAAAATAATGCTCACCAAAGGCTCGTCACCTAGTGTCGATAAGGGGGCGGTGAGAAGGCTACGATGAGCATATTTTTTTTAATAATAGGCGTGCGAATATATATTATTTCACTTAATTTCAAAGCTTTTTCCTCTCTTTTTAAAGTATTATCTCTTAAGTGCATGTATGCTCTTGTGAAGTTTAGATTGTCTCATTCAGAATTAACTACTTTATTTGCATTATTCTTTAAATACGGAATCCAAGTAAATAGATGCTAATTTTGTTGCATTAAATATAAATTATGAATATGTTATGCTATTATATAAATTTATGAAATTGTTTTGTGGTATGATCATACAAACATGTTTATTATGAAATATACATGCTACTTACGGGCATTGAAACATCATAAAATAAGGGACATGTAACAGAATAAAGATAAATTATCATGAATATATGAAATAAAATATTTAAAAACTTGTAAGCTCTTATGTCTTGGGCGCTGAGTGGGTAAAGAATGTAAAAGTCGACGGATTTATCAAATATTAAATAAATGAACGATAGTAAGGTTTTTCATATGACTATATGAGAAGACACTACTACAAAAGGGGTATTTAAGTTGATATGTAAAGTCGGTTTTTGAAAAAAATTGACTTTTAATGAATTTAAAGTCGGTTTGTTGTAAAATTGACACTATTCATATAGAACGTAGAATGTAGCGTCGGTTGATGTGTCGAATCGAGGCTATACATGGATAAATTCTTCTCTTCTTTCTTCTCCAGACAGAAATTATTTCAAGCATTGTATAATTCTCAAAAACTCAAAACCTCTTCCACTATTTCTCATTTTTCGACTACCTACAACCACCAATTTCAACACCAGTTAGTGGATTTTCTTCCTCTCTAACTAATCTTTTAGATCCCCTATTTTTTTTAACAAAATACTCAAATTTTTTATACTCATTTCTCACTTACAAAACACGATTTTTTCTTCATTTTTTTCATTTACTCTTGTAAGGATTTCTATTAATCATACGCACTTATTATTCATATTTTTTCTGTTAGTATGTGTTATTATTTATGTGTATAAATTTTTGTATTTATATTATTATACGTTATTATTTATGTGTATAGATTTTTGTATTATATATGTATGTTTGTATTATAACATCAAGAGAAAAATATGATGATCTTAAATAACATAGAATAACACCATGGTAAATTTTCTGCTATTAATTAATTTTTTTTCAATTATTTGTATTTATTTAAACTATTTGTTAAACTGATTTTTTTCGCTATTATTTAGTGATCAAATACAGGTTTTAATTTGAGTATAACAGAAAATGAGTAAATTTTATAAAAAAAATTAAAATTGCGATGAAACGACTTTAAATTTTAAGCCATTTAATTTAAAGTCAATTTTTAATCGACTTTAATACTCCTTTTTGTAGTAGTGCGATTAAACCTTTTAAGATCATCGTTGTGTGTGTGGCGACTTGCTATGTTTATAATCATGTTATGTTCTAAGTACAATACTACCATAGATCCGATAGTTGAATCTGGTTTAGAAAACCATGGGTCACTAGTTAATGATAATACAAGTATCACACAAGTCTTACCATTGAAAGAATTCTTAGCATCGAAAGAAATGGAAACGAAAGCTAACAATGAAAATAATAAATGAATAAATATCACACCAAAAGATGATATTTATATGATTATAAAAGATAAACAATTGCATGATTATTATGTACATTTATTATAGTGCATATGTATACATATGGATTTGCTTAGTGAGTATTAGTTCATTGTTATAACATTTTTTAAATAATGAATAGAGACTTGAATGACAAAAATGGGATGGTGTGGCTATCGAGTGGTTTTCTAAAAAAATCAACCATTAAAAAAGCTTAATTATTTTTCTTATAATTAATTTTATAATTTTAAATTTTTTTAATTCAGTTTATTTTATGATAAAAATGATAAATTATTTATTTAATAATTATTAAATAAAGGAAATATTTTTTTTATTAGATAATTATTCATTTAAAAAATAACATTTTTTGGTCCGAGGCAAACGTAGGGTTTTACAACATAACTTTATTGTTAAATTTATGGTCTTTTACAACATAGCTTTGTTGTTAAATTTATAAAAAACAATGGAACATACGGTACACTAAAAAGTTATGAAATTGTGCATTTTATTTGTTTAAATTATAGGGCTTTAGAAACCTTCATACAATTATAATTATGAAAGTCATTTGTTAAAAAATTTAAAAAAATATAATTGTTTATAATGTGTTTTTTGTGTGTATCTGTTTTCATAAAGATATAGCTCATGTTGTGATACTTTTGGGTAACATATATTGCAATATCTCAATGTTGCGTGTTTTTCAACACACGAACTCGTGCAAGTATACACGGTCACAAGTAATAATATGATAAGTAAAATATCGTTCCCACAGAGATTTGTTACTAGTATTCGTTAATTATTAAAATTATTTCAACCTAATTTTATCCAAATAGTCGATAATTTGATGCAGATTTACCAACTAAATTTTATAACAGATTGCAAGAAAATTCTAGGATTGCAGTTTCACCAAATTAATCCACTTGAATCATTATATTTTATCTTGATTTATGTTATATCGTGTTTTAAGTTGTTAACCAAGAACTCCCTAATCTATCCATATATCTCTTCCGAGCTCCATACGTAAAACATCTAGTTAAAATGATTCACTATATTCCTACGCTAATTAAATTCAACCATTTATTAAGTTCGAAGTTCTCTTAATGCTTACACATACAATAAAAGTATATTTCTATCTCTTATGTATATATCGTTTATTTCATCACGAAAGCAAAGACACACAAATGCCTTTTTCAAGTTTATTTAAGTGTCACATATCGCTTAATTAATTTTCCGATAATTAAAAGCATTAAACACAGATAAAATAAACAACTTAAAACAAATTCCATAAATCATTCAAAAATATTTAATTCACATTTCATAATTTACGCTATTAATCAATCCTAGAACAAATGTATTAGTTCACAGAATTTAAAATTACAACACAACAAAAATAAAACATTGCATAGAAAGAAAATTAAAAGAAAATAGATAAGAAAAAACTCTTTCACGATTCCTCAATGAAAAATAAATTTCATTTCTTCTTCTTTGTTGTCTTCTTTCTCTGTAATTTTCCTAAGAAAATACAACATAAAATGTTAAATCAATACTCATGGTTTCGGTGGTAACACGCAAAACAAGAAAAATGAAAAATTAAAATGTTACAATGAAGAAAAACTTGCAAGAATTACAAGTTTTCTCCCAAAATATTGAGAGAAAAAGAAGAAAGAAAAACACTATACTGAAAACTAAATCGAACTAAGAGAAAAAAGAAAAAAATAATTTCCCCGAACGCGATCCCCTCAAACATATATCACTTTTTTTATTTTATTTTTATCTTTTTTTTATTTTTTTTATATCATCAAATGTGACAAGATGATACGGGCTAGCACGCCAGTAACAAACACACTCGCAAATTTTTTTGAATTTTTTTTCTTTTTCCGCACGCCACGTGTCGCGTTCCCATTCGCGACACAATTGTGGGACACGTGGCGCCTTTTCATTGGACGATAAGCCGGGCGCATTTAAAGAACGCGCGTTGTGCGATTTCTCCGGATTTCGAAATGGGTAACTACTGGAAGTGGGCGCCGATTCTCGCGTTTTATTTCACCAAATGCATGTCACGTGTCACCACGTTATTCGCCAGAATATTTACGGTGCAGACACGTGGCCGGCCATTTTCCGTTTAAGAGCCGAGTGGTGCACGCTGCCGACGGACCGCGTCACACATGATTTTTTACACGAGCGGCCGGGTGCGCGATACTGACGGACGCTCTTCAACCGGGACCGCTGATCTCGATCCAACGGCCGCCGATCGCCGGGGAATCCCGCGATCCATACGATGCGGGCCCACTCGACGCCGGGTACATGCTCGACACGCGGGACTCCACTAGCACGCCGAGCCGCGTGAAAGGAATATCTCCTGTCCCCAATCGCCTTGGTCGAAGCTTTTTACGAACACGCCACATCTAAGCCGTGGATCCTTCTGACGGACGATCCACGTTTGGGCGATGCGTGATTCGCGCGTGTGACTTTCATCTCCCCTGCGCGAAAATTAAACTTTTATTAATTATATTTTCACCCACAAATATATTTCAAATTATATTTTAAACTTTCTTAAATTACAGTTTAGCCCTTTATTAATTTTAAATTAAATTTTTAAACTTTTAATAATTATAATTAAGCCCAAATTTAATTTAAATTATATTTTTAATTTTTATAAATTGTAATTAAGAACTATACTATTTGAACTTATATTTGTGGACAAAAAAATATCAAATTAAGTACATTTTCGATAAAAAATTATTTAATTTTATTAAAAATGTATTTTTAGCAAATAAAAAGAAAATATTAATTTATTTAACAAAAATTAACTAAATAATAAACGAACATAGCAATTATCATTACTAAAATTGATGCAAATAACTGTATAAAATACAGTTATCACTCAACTTTGTGCTCGATGTTATATTTAACAACTTGAGTTCTATTTTGATGCATAGACGAGGGTTTTAATTTTAAGTTTTTGTAAAATAGTTTAATACATAGATAAGTGTACTCGTTTTAAGTTTTTGTAAAGGAGTTATTCAAATATTAGTTATTAATTGTGATACAGTAAGTCTTTTTCAGCTTTTATAAATGGGTCAATTTAAATCCAATTGATGACCATATAACTGATGATGGAATTACTATTTGGAAAAAAAATCTAAAAATGAAGTCAAAATTCTTACAACAAATTTTGACAATGGAATAAGCAAAAATACTTGAATTTTTCTACAAATTGATTATTATATTCATTACGTAAATAACTTTGTTGAATACTTATGTTAGAAACAGTGGCAACATTGTGAGCAAATATGAGAAAACTTTTTACATGTAGCTTCCTAGGATGAATGAATGATGAATCCAATAATTTTAAGACTCGAGAACAATTTAACTTTACTATTCAACAATAAAGAAATCTTCATATGTAGACAATGCCAAAAGGCAACGTTGGTAGTGACAACTGCACTATACACATATTTGGCTTCTTTTATTACCTTGTGGTTGTCATAGTGAATGTTATAATGCCCCATGTATTTAAATGTTTTGTTGATAGCATTAGGTAGGCATTGCTCATTTGAAAATGACGGTGGACTTGATGACCAACGACAACGAAAATTTTAGTGACATGTGGTTGCAAATTTTTAGGCTATAGGTTTTTTAATTTTTTAAATCTCAAATAAGGCCCATAAAACATTGATTATATATAACAAAAAAATAATATACCTTAAATAATAAATTGTAATTATTCATAAGTTTTATTTTCTAAAAAATATGGAAAAATAATATAAAAAGTTCAATATTCTTTTTAACTTTGACATATTAAGTAATCATTAACCAATATTAACTAAATTATAGTCCATGGTAATTGTTTAGTGATGTTGATAAGATAATTTATTATTAACTAAATATTAATTGAGATTGATAAATCGTAATTGTCTATTGATCATTAGAATCATATTTGGTTTGGAGAATAAAAACATAATAGAAATAAGAATGAAATTTAATGGAAACAATATTAAAATTATTATGTTTGTTTGAGCAGTGAAATCAAAATAATAATAACTATTAAAATAAAATTTAAATATTATAAATGAATTAAAATTAAAAAAATAAGAGTTTTTTTATTTTTAAATGAGATAAAATAAGAAAAAATAATAAATGATTATATAGAGCATTCCAGCATATTCTTGAGAGATATAGAATGAATAAGTATTTATGCTGCTATTGGAATGCTTTATATTCCATTACAGATTAATAGTCAAATTAAATACAAGAATATTCTGAATCATTCGTATTAATGTCAACCAAACGTAACCTAGATAAATAATATATGAAGTAGATTTTATTCACTTGAACATATATAAAGCCATGTTCATTTGAATGAAGAGTAAGCATAGGCAAAGATTGTGATATTTTGAAAAAATTAAATAAAGATTTTGTTAATTTTTAGGCTAAATGATTGTATATGTACTTAAAAACTCATTGATTTTACATCTATCTAGTAACAAAAAGGTTCTCAAACTTATAAATTTAACAAATAAGTTCAAAATTAATAAATTTAGGTACCTATTTGTTAAAATTAACACATAGGTACCCAAACTTGTGAATTTTAAAATTATGTGCTAATTATTATAAATTTCTTTACATTTTTATTAAAAACATAAATTAAGTACATATGTGTTACTTTGGTAAAAATTTGAATCATTGTCGTTGTACCTACAACTTTTATAGTATTGTCGGAAAAGTCTCGCATGAGAAAGGGAGGTGGTAGAAACAATTCTAATGGAAGAGGTCATAAATGCAATATACAATCTCAAATATGTGGAAAACAAGGACATGTTGCTCATACTTTCTTTCAACTCATAGATTTGATCTCTCGTAAAGGTAGATATAACCAAACTTAACCTAGTACTCAAAATTCTTATAAGAAGATTGGAACTACTATGTTTGCAACTACTTTGCCTTCATGATCACATCTTAATGCCCCGTAATTTTCTGTGTATCCTTTTTCTCCTATAGTTCCTTATTCCAATTTATATATAGACAATTCGTAGTCAAGTATTCCTACTAGTCTTCTATCTCAATAGATTCTAGATTTTAGTGCAATGCAACACTTAACACCCTCTTTCAATCAAATTGTTCATCCTCTACTTATGCATTCCTTTGGTGAAATGCAAATAGGTAATGATACTAATCTTTATGTTTTTTATAAAGGTCATCTTAATATTGTTTTTTCAAATTGTGTCTTTCGTGTTAAAGATCTTTCACATATTCCTGAAATTTCTTACAATCTGTTGTTTGTGCATAGAGCACTAATAATAATGGAATTGCGGAATTTCATCCTTCTTTTTCTTTATAAAGGATCAAATCACGAAGAAAATTCTTCTGTAAGATCACTCTCACAATGATATGTACAAGATCCACAATCAGTAAGCTTTTTCTAGTTCAACCAGGCTAGTTTTTACTCTTTAAAATTCTTTTTCTCTTTGGCACTCTAAATTGGGGCACCCTGCTTATCCTTTTGTAGTTAAAGCTCTGAATGTAGCAAACATTAAATCTTTTGATTCTAATAAGGAATTTTGTACACCATGTGTTGTGTCAAAATCACATAAGTTTCCTTTTATTTCAAGGCATGATAGATCTATTTCTTCCTTTGATTTGCTATATGTTAATTTGAGGGTTTCGCGTATTATTGCATGTATTGGTGCTCTTTATACTTTTCTTATTATTGATGATTACTCATGCTTTATGTGATGTTTTTTCATTAATAATAACGATAAAGTTAAATCTATTTTTCTCAATTTTCTTCAAATGATTGAGAGACAATATAATGCTTCTGTTAAAACTATTTAATCATATAATAGATTAGAGGTCACTTCTTTTACTAATTTCCTTGAATCCATAGGCATCATTCATCATTTTACTTGTCCTCATACCTCTGAACAAAATGAGGTTTTTAATTTTAGGTATAAATGAGTTGTAGAAACTGGTTTAACTCTTTTAACTCATGCTTCAATACCTTTGAAATGTTGCCACAATGCATTTTGAGTTGTAGTTTTCCTTCCAAATAGATTACCTATTCCTATTATCTCCTTTTAGTCTCCATATGAGGTTTTTTATTCTACTCTTCCTTATTACACCCTTTGCAAAGTCTTTGATTATAAAGGTTATCCTTGTTTAAGGTCTTTTCACTACTGCAAAATGTGTCATTTAAGTCGATATGTAAAGTCAGTTTTTAGAAAAAATCGACTTATAATCAATTTAAAGTTGGTTCGGTGAAAAACTGACGCTACATGCATGTTGAACTGACGCTACACGAGTCGGTACTACACGTCAACCGACGCTACATTAAATTACTCGTTAATTTTTTTGTTTTAATAGTTTTTAAAATTGAAATTACACAATACAATTTTTTTAATTTTTTTAGTTAATTATTATTTTATTTGAACTATTTAATATTGAATTTGGATATATAGTATTTTTTTCTTTTTTTTAGTCAATTGGTTTTTAAAATTATATAATTTATAGAATTTTGTGTATTTTTTTGGTTACTTTTATGTACATGTTTTTCATACGTAGTTATCGAATTTGGATTGCATGAAAAACACAATACAAAAAAGTTTTCAAAAAATATAAAAGGTTTATAGTTAAAATCTAAAAAAATAATTAACCAAAAAAATAAAAATAAAATTGTATTGTTTAATTTCAATTTTAAAAACTATTAAAATAAAAAAAATTAACAAGTAATTTTACATCAGAAACATTATTTTTAATTTGTAGCACCCAAAAACTCAAAATCGAGCTTCACCTCCTCCACTCTTTCATATTTTCTGGCCACCTATGACTATCATCTCTAACACCGTTTAGCGGGTTTTCTTCCTCTCCAAATTATCTTCCAGATCTTCTATTTTTTTAGCAAAATACTCAAAAACTTTATACCAATTTTCTCAATTACATAACACTATTTTTTTCTTCATTTCCTTCATTTTGTCATTTCATTTACTCTTGTAAGTATTTATACTAATCCTACATACTTATTATTCACTTTGTGTTATTTTTTGTATAAATTTTTATATTATGTATGTTTTGTATTATGCATATTATTATTTGTTTAGCTGATTTTCTAAGTAGGTAAGGGGAAATTAAATAATATCTATATGTTCTGGGTTTGAGAGACTAGAATATTTACCGTGGATAAATTTATTTACATATAAATAATTATATTTTATTTAATAAAAATAATACAATTTTAAAATTATTAAAATCATAATTTTTTTGTATTATGTATGTTTTAGTACATATTCTAATAATTAGGGAATTCATATATAATAATACCTTAAATATATTAATTGAATACATATTTAATATGCTTAATGTCATGAATAGAAAATGAACAAATCTTGGATGTCAAAGTATAGAATTGAGCAGGATTACATTTTTGGAGTTGAAAGTTTCTTGGAATTTGCTTGTAGAAATAGTAATAATGAAATTAGTATGATTCGATGTCCACGTGTTAAATGTAAAAATAAGCGATTTCATGAAGTTTACGAGGTTAAGTATCACCTTATCCGTAGTTGTATTCTTTTGAGTTATAAATGTTGGTACTATCATGGAGAAAATATTGATAATACTCCTGGGGAAGAGATAAATAAGAATGTGCGTGGATTAAATACATCTTATCATAATATACAGACAGAAAATATGTTTCATGGTGTTGAAGATGAACTACATGAAGTGAAGAAATCTCTTAGTCGATTTGGTATGGAATATCATAAGATTCATGCTTGTCCAAATGATTGTATTCTTTATAGAAAAGAATATGAGACATTAGATGATTTTCCAATGTGTAAAGAATCGAGATGAAGGCATGCTACAAATGAGACAACACCTAAAAAAGGCATCCCCACAAAGGGTCTTTGGTATTTTCCTCCGATTCCTCGCTTTCAAAGGTTGTTCAAAAGTAAAGAGACATCAAAGATGTTGACTTGGCATTCAGATAATCAATCTGATGATAGGGTGCTATGTCATCCTTGTGATTCTCCAAATTGGAAAGTAGTAGATAATTTATCCCCTCAATTTTGCATTTGATTCGCGCAATCTTCGTCTTGCCATTGTTGCTGATGAAATTAATCCACATAGTTCCCTTACAAGTAGATATAGTTGTTGGCCAGAAATTATGGTAACATACAACCTTCCTCCTTGGTTTTGTATGAAAAGAAAATTCATGATGTTAACATTATTGATCTCAAGACCGAAACAACTCAGTGTTGATATTGATATATATTTGTAGCCTCTGATAGATGATTTAAAGACGTTGTGGAATGATGGTGTAAATGTTTATGATGCACATAAAAAAGAATACTTTAACTTGACGGGGGTCCTTTTATGGACAATTAATGATTTTCCTACCTCTGGGAACTTATCAGGACATGCAACAAAATGTTACAAGGGATGCCCTATATGTAGTGATGGCATTTCTGCAACTTATCTTATTCACGGACGAAAGATGTCTTATAGAAGACATAGAAGATTTTTTCCATCTGAACACAAGTTTAAATACCAAAAGAAATTGTTCGATGGTAAAGAACATCATGATTATGCACCCCGACCTTTGCGAGGTATTGAGATGTTAAGGCAATTGAATGGTATGACATTCAAAAGATATGGAAAGATGAAAAAAAGAATCCTCACTAAGGTAGGGAAACGAAAGGGGTCAACTAATAAAAGGGGCAAAAATTAAAATGTTACTGAATTAGTAGACCATGGTTGTTGGAATAAAAAATCAATATTTTGGGAATAACCTTTTTGGAAAGACCTACACATTCGTCACATCTTAGATGTCATGCACATTGAGAAAAATGTATGTGAGAGCTTGATTGGTACATTACTTAATATACTTGAAAAAAAGAAGGATGAAATTAAAGTACGTTAGATTTAAAGAAACTAGACATACGACCTGAATTGGCACCAAGGGTGGAAAATGATAAAAATCGAACATACTTGCCATCAGCATCATATACAATGTCAACAAAAGAGAAGGATTTGTTTTGTAAATGTTTGGCGGGTGTGAAAGTTCCTGATGGTTAGTCGTCCAACTTAAGAAATTTTGTGTCTATCACCAATAAGAAACTTTATGGATTGAAATCACATAAATGTCATATCTTAATGCAACAATTATTACCAGTTGTTATTAGATCAATTTTTCCAAAACATGTTCGATTATCAATAATTCATCTTTGTTCATTTTTCAATACAATATGCAAGAAATCTATATCAATTGGCAAGTTAAACACTTTACAAAAAGATGTTGTAGAGACTTTGTGTCTAATTGAAAAATATTTTCCTCCTTCTTTCTTCGATATAACGATTCACTTGTGTGTTCATTTAGTTTGAGAGGTTCAATTTTTTGGTCCTATTTACTTAAGGTGGATGTATCCTTTTGAGAGATATATGCAAGTCCTTAAAGGATATGTCCTTAAAGGATATGTAAATAATAGTGGAACGTTACATTTCTAAAGAGGTCATTGAGTTTTTTTTTTCTGAATACTTTAGTGGTTGCAATGAAATTGGGAGTCCTACGCACAAGTTGTTCTTAGAACGTCACATGATCCAAGTAGGTAACCCTATGCTTGGTGGAAGTAATAAATTGTTTATTGATCGCACTTGATGGGAAAAAACACACCGAATCATTTTGGTAAATAATAATGAGGCACAATCGTACATAGAGTAAGTGATGTTTAACCTTTCCATTTATGCAAAACTTATTTTGTATTTAACTATTAATGATGATATCTGCTTGATATATTTTTAATAACATTACATAATGTATTTAAACTTACTGAAGATCGATTCTCATTATAAAAAAAAAGCAGAAAAAAATGGTTGTATGATGAACATAAGCGAGAGCTTATTAATTGGTTTCGCAACCATGTAAGCGTCACATACAAGAATTCATTAGTACTTCTATGCAATGTTTTAAAACTTTGCTTTAAACACATTTCATATTTTTGTATATATAGATTCGAGTTGAACTCAACAAACTCAATCATAAAATAACATAAAGTTTATAATGGCTTGCACATGGTCCAAAATTCGATGTCAAATCATTTTCTAGTTTCACAATTAATGGATCGAGGTTTATGACTCAAGCAAGGGAGAAAGTTCGAGTAAATGATAATAGTGGTGTGAATATGGTTGCACAAACTATGCAATTTTCTAGTTCAAAAAATGGTAATCCTATACTTTTTTTGATAGAACATATTATGGCAAGAGATTTAGGAACTCGATTATGAGGTTTTCAATGAAACAATATTCTTGTGTGATTGGGTCGAATATGTTATCAATGTTGGATATAAAATAGATGATTTTGGACTTATCCTTGTAAATTTATCCAAGATAAGTCACATTGATGATCCTTTTACGTTAGCACTTTATACAAAACAAGTATTTTACGTGAGCGATCAAATTGACACAAGATGGTATGTTGCGTTAATGCTTCCACAAAAAGAGTTCTACCATTGTGATGCTTTAGAAGATGATGAACCTATGCTTGATACATTATCCAATATTAGTCATTTCTCAAACAAATTGCCTAATGTATATGATGATTTAGTTGATGACGATGATTCTTCGTCATGGACTCGAAATGATTGTGAAGGAATATATGTATATGATCGATCAACAACCTAATTAAACATAATGCATGTTATATATTGTTCTAATAACTCTTAGATGTTTATATATATGTATAGACTTAATTGTCAATTAATTTATATTTTATCATTGTTTGTAGATATTTCATGAATCCTAGGGTACTAGAGCTTGTAGATCAAAATGATCCATTGAGGCATTTGAAAAGAAGAGGTTGGGCGAATATACTTGATGTTTCACTTAACCCAGATAATAGAGTACCCGTTCTATTTTATGCTACTAGTAATCCAATAGGGAAAAATGGCCAACAATTGAAATCCTCTATTGGTAGACTTGTGAAGTCAAGTATACCAATCAATATAAATGATTGGACTCAGGTTGACGAAGCTGAAAAATTGAGAATATGAAAAACCATTTATGTAAGTCTCTTATATTATATAACTAATTACATATATTATATATTTTTTGTATTATATCTAATCTTTTGTATTGTGTTTTTACATAATTATTATAAAATCGATGACACTTGGAAGAACAAGTGTTATAAGATTACAAATAAGGCGTGAAAGAAATACAAAACTTCCAAATTAGCCAGAAATTATGTGTTTCCACATTTGGAACCATTTGATGAAGTATAATTCTACAAAATCCCTAAAGGACACCCTTGGATTACACCTCAAGCTTGGAAAGACTTTGTGGATTATAGGTGTACTGATGAATTTCAAATTATTAGGAAAGAACATCAAAATATACAAATGCATAATATTCTTCCTAATCGTACTAGGAGGTCTTCAAATCCTGAAGTTAGATATAGAATGGTATTATTAATTTGTGTTAATTTATAAATATTTTTATATTTATTTTGCTCAAATTTAAGTTGATGTCATGGTTAATAAATTTATATAATTTATGTAGGAAGTTGAATTGAGTATACCGGTTACCCGATCTGAATTGTACATAGAAACAAAGACTCATAAAACGAAGAAGTCAAGACCAATGACTAAGCGAGGAAAAGAACAACTAAATAAGTTGGTTATTAATTTAACTTGACACAAAGTCCTTATGATTTTTAATAATTGATGTAATAATGTATGATATATTTGTTTGTTTTATTATTGTAGAGAGTTGTTTAAGAACAAATGTCTAGGGGTGAAATAATCGAACAGCCAAGTAGATATGTTATGCATCATACACTTGGACGTGAGCATCTTGGTCGTGTTAGGAGAGGTAGCCAATATGATGGTTATATGGAGTATTTTAAAATTCCAAAACAAAGCCTCAGATGGTCAATAAGGAAAAATACAATGAAATCGAAGAAGAACTTAACTCACTTAAGGCCTCAACGTTAAGTGAGATTGCCACTTTAAAAGAATATCAATTACAACACATGTTAGACATGAAATCATACTACAATCAGGGTATGCCATATTGGATAGGCATGTAACCATCTATATCAGGCATGCCACCCATGCAATCTTATGACGCCCAATCTATATCCAGTATGGGATATAGTCATCCTATTGGTCCTCCCTTTTATGCCAGGAATGCAGATGCAATCAGGTAGTGGTTCATTTTTTCCTATGCAATATGTGCATTCTTACCATCAATCACATCACGATGAACGTTTTGATGAGAATGTACTTCCAATAGCTACCCCATATGGAAGTCATCTTATATTTGATGAATCATTTGTGGTAAGATTTTAAGTTTATGTAGATAATCTATTATTTTTTATTTTTTATAATATAGTTTATTTATTATATATAATGCTTAAATTTTTTACAGAATATGAAATGTTTGTTGAAATATCCTTCATCAACGGACTTTGTTGCTATTAAAACGGTATAACAATTGAGCGATGATCGGATGATTCATAATCAATATTTTTCAAATCATTAGCGAATAGTAATTGATCAATCATTGCTCCATGATTGTCCACTACATTTGCCTTTTGATGCTACCACTGTCCAAGAGGCAGTTGGATAATATTTGGCTTGGCCGTCAATTCAAGTTGTGATAAATTTTGGCATGATACTATTTTTTTACTTAAAATATAACATTTTTTTATTACTCTTATTTTTTTTATTCTTTTATTGTTACTAACATACATAATACTTCTTCTTTAGTCTATTATATCAGAACTAGTAAATGTGGCACATTTAAGAGATACAAAGCAAGTATCTCATGCTAAATCTATGTCTAGTGGTCAATCATCGTGTCCTAAGTCATTCAAGAAGAAGCCTTGGAAAAAGTATAGTTATGATTATACTTTAAACTTCAGTAGAAATCTTAGCGCTTTGATGACTATTATTGTGAGGGCATCTAGCATAAATGATGGATGGATTGTGCCACTTCCTATAGAAATTTCTAGTGTAGACATTGACCAAACATATATATCGATCGAGTGCATATTGTAGTTATTTGAATATCAAATGATCGATTTAAGTATAATTCAAGTGTGGACAAGGTGAGTCATTAATCAGTAAATAACTTTCATTTATGTAGAACATATATAATTATATTTATATTATCTAATTATTTATATTTTTTTATATAGGGCATGTTATTATCGATTTCAACATAATCACTCATCATATTTAGCAATGTTCTATGATTTTTCATTTGTCAATCAATATCAAGAGAATGATGTTATCATCAGAGTTAAACAATTATGTGATAGGATATTAACGCTTAACAGAAATCAGAAGTTGATAATCCCTTGGCCACTAAGGTTTGAACAAGGCCAAGATCATTGGATATTGGCAATCCTTGGTCTGTTCAATAATCATGTTTGGTATTGTGACTTAGCTTCTAGAGAATTGAGTAAAGATACAAAAGAAGTTCTTGAAATGTAAGAGTTATTATAGCTAGCTATTTTTCTTCTATTGTTCTTTTTAATATTTAATAAAAAACTAACTGTTATAACTTTGATAGGGCATGAAAACTATGGAACAAGTTTAGGGACATTGACCTTAAAACATCTCATAAGCTTATATGACACAAAGTTATGGTATGTACAAGCGAATATTATTAATTTTACTATTGAATAATAAAGTTGTTTGAATATGAAAAATCATGTATACTTGTTTTTTGTAGATTCCACAACAAAATGATAGAGTCATGTGTGGTTATTTTGTCATAAAGTTTATGAGTGAAATAATCATAAATATCAAAATTCTAATTGAAGATGTAGTAATCTCTTTTACCAATATACATTTTTAACATATATGAGTTCTTTTTTATGAATTCATGAAATTACATTCTTATTTTAAATTTAAATACATGTAGTTCTTTGGTTGGAACAAGACGGGATCTGACCCGTAAATTTTTTATGATTTACGATAAGAGATTTACATTTTTGATATACATTTATAACTTATATATGTTAAAAGATTAGTAGAAGAGATTATCACATTGACACTCGAGTGATATAATAATAATTTTATCCCTTCGAAATCATATTAGCACTGTAATAATAACTTTTTTGTGAATTCATGATATTACATTCTTATTTTGAATTTAATTATGTATATTTCTTTGGTTGGAACAAATGGGGCTATGATATGCATATTTTTGATGATTTACAAGAAGAATGGACAGAAAACTTTGTTTAAATTATAACATCAGGAAAAGAATACGATGATCTTGAATAACATATGACAACACCACAATAATATTTATAATGCTTTAATTTCTCTATTCATATGTCTCTAAAGTTTAGACTACTTGTTTAATGGATGTTTACGTGCTCATGTATTTAGGAGAATAAATTGTTATATGGACCAGCTGTTTTTTGCCCAATTTCCTTGTCACTATGCTGGTAATTATAGGCCAACTATGCTTACTCTCTTTGAAATAAAGTGGGAATATCACAAAATTCATGACACTTTGACAACATCATTTTATTTGTAATTTAAGTTAAATATATATGTATTGTATATAAATTATATTTTTGTAATAAATTTAATTATCAAGTAATTAATTATATTTAATTTTTTAATTTTTTATATTATTATTTAAACTTTATTAAACATATTTTTGTTTTTTTATACATGTAATCGAATACAGGTTATTAGTATAGTAGAAAATGAGTAATATATATATTAAAGTCGGTTCACCCGTTGAACCGACTTTATGTTTAAAGTCGATTTAATGCGTAAATCGACTTTAAATTTTAAGTCTTACAACTGAATCGACTTTAAATTGATTTAAAATCGATTAAAAATCGACTTTAATGCCCGATTTTGTAGTAGTGTTTAACAAGCATAAATTACAATCTAGGTCTTTATCCTATGTGTTTCTTGGCTATGCACCAAAACAAAAAGGATACTTATGTCTGAATGTTCTCAATGGTAATGTCCAATAATCATATTGTCTTCTATGAGTCGAAATCTCCTTTTACCCTATTTGTTCCTTTGAAAACTCTAATTTTTGGTCCTTCTAATAATTTTTTTGTACCTCATTCTCTAGTTCCTATTAACTATTCAAAGTGTTCTTCTACTTCTATTCTTTCTCAAGTCTCACCCTTATCATTTTTCTCCTTCTCAACTCTTTTATATGCCTCTTAATCCCATTCTCTCCTTACTTTGTCTTGAGTTCCCTTTACATGTTTTGTCTTCACCTATTCCTTTAGCTAAACCTATTGCGTCTTTACCTCATGCTCCTAAGGTTCTCAATGCTTATCATATGTAAATCAGAGCCAAATGTGGCATTGTTAAACCTAAGATACTTGTGGCTTGTTCTTCTTTACTTCTTACACCTTTTTCCTACCAATAGGCTACCTCAGATCCTGATCGGCAACATTCTATGCAGCTAGAGCATAATGCTTTATTGAAGAATGGTACATAGATTTTAGTGCATCCTCCATCTGTTCGAAATGTTATTGGCTCTACTTGGGTGTATCGAGTGAAATAAAATATGATGGCACTTTAGACAACTGAAAGTCTCGATTGATGATCCAATGCTTTACTCAAACTTATAAGGTGGATTACTTTAACACTTTCAACCCTGTCATAAAAAATGTCACTGTTAAAACTATTTTGCGTTTGGCTCTTAGCAATGGATGGCCTTCTAGGCAATTGGATGTCAATAATACATTCTTGAATGATACTTTTGATGAAGATGTGTATATGCAACAGTCCGAAGGGTTTATTGATCCTCATAGACATCATTATATGTGCAAACTTGCCAATGCTCTTTATGGGCTAAAATAAGCACTATGTGGTCGGTTCCATAAGTTGAGTTCATGTTTGCTTTCTTAGGGTTTTCTAGCATCCAAAGTAGATTCTTTTTTATTTGTTTTCAATCAAGATGGTGTGATTATTTACATCTTGGTTTATGTCAATGGCATCATTATCACTGGCATCAATGCCCCCTAACTAAAAGCTTTTGTTCATCAACTCCACAACTCGATTACTCTCAAATATTTTGGTGATTTAAAGTTTTTTCTTGGCATTGAAGTTTGTATAACATCACATATGATTCATTTGTGTTAAACTAAAAGTATTACTGGTCTTCTAGAAACCTTTAATTTGTTACCGTCGAAGTATGCTTCTATACCAATGGTTTCAGGGGGAATCATTTTCAAAACTGATAGGATGTTTTAAGGAGTAATGAAGAGTCTGAATATTAAACAGTGGCATAAACAATAGTTGACATCTTATAACTAAAATCATTGCTATTGGAATTGTGTGAAATTAACAACAAAACTTGTTGTGTCTTGTGATAATGTTTCTGTAAAATATATTGTAGAAAATCCAGTGTAACATCATAGAACAAACTATATAGATATCGACTAGCATTTTGTTAGAGACCAAGTTACATGTTATATACTGATGAGTGCTCAAAAAGCACTAAAATAACCATGATTTTATGCAAATTAATTGATTAAAAATATATATATTTATATGTTTTATCATATATTTATATAAATTTGTCTTTTTCGGAATCACGGGTATTTTTATTGTTTTTCAGGTATTTTGGCTTAAAAATGCAACTTAAAGACTCAAAGAGGAATACTGGAAGCAATACATCACAAATATATTAATAAATAAATGCGTAAAGGTCGACAAATATGGAAAAATTGGACAAAATGGGTCAAAAAGGTCAAAAAGTAGAAAAATGCCACAGCCGCTTCCGAAGGCCAAAGACTCCTCCGCCCAAACTGCGCGGTACTGTTTCATGCGACGTTAAAGATCGGCGGGTTCTGTTCATGCGCGCAAGACCAGCACGGGGTTACTGTTTCACGTTACAATGCGCGCGCGAGGTTATCGCTCACGCTACAGAAGATCGCTGTTACCGCTCACGCTGACAGCCACGGGCAGGCAGCCAAGCGCCGCCACCGCGTGCCCAACGCGTTTTCACCCCATTTTTCACGTTAAGCGTGATGTCATGCTCACGTCATTGATGACCTCAAAGATGTCCATTACACGTTTTTTAATTTTTTAATATTTTTTTAACATATTTTTACTCATTTTTTCTCTCCATCCTCACCTATAAATACCCCTTCCATTCACTTCAAAGACACCTAAAAACCACACTTCTCTTCTTTCTTTCTCTCTTTTGTTAGTTTTTGAGTTTTTTTTAGTTTCTTTCTTAGTTTCTAAGCTTTTCTTAGTTTTTCTCTTAGTTTTTAGTTCAATTCTCTTAGGTTTAGAGTTCTTCTCTTTTTGAGAGGAACTTGTAATGTTTTTGTAATAATTTAGATTTTTGATTCAATAAATGGAAGTGCAAATTCCGCTTGGAGCTTTTCTAGCAACGGGAATAGCGTCGCAGATCTGTAAGGATTTTATTTTCTTTACTGATTATTTTTCTTTTATTCTTACATGTTATATTTAATTTATGTGATTAAATTTAACTGCTATTGCTTTATAATATGATATAATAATAACGTTGTTATGCTTGCAAAATATGAAATAGGTGAAAATATCTAAAATGAATTATTTTTATTTTATTCAAGATTTTATATTAAGAATGTTAGAGAGAAATATGTTATTTTTCATTACAAACTTAAATCTGAAAATTAGATTTTAAGGTTTAGTTATCCGGTCTAATTTAGAGTAGGCTTTCTTTATTTGTTGCATAATCGCCTAGGTAGTTAGAGTGAAGCTTCTATTTCAAAAGTTTTTATAAGAATTATTATGTGAAAATGTATTGACAACATGTTTTCAATAGTGGTTTTAAAACTTGAAAGTTAAGTACTTGGATAACTAAATTCTTGGGTTTAATTTGGACACTTGAATAAAGTTTAAATCGTCTAACTCACCAAAGGTGGCATTTTAAATGGTTCATTTTCAATCTCTTAGAAAAAGGAATTAATTTAATTAACCAAATTAGTTATCAACCCCACCCATAGGTGTTAATTGATTTGTTTAGTTAACAAAGAATATCTAACCCCACCAAAGGTGTTATTCATACAAAAAGAGAGAATCAATAAAATATCAATTTATATCTTTAATAACCTAGATAATATGAAAGCAAAGATAATTAATTTAGTTATTATATCCATAAATACTCCACTAATATAAATGATAAAATTTGCATGAATATTTATTGAATCTGTATTTATATTTATTTATTGAATTTGTATCTATGTTTATTTTTTTTTTTATATTTATTTAATCTGTATATATGTTTATTTTATGTTATTAGATTAGAACACAAAAACCAAACTATCGTGACGGATGTTTAGGATTTAATTTCGTTTTTAAAAGTTTGAATAATAAATTAAGAACCACATACATTCCTTCCTTAGATCGACGTGAAAGATACTTATCATTTTCTACTTAAATGATTACAAGATCATGAGTAGTTTTACAAATATTAAAACCAAAGTATTTGCGAGAATTGGCGATGCCGGTTTTCGTTCATCATATACTTAAGGTAAAACATGTGTAGTCACATAATCAAATGATAGATATAACGATTAAGTCTCTACCTTCAACTCAATTCACAGCGGAGCAAATTGAGTACGTTGTTGGTTAGATCCAAAGTTTAAGGAGAAGGTTAAAATTAGTTATAAAATACACATTCTTATTATACGTACATGGTTCATAGTGATTATTGTTATATTTAGTTATTAAGTATTTTTGTAAAAGTTTTATAAATTATTTAATGATGGTTCATAACAAATTAATGAAATGAGTTTTTATCTTTCAACTCTTCTTTCTCTTTGTAAATAAGAATTTTTGTTTAGTAATTTTAAGTTAAATGCATTTAATTTTATTATTTATGAAAATTATGTATTATAATATAAAAATTAATTTGTTTATGAGATTATAAATATTTATTTTTAATGATTTTAGTGGATTAAAAATATATATTTTAATAATTGTGGGTTTAAAAATGATTGTATACAAGTTCGACCAGAAGGCGTATACAAGCTGCACATGACGAAACCGAAACCCAAATCGGACATGTCTCCGTCTATTAACCGGATTGGATAATCGGCGACGAGTCCGAACTATTTTGTTCTGTGAGTGATTTGTTATTATGTGATTAGTTCTGGTTGGCGCAAAACGGTGTAAAGAATAACACCGGACGAGTTGGTAGTTGGCGTGAGAGAGCACAGATCCCAACTTAAATTCCAAACCCTAAATTTCTCCACCGTCTTTATTCTCTTCCCCAGCGTAAGCTCACTATTGATTTCTTCTTCTTCTTCTCCTTCTTCGAGTATCAGAGTTTGTGTATTAAATTGTTATTTGAATTAGGGTTTTTGATTGGATAGTTTGTGTTTGAGTAATTTGTTTTGATTTTATTTATGAATATTGATTCGATCGTTTGATAAGCTAATTCTGTTAGATCGATCATTGATTGCAGAGGCTATGCTTTGGTTTAATTGCTTTGATCGGTGATTAGTTGTTGTGTCAGCAGCAGAGTCTATAATATTTGAGCCTTCATATTTTGGCTGAAGTAATGGATTTGGTAGCTAGTTGCAAGGTATCTTATTGTTTTTTAGCCATTTATTTTTATTTGGACTTGTGTTATTTTCTAGTATTTGTCTGCTAAAAAGATTATTATTGCTGGAAGAAACAAGCTAAGCAATTGATGCTATTTATTATTATTAAAAAAATCGTGTGTAGAAGTTTGAGCATTTTATGGTTTTGTGTACTGTGTGAAACTAGTAACTTATATTGTTGCTAAACTAATCGAGCTTCAGTTTCTTGCATTTCCATGAGGAAATTGGTTAAAAGGAGCATAATAGTTTTAGAAGGAGCGTAATAGTTTTAGTTTGTTTGTGACTATATAGAATGTGATAGGAAATTTTATAGACGCTGTGCATCATCATTTTAGAAAATCAAGTTTATGGAATGTGTGTGTGGAGGAGACTGAGGAGTTGTCCCCATTCCAAGTTATCAGCATAACCTTTCTCTGACTGAAGTTTCTAAGGTGTTTGAATAATAATTAATTACGTCATATTGTGACCACAGAAACAGTCTACTGGTACATGACTTCAGAAATTTTGTGAATGCAGTAACTTGTGTTCTTAAAGAAATGATTATTTAAAGCTTTTGTTTTTGCTGATTAATTGCAAGTAATATATATATATATAGATTTAATGTATTCTCATTTCAAGCATAGAAGCATGGTAAGCAACTAGCAATATTTATGGATTTGCATTAGAGTTAGACTTTAGACTAAAACTTCTGTCATTTTTTTACGGTTTCCTTTGCAAAACGAGATTGTTAATCTTTACTAGTCGGTTGCTTGTTCCACTGCCTACTTAAGTTTGTGTGAGAACTCCTAATTTGGTAACAGATATCTTTCGTTCAGAGTCTTCGATTGACTTGCTAAGCTTACCTTAGAGTTATCTTGTTATAAACGCCTGCTTGTAGAGAGGAGTTGTTATCATTGTGATTTTCATTCTTTGAATTAATGTGATCCAGTATTCAAGTCCTGGACCAGTTGATTAGTTTTTTGGACAACATTTGTTTGTTTCTCAGGTCAAGTTGCCTTTTTTCCGAATAAAAGAGCTGAAGGATGTGCTTACTCAATTAGGCCTTTCAAAACAAGGGAAGAAGCAGGTCAGATGCGCTAGCAATTGTTTTTATGTCAGTCCGTTGGCAGTTTCTTTATTATTGATATCTCAGTTTCAAATTAGAATACTTGCTGTTATGGACGTTCTTTCCAGGATTTTTGTTTTCTACGTGTGATTCTTCCTGCACTTCCTTTTCCGCCCTGTTCTTTCAATTAAAGTAAATCTGGATTCTCTGTTGGTAAGCAGTAATGGCATAGGAAAGTGGGTCAGAATATAACAACTTAAGATTTTTAAGAGGGACAGCTTATTGCTGAGTTTTCATGATATATTTTTATGTTCTTGATGTACTGCTGATAAGAACTTGTTTGAATGGTCAGCTTATTTTAGCCTCGCATAAAGCACCTGCAGTAATATATTCATGTGTTTTCTCGTCTTTGTCTCTTTTTTTTCTATATTGTGTCTCAACAGAGTTCTCCTGTTGTGATTCGTATATATTTTGCAGGACCTTGTTGATCGGATTTTGGCCATTGTTTCTGACGATCAAGGTAAATGATTAAGGCTGTTTCTATCTCATTTAGGATAGTTTGTCATTTCCCATTTCTGAACTCGTTGGAAGAGATTGGCCTTCTTCTTCTTGTGAAATTTGGAAGTTTTTATCCTTTTATTCCTGCAAAAAGAAATTTTATTTGCTCAAAGAATTGTAGTTAATCAACTATTTATCTCCCAGATTGATGTAATGTTGAATAGTGGAACCTAATGAAAGTGCTTTTGTACCAAAACTTGTAACTACGACTGAGTTTGATTTAAGTGTGCGCATCCTCTTTGTAGTTTTTCTCTCTCCTTAGAATAGTGATATTTTTGTATTTTTATTAGTTTGATGTGCTGAAAGGGGGTTCCCTTTATACATGAATACAGCATTCTAAATGGGCGGGTTTTAGTTTTATAATTCTTGATTGCAAATTTGGATTATGTATTTTTTTAGGAATTAGTACCGAAGACTTACTTTTCAATTTTTTTGAACAGTTTTAAAACCTTGGCCAAAGAAAAATGCTTTTGGAAAGGAACAGGTAGCAAAACTGGTTGATGACACATTCAGGTTTGTTGTGTATGGATCATTCGTTTTTGCTCCCTGTTTGTATAGACAAGGATGACTTCTTTGATGAACTGGTGATATTGTATTCAATATCTTGTTGACAGACCTTTGTTAGAGCAGTATTATGTGCCATTCTCTTTATATGGTTTCTGTATTGTTTTATTTCTTCCCCTCTCTCCTCTTTTTGCCTTTCCTTTTTTGGGTAAATTTTTTTTTTTTAGTGTGACTGGGGGTGCATTTGTTGTCTTTCAGAAAAATGCAGGTTTCTGGGGCTACGGATTTAGCCTCAAAGGGTTCTGGTGTTTCAGATAGCAGTAATGTGAAAACTAAAGGAGAAATTGATGACACCTATCAATCTGACATGAAGGTTCGATGTCTCTGTGGGAGTCCGTTGGAAACAGAGTCAATGATCAAGGTATTTTATAGACGTTTTTGTTTTCTTTTTGTTGTTTACCTCTATTCAAAGTATAACTGCTCTTGCTACTCATGCTTTGTGTTTTGTTTCTTGCAATGGCAGTGTGAGGATCCAACATGCCACGTGTGGCAGCACATTGATTGTGTCATAATTCCAGAGAAGTCTACAGAAGGCAATCTGCAAGTTCCTGAGTTATTTTATTGTGAAATATGTCGACTCAGTCGAACTGACCCGTATGTAACATATATAGAAATTATCTTATCTGTGGTGCTTTATTGCTTTATTTGATGCAGTCTGCAGCTGTCCTTGGCTAGTTGATTTTCAAAGTTGTATATATTAAAATTTCTGGTTTGACTACATTCTGTCAATGTTTGCTGGTATCTACTTATTTTTAACTTGTGTTGCTCATCCTTACGAACATGTGAATGCAAATGTCAATTTACTTTGTATGCAATACAATGATTTTTAATATATATGTATATATACACACACAAGAGAGAGAGAGAGAGAGAGAGAGAGAGAGAGATCCACGGGGCAGGAATGTCCTATAAAAAATGGACATAGAAATATGAAATTAATCAACATATTCAACATAGTTATATCCTTGAATGGAAAGATAAATCTAACTCGTGAAAATTAAATCCTAAACTTCAAAATTAAACCCTAAATTGAACTAAATAATGCTAAAATTTATGTGACATTTTTGCTCCTGAGCTGCTTCATCAGTACTCATTAATTTTGGAATGGACAATAATACATTTTATTTAATCAAAACGCTATTCATACAGTTCTTCTTTCCTTTTATTTTAGTGGAATGCATATCCCCCTTCCATTTGTATTTTACTACTAACTCGTTTCATAAAAACTGACCATTTTAACTTCTCTATGTACAGTTTTTTGGTAACCGTTGGTCATCCTCTTTATCCGGTGAAGTTGACTGCGACCAACTCTCCAACTGATGGGTAAGCATTCTGTTTACATGTGTTTGTTGAAAAAACTGAGGAGAATATGGTTTTATTTCTTTTATTTCCCTGTTCAATGATGATGTATCTGATAGAGATGGATCAGCATATAATACCAATAAAAAAAAATCACTTGTAGCTCTTATATCTAAAAGTGGGATTATTATCTTAGTCTTGAATATTTCTCACGTACAACTTTGCAGTACAAATCCAGTGCAGACTCTAGAGAAAACATTTCAGCTCAGTAGGGCAAACAAAGACTTGCTATTAAAACAAGAGTATGACGTTCAGGTTGGTTTAAGGGTTATAGTAATTAATTTGACATATGGATTCTGTATTTAGATGTCATGAGTCATGTGGTCATATGCTGTTCAGGCTTGGTGTATGCTTCTCAATGATAAAGTTCTGTTCAGGGTGCACTGGCCACAATATTCAGATCTGCAAGTCAATGGTATGAATGTTCATGTTTGATGGTTCACCAATTTATCTTTTCATTAACAACATTGTTTGAGAATTCCCTCTTTTTCATAAGTTAGCTGTGATGATTTTTTTTATCATGATTGTGTATCTGAAATTTAATCTAAATTGTATGCTTAATATACAGGTATGCCTGTTCGAACACTTAATAGACCTGAGTCTCAACTTCTTGGGGCTAATGGCCGTGATGATGGTTCCATTGTGAGTTTTTAATGAAATGCTGAATCTTGAATGGTCTTTTTTTTCTTTTTTTTTTTTTTTTTTTGGGGGGGGGGGGGGTGGATGACTTCATGGACATGGAAAATGTATTAGCTTTACTTAATTTTTGTCTCTATTGCTTAATTGATTGTGTTTTTTGCCAGATCACACCATACATGAAAGACGGAATTAATAAAATTTCCTTAACAGGGCGTGATGCTCGGATTTTTTGTTTAGGGGTTCGTATTTTGAAGCGGCGCACCATTCAAAAGGTAGATCCGTTTTCCTTAGCTATTTTCATTTTAGGATTTTTTTTTACCTTACTCTGTTACAAGAAAATTAATTTCTTAGATGTCTTGCTGTTTACAAAGTTTGAGGTAAGTTCAAATAATGGCTTGTGTTCATCGAATAAATATAATACATTGTTATGTAAGTTCATTGCATTAAACTGATAATGGGAAACCAAATATGAGCATAATAGGAGTAATAAAACTACCTTGAAATGTCAATGATTTCCAAATTTTCACTCATTGAATCTCTTGCATAACGATAGGCAAGCATCAAGTTAAACGTATCTTACATATGCCCTTGCCTGTCCATTTTCTGTGCTTGTATTAATATGTAGATAATTTCCTGACCGTATGGATTTCATCAAATCTCTTATTCATTCTATTGCACCTTCAAAATTTTGCTTGTTTTGTCGACTGTTAATTTTTGATTTTTTTTTGTGTTATATAAAATTCTATGTTCCATATTATGTTCATTTTTTTAAGCCGTTGATGTGGGTTTTCTGCTATCATTCTTTCCATCTTGATATATATACATTATTATGTCAACTCACAGTCATTAAGTTTTACTTTTTAGATCCTCAGCTTGATTCCTAAAGAGTCTGATGGTGAGCGATTTGAAGATGCTCTTGCTCGTGTTAGTCGTTGCGTTGGTGGTGGAGCAACTGATAATGCTGATAGTGACAGCGATTTGGAAGTTGTTGCAGATTCATTTACTGTCAAACTATGTTGTCCAGTAAGTTGCAATAATATATGAAGGTGTTAGTGTTTTCTTATCTAACTCTAAATATGGGTTCAATCAAAGACAATGTGTCAATGTTATGCATCCGCTTGCAAAAGATGGTGTGTTGTAGAAATTCAGTCTCTTTTAACAGTAAAAAGTCTATAGAGGGTGAGGATTTCATGTAATGCAAATTGCTTCAGTTTGCTAAACTTTCTGTTCCTAGGAACTGTCATCTCTAGGAACTTTCTATTCATAGCTCTCATGGTTATATATATTTTTGTTGCATAGGGACCTACAAGGGGCTGAAAGCTTTGGCTTGTTTGTATTAATGGAACATATTTGTTTGTATTTTCTGTGTCTGTGCTCTGTAGATGAGTGGTTCGAGGATGAAGGTTGCTGGAAGGTTTAAACCCTGTGTCCACATTGGTTGTTTTGATCTTGAGGTTTTTATGGAAATGAATCAACGATCAAGAAAGGCAAGCTTGTGAATGTTTTGATTAATTTTTCCTTTTGTAGCATTATTTGTGTGCTTGAACACACTTTCAATTTTTTCTGCAGTGGCAATGCCCTATATGTCTTAAGAATTATGCTTTGGAGAATATCATAATCGACCCATATTTTAACCGAATCATATCATTGGTAATCCCTTTTCCATATATCTTAAGCTAGATTTTTTTTATGTTGCTTGATATCTGATTGTCTTTCGATTTTGCTTGTTGGTGCAGATGAGGCATTGTGGGGAAGATGTAAGAGAGATTGAGGTGAAGCTTGATGGTTCTTGGAGAGTAAAGGTTAAAAGTGAAAGTGAACGTAGGGATCTTGGCAATCTTGGGCAGTGGCACTCTCCCGAAGGAAATCTTTGTGTCCTTACCGATGAAGAAAAACCAAAGACAGAAACTTTAAGGCAAATTAAACAGGAAGGTTTTTCTGAGGCTCATACTGGATTGAAACTTGGAATCAGAAAGAATCTGAATGGGTGTTGGGAAGTAAGCAAACCTGAAGGTATGAATAATTCTTCAGGTAGTAGATTACAGGAAAATGTTGGAAGTTATGAACAAAGGGTTATTCGAATGAGCAGCAGTGCAACTGGAAGTGGTAGGGATGGTGATGATCCTAGTGTAAATCAGGATGGTGTTGGGAATTTTGATTTCTACACCAACAATGGTGTTGAGATGGATTCCATTTCTCTTAATGTTGATCCGGTATATGGAATTGCTGGTCAAAATCAATCTGCACCTACTGGAAATGAAGAAGTCATTGTGCTTAGTGATTCAGATGATGACAATGATTTGTTTGTATCCTCTGCAACAGCTTACAAAAACCACCAAAATGATGGTGGTGGGGTAGGTTTTTCAGTGCCCCCATCCCTTCCCTTGATCACTGAAAACTACACAGAAGTTCCTGCTCTTGGGACTGGTGGTACTTCATGTTTGGGTCTCTTCAATTCCAATGATGATGAATTTGGAATGCCATCATGGAATATACCTCCTGGAGTTCAACCAAGTCCAGGATTCCAATTATTTGGCTCTGATGCAGATGGGTCAGATGCCCTAGTGAATTTGCCACATGTTTCAATGACTTGTTCTGCATCTATTAATGGTTACACATTGGCTCCAGAGACTGTCATGGGATCCAAGTCTCTGATTCCTAATTCTTCTGTTGGTTGTTCTAGTACTGTTATGATTGATGGCTTAGTTGATAACCCTTTAGCATTTGCTGGTCATGATCCATCTCTTCAGATATTTCTTCCTACGAGACCTTCAGATGTATCAGTGCAGTCTGATTTTAGAGATGAAGTTGACACACCCAATGGTGTCCACAATGCGGATTGGATCTCTTTGAGGCTTGGGGGTGGTGCAAGTGGCAGTAATGGTGAGTCTGCAAATCAAAATGGAATGACGCCAAAACGACAAGCACCATCCAAAGAAAGTGCTCTGGCTGACTCAGGTTTGTGTTCATACCTATAGCAGTTTTTTAGAAATTATAGCGCAATCAATTGTTTGGTGTGAGTTTCATACTTTGTGAATGAATTCTGGTTTACTACTAGCATATTTGGCTGAATGCCTGAATCCATATTTTTCTTGAAAATTTCTTCTAATATTTAATTCTCTTAATTCAAAACACAGTTCACTGGAACTTAATTTTCTTGATTCATACCAGTTTATAAAAATGAGCTATTGTTAAGTATATTTTATTTGTTCTAATGTTGCTTCCATGCTTCATATCCGTACATTCCAGAAAATCTGTCACTATTGGAAAAGGGCAAGGGGTTTATTTTTTCTTTGCTTTCCTAGTTTTGTCTTTAGTTTTTTACCTTGTCAGATCTTATTGTTAATTCTATGCAGCCTCTTTGCTTCTTGGTATGAGTGATAGATCTGAGAAGGCAAGTAGGAAAGGATCAGATAGTCCTTTCTCTTTTCCTCGCCAGAAACGTTCTGTTAGGCCAAGATTGAATCTTTCGATTGACTCCAACTCTGAATAGAGGAATAAACCATGTTTGTGGCAAGCTGTAGTCTATAGTTGTTTGCTGAAGGCACGGGGTGGAGCTATGCTATGATCTGCCCATTTGCAAGTCAAAGTTACATACTCAAAATTACAAATAGATTAACATACTTTGTTTTCCAGCTAAAGAAGTTACAGACAAGTAAATACTCCACTGGCACCAAAATTTTCCTTGTATTGGTAAGTTGTAGTTTATACTGTGTATTTTTCCTTACATAAGCTGTGTTTCTTACTTGTTTACTTAAACAGGGTCACATATTGCTGCTGCCATTTTCTGACATCGACCATCTTCAGGTTCGGTGCACTGTACATGGTTTGACTGTTAAAGGTTGGAATGAAGTCCTTAGGTTAAAATTCATAGGTCCTAGAAAGGAGAACCCCACCAAGCAAACAAAACTAATGCTTTAAATTTTTTGGTCCCGTTTGTATGATGAGAGCAAATAGCATGTAAATGATCACTTAGATTCTATTATTCATATAAGTGGTTTTATTTATTCAAATGGTTATATATTTCACATTTATATATTACTCATCTTAAAGCAAATGTTAAAATCGACGTAGAGTACAGGAGGCAGGATCTTTCTATTATCTCAGCCTCTCAGGTGCTACTTCAAGAATTCTAGGCTCTGAAATATGATGGTGAGCAGTTGCATTTTAATTGGTGATTGATGGGAAAGAAAATTAAGTTGATAACTCTCTCTCAGTGCCAGTATTGTGGCAACCGGAACTCACGATCATCAGGTTAGGGTTTTCAAATTGTAATTTTTGTATATGGGGGTCAATGGACATGAATTTATCAATCTCTCTGCAACCAAAGAATTAGCATTGGTATTTTGCAATGTTGACCTGAGGTTTGCTGATGAGAGTGGCTATCTGATTTTGGCAGTAATACATGGAATGTTCCTTTGTGGACTCTAGCTTGTTCTTAGTGTATTTTTATTTATTTATTCACAACACCAAAAGGTGCATACCCTACTTTTTGTTTCTTTATTGGGAGAAGTCTACCCTACCTAATAGGGTATCTAGTGCATATTCTTTTTGCCTTGTACTAGTTTTTACTAGCACTCAAAACACAAGGTTTGAATTTTAATTTGATTAGTTGTGTTTGTTTAGTTTGCAATTTTACAAGTTCTCAATCCCGTATACCAAGGTCTCAACACTTTCTCTCTCAGGGGATGCTTCCCTGGTTTTTATTTGCGAAGGATTGGTCTGTTTATTTGTAAGGTAATGATATTGTCGTAATCAATTTTGTTATTGTCACAATAAGAGTGTTAATTGTTTATTATATTCTTATAATTAGTTACACTTTAATGTCACTATTGTTAGTAAATATTGGCAATGATAAAAAGTTATCATGGTAAACTCCACCCTATTTGTGAACATATTTAGGTTTATAAACCGCCCTTCCAATATTATCTAAGAGATACCCTGGTTTGATTCTCACTGCATTTATCATTTTTTTTTGTTTTTTGTTTTTTGTTTTTATCGTGCATATGAGAGCTTCATAATTTTCCATTTCAATGGCAGTCATATGGTTTTGTTCTGTCTGTTATATGTGAACGCGTATGGCCTTTGTTCATGAGCTGATGAAGTGAAAAGAAGAGTGCGAATAAATTACTTGTTTATTAGTTGGAGTCAGTTGATCTTATAAGTGACTATAAATATAACTTAGAGCGAGGGCTTTTAGTCCGTCAGATGTTTAGTTTTCAGATTTCCTTTTTTTTCCCTCTTCTTTCTAACAAAAAGTCATCCAAATTTGTTACATTTAATGAAAAGTGCACTTTAGATCATGCGGATTAGGTGGGGCAATAAAACTCTATTTTTTTTATAAAAATGGGTCGCATGAGTTTATTTTGTTGAAGTAATAAGTTTGTATTTGTTTGGAGAGAATTTAGTGTAAGGGATTATAGTGATTTATAAAAAGATGTATAAAATGTTAATAATTAGTCAAGATTCTTTATTCTTCTCCTAAGGAAGTATATATAGCACATATTTTATAGGTATTGAGGTTACATAGGTCGGTATTTTGAGTACGAGTTACTGGAATACAATTAATGTACAAGACGATTTTTTTACATATTATCTAACGATATATTCTAATAAGGGAGACCAAAGATCTTATATATAAGAGTGTTTTCAGGTCATTATCTTGAGATCATCATATGTGATTTGTTTTAGTTTTGGTACGTAGAGAGGTGATCTTATCTGTGAGTAAGTCACTAATATCATGTCGTTTTTACTTAAGTATATATAGCACATATTGGTTCTTGGATCATATCAGTCCGTTATTTTCAAGCGGCCATGCATGAGTTACTCTTACCAAGATGAGGCACCATGAGTTGTTAGGATTGCTTACTTGTTACATGAATAATACCTAATAATATTGTTTTACTTTCTGTTATCTTTTTTGTATTTTGTGTTGCCTCTATAATATGTACAATAACAAAGTGTAATTTTATCAAAGAATGAATTTATTATTTTTTGATTTCTTAATTTTAAGATGAGGTTATTGATAATAAATAATAATATTTTAATATATTTTATTAGATTATTATTTTGTTATCAAATGTTAAGTGAAATTTATAGGAAATTATGTAATAAAAAATCAATAATAATAAAATTAAAACAATTATTTTAATATATTTTAATCAATAAATATTAAAATAAATATTATATGAATGAAATTTATATTAATTGTTACTTTATCTTTATTAAAAGATTGAATATTGAATATTTGCTATTATTTTACTAGAAATGATAATATTTTAATAAAAAAAAGTATTAAAATGGTATTATTTGTGAGCTAAGAACATCTTTTATAATATGGATTATTAAATTCACACTTTAAATCTATAGTACAATTCTCAATAAATTGAAGGATTCTGGACTTTAATTATTTTTATTTTTATTAGTCGGTGCTATAGAAATCCCAACATAATAATGATAAGTTGTTTCATCAAAGATTGAAAAATTGCATTTGTAGTGAACTTAACATTTCATCTCTCTTGAATCATTCTACAACAATTTGATTTCATGGGAAGATAAGGACATCTGATTCTAACGAGATTGCAACAGAAGCATTAGTAACTAATAATCCTAAAAATTAGTAACTTCCAACTTATCATCCACAAGCATTGCTAAGACTTATACCAAAATCTCCAACTACCCTAATTCAAATCATCCCTTAAGCCTATTAGAGGGTAATCAAACTCAAACGCCACTATAATTTTATGCAACAAAAACAAAGGTACTAGAATGCAAGGAATCGAATATTCGATCGACCTTTCATGTGAGTGAAAAACAACCCTTCGTTCTAGCCAGTCGCAGGTCTAGGATTTAGGAGGAAGAAAACTAAAAAACAGTAAAAAAAATGTTTAGTAGTTATTGTTTGTTTGTTTCTCGTTGTATAGAGGTGTTATATGTATTTTATTTAAGCGTAAATAAGTTTAAATTATTAAATTTATAATGGGTTTTTAAATATTAAAAAACTTAATATCTAAAATTTAGTGATACAATTTTATTTTATGTATAAATTTATCTCTAATTCTATAAATATTATATTTATTTATTTTGGTTAAAAAACGAGAGTGCTGCGTGCCCCTCCCCATCTTTATACAAATCTGCCCCTGGTTCTAGCTTAATGTCAGATTTAGGATTAAAACTTAGGAGATTTACAGTAAAAATAAGAAAAAAAATAAAAATACTATTTGTTTTAGTTAATATTTATTTCTCGTCGAATAAAAATAAATATGTTACATGTATCTCACTTGAATATATATATGTACAAATTATTAAATTTAGAATAATTTTTTAAGTGACAAAAATCTAAAATTTAAAATCTAAGACACATTTGTATTTTATGCATAAATTTATCTATAATTATAATTCTATAAATATTACACATAAAATTTTATTAGTAAGAAATTAGAGAAGTCACTTGACTCTCCTAAATCCTTGATAGATCTGCCCTCTGGTATGTAGAGTTTGGCGCTCGTGATCACGGGATTTGATTGCTGATATCCGAAAATGGGGGCATTTCCTCAGTATAACTAGTAGAATGCTATAAGGTTGAAGAACCAAGGTGCAGCCCCGACTATTCCTCCATAGCCGACCTTGATCCTATGGCATAAAAGCAAGATCGAATCCCACAATCCTTATGCTAGAAAAATGTATTGGTTAATTCATTAGTAAGAAAAGTCATCTAGTTCCATTATAATTAAAAATAAAGACTTTCACTCCTCTTAAAATCAAAAACGGATTCAATAGCTTAAGCTATTGAGAGAGTTTCCCAACAATTTCTAAAAATATGATAAGATAGTTAGCTACTAAAGTCAGGACTTAAACAACGTAAGCAAGTTATAAATTCACTAAATTAGATGCAAAACATTGAAAATAAACACTAATTAACTGCAATGTTTGAACTCAATTAGACTCTGATTACAGTTGGAGAGGAATCTGGCTGACCCACAGATGAAGACTTGGATATAACTGGGGCTTGCTCCAAACAGCTTTGAGTGTCATCATTAATCATTCCAAGGCTCATCTTCTCCACTTCTTCTTTGGTATATATGTGGATCTTTGAAACAACATTACAAAACTCACTGCATACAGAGCAAGAACAATCATCACATTCAGTAACCTCAAGAAAGAATGAGTCAAAATTACTTCACAATATTACGAGGATTCTTTTAGAACACCATAAGTCATAAATATTTGGATAAGTATCCAGATATCAAACACGTCTATTTTTCTTAATAATAAGTAAATTTATAACAAATTATCCAAACCCATGTTCATATCATGTTGCTTAGACACGTGTATTTCAGTCACGTGTACTTCACTGAAATTGAAGAATCCAAGCGACACAAATTTACAGTGTACCATTTAATACTTTTACAATTTTCTCATTCTACTTTGTTCAAAGCCCACTCAAACAAGTGACAGATAGAAAAAAAATATGATAACCTAATTGGTTTACAAGTGATTGAGCCTCCAAAGGTGCATGGTTGACTTGGGATGGGAGTCCAATGCACATGGGACATGTCAAAACTAGATCCCAATAATATGTGACTATTTGGTGCTCACCAACAAGCCAAAGCTCACAACAGGCAAATAAAATACAAAGTCAGAAAATACCCTTTGCAAGATTTTACCATTTATTTTACTATGATCCCTAACAACTTAAGCTTTTATTAGAATTCATTACTAACAATCTTATAAAAAAAATACAGTATTAAATGGACTAATAGGTACTTACTGCCATGGATCATCACCAACAACCATAACATCGTTCTCGCTGTCAGTATACAAGACCTGCCATCCTCTATCAGGACTTTTAAGGAGGCCTTCCATGTTAAACAGCTTCTCCAGTTCAGTCATCAAGTCATTGTATCCATTCAGTCTTAAAAGATCAACAGCTCTTCCTGCTAAACTGCCTTGCTTGTGAACCTTCAACCCAAGATGTTTAACATCAGTCAGCAAAATAAGTCAAAAATAAAGCAATTTACACTCCAACCAACCAGGCTGCTATTATTGGATCACCTTTGTACAACTCCTCTTACTCGAATTCTGACAATTTGGACTCGAAGTTTCACTGGTCAATGAAAACCCGAAAAGTTTACATCCAGTCACATTCTTACTAAAATTATAATCTTTTGAATCTCTGAGGTTTGTTCCTCCAATGGGAAGGGGGGTAATAGTTTCGAGTGACTTGTGTTTGTGTCGTATATTAGAACTTCCAACTTCATTACTTGCAGTGTTAGAGTGCAATGGTGGATGCTGACTAGTTTTGTGAATGTTGTTCTTAAAAGGAAAATACATGTTTTGAATGGATTGTGATGGTATAGAGAAAACACTTGGCTTGGATCTTTGATAGGTATTGAAAGTGGTGCAGCCAAGGTTTGGCCTTCCCCAAGCTCCCATGTTGAAACTGGCTTTGCCAGCCAGAACACTCAATGGGCATATTTCTTGACCTTGCAAGACCTTCGGAAACCGCCTGGCTTCCGAAAAGCCTGTGATAGGGGTGGGATGAGCCATCATAAATTCACTAAAAGTAGCCTTCTGTGCTGGGTTGGATGCTAGACTTTGATGGACTGGTGATTCAAAATCTAGGCATTGATTTACAGTATCACGTCCATAAAGGGATGGCATGAAACCTATCTTTTCTTGACCTTGCAAGACCTTAGAGGATCTGATAGACTTCTCAAAGTCTAAAAACCTACTCCCTCCTGTAACAAGAAAAATGAAATGTTAATAGTCCCATGTATATATAGAATAAATAAGAGTAAAATACAACAGCTTTCAACTAGATATTGCAGTTGGAGCACTTAGGTGTAATAGCTTTTTTTGGTGATCATTTAGTCCAATAGCTTTAAAAAGTGACACTACAAGGACTTATGATCAATTTTATGTTTTAATTTTTTCTTTCAATTGCATTTGAGGAATAACGTTTTGTCATGAATAATTGTTTAAGCAGTTTTTAAAAAAAAATGAACATAAAAATTGATCATGTATAATTGTTATGGTATTTTTTCAGTAAACTAAACTGTCACAAGAAAACTATTAAACCTAAGGGTTCCATCAATAAGCTATTGGATCTCTATGGTAACCCACCCAATAAATAAAACATTACTTGTTTGTTTGGTTGTGCTTCTGTTAAAAGTAAATTTAGAAGCAGCTTTCACGAACAAGCCCATCATGTGTGCTTATATCAGGAAGTACAAAATGTGGTTTATGAGGCCTTACGCACTTCTGACATTTTTGTTCTGTTTGATTCATAAGTGCTTTTTTTTGTTGCTTCTACAAATTTTAAAAGTATAAGCAAACAATCCCTTAATGTATTTCAATGGAAGGAACTATACCAGTGAGGGGGTCGCTAGAAGGGGTTGCCTGTAGACTTGTCCGCATTTTTTTCAGTCTCGGGGAAGACTGGATGCTCATGGGTGGTAGCGATACAGATGACCCAATCTCCCATGGAGAGATCCGTTCTTGATGATCATTCCCAATATCTTCATCCCATTGGACCTGTGAATTATAACATTAAAGGATGTTACAATTTGATGAGAATGTTACTCTTAATCGTCACCATCACCTTTTATAACCAATGGTGATCGCACAATACAAAGTACATGTATAATGTAAATGATAACATCTTATGCTGCAACAGTTCATCTACTGATCCTCTAGAGCATATTACATAGAAACTATACATATTAACAATATGTATAGTCTGGGTACATCTTAAGCAACAAAATTTCATCCACGATTAATTAACACTAATCAAATTTTATCGTCTTAATGAATTAACACTAATTAATTAATATGGCAAACTTATTAACAAAAACGACTTATAAAAATCAGAGTATCTTTGTGTATGTAAAAAAAGTGTAGACATCTTTGCATAAAATGGACAAAGTTTGGGTACATCGAATGTTATTTAACCTAAATATAAGATGTCGATCTAGTAAAATAACAAAAAGAGGAAGGTTCATCTATCAGCCGTAAGTTTGTCCTACTTTATCTTCGCCTTGCTTAAGTACGAGAAAAACACACAGATACAAGTAAGCAAAGTAAATAAACCATTAAGAACACAGCACAAGAACTAGCCCATAAAGTGTGAAACAAATTAAAATGCACACCATCAAGCATCTCCACTCTGAATTAGGCCATCTATGAGGATCCAAGTCACTCATTCCAGTCACTACACCGCTACATCTGCAAGAACGAAAAACCTATGCCATATAATAAAGCATCTTATGACGAAAAAAATGATATTACAACAACCCTAAAAGTTATAACAATAAAAAATAACATCTTAATAATATTAAACGGGGTTGAACTGAACGAAGTTCAATATTTAATGAGTCTATATGGCCAGAGTTCAACTTAAAAGGCGTCCAATTGGGAAGCGTTTAACGTGAAATGCTTGGGATTGACTTTTTTTTTAGAAGTGAATATGAGCTAGACGTAAGGGTGTTACTTTTTGTTACAAATTTTAAGAGGTTATAAATGTTATTTTCATTAAAAAAAAAGATTTCTTATCGTTATATACTTCCAAATTTAAAGTACCTTCTTTCAGGTGAATCGTCCATTTCAAATCTCACTTTGAATCTAGTCCCAATGGCCACTGGGTTGGCTATACTTTTGAGATATTTTTGGCAGGGAATGACAAATTCTGCATGAGTAGCCCTATACTTCAACATTTTTGAACAAGTTAGAAGGGTCATGATCAAAAGGCATGAAGTATAGTCTGCAAATTTAGACGAAACTGTGAGATAGAAAACAGGCACTATAGATAAAATGCCAGAAACATCTATCATTTGTAGGGAAATGCATGGCAGAACTTGATGAAGGTAATTGTTTTGATGATTGCAATAATACTTTCCTTAATTTTCTGATTTCAAAAACAGATTACTCAAAAATCCTTTTGTAGTACCATGTTCATATAGAATAAACTAGTTATGAACAAGTGCATACACACTTGCCATATGCAAACCTTGGGAAATAAAAATGACATTATATATCTCTCATTCAATTAATATGCTAACATAAAATATATTTGTTATCAACTTAACAATATAAAAAAAAATATTCACTTTAGTCCTGCTATTATATACAAATATGCACTTTAATCTTGTAATTTTTAGGTTGGACATCTCTAATCCCATTATTTAAAAAAGTTAGACCCAACAATGTAAAAATTAGTACTCCTTATGGGAGTGTAAGTACTCTGTTTTAATACTTTTGATGAACTAAAAGTACTCATTTTAATAATTAATAAAACTAAAAGTATTTATTTTTCATAATAACCGGACTAATAGTGCATAATGCATAAATTATGAAACTAAAGTGCTCATTTCAAAAAGGAAAAAAAGGGACCTTTGCTACCTCTATTTAATAGGAATTTCACTTGATATATAATACTATTAATAATTTAAATAAGTCATAGTTTAATATCTATAAAAAGTTTTTCTTAAATATAAATAAATAAGGCAATTAATGTCATTATCTTAAAAATTAAGAATATTTTTGTCCAAAAAATTGAAAAAATTATTTAAACTTTTATATATAGTATATGTATAGATTACAAGATATTAAGATGTATAATTTTAGCATTGAAGTAGTTGTTTCCCACATGCTTCAAACATTTTACAATAATCCTATTCTACAAGGCCGAGAGTAGCAAGGAGTAGCTGTGTTCATGAAGCAACCAATTATTTAATTTTCTTTTATTTTAGGTAATTTTATTGTCACTGCCAGAACAAAGTTTCTATTTTTAGAAATATTTAAGTAAGAAATTGCAAGGTAAAAATTTCAATTGTTCTAGCATTAGTCTTTTTTTCTCTAACAGTAGTTTTATCTATAAAAGTTATAAAAACATTGCTCCAAATATAAAGACCCATGTGGTCTGTGTTAAGGAGTCGCCTGTGTTATAGAAGGATTCAACATTTTCTATCCCTAGGGCTATGAGTGTTTCCCACAGAATCACTTACACAACTAGTTTGTATATGGTATTAAAGTTGCTCATTAGCATAAACCAAAACAGAATTGACCAGTGCTAAAACTTTGCACATTTCCTCTTACTCTTCAAGTTTAGTATCTATCCCTAGGGCTATGAGTGTTTCCCACAGAATCACTTACACAACTAGTTTGTACATGGTATTAAAGTTGCTCATTAGCATAAACCAAAACAGAATTGACCAGTGCTAAAAGGTTGCACATTTCCTCTTACTCTTCAAGTTTAGTACCAAGAACACTAAACCAAAAATATACAAGGAAATGTTGACCTAACAAATATGGAGTGACCACAAAATGTCTGAAAAAGCAGATGATAGTTACTAACCTTGGACTGTAGAAAACATGAAATGTGCTTTTGGTAGATATTGCACTGGCCACATGAGAAAGGACATTGGGATAAGAATTCTGAACTGAATCAGGAATACCATTTCTAGGCCGAGCAGCTCTCCTAATTCCCAATCTTAGCTCTCCATTTTCACCCCTACAAAGACCATCACATATGGGTATAAATCCCTATAAAACATGTGGTGGAACAAAAGAACATTTAAAGGATAGTCTAAATTTTTCTTTTGAAACATAATATACCTCAAAAAGAGTACAGCATCTCCGAAAACAAGACGCTTTTGGCTTACAAAAATACTCCACCCTGTAGTAAGCAGATGTCTCCTTGGCTGACCTGACAGTATTATATTCTGAGTCTTCGATATGTTCACACAAGATCAATCAAACAACACACTGGAATGGTTTGAGGCACCCCTCAAAATCACAGGTTTATTTGAGTTCGATCGAAAATAGTCCCAATATATGAGTCATACACAGTCACATAAAGGATGTACATAAACTGTACCCCTGGTCATGAATTTCCAAAATTTAATAGAATATACCTCTATATATGTGTCTAAACTTCCACTCCACGCCGTGTAGATCCTTTGCAACAAGCTCTTGCGAGGGCCTTTGTTGCTTATAATCCTGCAACAAAGGATATTCTATTAAAATCTATAGGACCAGACTGATTAAGCTTCAGTGCATTTTATAACAGTAGGGAGAGTTGAGCATCAATTCATACCAGTGGAGGAAAACAATCTTCGGCAGCTCTTCGAGGAACAGAGAATCCTCCATGAGTGCTAGTATCAGAAGCTGTAAGTGTTTTGCAGAACATGTGAGGGACTGATTTTGTTGGAGATCCCCCATTCTCCTCAGCACCCCTTCCCAACTCTTCCAGCTCTTTGCTTTCCAATTTCATTCCTGTGAACTGCATATTTCAAAAAATAGCATTCCCTTCATCACCCCTATATCATGTGTTTCTCGAGCTTCAGTGAAAATACGAACAAAATTGTGGTTTTCGCTATGTACATGTTCTACATGATAGAGAACATAGATAAATTATGTAACGCTATACATTACTCATACAAACTGTACATATGATGTACGCACGATTTTCATACATTTTCAGCCAAATATCCAAAAAAGCATGACTTAGGACTAGAATTAGCAATAAAAACACAAGGAAGACACGTTACAATTACCACCAATTCTCCCAAAAACTTAAACTATTGGAGAAGGACCAACAATACCATTATATCCATTTATTATTCCTTACAGGTATTTGTTCTATGTACTATGCAAACCAAACACTTGCAATTGAACAATTTGTACCTAGATTTAAAAATGACCTCTAACTCTGATACCATTTTAGGACCAACAATACTTTTATCCATCTATCACTCTATCATCCCAACTATTTTTTTTTCTTTTTTTTCCTTTTTTTATTACATGATTGAACTTTAGTAGCTGAAAGATGAAAATCAAAATGAACCCAAACAGCTATTTTAAGACCTTCAAATCATACCTCTGGTTGAGGAAGCAAAGAAACATGTGTATAGACCTCATCATCATCCTTGTTTGCCTGTTTCAAGAAATCAAAAGGAAATGAATTTCACAAGAAAACTAAACAAAGAATGGAGCTTCATAAGATACATAAACTTCAATATAAAGCAACAGATTTGGTACTCACAAGTAGTTGTACATTAACAACCTTGCAAAGTATCTGAGGTGGGAGATCAGAAGTGGGCATCTCCATTGGAGAGAAAGTAGAAGATGAGGCACTCTGTTCTAAGTGACCTTGTGGGAAATACACAACCACATTTCCCTTTTTAGGAAGTGAGATTTGAGGTCCAGCACAAGCATGCCATAACTCCAAGTAAATCGAAGAAGGTATGGAGTTTATAGTTGAATTAGAAGCACATGAAGAATTGGAAGAGGACAAACAACAAACACAACATAGGCAACCAACTTTGCCACAATCCCCATTACAATTTTCATTATTCTTTTCCACCTCAACCACTTCATGGTTCAAATCAATTTCCATCAACACTTTGTAATGTTCTCGGTGTAGCTCAAAAACCCAAATAAACAAACCCACCAAACAAATAGCTTAAACTCTAAAGCAAGCGATTAAAAAAAGGGGAAAAAGCAGAGTAACCACCAGAAAGCAAAAACTAATAGAAAATTAGAAATGAGGTCAAATAATGGTAAAGAGTAGATATTTGAAGAGTGCCCAAAAGCTAAAATAGGAGAAAAGGTGGTACTGTGTAAGTAGATGAATAGGAAAAAAAATTGTTTGAAGGATAAAACTCAACAAGGGTGGCTAAAAGATGAGAAAGGGAAAAAATAAAATAAAAAAGAAATTATCAAATAATAAAATAATGCTTTTTAACTTACAATTATCTTATTTATAATTGAATTGAATTGATTATAATTATTTTATCATTTTTTATTTTTTATTTTATTTTACACGAAGAATATATATATATATATATATATATATATATATATATATATTCTATTTCAAATAATAAAAAGAAATTCAAAGATGATTCCTCTTTCCCATGGCCCATTTGCAGGTCCTGAGTAGAGGGAGCAGAAGCAATTGACATAGACAATTGCAAAGGAAGCACACAAACAAAAGGAGGAAAAAATTAAAAGCCAATTTGGTTGTGGCTTTTGAATTTTGGACTCTTTAGAAGATGGAGAGAAATAAAGAGAGAGGGACTATGTTTGGTGGAGGAGGCAGGCTTGGACAGTACATAACCAGAACCTCACTCCCCCACCCTTTTCTCCTTTGCTTCCCTTTACTTTATCTTTTATTCTTTTTCCTCTTAAATTTCCACTTTCATTATTATTTTTATTAAATATAACCATATTTTTTTATTTTTTATTAATATTTATTGTTGGTAGGATATTCACTTATATATATATATATATATTTTAATAAAAATAAAGGGGTAAAAGTAACCGGTTATACTATATATTTATATCGTTATTGTATGAAAAATTCTGTAAAAATGTATTAATTTAGCTACACCAATTTAATAATGTGATATCATAAAGACGAATTTGAAAATTTTGACCACTAGATTAAATTAAAAAATTAGATTTAATAATTAAAAATAAATAAATTTAACCACATAATCAATAAATAAATAAATATAACATAATTTTTTAATTAAAAGTTAAAATAAAATTTTAATATTAATTATATAAAAAGAATATGATGATTTATGTGATGTATTAAAAAATTAAAAAATTAAAAAATTTATGTATTTTATTTGTGTAAATTACATATCAAATCCATTATTTTATTTTAATGTATCTTAAAATTATATCTCGGAAACTCTTTAATCTTACTGAATTATTATTATTATTATTATTATTATTATTATTATTATTATTATTATTATTATTACAGAAAAAAGGTAATAAATAAATAAATAAATAAAAGAAAGAAAAGTAACATTATGATTCAGATACTGAAATGTCACACCAATATTTGTCGCTTAATATAATTAGCAATGACTTTAATAAAGCACATAACAACCAAGTGTTTGTGTGAATCTTGGTATAATATTTATTCCCTTACTGTACATGGAAAAAGATAGCTCCTTTCTCAGTTTTTTTCTTTTATTGTTATTTAATTTTTTTTTCTTTCTTAAAAACATAATAACAGTGACCGTAAAATCTTGTTTATATTTAATGGATAGAATAACTCTTATAAGTTTTTATAAAATAAAGAAATTATTATTATAAAATATTAATTTATTAGGTAAAATTGATTCATATATGTTTTCATTAATATTTTATCAATATCAAATTTATTTATTTTTTATTTATCAATAATTTATCTCTACTAACACATAATTCCTTAAATCTATACTCCATCTCAGTCCATTATAACTAGGTCTTTCATGACTAGTCTTTATTAAACTTTAAACTTAACCTACTTTATTAGCCTAAATTTTCAAAGTCCTTCTAAAGTCTTTCAAATTCAACTCTATTATGGAAATTTAATTTCAACTCACTTCATTTGTAAGTTTTTAAAGTCTTTAAAGTTCAACTTCTAAAAAAAATTTAAATCACCATATGATTTGGAGTATTTTTGTCAAACCTAACAAAACTCACATTTCATATAATAACCCAAAAAAAAATAATTATAAGTTTTTATATTATTTTATAAGCTCATAAACTTTCATGAGTTTTTACCCTATAATGAATTATCCTCTAAAAGGTTAACACATGGAGTGTAGTTGACTCGTACATTTATATACTTATATTTTTATCAAAAAAAAATATTTATTATAAATTATAATATTAACACAATTGATATAACAATTAATTATATATTAAAAAAATATATAATATAACATTTTAACCGATAATTATTTATTACCTACGACCACAATTTGTTGTATAAAAAAGTGTTATATTTTATCAATACTTGAATTATTTGTTTTTTACTTTTTAATAATATTTATTGTGAGTTGTAGCTTTAGGGTTTATAACTAAGAATAGTATCATATATTAAGTTAAAATTAATATTAATTATTTTTTTATAATATTTATTTTCAATTTAAAATATATTATATTTATTTATTTTAATAATATTTAAATTATTAAATTTATAGTGTAATATTTAATATTAAGAATTTAAAATTTAATATCTAGATGAGGTGAATTATGGGTTTATTTAGGAGTGAGGATAACCTTGTGTCAGTAAATATAATTTAATGTATAATATTTATAAATTATATATTAATATAAGTATATATATAATAGCCTCAATTAAATTTAAAATTCCAAGTTTTTTTAATATTCAATAAGTCTGTACCGAATTTGAACAAATTTTCATTAATATATATATATATATATATATAACGTTTTCTATTAAAACAAGCGGTATACGTATATGGTATCTACTTTTGAAATAAATCCTAAATTATTACTGTATAAGATATTACTTTATTTTATATATATAATTTATCAATAATTTTATAAATATTATATTTAAATTTTTATTTATAAAAAATCAACGCTACCTCTTAATCCCTATAAATATCCGCTCGTGTCTCAATTTATAGGCCTAATAATTATGTTAATTTGCATATAACTATTAAATATGTTCTATTAAAACAAAATAGTTAATATGTATATATATTTAACCAAGTGGCAGAGTGATATTAGATCGGAGGAGAATAAAAAATTAATAAGAAGGATAATAATAAATAAATAAAAAATTAAGCGTACGTAAAAATAATAATATTATTATAATATTTATTTTAATTATTATAATAAAAAAATGAATTAATATTATTAGTTTATAATTATAATAAAATAAAAAATATTATATATTATCTTAATATTTTTACTTGAAATAAAATTTAAATAATATTATTTAATTATTATTTTCATTAGATAGAATATATTATTAAAATTTATTATTTTTTAAATAATTATTACTTAAAAATATTATTTAATTTTAAAAAAAATTAAAACAATAAAAATATTTTTGATAATTTTTTTCATATTATTTATAAAATAACAACTAAGTATTAATATATAATAGTAAAGTTTTATTATTTATCTACCATATCAACACCAAAAATAATATCATCAAATTTTTAAAAAGGGTTTAATATTAACGTTTTAAAATTTAGGGTTAAATATTTTAGAATTTTAGGTTTAATATTTGAGGATAAAATTAAAATAATATATTTATGTACCATAGGAAGGGAATGGTGTAATAATAATTTCATATGTTTTAGAAATTGTTTTAACTTTTTCCCATGTCTATGACATAACTAAAACATAGTAATGTGTGAAATAATTACATTCTTAATCTCATTTATTTCAAACAAACTTAATCTTAGGTCATAAGAGGTTTGTATTAGTGAAATTATAAAAATAACACCCTTAAAAATTATAGTAACATAAATAACACTCATAAAACTTATAACAATAAAAATAATATCTCAATAACATTAAACATAATTCAATTAGATGACTTTTAATATTAAACAAATCTAAATAACTATAATTCAATTTAAACAGCATTTATTATAACGACGTTTAAAATAAAATAATGACTAATCATATTTTTAATAGTAAAAATATATAAGTGACATAAATTTTTATAACTATAAATTTAAAAATATTATTTTTATCATTTTCAGCATACATTTTTGGTTTTTAACCACAAGTATATTAGTATATTATTTGTCTTTGTATCTCAATCTTTCGTGTATTTAAAACATAATTTATTTATATTTATTATAATATATTGATAAAATTAAATAAATATATTTTTAACTTAAAAATATTTATAATAATTGATTGTATACTAATAATACATATGATATACTAAAAAAATCTAATTATCTTGATTAATTATTATTATTTTATCATAAATTATTAGAAATAAAAATACAATTTAGATTATCTTTAATTTGTTAAAATAAGATAGACAATTACTTTACTCACTATGTCTAAATTGTAATCGATATCTGATGTTCATAGCTTGTATGAATTAAATTATATTTAATATTTAATATTTAATGTAACCTCTAATTTAAGTAGAATCAAGTTATAGATTATTAATTCATGTTTTTCTCTTAAAAGTTAATTTTTAAACAATTATCTATGAAAGTTATTAACAAAATTTACATTTTAAAGTTATTTAATACTTAAAAATAAAAATATTTTTAACTCTAAAACTTACTCAAATGATAGTAGTCTTGGTAAGAGTTGTGTCTTAAGTACCAACGAGGATGGTAAGCTTCACATATTGTAATCAAATCAGGAGCCTGCTTTGATATTATATTAAAGAACTCAGATATAACTCATAACTTAAAAGTCAATTTGTGAGTTAAAGGGTTATTTATGCTTATAAGTAATATTGGTGTTACACTCCTAACCAATGTAGGACTTTCTTAACACTCCCTCTCACAATGACAAAGACTGTGCCTTGAGTACAAACGAGGATGGTAAGCTTTGAGAAATGCATCAAAAAGCCAAGAGTCTAACTCCAATACCATATTAAAGAACTTAGGCCTAACTTATAACCCAAAGATCAACTTGCAAGTTATAGGGTTTCTTAGGCTTATAAGCAACATTGGCGTTGTGCTTTTGGTCGATGTGAAACTTCCTTGACACTCCCTCTCACATCGACAAGAACTGTGCCTTGAGTACCGACGAGGATAATAAGCTTTAAGAATTGCAATCGGACTAAGAGTCTACTCTGATACCATGTTAAAAAACTTAAATATAATTCATGACTTAAAAAACCAACTTATAAGCAATACTGACACTGCACTCCTAAACCGATGTGAGACTTCTTTAACAATAAAGATTAATTTGGATGGTTATTCGAAAAACAAAATTTACTTGTTGTATTTATTTTATTTAATTATTATAAGTTTTATGTAAATATTGTCCTTTATTAATCGTTAACTAGTTTTGCTACGAGTTTTAGCCTTGAATCGTATTTAATTATAGTTTTAAATATTATTATTATATATTAATTTATGTTAATACTACATTAATCATAAAATGAAATATCGTAATAATCTATTAATTATAATTAAAATATATAATTTTTTTTAATTTTTTTTATGATGTTAAAAGTTTATTAATTATTAAAAGATGAATTAAAAATTAAAATTTTTAAAAAATGATAAAAATAGAACATGTAAATATGTATATAAATATTTTTTAAAATCATTATGTATTTTATAAATCAATTACGATTTAAAAAATGAATATATAAGTTTAAAAACATATAAAAATTTAAAAAAAATGTATATTTATATGCACATATTTTATTTTTAATATTTATTAAACCTAAACAAAATGTATCGTTACCTTCATTCTTAAGTATAAGTATATGATGTACATTTTAAAAGTATTTTTTTAAAAACAATTCGATTATATATAATATATTCATATTTTTTTTAAACACATGTATATATTTATTTAGTTTTCAAATTGTCGTGTTATTTGTAAAATATATAAAATAAATAAATTTTAAAAGCACTTTTTTATGGCTAGTGTAGCAGTGTCAGTGATAACAGAGTTATCATAAATGAATTGAAATTGAATGATAAAAGAAGGTAATAAAGAAAAAGCAGAGAAAAGTCCCTCGAGACTTATGCTGATTACTTTTCTTATGCTTCCAATCACAGCTTGACAAGCACTTATCATAAAATCTCTTTTTATTTATTTATTTTAATATTCTCTCTTTTTTTTTATCTTTTGCTTTAATCAATATGTTTCTGTCTGCTTAAAAGTGTTTTTTTCTATCTTATTTTTTTTTGTTGGTTTAATTGGATATTAATGTGGGGTTTGTCATTTTTTGTTTCTACATTTTAATCGCCCGCATTCGTAGTACCCTTTGTTGTGTCAATTTTATGTCGGAAAATGATATAAACAGCTTTTGTTTTTGAGCCCTACATAATTTATGCTTTAATTTTTTATTTATTTTGTAATGAAATGTGATGTCTCGTGTATTTTACAAAAGAGTATTTTAATTTTAATATTTTTTAAAATTATATTTTTTAAAATTATAAGAATTATATGTATTCATTTTTTAAACTAAAAGTATGTTTTTTAAAAATATTATGGAATTAAAATTGCCCAAGTTATATGACTAAATTATTTTATTTAAAAGATATACTATTAAATTACTCATCTATCTAAAGTTACTTAACATTGAAACTCTTTTTATCTAAATTAAATTTAAATATATATATATATATATATATATATAAATATTGTTTAAACATAATGTCATCAAAGCCTATTTTGCGAGATGCTCAAATTCAAATTTAATAGTACGATTTTAATTTGTGGGAGTTGTATAATATTATTATTTTAAAAATAAAAATATGTATTAAAAAATAAATCATTTTTTAAGATTAAATTATATTTGATGTGATTAAAAATTTAAAAAATATAAGTTTAAACAAGCTTAAATTTTATAGTAAAAACTTTAGGTAATCTAATAAATAAATCACATTTTTAACATAAACATTCATGGGTTATCACTTATTTTTTGAGGTATAGTATGTTCTTTCTGTCATTTATTGACAAATTTATTGAGACTATGACAAGATTTATATCTTTAAACGTATGTATAAAGTAAAAAATAATAATTTAACTAGTGTTCAAAATCACTTGAGAGTAAAAATAGAAATAAGAACCCAAGAAGGTCATCTAGCTAACATAATATTCTCAAATTAGTAGTGATTTTTTCATCATTTATCTAACAAATATTAATTAAATATATATTATTGAATTGGTATATGTATTTATTGCTTGGTATGTCTTATAGAGTAGTGATTATGTTGATAAATATTAATTAGATATAAATGTATTTATTCCTATTAGTTTGTATAATTAATTATATAATTTATTCAACATAATTACGTAATTAGTTTTGTTATTATTGATGTATATTATTATTTGTTTGACTAATAGTAGTTAGTCGTTTTTTTTTGGGGCTAAATATAGTAGTCAGTGGTTAGCATTAGTGTTTTATTTTGTCTCTTATTTCTCAAATGTTTTATTAAAAATAATACTTTTATGTGTTATAATTATATAATAGTTATATTAGAATTACAATTAATCTTATAATTTTTTATTAAATATAATTATATAAATTTATTTTTATTTTTCAATAATATTGTACAATATTAATTATGATTTATCATAAATTTATAATATATAAAAAAATTATACTAAAAATGAAAATGACCCTACTTATCATCCATACGATGCTCTATGTCTTTGCTTTGTTTCAGTGCTTCACATTTCATAATCAAGCAAATATGAAACCCATGTTAGCGAAATATGTATTATTGTTAAGTTAATGTTTAGTTACTAATAAATATGTATTATTGAACTTCCTTTTCCTTTCCTTGTTTGTCCCCTATTTTATTATGGAACTTCGTTGCTACAAATCAAGCAAATATGAAACCCATGTTAGCGAAAACAAAATGAAGTGAAAATTGTAGAGAAAATTATTTTAAAGGTGACTAATTATTAGTTATTAAGACAAGCAAAGATTCATCATTATCACACACACACACACATATATATATATATATATATATATATATATATATATATTAATTATAAACAATATATATTTAGTTCACTCCACATTATGTAGACACTTTTATGATATGAATTTAAATTTTACTAAAGTATTATAAAAAATACTATCAATATTAATGATTTTTTTAATATCAATATCATTTGATAGGATAATACATAGATAATTTAAAGATATTTTAATACTTGCAGCTAAGAATTAAATATCACATTTCTATAAAAAAAATTAATTTTATTAAAATATCCCAAAAATATCAAAAATATTATCTATATAGATAGAATTTTTTGTAAAAATTATCAAAAAAATATTGATGATTTTTTTTAATATTGACACCCTTCCATGAGTAAATATGTCATGAATATATTTAAAATTTTATGGATATTTTAATCCTTGTTTGCAACAAAAAGATATATGAGACATGGAGAAACAATCAAAAGAGATAATTGGAGCTTAATGATGGATGTGAAAAATATATTCAATAATAAATTAGTAATTATATAATTTTTTCTAATAAGTAATTATAGATGTTGGATATGGATAATATTAGTAGCACAAACTTAAGAACACAATAATGGAAGAAAGATATTTTGATTTGTGGCTAATATTTGTTTTAGGGTCTTAATTATTACTTGATCATGATAATTGAACCAAGTAAGAGTTTGTATATAATTTAATAATCTGACAAAAGATTCATCACTCTTTCATTTTGATTCATATATCCAAGTCATAACATGTAAACTTGAGTTTTTTTTTTAAGCAAGTGGGAACTGATTGGGACCTAGAGTCCCCATTTCATTATTAGTCCGGCCAATTCCATTTGAGAGAGCTATAATACAATAGTGTTTTCTTGAATCTAGGCCCATTATACTTTGGTTTAGAGTTCATACTATGTATAATTTTTCATGGTAAATTATAAACTACATATCAAAATATTATTAATAAATATAATCAAAAATAAATAACTATATATAATAAAAAATTATAATTCTATTTGAGAGAGTTATAATTCTAATGTAATTATTATATATAAATGTGATATTCTTTTATATATGATTTTCATATATCATCTTGTCAAGAAGTTAGTTGTAGTAATGCAGCGTACAATGTTACACATTCACTTTCACGTTAGCCAAAACTATATATATATATATATATATATATATATATATATAATACACACGTATAAAAGTTACAATGAGCATAGTTATTCATCTTATAGTTAAGTGAAAATTTAGTATTATTAATTTATACTTTTTAATTATAATTCTCAATATCACCCAATTATTATTTAAAAGTTTATAAGCTATGAAATTAATTAACCTAATTAACGGGAGATAAATAGTTTATTTATAATTTTATAAATTTATAATTAAATAACCTAAACAAAACGACCAGACATGTAATTATGTGTAAAAATAAAATAATAATATATGATATTTTTAGGTGAAAACAACTTAAATTACAATTATTATCTAAGAGAAAAACCACCGGTCCACTAAACCATCTAAATTTTTACTATGAAAATCAAATATTCAAGTACAAACTCTGTTTTATGCTATCCTTTCTAGGATACTGTCCAATGTACTTTATTTACGAGCCCCTGCTCTATTTTCACATTTTTAAATATTAGCATGAGCGGTTTCTAGACCAACGTTTCAATAAGTTTCCCGCTAATCAAATACGTCCCGAATTAACTGCAAAATGATTAGCACAAAAACATAAGTATCCGTGTGTGTTTTAGAACGGATTTAATAATGAATAATCTTAACTAAATGATTCAAAACATATATCACTTAAATCAAATCAACTGGTAAATCCTAGAGCAAAAAATCAAGCACAAGTTTAATAAAAATAGCTTTTTAAAGATTAATAATCAAATCAAATAACTATGATATGACAAAAATAAAGAAGAAGTCATAAGATCATATTATCAAAATATCATATAATAATTAGGTTTATTAATCAATCAAACATAACCATCAATATTTGATAGGTTAACTAAATAAAGAAATCTAAATTTTCACATTTTTAAATATTAGCATGAGCGGCTTCTAGATCAACGTTTCAATAAGTTTCCCGCTAATCAAATACGTCCCGAATTAACTGCAAAATGATTAGCACAAAAACACAAGTATCCGTGTGTGTTTTAGAACGAATTTAATAATGAATAATCTTAACTAAATGATTCAAAACATATATCACTTAAAACAAATCAACTGGTAAATCCTAGAGCAAAAAATCAAGCACAAGTTTAATAAAAATAGCTTTTTAAAGTTTAATAATCAAATCAAATAACTATGATATGACAAAAATAAAGAAGAAGTCATAAGATCATATTATCAAAATATCATATAATAATTAGGTTTATTAATCAATCAAACATAACCATCAATATTTGATAGATTAACTAAATAAAGAAATCTAAATTTTCACATTTTTAAATATTAGCATGAGCGGCTTCTAGATCAACGTTTAAATAAGTTTCTCGCTAACCAAATACGTCCCGAATTAACTGCAAAATGATTAGCACAAAAACACAAGTATCCGTGTGTGTTTTAGAACGAATTTAATAATGAATAATCTTAACTAAATGATTCAAAACATATATCACTTAAATCAAATCAACTGGTAAATCCTAGAGCAAAAAATCAAGCACAAGTTTAATAAAAATAACTTTTTAAAGATTAATAATCATATCAAATAACTATGATATGACAAAAATAAAGAAGAAGTCATAAGACCATATTATCAAAATATCATATAATAATTAGGTTTATTAATCAATCAAACATAACCATCAATATTTGATAGATTAACTAAATAAAGAAATCTAAAGAATTATGATCGTATATTTGTAAAACGAGATAGAAAAATTAAGAAAATTAGAATAATGCTCTTATATGGTTGATTGAAACAATGAGCAATGAGTTTTATTTATATGAAAAATTAAAATCATTAATCCAATGTAATTGATAAATATATTTTCTATTACAAATAGGATTGGTAATACTCACTAATTAAAAAAAACTCTTATTTAAAGAAGAGTTCTTTTGAAATAGATTTTATACTATCTTTTATGTTAAAGAATTCAGCTATAATTTAGGGTATATCTTATCTAATATTTTAGCATATCTTATTCCATATTTTATCACTAAAAATAATTTAAAATTTATAACCATGTGCTATTAAATGCATAAATGTAATCCTATATGTGATAGTTATCAAAGATATACTTGAAGTATAATTATTTGGAACTCTTTGTTTGATAGACTTGATAGCATGCCTAAAACCAAATTTACAGATAAATATTTTATCCACGAAAATAATCAACACTCATAATCCTTACACTATTTAATATAAATTAGTACATATCACATAATGAGAAATGATGGGTCACAATAGGAATAATTCATAGGTTATTTTAATAGGCGTTAAGTTATAGGATGAACATATCTTCTAGATAATCTCTTAAAAAGGTAAATAACCGATAGTTATTTCTAATAAGAGATAATTATGATGCTATAAAAAACTAATTTAAATGAATAAGAGCTACACATTAGTAAATAATAGTTTCTATATATATTCATTATTACATATTTTACACAATAATAAAATAAGAACAATCATAACACTCATTTTCTTTTATCATAGAAAGAGATCTTGAGTTCCTCTATTTTTTACGATTATCCATATTAACTTAAACATTAGAGTATCTTTGAAAAGGCACCACACTTGTATCCTATTAATCTCCTTGTACAAGTTTCGGGAGTTTTACTCCATTGGATGTTGATGAAAGTCGATATCAATATATGATACTCTATGTGAAAAGGAAATGTGTTATACTAATTTAAAATCAAAATATATTATAAAAGGACATACATTATGTTCTTTACAATTTTGTATGACTTTAGAAAAAAACTATCTGTCAAATTGAATTATGTAAGGTTTTTAGAAAAAAACCATTTGTTCATTCACTCTACAATCTTTTATATACTTCTAAAAATAAAACAATCAACCTATCCACAAATTATGAAGCTTTAATCTTAACGGGGGACCAAGAAGACCACTATGTACAAGCCTTGCTCAATAAACCATCACATGTCCTATATGCACCAAAATGTATGCACATCACGTCACCACCAACTAGAACATGATCGAATAGGAATCACACAGACCAAGCACCATCAATTAAAAAATGGTCAAACAAAGACTGCTAGAATGATGACCTCGGCCAAACAACCACCTTAGGTCAGTAACCCTTCACCCATGCATGATGAGCACGAGTTAATACTTATGCATAATGCGACATTCTTCATTATGCTTGAACATGAAGTTGACCCTCAATAAGGGTATGTATTTGAGCTAATTGAACAAACGCATCTCTTGATCATGTCTAACGTCGAGCCATATAAGACAATCCATGTGGGCATGTCACTATCTCAAAATATCCAAATAGAATTAGATGTGTTCCCCTAGAAAAAAAAAGACGCATTCACATGATACCATAAGGACATGCCCAGGATCGACCCAAGGATCATAGTGCATTGCCTCAACGTGGATCCAAAATTCAAACCTATCAAACAAAAGAGATGGTTGTACAACCAAGAAAAGCATGCAACCATAAAACAAGAAGTCAACAAGCTTTTCAAAGTGTTTTAGGGTTTGTTTGGATTTGCTACTTATTCAGGACAAAAGTGTTTTCAAAAGGTCTAAAGATTTGACAAACTTAAGTAAAAGTTATTTCAAAATTTTAATAAAAATTATTAGTTCTCTTAAGAGAAATATATAATACTTAAGAAGTAGTCTAAGATGCATGCTTTTATCCTAAAATAATTAATAAAATTGCACCTAAGACTACTTTTCACAATTTTATACCAAATACATAAATGATTCTCTATAAACTACTTTTGATTAAATATTTTCATTTCAAACTACCTCTCCTGAAATTGCTAGATCCAAACGAGCCCTTATCTTTCTCGCTTTGGACATTTCATATTTACAATCACCCTTATTTCAATGTTGTGTTTTATTTTACTATGGCAGAATTCCTTTCATCTTGCTTTATTTGCTTGGACTTGGGTAAGTTTTTGCTATATTCTTGAAGTTTTCTCTTTGGAATGTTTCTATAATGTTAAATTTGATCAATTGATCAAGTTCCTCACTTTTTGTACCTTTGTTCATTTCAGTATAAATTAGGGCTTAAATCTTGTTTTCATGAGCATACTAAAGATGTACTCACGAGAATATGAATGAAGTTAGTTTTGATATCTTATTTAAAGTTATTGTTTACAAATCATTATCAGGTGAAACATCTTATTCGAAAATATTAATGATTTTTTTAATAATATTGATAGCATTTCATAAGTAAATATATCATGAATGTATATAAAATTTTATTGATATTTTAATCTTTGTAATAAAAGGATAAATGAGACAAAGAAACAATGAAAATAGAAAAATGGAGCTTAATTTTGTACGGATTTGAATAATATATTTAAAAATAAATTAGTAATTATATAATATTTTTAACAAGTAATTATAGAAGTTGGATATGGATAATCATTAGCACAATCTTAAGAACACTAATGGAAGAAAGATATTTTGATTTGTGGTTAAGATTTGTTTTAGGTTTTTAATTATAACTTGACTGTGATAATTGAACCATAAGAAAGTGAGAATTTGTGTTTAATTTAATGGTAGGTAGTAAGAGTTATAACTTTTTTTGTTTTAAATCATACGTTAATATCACATAAAATAATATTTGATATATTTTTTTTAAATGGAAACTTACTGGGACCTAAAATCCCCATCTTATTATTTATTTGTCTGGGTTTTTTCCATTTGGGACTGGATAAGAGCTAGAATACGATTGTCTTCTAAATCGAGGCCCATTGTACTTTGTTTTGGAGTAGACTAATTCTTTCTATTTCAATAATTTCATAAACCTTGATAAAAAAAACATCTATTTTTTTAAGACAACATTTTTTTAATTTTGCACACATATTAATGTGTTTTCATTATACTTAATATTTCAAAATTTAAATCATTGTTTATATTTATAAAATTATTTTAACGCACCGTTCAAGAAACTATACAAATTGAAAAAATGTATCTTTAAGAAAATATAATATATTTTAAGAAATAATGTAATTTTATTATATTATTTTTAATTTTAATTATATAGTATCTTGATCATATGTTTCATTTGTTCTTTTGTTTTAAACATACTTCCCTAATTTTGCTACAAGCGATTAGGCAGAAGATGGAGATGTATACTAGAGGATCCTTCATCTTTTTCCCGTTAACTGCTTTTAGAGATTGGACTCTGTATCATTTATTTCCGTAAATAAATGCCCAAAAATAGATTATTCAAAGCAGTATAAATGATTTTGTACCTGGGTATATTATGGCACTTGCTAGCTAGTTATAACTATAATAAAATTGAGTTATATGATTATATAATTTGTTATCTGTGTCATATCACTACACAATTAGTAGTCAAAAGGACCATGTTAGTATAATAAAATAAAATTACATTATTATTGTAACAAATTGCTCCGATGTTACATCATAAGTGACCTCGGGTACTTACATCAAACCTGACATTAGGCATTCGATCAGTTTCAAACAATATCTAAATTTTAATTTATATTTTATAATAATAAAAATTAATTATTAAATAAATTTCATTCTTTTTCCCAAAAAAATATATTCTTTTATGTTTTAAAAAACACATGTATTCTTTTATGTTTTAAAAAACACATGTACACCATATTTTTTAACATTAAACACCATATTTTCTTTACATTCTACAAAAAATAATATATGTGAATTGCGTTAATGAAATTAAATATAAAACTCCATTTATAACGAGGATTATCATATACAATTAAATCTTTATATTTTAACATTTATCTACACATTTTCATTTTTTATTTTAACCCAATTCAAGAAAGAAAGAAAGAAAAGAGGGAGACTACAGAAATCACAAGAAACGAGTTAACAGCAACTTTGAAGATGTCAATTGCACAAGGCAAAGGGATCTTCGAGATCCAAAAGCAAAGAAAAAAAATACCATATTATTTATTGAGAATAATTTCATACATATTACGTGATAGTAAAAGAGTGATCCCTATCATCAAATAGCCTTCTAGGCCAAACTAAATAAGCATCTAATTAACATATAAATGTAAATAAACTAAATAAGTATCTAATTAACGTATAAATGTAAATATGATATAATTATTTTAAGAAAATAGAAATACAATAATTTTCATTTAGTTATTTAGTTATCTTAAAGAGATAAACACCTAAAAATTATCCTTATTTATCTTAAAAGATAATATAACAAATACCTATCTACAATAAATAATTTACATAAACTCAGTCTTGATCAAACAACAATTCTAGGTTATTATTTCCCCTATATATTATCATACATGCATAAGATTTAATATCAAATATCATAAATCTTTAACAGAGAATCATCACTAATCACTTTCATATAATTACCGGAACAAGATTGAGATTTTCTCTACCCTACATCATACAATTACTTACTTAAAATCGCAGTCCACCCTAGAAGTCGTCTAAGATCCTACCAATTTGTTCATCTTGCAGATTCTACATAAAACAATCTTATCTTGAAAAAAATCGGTATCAATACTATTCGAATCAACAACCTAAACAGCCAAAAGTTTCAAAAAATTAAAGATCATTTAAATAAAATAATCTTATGATTCTTCTAGCAATACTTCCTATTTTCCGTTTGTTTTATACGTTTTACATTGCCGACAGCTGAAACTTACTATGTTTCAATGTTATTTAGATTCTCAAATTTATATCACTAACCAGAGATGTGCAAGATCATATACACGATCAAGCCCTAAAAAGAAGAATTTAAAAAAAAATTGAACTAAGAACACAGCACAAAATCAAGAACGACGAAAACTAACTCGTTTCCTTCAATGCTAGATCAACCAGTTACCAGTGCATGCACAAACTACAAAATCAGCACAAATTTACAGAACAAGTGGAAAACTAAATCGCGGATCGAATTCGGTTACCGTTTTGAGAACAGATCGTTCCATAGTCCAGGCCGATCCGAACTCGCGCGAATCGTAAATCAACCTTCACCGGCATAGCGTTGGCGATAGAACTTACCGAAGACGTGGAGAACAGTGACGAATGCGATGAAGCAGACGCTCATTACAAGTACGATAGAAGGAGAGATCTTCAAGCCAGGAGCATCGTCTGTGTAGAATCTGAGCATGTTACTACCGGTACCGGAGCCGGAGATCACGCCGGAGCTAGCAGCGGTGCTACCTCCAGTGAATCGGCGGCGGCGTATTCCGGCCGTAGCAGCTACTGAGCCGCGTGGAGCTGTGATGCCAGGGCGTGAAGTTGAGGAGGAAGCTGATTGTGAAGCAGAACCTTTGGCCATGTCGAAGTAATTGAAAGCACAGCGAAGAAGACGAATATAGAGCGAGATTTGTGTTTGTGACTAGTGAGACGAGTTTTTAAGAGCTTTGAAACCCTGGAGAAATTGCAGAAGAAAAATAGGGGGATAAACTTAAAACGATAGACATGTATATCTATCCCGATCAATGTATTTATACGTATTTTTTAATATAATAAAGCTCATACATTTATAATTATAATTTAAACTTTAAATAATTAACATGCAACTGTTCCAGTTACAAATTCGATAATAAAATAATTTTTTATATCAAATAAATTAATATAAATATAAATGATCACATGTATCCGTATGTATGTTTATATATAGCTATATACTGAATTATCTTTATCTTGATCTTTTAAAATAAATATAAATTTATTATATTATATATATTTGAAAACATATTTTTAATTAGTTATTTATATCTTATAATCGAGGTTGATTAATGAATGTTTTTATAATTATTTTAATATTTTATTTTTTAATTTAATATTAAAAATTATAGGTAGTTTGTTGATAAATTAATATATCTCTTATAAATTTAAACTATATTTTGTTAAAAAAATATTATTTATTTAATTGAGATATTTTTGGTGTTATATTTTTGATAAGCTTAATTGTTTATTTAAATGATTCTTTATCGTTTTGCAGGATAAAGATTTGATGAATTCGTGGGGTTTTGTTTTAATAAAATCTCATTTTAAAAAAGATATATTTATATTTATTTATTTACTTTAATTTTAATTTATTAAAAATATGTATATTTTATTTTTAAATATATAAATAGTATATATATATTTTAGGTAAATAAATCAAAACGAATATATAAAAAAAACAACAAAATAATACTATTAAAACTTAGGTGTAATTTAGTGTATTTTATGTGACAAGTATCTCTCTTAGGAAAAATAATTTATGGTTAAACTCAATAAGAATTGAGTCATTAGATAAATATGATCATAAGATAATTTCAATAAAGAGATAAAGATTTAATAATTATCACTTAATTGTCAAAAAAATATAATTATAAATAGATGTCTACGATATTACAACAAATAAATCTTATTTTGATAAAAAATATTTATCAAATTAACTATTTTTTTATATTTATTCACATCTATATACAATCAAAGAGAATATAATAGATTTTCTCTCACATATTAAAAAATCATAATTAAATATAATATTTTTTTCATAACCACACAATTAGATAGCAGATCACCTTTAGAATTCATCATCTTTTTACTCACTTAAGCACCAAAGGACTAGAGACCACCCTTATAATGGTTCGAGATTCTAATAGCTTGTTTCATCTCGTAAATCCACAAATGATAGTTTTATCTGATGTTGATAAAAATTAAAATTAAAATCAACATCTGACGTCGTTTGTAAGAAAGATATGGGTTACTCAGCTAAAAATATCCTAAATTGTAGGACTTTCTAAGTGTTTTCCAATTTCTTCATCTGTCAAAAATTCACATAGTCTTTAAAAAGAGATCGAAGAGTAATATGGTTTTCCAAAAAAAGGTATAACATTTATCTAGCTCACCATTGTCATCTACTAGATTTTTTGAACTTTTAATAGAGGTCATAAACCAATTAACTAGTTTTACTACTAATATACTTATTAAGAGTGAGAAGGTTAAGCCTTTCAACCAACAGGCCATTCATTAGCCATTCATTTCAACTTTGTTGTAGCTTGCTATAAATGCATATCATACACCTGCACCTACCCACCCACAATGTATGGTAGATCTAGAGAAGGAAAGCCAAGGCCAGTGTCCATTTGGACATGATGGAAAACACGCTCTAGACCATCTTGGAAAACCTATCAGAGCCATTGATTTCTAGACTAGTCCTTGCCCTAGAAAACATCCCTACGGTATCCTTTAATGCCTAAAGTGTACGAAGTTAGGTCGTAACTAGGGAAGGTTCAATCAACAATGTTGGTGGCCAATATACATTAAAAGACTCCAAATGAGCCACCATGTATCGCCAACACGAGTAAGCATGGGCCAAAATAGTGCTACGTATAAAACCAATCCAAATTGATTCGATTTGCTGGCCAAACACGTAAATTGGTTCAGGTTTGATTCACCCACTTTCTAATAAGTTCTTGAAAAGATAAATCAATTATGGAATCCTCGCAATGAAACAATTCCATCAAAAGTATTTTCAACAATTTTTGACGCACACATGGAAATTAGTATATAAAAATGGGTGTATGGAGAGGCTGTTTATCTATCAAATTCAGTCAAATTTATGAAGGAAGAATCGTCAACTATTCCAGTTATCCAATGCATCTACAAAATATTCGGGAAAAGATTATACGCTCTCTTGATCATCTTTATTTAATGGATCTTCAAAAAGAGATTAACTATTTTCTTAAAAAATAATTAAATAAATAATAAGTTCCAACATTCAAATGCAAATCACAAGGCCCAATCAACCATTAATCCATTTGGTGCACCCCCAGCTTACTCAAGTGGTAGAGCACATACTTGCTCCAAGTTTCCTATAATTGTCTCGATTGATTCATAATAAAGGAGCCCAAGCGGATATCGAAACTTATCTCAACATAATGAAGATATCTTTCTAAGCCATCTTGGAATACCTCCCAAAGTTATAGGCTCATAGGCCACTTCCTTTCGTAAATAAATGTCTAGGTAGCAACTTATAATGCTCAGAGTGTATATGATCCAACTTGTACCAAGATGAGGTTTGTCCAACAACAAATGTTTTTCTAAGTTGAGATACATCTTATACTTAGATCACTTGATAAGTTCAAGCACTTCAAGCAAGGAGACTAATACACCAAAGGATTAGCTAAGCAATACATGGACCAACAAATCATCTAACTTAAAAAAATTTAACACAAACATAAAAATGTATGCATAGAAAATAAGGCCATGGGTACACAAGTCAAAAATCACTATACATTTGTAGATCCATTATCCATCACTTTTTACACAAGTTCTTGTATATGTATTATAGGGTGCAAAGTGTTTGGATGGTAAAAAAATAATTATATTACACTATATACAACCCAAAGGAAGGAAAATAAATAAAAATGATGGAAAAAATTATCTTGAAAAACACTCTCCCTTTTATCTCCACTCTTCTTCAGCTTACAAGATGTGAGCTCCAATAAATGATTATGAATTATAAGAAGTCCAAGACAACGAAGAACTTGTATATATAGAGGTGGAGAGAAGGGATCAAATCCATTCCTTCAAGGCACATTCAATGACCATAGTTATTTGGTCAAGCCTAATTGCTCCAAGCAAAGGATTTGAATTTTGAATTTCTCTTCATAAATAAGAAAGTGTTGACGTTTTAAGTACAAATATTGACCTCACCATAACTCCTTAATTGAGTGTTCGATTAGAAATTTGGAAACACTGTTAGCAATAAAAAAGTTGCCACACATGTTTTGAGTGGTCGGACATGACATGAGACCTCTCGCTTGGCTAGCTAAAAAATCACATGAAAGTAGGTATAGTGTTGCTAGTGTCACTGAAAGGGTCAGAGACTTAGGTAACGACAAAAATTATAATAAGATTTTCTCATCCAAGGGCCATAAAGTTTTGAAGTTGATGTTGGGTATAAATTAGTGTATCACACGTTTCAAGCAAAGAGTGAACCTAAACAACAAAAAGTCTTATGGGTCAAACCCAATAAGTATTGAGTCATTATATAAGCATGGCAATAAGATGATATTAATAAAGAAATAAATGCCCATTAATTATCCTAAATAGATAATTAATGATAGATATTTATGATGGTACAATAAGTCAATCGTATTTTAATAAGAAATAGTTATCAACTTTACTCATTTTGCTTTATATATTCACATATGTACATAATCGAAGAGAATATAATAATTCTTTTCGTACATAACAAAGAATTATAACCAAACATAATTTTTTTATAACCGCATAATAACGCTTATATACTTAATCATCTTATTATTAAAGTAAGTATCAAAAGGTTACCATTACTCTCACGTTATTCTGAAATTCTAATAGTTTGTTTCATCATGCAAATTCATTCTGAAATTCTAATAGTTTGTTTCATCATGTAAATTCATAGATGACAATCTTATTTAATATTAACAAAATTTGATATCAATAACTTGTATCCACAAATATAATATTCATTTTAACATTTTATATAATTTTATTATTATAAAATTTAATTTATCAGTTATTTAATTTCAATTTAATTGTAAGTATTTAAATTAATTTAATGATAAATATTTTTTTAATTAATTTATTTTTAATATTATTAAATTTTATTGTTGAGGTGTATTATTTGATGTATGTGGAAAAAAAAATTGGACTTTGACACCTCGACTCCCCGCCAAAACAGAGTTTAGAGAGCGTTTTGTTCTGTCTTAACTATTCACTACGCAGGACGCATGCTGCGCTCTGTTTTTCATTTACTCTCACTGACGTAGAGAGAGAAACAGACTGACAGACAAAAATGCCGGAAGATGAGAGAGAAAACCAATATTCTCGTCCAACATTTTCTTCTTTGCCAAACATTCCTCCGAACTATTTATCGGGAAAACAAACAAGATAAAAATGAGCGTCATTGGCATTTTATTCGGCGTCGTCGAGATTTGTAAGAAATACGAAAGGTACGATATCGACAAGTAGCGAGATCTCAATGCTTATGGCGATGATAACTTTGCTCAGTTCTATTCCGCTCTTAAAAATGAGATCGAATCCTTCGTCAGGTTCGTTATGTTATATCTCTGATGATTTTTCAATTGCACGTTCTGTCTGTTGTAACTTGTTAGATTGTTGGAAAAATATAGACGCTCAACCAATTTTCTCCAACTTTGAGGAACGAAAGTGAAGCTTCTTATTATTGATATTCCTTGAGGCCTTTGAAATCTTAATTTTAGTACTTTAATACATTTGACAATTTTTTTCACAAATCAGAGATGGTTTCGAAAGAGAAGAATAGAGCCGTTTCGGTTGCGATGAATGCAGAGATTCGTCGGACAAAGAACAGTATGATGGACGATGTTCCTAAGCTGCAGGAATTAGCTCAGAAGAAGGTGAGTGAGGTTTCTTGCTTTTCTATTTCTAATCGCATTACATAATTGTGATTAGGAATGTGAAGGGATATTTTATGATGGTTTTATCTGCTTGTTTAGTCATATACAAACGACAAACAATGAAATACAAAGGAATTTGGGAAATCGAGGATACTATTTTCTATTCTTTTATTAAATTTTAAAATTCGATGTTTCAATTAGAGCTGCAACTGTACTGGTACGATTAGCTTCTTAGATCTTCCATTTAGCTGTGAATGTGTATCGTATCGTACAAGAAGTTAATTTCTACCGATGATGTATATGGTTGCGGGTTTTGGAATGTACGCAGATTCTAGGCAAGTGAATTCTAAGCTAATATTCAATTCTATTCACTCCAAAAATAGGTCGTATTCTTATCTAGTGATTGGATTTTCTCAGTAGAAGTCGAGGTTTCTTGGTCTTGAGCAAACAAGGCTTGTGAGAGTGATTGTCACTGTTTCTATAGATGTGAACCTTTGTAAATAGCAAATCATGATTGTCTTGGATATTTTTATAAAGCTCTTTAATTTAAGGAGTAAATTAAGGAAAGAAAACACGGAAAGAAACACACGAAAGAAACACGGAAAGAAAACAAGGAAAGAAAACACGTATTTTAATTCAAGGAGCAATTTAAAGAACCATTAATTTAAGGAGTAATTTAAGGAGTGAATTTTCCTATAAATAGATGTGTAATTGTAATGAATTAATCATCCAAAGTGTTCATTCCAATTTGGAGAAAAGCTTAGAGAGAAAAGCTTTTGTGAGAGAAAATTGAGAGTAATTTTCTTGGGTGTAATTGGGTTGTGAGTGTTGTAAACACTGTAATTTCTCCTTTCAAGAAAAAGATCTGCAGCAGTCCCAGACGTAAGCAAGATTGGTAGAACTCCTTTATCAAATTTTATGTGTTATTTTTCTATTCTCGCTTTCTCATAACCGCTTATCGGGAATTTGCGTTATTTCCCAACAACCGGTATCGAGTCGTTGGTAGTGATTTCTGTCAATTTTCTGCAATAAATAGTCAGAAACGATCCAGAGGAAGTCAGATTTTAGTGGGAGCAATGGCCGCAGATGAAGGAAGGGTGAAACTCGAGAAATTTGATGGCACAGATTTTGGGTTTTGGAAAATGCAGATAAAGGATTATCTGTATCAAAGAAATCTATATCAACCTCTCTCAGGGAAGAAACCAGAAGCTATGAAGGAAGAAGATTGGAATCTTCTAGACAGACAAGCCCTCGGAGTTATTCGATTGACGCTATCCCGTAATGTTGCCTTCAACATAGCAAAGGAAAAGACCACGGCGGGTCTTATGACAGCTCTCTCCAATATGTATGAGAAGCCATCAGCCTCAAACAAAGTGCACTTGATGAGGCGTTTGTTTAATTTGCGGATGAATGAAGGCGCATCGGTAGCTCAACATCTCAATGAACTCAACACAGTCACAACCCAGTTGAGTTCAGTGGAAATTGAATTCGATGAAGAAGTACGAGCATTAATACTTTTATCTTCTTTACCAGAAAGTTAGAATGCTACTTGCTACAACCGCGTAGCTCGTCAGGAAGCAATAAGTTGAAATTTGACGATGTTCGTGATCTGGTTCTCAGTGAAGAGATCCGACGTAGAGAGTCAGGTGAATCGTCAACTTCTTCAGTTTTGCATACAGAGTCAAAAGGAAGAAATTCAACCAAAGGGAATGGACGTGGCAGAACAGACTACCGAGGTAGATCAAAGGACAAGAGGTCCAAATCCAGGAATCCTAATAATTCCCATAGCTCGAAGACTATCGAGTGTTGGAATTGTGGAAGAACCGGGCACTACAAAAATCAGTGCAAGAGTGCACCGAAGGACAAACAAGTGAAGGCAGAGCCAAATGTTACTTCCACCTCAGGAGGAGACGATGCATTGATATGCTCTTTGGAGAGCAAGGAAGAATCTTGGGTGTTAGACTCTGGAGCATCGTTCCATGCTACTTCACAAAAAGTATTCTTCGAGAAATATGTCCCCGGAAACCTTGAAAAGGTATATCTTGGTGGTGATCAACCATGTGCTATTATTGGCAAAGGTGTAGTGAAGATTAAGTTGAACGGATCTGTTTGGGAACTGAAGGATGTCAGGCATATTCCCGATCTCAGAAGGAACTTAATCTCAGTGGGGCAGTTGGCCGTTGAAGGTTACACTCACGATCTTCCATGGTGATGACCGGAAGATTTCAAAGCGGTGCAATGACAGCTTGCTCGAGGCAAGAAAAATGGTACTCTTTACATGACAACAGAGGCACGTTGTTCAATTACGATTTGCAACAAGCAATGAAACACCAAATCTGTGGCACTGCAGACTAGGCCATATGAGTGAGAAGGGGATGAAGATTATGACTCAAAGCGGAAAACTTCCAGTGTCTACGCCTACGGAGATAGACACGTGCGAAGATTGCATACTTGGAAAGCAAAAGAGAGTCGGCCTTTCGGACAAGTTGCGTAATCCCAAAGAAGGAAAGACTAGAGCTTATTCACTCGATGTTTAGGACCAACGACCGTCTCATCTATCATGGGAAACACTACTTCGTGACTTTCATTGATGATCACTCTCGGAAGGTATGGGTTTACTTTCTAAAGCATAAGTACGAAGTATTTGAGGCTTTCGGAAGATGGAAAGCTATGGTGGAAAAATGAGACGGGTTTAAAGATCAAAAAGCTCGTAACCGATAATGGTGGTGAATATGAAGACACCAGATTCAAAATTTTTTGCTATGAGCACGGGATCGAATGGAAAATCGTGCTGTGCACGCCTTAACACAATGGTGTAGGCGAGGCGTATGAACCGAACGTTGACAGAAAGAGCCGAAGCATTCGTATACAATCGTGTCTGAAGCAATGCAGGGCGTAAGAATAACACGGCAGCTTACTTGGTCAACCGAGGCCCCTCTGTTCCATTGGAGCATAGAATACCAGAGGAGGTATGGAGCGGAAAAGAGGTGAAACTATCACATCTAAAAGTTTTCGGTTGTGTAGCATTTGTGCATATCAGTGATCAAGGCAGGAATAAGCTTGATCCCAAATCCAAGAAATGCACATTCATTGGCTATGGTGAGGATGAGTTTGGCTACCGCATTTGGGATGACGAAAAGAAGAAAGTTATCCGTAGCAGAGATGTGATTTTCAACGAAAGGGTGATGTATAAGGACATGCATAAAATAGACGCCAATGACTCAGAGCAGAATGAGTCAGTATTTGCAGATGCAGATGATGTCCCAGATACTTCCGCAACAGAACCAATTGTAATAAGTCCTCAGCCAGAGGAACTTGTTGGACAAAGCAGTACACAGCATTCCGACACACCACAACCTCTTACTCCAGCTCCTGTATTGAGAAGGTCTTCTCGACCTCATGTGCCTAACAGGAGATACATGAACTATATGTTGCTGACTGATGGAGGGGAGCCTGAATGCTATGATGAAGCTTGTCAGACTCGAGATTCCAACAAGTGGGAGCTTGCTATGAAAGAAGAAATGAAATCTCTCATCTCCAACCGCATACGGGAACTAGTGAGTTACCTATGGGAAAAGAAGGCACTTCACAACAAATGGGTGTACCGGGTGAAAGAGGAGCATGATGGTTCCAAGAGATACAAAGCCCGCCTAGTTGTCAAAGGGTTTCAACAGAAGGAAGGAGTTGACTACACTGACATTTTTGCTCCCGTTGTGAAGCTTAATACTATCAGATCAATATTGAGCATTGTAGCCATCGAAGATCTTCATCTTGAACAGTTGGATGTGAAGACTGCATTCCTTCATGGAGATTTAGATGAAGAGATATACATGCACCAGCCAGAAGGTTTCTCAGAAAGGGGGAAGAAGAACATAGTGTGCAGACTTAAGAAGAGTTTGTATGGCCTGAAACAAGCCCCGAGACAATGGTACAAAAAATTTGACAGCTTCATGCACAAGGAAGGTTTCCAGAAGTGCAATGCTGATCATTGTTACTACTTCAAGAGATATAGGTCCGGTTATATCATTTTACTACTTTATGTTGATGATATGTTAGTAGCAGGTTCAGATATGGATGATATTAAAAGGTTGAAGCAGCAATTGTCAAAGGAGTTTGACATGAAAGACTTGGTCCAAAGAAAGAAGATTCTTGGAATACAAATCACAAGAAATAAGAAGAAAGGATCCTCAGCTTATCTCAGGCAGAGTACATCAATCGTGTTTTGCAAAGATTCAACACGGGCGATGCCAAGCCGCTTAGCACACCCTTGGCTACCATTTTCGCCTATCCAAGGATCACCCCTCGCATGTAAGAAGAGAGAATTCATGACTAAGGTTCCTTATGCCTCACCATTGGAAGTTTGATGTACGCAACGGTTCCAGACGAGACCGAGACATTGGCCACGCTGGAGTTGTTAGCGCATTTATGTCAAATCCAGGGAAAACTCATTGGGAAGCGATCAAGTGGATTTTGAGGTATCTGCGAGGCACCACGAGAAAAGTGCTTGTACTTTAGTAAAGCGAGAGTTAAAAGTACAAGGTACGTAGACGCAGACTTTGGAGGTGAAGTTGATCACCAGAAGCACCACCGGTTATATATTTATCGTTGGAACTACACCGTTAGTTGGATGTCACAAATACGTAAAATTGTCACTATATCCACTACAGAGGTCGAGTATGTAGCAAAGAACTTAAGCTAGTAAAGAGATGATACGGCTTCAAGGTTTGTTAATCGAGTTGGGATTCAAACAAGAGAAGAATGTTCTGTGATAGTGATAGTCAAAGTTGCAATACACTTGGCGAAGAATTCAAAGATTTCATTCTAGAACAAAGCATATTGGACTTCGTTATCACTTCATCAGATCTCTATTGGAAGATGATGTGTTAATACTGGAGAAGATTCAAGGAAGCAAAAATCCAGCAGATATGTTAACAAAGATGGTGACTATTGACAAACTCAAGTCAGGCTCAACTTCGGTTGGTCTCACAGAAATAACAAAGACTAGAAAAGCTGCTGCATTGATCAAGGTGTGAAGACAGATTGAAATCAATCTTCAAGTGGAAGATTCTTGGAGATTGTTATAAGCTCTTTAATTTAAGGAGCAAATTAAGGAGCAAAACATGGAGCAAACACATGGAGTAAAACATGGAGCAAAACAAGGAGCAAAACATGGTGCAATTAATGGAGCAAAACAAGGAGCTTAATTCAAGGAGCAATTTAAGGAACCATTAATTTAAGGAGTAATTCAAGGAGTGAATTTTCCTATAAATAGATGTGTAATTGTAATGAATTAATCATCCAAAGTGTTCATTCCAATTGGGAGAAAAGCTTAGAGAGAAAAGTTTTTGTGAGAGAAAATTGAGAGTAATTTTCTTGGGTGTAATTGGGTTGTGAGTTGTGAGTGTTGTAAACACCTTGTGTAATTTCTTCCCTTTCAGTAAAAAGATCTGCAGTAGGTCCGGAGACGTAAGCAAGATTGGCCGAACTCCGTTATCAAATTTTGTGTGTTATTTTTCTATTCTTGTTTTCTCATAAATCTGACTTATCGGGAATTTGCGTTATTTCCCAACAGATTGTTCATGTGATTGAACAAAACACGAGTGACAAAGAGGATTGTGTTGTAGATAAATGTAAAAGTTTTACCAAAAACTAGAACAAGGAAGACAAAAACGATACACTAATGTCTATAATAAGGCTAGAAGGAGACATTTTAAATCTTAGGTCCTATAACCAAATTTAAATTTAACTATAAAATTTGTAAAGTTTTGTTTACGAATTCTCATACTCGATTTTCTTCAAACAAATGCTATTTGAAATTTTTTGACACAGATAAGATGGACACTTGAGCAAATTGTCTAATCAGCTTCTCTGGCTCCATATAACTTCTTCTAAGTTCAATAGGAATTTTTCTGATTTTGTTATTGCACTTAACAGAAACAAATCTTATATATGATGAAATTCTTTGTGAAGTACTAGTTCATGTTTGTCATGTGATTTCCGAAACTCACCTACGAACCATTTGTATCTTGCCATCTAATGATGATTCTATCACACTGTATATCTCTTTTTTTGGTGACAGTTCCACTATTGATGTGTTGCACCAATGTATATTTGTAATAAACATCAACTTTTGTTGTCACTGTGCCATAAGTCTGCATTTTGCAGAGCCATAGTAAATCACTCCTAAATCATGCTGCAAAGATTCATGACCAATATTTGCATGATGTTGAATTCCTGCTATAACATTTATATTTACCGAACCTGTATGTTTGAGTTAGTTATACTTATATATAAACAAAATTCAAATACATTTGCCAAAATGTTTGGCGTATTTTTGATTAGTGATACAATGCTCCTAGACTTGAACTTTAAAAGCTATTTAATGCTAGGTTAAAGGGATTTCACGAGAAGACCATCCTCAGAGTAAAGTGGTTCTTGCACTACTGGAGAGAATTCAAGCCATACCAAATGGCAACATGAATCCAAACCAACTGGAGGAACAGGATCGTTAACTTCTAATAAAGATAGTAAGGTTTGATATATCAGTTAACTTTTCCTGCATCAGTTCTTTTTGAGTCTTTTATATTTTTATGATTGTGGCCTTTTTAATTAATTGATCATACATCCTAACTGTCAACGGACAGCTTTGCTATCCATATTTATTTAGCTGTCCATAGCTGTTTATATTTATTTCCAAGCTGTTCATATTTATTTTTTCATGTATAGAATTCTTTTGTACAGTTTGTATAATAGAGAGAAATTACAAGACCAACCATTCGGCCATTTCATACAACATTTTGAATTATTTTTGACATAGTATCAGAGCAAGGTTGAAATTTTTTTCTTCTCTTGGTTTTGTTGTCGTCGGTTTGAATCATTCTCTCCTTTTGGTTTCGTGTGTCGACGTCTTCTGAGTCTCGACAACACATCTCGGCACTTTTCTGGTTCTGGTGTATCAAGAACCAATGTCACTATTTCACGTTTTTCGATATTCTGTTTCTAAAGAAATCTTTATTGGCATTTTTTAGGCATTTTGGGCATTTTTTGCTGCACCAATGTGTGTCAAGTTTACAGGCAAAGATTACTTTATTTGGGCTTTTCAATTTGAATTTTTCCTCAAAGAAAAAGACCTTTGGGGTCATATTAATGCTTGAATCATGTCTTGGCTTCTTGGTTCGGTAGAGTCATATATCGTCACCAATTTGCGGGCTCATCGCTTTGCTCAATTTGTGAAATTATTTGAAGATGGTTTATCATCAAGATAATGATGCTCGTCGCTTTCAGTTGGAACATGCGATTATCATGTTTCAACATGATAGTCTTTCCATCCAAGATTATTATTCAAATTTTTTGATTCTTTGACATGAATATATTGATTTGGTTACAACAGATGTTTCTTTTGCTGCTATTCTAACTATTCAGAATCTTCACAAGACTAGTCAGCGTGATTAATTTCTTATGAAATTACGTCTGGAATATGAATTAGTTCGCTCCTCACTACTGAACAGATCTTATGTTTCCTTTCTTGATATTTGTTTTGGTGACTTACTTCGCGAAGAACAACGTCTTAGTATTCAAGCTATTATAGAACAATCTCATGGCAGTTTCGTGACCGCAACTATGACTTATGTTGACCAAGGACGTGAATCACCTATGATTTCTAAAAATCCGCAATGTTTTTACTGTAAAGAATATAGGCATATTGCTGCTAATTATCCTAAAAAATATTGTTCTTATTGCAAGAAAAAAAGTTATATTATCAAAGCATGTTGTATTCGCCCCTAGAATCAAACTTTTGTTGTTATTTCTCTAGCAATGACTTTTGTAGCATATGACTCATTCTCAAGTGTTTCCTCTGATCTTGCACCTCTTGTAGCAACTTATCGCACTCTTGAAATGGTGCAATAGATGTTAATTTTAGCATTATCTGTGATGGGGTTTCAAAGTAAAAATTCTACTACACTTTGATATGTAGACTCGAAGGCTTCTAATCACATGACGAATACTTCCACAACTTAGTCTCATGTTTGGCCCTATGTTGGCCAATCTGCATCGTTGCTATTGGAAATACATCTTCTACATTTACCAATGTGTTTCTTGCTCCTCATCTTTCCATGAATCTCATTTATGTTGGTCAATTAGTTGATCACAATTGTGATGTTAATTTTTTTGGTGATGGTTGTGTTGTGCAGGACCATGTAATAGGGGAACCGATTGTGAATGGACCTAAAGTGAGGCAATTGTTTCTACTATTTTTACTTGTTCCAACACTTTCTCTAGTTTCTTATATTAAGTCTTGTTTTTAATAATGTTCTTGATCTGAGTATGGTGTGGCATCGTCGTTTAGGCCATCCTAATACTTCAATCTTATCTCATGTATTGAACTCGGGCTTTCTTGGTAATAAAGAATGTTATTTTATATCTCTTGAATGTGATTCTTTTAAACTTGGTAAAAACAAAACTCTTCAATTTCTTATGCATATTAGTAGAGTTTCTCACTGCTTTGATCTTATCCATAGTGATGTTTGGGGACCTTCCCTAGTTAATTCACATGAAAAATTTAAATACTATGTGACTTTCATTGATGATCATAGCAAATTCACTTGGGTTTATTTTCTTCACTCTAAAGTTGAGGTTTTTGTACTTGCACTAAGTTTTTAGCGTATGTTGAAAATCAATTTTCTACGAATATTAAGACATTATGTACAGATTCTGGTGGTGAATATTTGTTTACTGAGTTTCAGGAATTCTTGGCTTCTAAAAGTATTATCCATCAACATTCATGTTCTGCTACTCCCTAATAAAATGGAGTAACCGAACGCAAAAATCATCTTCTTGATATGATACGTACTCTCTTGTTAGAATCTTCTGTTCCATCCATGTTATGGGTTGAGGTTCTAAAGACTGTTACTCACTTGATTAATCGTTTATCTTTCCAAGTTTTACACACGAAGTCTCCCTATTTTCGTTTGTTTGTTAAGTAACCTAGTTACGCTAATCTTCGTATCTTTGGTTGTATATGTTTTGTTCATTTACCTCTTCATGAATGATATAAAGTATCTGTTCAATCTGTTAGATGTGCATTCTTAGGATATAATGTGTCTAAAGGGAATTGTTTGTTGTGATCCTATATTACATCGTACACGTATTTCTAGGAATGTTATTTTCTTTGAAAATCAACATTTATTTCCCGTATCATCTGTGCTCTTTTCTCCTACTGTGGTCTTTCCCTCCTTTGAGTAGCAGTTCTCAAATCTTCCTCAAGTCAATTTTCGCTTTAAACCGTGTATGGTATATACGAGATAATCCTGTTCACGGTCTCTTTCGGTAGCTCACCCGATATCTGATCCTAACATGCACGAGAATTAGTCAGTTGTAACACTTCTAGAACCTTTGGTATGTCGCTCTTCTCGAGTGTCTGTACCCCCGGATAGTAACGGGTTTTTTTCTTCCGATAATTCTATTTTAGCTCTTACTACTGTATTGTCCAATTTTGATATTCCCACATACTATACATATTCTGTTAAGCATGACTATTGACGGCAAGCTATGTAGGAAGAAATTAGGGATGGTCATGGGGACAGTTTTTGATATAATCGTCCCCGAACCGAATTATAATAAATGTACCCTAAATCGCCCGAAAACCATTACGGTTCGGGAACAGTTTTTTACCCGCGGGTAACGGTTATTTAAAAAAAATCGAAAAAATTGAAAAAATTAATATTCAGATTTCTTTAAATCTATACTATATCTCAAATATTGGGTTTATTATTCATCACATTGTAACTACTACATTGGGCAAAGCAATAATGGGATTAAAATTAACAGGCAATAGGTAGAGTTATGAATGAAGTTGTTAGCTTCATTATGTTCTCTGTTTTAAACTTTAAGCACAGTCAGCAAAATCAATAACAAAATATTACGATCATATACATAAAACCCATTATCCTTCCCTTAGCTGCAAAATTAGCAACAAAATGGGCCAATTTTATACATAAAACCCATTACCTTTCCCTTTGCTGCAAATTTGGCAACAATACGTGCCATCCTAATATCTAATTGCATTATCTCTTACTAAAAACCATACTTGAGTTACATTTTCTCAACACTTAACCTCATTTACTAAAATCACTTATAGTACTAGACTGCTACCATTGAAATCACCTCAGCAAAATTTGCAACAAGATTTACTAGCAACTCAACTGTTATTACTGAAATCGCACCATCTCTTGCTACCACAAAATCAGAGAGTTGAGAGTTATGACCAGGGGAATTGATAAGAGCAAGAAGAAGAAGGTAAGAAGCTGAGGAGGACTAACCAGAGGGAGAGCTGAGCGCCAGAGAACTGAGAGCGACCGAGGAAGAGGGTAGAGGGTTGAGAGCTGAGATCGAAAGGGTAGACGATAGAGAGTTGAGAGCTGAGATTTCCATATTATGTATTTTGGATCATCTTTATTTGGGGTTACAATGGTATAAATAGGATTAAGAATAAATTTAGACCATTAATCTAGGGATACATTTGATACATTTCTTACAATTAATTTATACAAAAAATAAACTAAATCCCAAGGAATTAATTAACCAATTAAGCAATTCTCTTTTTTACTACAACTTAGGAAATGTATAATGATTTGTGAGATTAATTCTCAGAAATTCTACGATATTATATAAGTTGTTTTAAATTTTTTTAAATTTAAAATAAAATATAAGCATTTTTTAAATTATTTTAAGTGTTATATATATATATATACTCCACATTGCTTATATACACGAGGCTTTATATGCGTGATGGTTACTTACTACCCTACATAATTTGGCATCATATTACATCAAAGGGCATTCTAAAAAAATATTCATCTTTTTTACCTTATGCATTCATTTTTTTTATTTAATTTGTAACATTAAAATTATCCTGAATTCACAAATGCTTGAATAAATGGTTTGTGTGTTTTTTTTAAATAACAACTCTATTTATAATAATTTGTTATAATATCAAAATTAATATAATAATTATTTATTTATTAAAAAGTAGGTCCAATTATCTTAGATTACTATCATAACAATTGTAATACTGAAGCAAGTTGTTATAAATAAAAGCCTCTCTTTTTTTGTTTTAATATGCAACTTAAACGTGGATTCTTTAAAAAAACCAAAAAAAGAACGGATAATGAGTTTATATGATGGATGCTTGGAGTATGAGAGAATCTTATATATAATGTATATATATACACACACGTACACGTGGTAAAATACTCATATTGATTTTTTATTTTTATAAAAAAAGAAAAATATATTAGAAGGATAAATTTAACTAATGATATTAATAAAAAATATTAAACATGTTGTATATATGATTTTATTTTATATTGATCACAATATTGCATGCATGGATCAAAAACGGATGTGAAAAACATATTGATTTTATTTTTCGTTCTATTTATCAAATAGTTCGAAATATCAAAATTTGTATAAAATTGTTAAAATATTGTCATATATAAATGGTTTATTAATAAATATCCTTTTATTAGTTTTGTTTTTCAATTTTTTATTACATAAATTTTCCATCTATATAAATATTTTGTGGGAAAAATAAATCTCATATATTTTTACTATTAAAAAAATTATCACATCATTTCATATTGAATGTCATTTAATTGAATATATTTTAAATTGAACTATAATTATTTAAATTTGTTCAATATTAAACGTTTTTGAATTATATTCGATTTAATGTTATTTAGGTGTGATTTTTATTTTTTTATAATTTTTCAAATATTTTTTCTTTCCATATTTTCATAAATATGATTTTATATTTATTGAGTACTTCTATACAGCACATTAGTGCATTAAAACCAAGTAGATTTTGTTAAAATATAAATAATTATTTAGTTTGTGGCAACTAAATGATATTAAATGATCTAGCTCAACTTTATATCTATATTTAGTGTTGTAAAATTTAATATATCTTAAACTTGAGATAAATTTTAAATAATATTACACAATTTTATTAGTAACTATAATCAAATTTATATAATTATATCTAATAAAAAATTGATAAATTTATCGTAATTATGATATATAATAATGCTCTTGGATCATGTTTAATTCACATTATTAGAAATCATAATATAAATGATTTGGTGTAACCATTAACATGTAGTGGAATGTTATTAATGTTAATTCTTTTCTTATCCTCCATGATAAGCTTAATGTTATATTTTTTTTTTGTATATTTGTATATTTGCTTATGGCTTTTTTCCTCATTCAAAATAAAATAAATTTATTTTTTAATTTTATAAATTTTACTTTATTTTTACTGTTAAAACAAATATTGTAATAATAATATTGTTTTCATTCAATTTACTTCATATTATCATTCACATTTTTATTATACAAATCATGACTTTAATATTGGTGTAAGATAAGTACATGTTAAAGATACTTATTGATCATACATGCGAATCTCGAGTTATCAAATAATCATATTTTTTAAATATTTCTTAAAATATAAATATTTGTGATGATTGTTAATTCAATGTAAAAAATAATTAAGAGAATATGTTTATTCAAACTATAAATCGGTGAGAATGTTGTCAAAATAATATGTTTGTCCCTAAGCTTACTCGGTGACATATAAGCTACAACATATAAGTATTACATGATCATTAGATGTTAACATCTCTCTATTCTTTCTTGGAATGTGATTGGGATAGGTGTAAATAATTATGTTGATGAATATAATCGTTTTATATTAGCTTTAGATATATTTGAGTATTAATTGTAAGTTATAAATATGTAATTTTTTTTAAAGTTTAATCATACTTTTTTAATATTTATTTAAAAATATATTTAATTTTAAAAAATAAATATTAATATAATTCTTATTCTATTATATTATTTAAAATATTGATATTAATTTTTATTTTTTAACTATATAAGTAAAATAAAATATATAAAAAATAAGAATAAATAAAATTTAATTTAATTATTTTAAATATTGTATATTTTATTATTAAAAATATATATTTTTTATGTAATTATATGAACGTAAAAAATTAATATTAGTTTATATTTGATTTCGATTAAACACTATTTTAATATTATAATAATTATTCATATTACACGTATTATTATAGTTATTTTCGATATAATCATAATTTTAATGAAGACTCTATCCTGCACATATATGGTGACATATAAGCCACAGCATAAAACAAATGGCTCCAACCATTTCGTGCTCATTAGATGCTAAATCTCTATTCTTTATAACACTGAACACCCTATCTTGCACATTCTCACACACCACCGACGTATATGTCTCCTTTTTATTGAAAATTGTATGTGCGAGAGAGATTTTCAAATGAGTTAGGTCAATTATTTATTAGATAACATAAAAGGAAAATTTATATACCACTACTAATATTACAGATATCGTAATTTTTTTTAATGAAATATAATATTATAACAGAAATATGCTTTATTATGACTTCTCTCTAAAGCAGTCGAATATTGTGTCCACGTCCAATTATACAGAAAATAATAAGAAGATCAATTCTTTTGATCTGCAACGACAAAACTACCTAGATTCGCTGCGTCTCTATTACCTTTAATGATGAAGATTTAATGGATACACATTTATATTTATATTAGTTATATTATATTATATGCTAATTTTTTTATATAAAAATAAATAATAAGAGAGTTAGTCTTACTTGTTGAACACTAAGTGAACTACGAACTCCTTAAAGTTAGTCATTGTTAACGGGGATGATTGATTATTGAACAAATGATTTATTTTTATTTATCATTTATGAAATATTATTGTTTGTGTACATAAGAAATAATAAATGAATAAACAATTTAAGAATAAAATTATTTTATTAAAATTAAAAATATATATAATTATAAATATAAAATTTAAATAAATAATAATCGAGACACGTATATCACATAATGTCCTTAAGATAATTGTTTTGCTCACCGTAGGTGTTTGAGAACGACGTAAACTTATCTTTCAAGATACAACGATTAAACAATAATAAACTTACATCACAAATTATTATTAAACAAATTTTAAAGTATTTGAACTCTATTAAAAGAACCTAAAACTAGATAAAAAATATATAACAACCTATCTCTTTTTTCTTTCCTTTTTCTTTTGTATTTCTTCTTTTTCCTTTCTTTCTTAGTTCCCTTAATTCTCTTATTCTCTGCTAGATTTTTCTTCTCTTTTCTCAACTCATTTTTTTTTCTACTTTTTTCTGTATTCTACTTTTCCCTTTATATATATATATATATAAAACGAGAATTACAACCGAAAAACTTGTAATAAAGATAATAAAACGGAAAAATTAAAAGCTTGTTGGAAACGGAACTGAGAAATTGAAAAAATTTGAAATTGGAGAATAATTAGTATTAGAGTTTGGATCAAATTATAACATTTCAATAAAAATAATTTAGATAAATATTTTTATGAAGTGATCTTGATTTTTGAATAAATTAATCTAACATTATATATATATTTTTAATAATGATTAAATATTTTTATTGATTTTAAGAATCACTAATTAATTTAAATTTCTATATTTATTAACATAAATACATTTAAATTATATAAAATATCATTTTATACAAAAATATATATAATAACTTCACAATAAATTTGAGAAAATAAATAAAAATATTATCATATTGTCCAATAAATTAGATATATAATAATTATTAATGTTAGGTTGAGAAGTAACAAAGATACATCAAAATAAATATATGTAGTATCTAATTATTTTAATTTTATGGAGACAATTAAGAAAGTGTGATTAAATAATAATAATTAGATAATTTCAAACTTTTGAAATTTTTATTTTTATTTTTTACTAAGTGATTGTGTTTGTTATTTATTATTCTAAAAATAATTAATTTTAATTTAAAATATTAAAGTTTATAAGATTTTTTAACGAGATAACTATATGCAATATATAACTCTTTTAACTATGAAAAAGTGTCAATAAGTTTCTCAAATTAAGTCTTAGTGTATGTTTAATCTAATCATATTCTAAAAAATTCTTTTGAATCCTACAACTTTAAATAATGGACCAATTAAAAAGAAATAATATTATTTTAATAAAATTTTATTTTTCATTTTAAGTAATTAAGGATGATTAAAACTATGTAATTAACAATGAATTAATGATAAAGTAAAAAGTAAAAACAAATTTCCATTATATAACTATTGAACCCTTTTATATACCTATTGATAACTCATTTCAAAATTCAAACAACTATGATATTGTGACAATATATGGCTTTTTAATACCCTTGTTACTTTAATCATTAAGATAGTATAATAGTTACACATAACTACTCATAATATCAGTGCTAAAACACATTTTATTCCTAACACCAACTTTGTAACACCTGTTACTACCAACATTAACCCTTCAATACCTACTATAACAAGTGATAAATCATTTTCATCTTGCACTAAGCTAGATGACTTGTCTAGAAAAACTACATCAGATTTTGAACAACAATGTTGTCTCAATTCTCATTCTATTGTGTTTGGTTCTTTTGAATCAGATGTACCTATACATTCAACTCTTTAATTAACCTTATCTTCAACCACACTTTCAATACCTTTTCCATCATGTCCTATCTACCTTCTGATCAAACCAACACTTTTTCAAATGTTCTTATACATGTCTCTGATCCCTTTATTATTAAATTATTAATTGACTTACCATTTTCATCTGAACCTAATTTAGGCATACATCGACCACCCACAATTTCAAATACCCATCAAATGCTTACACGAGTTAAACAAGGAAATTATAAACCCAAAATTTTGCTAGCTTCTTTTATTTTTCTTGAACTAGCATCTATGAGAAAAGCTCTGAAAATTCCTAAGTAGAAAGTAGCAATGCAAAGTGAGTATGATTCATTCATCTCTAATGGCACATGAGATTTAATACCCCATCTAAAGGAAGAAAGATTATTGGGAATAAATGGGTTTTCAAAACAAAATTGAAGGCTGGTAAGTGTCTCTAAATAAGTATAAATCTAAAGTTATGGCTAGAGGTTTTCAACAAACTTAAGGAATAGATTACACAAAGACTTTTAGTCTTGTACTTAAACCTACCATCATTCTTATTGTGCTCTCCTTGGCTTTGTCTCATCACTGACCCATAAAATAACTAGATTTGAATACATCATTTCTTAATGATGACATTGAAGAAGAATTGTATATAGCACAACCTTAAATATTTGAGAATCCTTATATCCACATCATGTTTTCAAGCTCAAAAATGATAATTATGGTTTTAAGCAAGCTCTTAGAGCTTGGTATCTAAAGCTCATCACCTATCTTATTGATTAGGGGTTTTCATTGTTCAAATGTTGATATATCTATAATAGTCTATGATATGAATGGTGATTTTCTTGTGTTATTGATCTATATAGATGATATGCTTATCACAGATAACAATATCGAGTTGATTCAATCCTTTGTTGAAAGGTCGAACTCTATGTTTTTCTTAAAAGATCTTGGTAAGCTTAATTATTTCATGGGTGGAAATTTCTAAAACCAATGATGGACTTCATCTTAGCCAAAGAAAGTATATTAAAGATCTCTTAAACAAAGTTCAACTTCATGAGTTTAAATCAATATCCACTCCTATGATGTCCAATCATAATCTAAACCAATAAGATGCCATACCTCTTGAAAATGAAACTCTATATCACATTGTTATTGGTGCATTCCAATATTGCACACTTATAAGACCTTAGATAATTTTTCTCTAAATAAGTTGTGTCAATTTTTGCATTCTCCTACTAACATTCACTTGGTAGCTACAAAGAGGATTTTGGGGTATCTTAAAGGAACTCCTCACTATGGTCCGACATTGTATCATTCCAAGCATCTTACTCTCACGGGTTATACTGATGCAGACTAGGCCTCATTTCATGATGATAGGAGGTCCACGGGAGTGTATTGTATATACTTTGGTCACTCTTTGATTTCATGGAATTTCAATAAATAAAAAGTGGTATCAAGATCTTCCACATAAGCTAAGTTTAGAGCTTTGGCTTTAACTACTTGTGAAGTTGTTTGGATTTAGAAAGTTCTCTTAGAATTATGTGTTGATATGTTTGAAGATCCAATGGTGTTTTGTGATTACATAAGTGTTAACTAACTTGCTAAACATCCTATTTATCACACTAAGACAAATCATATAAAGATAGATTTTCATTTCCTAAGAGCAAAAGTGTTTGTTGGCTTGTTTCACATTGAGTATACCCCAACACAGGAACAAATAGTAAACATAATGACTAAAGCCATAGGAGTTTTCAAATTTTCTGAGTTAAAGGACTAAGCTCTTGGTTATACAAGAACCCTGAGCTTATGGAAGGGTGTTGAGAATGTTATTTATATCGAGTAATGGTTGTAACTACACGCACATGCTGTGAGCTTTGCACTCACCACACACACTTGTACTACCTAAGCAAACTATAAATACCCTTGTTAAGTATGCTACGTGTAAAGGGGTGGACAACCCGAGTGACCTGGATCACCTTGCATATATAAAGAACATCGTGTCAAGTAGCTCATATGTTTCAACTTGACACTAATAAGCACTAGATCGGTTATGCTCCTTTGAAGCATCCTAGACCTAACAACCAAGTCATAAGTAGACATTAGGGTCAAACAACTTGCTGGTGTCTCACGTTCATGCAAGAGGTGTACAACCCTAGCGACCTGATCAATAGGATAACGACTTGATCTTAGTAACCTTATTCAAATTGTACAATATCATGTTTAAGTCAACACTACCTATTGTGTACTTATATTTATCACACTAATGAGACGAATAAAAAATCTAAGTATTAATTTATTACTAACATCTCACTAGAATCACTAATACACTAGCACCTTTCAAAATAACTCATATGTATGCAAATTGTATTTTATGAATAAGATGATTATATTCACTTCTGCTTCTCTTCTATTTCTTTTATTTTCAATTTAATTCTCAATTTTATTATTAAAAAAATTATAACACATTGTTTAATTGTTTTATATTAAATATTGTTTAAATTGAATTACAAGTGTTTAATCTTGTATAGTATTAAACTTTGTTGAGTTACATCTTATTAATATTATTACGTGAATATATGGATATATTAATCCATGGTTATTTCTTTTTTTAGGCTAAAAATATTACTTGTATACTTTAAACACAATTATAACATATTTTTAATAATATTGTCAATTAAAATATAAACAGTGACTTATTATTTTTTATAAAGATATGTTTACTAATTCGTAATAAAAATCAATCATAAGGAAAATAAACATGATTTAAAATACAAAAAAAATAAGTGTAATTTTTTTTATTTTTTTTATTAATAACTATATAAACAGATAATAAAAATAATATGTATATATAAAACAAAAAAATTAAATAAGGAATATTTAAGGAATTAAAATTTGGAAAAATTAATCAAAATAAATAAGAAACAGGAAAACAATCAACACAAGGGTACATATTTTCTTTACACCATGGGTTTAGAAGATAAGCATGTGAATAATAATAATTCACTTTCTAATCATTTCATTTCTTAGTAAATACATCCTAGATTATAACTTTTGGTGACGTTTTGCATAACTGATTGTTTACGCCACTTCAATTCAAACGCTACATTAGAATATTTTTTTATTTATAAAAAAATATAGATATATCGTTAAAATTTATATATAAAAAATAATAAAATTATCATTTATTTAAATAAAATTTATTAAAGAATATTAAAAAATTAATTAAAAAAAGATGACAGATGATGAAACACTTCAAAAACAGTAACAATGAAAAAGAACGTATTCAACTCGAGCTTATAATAGTGAATTTATAAGAGACTTAGAAGACTTATTTTAATATGTGAATGGTTGAAATTATGACACACAATTTATAAAATTATTGGAAAAGGAAAAAGATTTCAAAAATAAATGCAGACTTATTTTAATAAAAGTAACAAAATCAATAAAACGTCAATGCCGTACTAGATGCTTATGACTTTTGTTGGGAAAATGTAAAGCATATATTCCATAAATTCAACCATTTTACTAATATATTCTTTTTAATTTTTAATTTTATTTTAGAATATTATAGCTAAATCTTCTTCTTAGGCAACGATTATATTTGGATTATATGATCAAATTACTTTCTCTTAATTAAAAATTAGGTTTGTTACCTTTATTTATTATCTTATATATATATATATATTATTTAAGTCTTATAAAATAAATAAATTTATTTTATTTTATTAATAATTAATGTCATTTTATTTTTTTTAATTTTATAAAAATATTACTTAATAAAATAAATTATTATACAAACTAACTTATATCTTAATGACATATAAAATTGTAAAATGTTTAAAATTTACTAAAATCATTAGTCTCTACATTTCAATAGTTAATAATATTATTTATTTTTATTTGATATTTTTTAAAAAAACTAAAAAAGCATATGATATAAACAAGGATTAAATGATACTAATTCTCTAATCTAAAAAATCTCTACAATTTCATTCTCTTTTATAAAATATGAAAATAATAATCTAACTTTTTTTTATTCAATTTGATAAATTTGATATTTTCTATTTTAAATTTAATATCATGGTTTATAATTTAATTTAAATATCTTTAAAAGTAAAAATTAAATTAAAAAGTTGATTACTATAAAAAGTTAATTTTAAGAAACTAAATCAATCTTATCATATAATATGAAATATGAAACGATAAAGGTTACAATAATATGAATTTGTTGTACCTACTTTTACTTAAATATTAATTAAATTTTATCACATATTAATATTATCTAAAAAATTAATTATTTTTTAATTTTTAAAATAATTACAATACATTACATGATATAAAGATTATGACTTGTATAATTTTGTACAAAATTATATAATATTAACAATTTTAAATATCAATTTTGTTTTAAAAAAACAATAATATCAATTTTTTTATAGTAAAGAAATTAAATTTTTTTCCAAATTCATATAATAATAATTTTAATTAAAATTAATCAATCTATTAAACTTCTATTATACACAATGTAAAGACTTAGTCTATTCTGAAATCAACATATAATAATTGCTTATACTAGCAACGAACATGGATCCAATAAGTTAACAGAGCTCACCTACCCTACTCTCACCACCTACATTTCACCTTCTCTCACATACTGATTCCATCAAAATAATAGCATATTTAGTTTCGCGCCTTAATTATAACAGGTAGGTTACAATTTATAATTGAGATAAAGATTCGAACGGTTTGATTATGATATAAATTTGATTAATTTATTCATATAATTTATGAATTAATTAATTTATTAAAATAAAATATTTTAATGTAAAAATGTATTTTAATTTTAAAAAATTAAGATGTATGATTTTAAATAATTATTAAATTAAAATATTTATTTTTAATAATTATGTTATTAAATATATTCATTTTTTATAATAATAAAATTTATAACAAGAATATCTGAATTAAATTGATAAATTTTATTTGAAATTGAGATTATTGTTACCTAGTTTGTTTATTTATAATTGATAAAATTTTATATTTTTTTACATAATATTTTATTTAAATTTATATATTTAAATATTATTTGATAAAAAAAATAAATAATAATTTGGAATTTAAAATAAATCACAATACATGAATATGTTTATTGTGTACATTAAAAAGGGTAAATTTAAACTAATTATTACTCATTGTCTATGTTCGCGTGGATATTTAAGTGTGTAATATTTATTTCTAAAATTTCATACATAATTAAAATAACACAATTTCTATCGATACACTCTCAAGAATTAATTAAATACTCACCTTATGTCTTTCTACGAAGCTAGCTGGATTAGGTGAGATATAAAACGAATTATTTTATTTTATTTAATATATTTATAATATTATATTATATTATTTTATTTAAATTATAATTTTAAAAAATTTAAATTTAAATATATACTATTTTTTTTTAAACTTATATCATAAATAATTATATACTATATTTTTAATTATTATTTAAATCATTAAAATATTTAAATTAATATTTGAATACATCAAATATTATAAATTATTAACATCTTATCCTATTAAAATTAACTAAAATAAAATTAAAATTAAAATTTAATAAATTGGATAGTGCTTCACTCACTACTCTGTATAAAGAACATACGTGTCACGAAAAAGGCCAACCGACCTTAGTCACTAAATTCATTGCAGAAAATATCAACAGAAGAGACACCATTGCAATAACACCAAGAATTAATAAATAGAGAGAGAAACAGAGAAGATAGTAGAGGTGGCGTACTCTATCTTGCGTACGTTAGCATAAGCTCATTCCATTACACTTCTTTATGATTCCCAATCCTCCAAGACTTGTTTTAACAAAGCGGTCAAGCAACACTTTCACAATTTCTATACAAACAAAAACACATAATCAAAGTATCAGACATTATAAAAGCTAAAGTTGAATACTTTTAATCATGTGCTTGAAGAAAACTAACTTTTATGAACAAAAATGCTATCAAAATCATAACTTTGATTAGTTTTCTTAAGAAAGTGGATTCATATATTCCAAAAGGGTACTAAGATTTTCTTGATAATTTTGTTTAAGTTTTGTTTCGAAGAAGATAGACGAAGCTATGAGAGGAAATGGGTATCAGATAGTTGTTATTATGCTGCTCGGAGTATTGACAACGGCGTCGTATTGTGCCAATGTGACGTATGATCACAGAGCATTGGTTATCGACGGCAAGCGAAGGGTGTTGATTTCTGGCTCCATTCACTACCCTCGTAGTACTCCAGAGGTATGTCACTCTGTTTTTCTCTTGGCAAAAATAAATAAATAAAAAGGTCCTTTTTGTTTAAAGAATGTGTACATAATTTGAGTGTTACTTTGTTGTTTTCAGATGTGGCCGGACCTTATTAAGAAATCTAAGGATGGAGGTTTGGATGTGATTGAGACCTACGTTTTCTGGAACTTGCACGAACCAGAACGGGGCCAGGTTTGTTACCCATTTGGCTCTTTTACCTGTCCTTATTGTAATTTTCTTGCATTTTCTGATTAACATGTTTTCAATGTTCTGTTTGGTTGCTGAGAAAATGTAGGAAAAGGGGAAAATTACTCAAGTAGAGTATAATTTAATTGAATAACTTTTCTACATGGTTTACTTTTCCTTTCTAGTTTTTTGCTATCTATTTGGAATTAATCTTTCGTAATATAACATGAGATTTACACGGAGTGATACGAGTTCATATTTACCCATCATTTTAAATTTATGTTTTTTTATTATTAAAAAAAATGAATGTATTAATTTATTTTAAACGTTTTAAAATAGTTTAAATTAAAAGATATCATTTAAATCAATTTAATATTAAGTATTATTTTGATTCTTCTGAATTTTGAGATATGCTTTGTAATTTATATTTTGGTTGTAAACAAGTTTAAGTTGTGCTTTTTAGAATTTAGCATATTTATTATTTTTTTTCTCCCAAAAAAAATCACTGCTTAAATATGAGTTAAATTCACAATAAGTTTTATAATTATCAAATCTTGTAAAAATGGGATATATTTTTTCAATTCTAAATATTTATTATTTCTTTATTATTTAAATGAATATAACTCAAATTAGTTAGATAAAATAACGATATTAGAAATATAATATTAAAAAAAATATTAAAGTAAAAATATTAAAATAAAAAAATCATAAATTTATTATTTCTACTATTGCAAAAGAATGAACTTTAAAATTATAACTAATTAGATAAAATTAAGATAATTAATTATTCTTACGAAATAGATGAATATTTACAAATTTTAAAATGTTTTAAAAGTGTAAGAGAAAACTTTATTTATAATACAAAATATAACCCACAACTTGTTCATAATACAATAAATGTTTGATATTTTAAATTTTATTATTAAGGAGTTATATTATAGCAAACGTTATAATATTATATAAAGTGATTTGTATAGTATTTTAAGTGTAATGATGAAAATAACACAAATTATATCAGTATTAGAATTTTTATGTATTATTGTAAAAACTACACACAAACTTATAATTTATTGTAAAAATTATATAGAAAAAATATGGAACATTACAAATAGTGATTAAAAAGAGACTATAATCCGTTGTGAATATTAATAAGTAAAGTAGTGTTTATTGAATTTTGAGCTGACCCAATTGATGAATTTACACAGTATGAATTTGAGGGAAGAAAGGACTTGGTTAAATTCGTGAAGCTAGTTGCAGAAGCTGGTCTCTATGTGCATCTACGCATCGGTCCTTATGTTTGTGCCGAATGGAATTATGGGTAAAACTCATCACTTTCTTTCCCATTGAGCTCTTCATAACAATAATAGCTTTTAATTCCTTTAATTATTTGGAAGATTTTTTTTTAACTTGTATTTTACTAATATTTATTCCGATTTTTGTGGGCGTTGGACAATTTCGAGCAGGGGATTTCCTCTTTGGTTGCATTTCATACCTGGGATTGAGTTACGAACTGATAATGAGCCGTACAAGGTTTTCTAAATGTTGTAAATTAGTTTTACCTTTCTCTTTTTGAGTATAATTTCAATTTCATTCATCTATATGAAATTCATGTTTCAGGTAGAAATGAAACGATTCACTGCTAAGATTATTGATATGATGAAACAAGAGAAGCTTTATGCATCTCAGGGCGGACCAATCATCTTATCTCAGGTTAATTTTATTTGTCTGCTGAATCTTAGAGTGTTTTCGTTTAAAGTGTATTCAAAACACATAATTTGTGTTTTTCTTTCAAACACATTTTGACGGGAGCAAAAAATGTGTTTTCTGATATTAAAAGAAAGAAATTAAGGTTTGGATTAGAAGCATTTTTTTAATATCTGAAAAGGAGAAGCAAACAAACCCTTAGGGCATGATCGGTAATAAGTTAATAAATACTCATTTTCCTTTGTTTGCTTGAATTTTTAGAGTCAGGAATTGCAATTCTTTTTAAATACATATTCCTTTTATATATTATTCACTATATGAGAAAATTACTCATGAAAAATAACAAAAATAGTATCTTTATGTGTAATTTTACTATGAAATAAAATCTCATTTTATCATTTCACGTTAAATACAATAATGTTACATTAGACCCGTCTATTTTGATTGTTGTAAGTTTTAGTGGTGTTATTTTATATGATTTCTTGTATTCTTTTTAATATGATTATAATATACTTTTACTCTTAAAAAAAACTCTTAATTAGTAATAATGATATCTCTATGGTTAGATGGGGAGGGTATTTTGAGAAAACTAAATATAATTTAATTAATTATTATTTTTATTCTATGATAACTAGACTAAGGAATATCAATTGTTATTTCTAAAACTAGTGTTCTATTCTCAAAACTGTTATTTAACAAATTGATTATTTTAATTCTGCTAACCAAACACACACTTAGTATTTGGTTGTAGCATTGATTTTTCAATGTGATTTAAACATTTAAGATAGAGCCAACGTGATTCATTGGTTATTCTTCATTGTAACAGATCGAGAACGAGTATGGAAATATTGAACAACCATATGGTGCTTCTGGAAAATCATATATAAAATGGGCAGCTAGCATGGCTGTATCTATGGATACAGGTGTGCCCTGGGTCATGTGTCAACAAGCAGATGCTCCTGATTCAATGGTGACTTACTCCCCCCCCCCCCAAATTTTGAATAGTGCTATTAACTTGTGTTCTTCAATCTTCTCAATTTCATTTGCAACTACCTACAGATCAACACTTGCAATGGATTTTACTGCGATCAATTCACCCCAAATTCAAAAAATAAACCTAAAATGTGGACCGAGAACTGGAGTGGATGGTAAGCTGCCTCGTTTAGACTACAACGCAAACCTTTTATTATTGTTTGGGTGAGTGGCGTGGGAGATTTTATTGCTTTTACATAACGAGCGTTTTAGTCATGTAGCTTTTAAATGGAGTGATTTAGTCCTGTTACTTTTAAAAAATGTGTACTTTTAGTCCTTAAAGTCAGTCAAAGTTATGGGACCAAAGTGCATCTATCTTTTTTGAAACTAAAATTCATTTTTTTCTCAAAGTTATAAGATAAAATTGTTCCAGATGAAAGCTACGTGACGTTCATTTTTTCCCAAGTTATAGATTAGTTGAACATTTCTCTATCATTGTTAAGTTTCAATTTATTACCAAAAAAATTTTTTGTGACAATTTATTACCTGAACTATTCAATTATCGATCATAGATTACCCAAAGTTAGGGCTGACTTATGGTCCATTATCATATAAGAGCACTTTTCCATTTTCATTTTATTTTACACATGCTCCTTACATGTGTGATGTTCTTGTAATTACAAAAATAAGCTTAAAATTTAAATAAGGACAGTGAAATAGAGCAAAACATTAACAAAAATTATTTTTCGAAACAAAATTGAATACTTCGAGTAATAAATGGATACAAAAAATACTAAAGCAATACTTTTAGTATTAAATCGAGCATTTTCCCTTGATTGTATATTTTGTTGGCTCATCTCTAACAACTTAAGTTTTTAGGACGATTGATGACCAGCGCATTCTAACAAACTTTTTCGAGTGAAATTTTCATAGTGTTGAGTGCATTCATTGCTTGATGGCTCTTCATTATATCCTTCTATTTTGATATTGCTTCATGAAATGGCAGGTTCCTTTCCTTTGGTGGGTCTGTTCCTCACAGACCAGTGGAAGACCTTGCATTTTCTGTTGCTCGCTTTTTCCAGAGAGGTGGAACTTTTCAAAACTATTATATGGTACTGAAATTTTTAGCCCATTGGTATCATTTTCAGTACTTTAGTATACTATTAAGTTTGAAAACCAAAAAACCGAGAAATTTGAGCATGATGTAATTTTTTTTCATCATTGCGAAACAGTACCATGGTGGAACTAACTTTGGCCGAACTACTGGTGGACCCTTTATTGCTACAAGTTATGACTACGATGCTCCTATAGATGAGTATGGTATGTAGTTTCTTTCGCACTCTACATATAACTACTCTATAACTAAAGGTCTCAAACGAACTGGTCAGTCCAGCTTGTTTAATTTAAAATTGGTTAATTAAACTTATGAATTGAAAAAGCCTAACTTACTTCACTTACGAACTTAAATAAGTAGCTCAATTAAGTACATGAGCAGTTTACCAACTTATTTAACATATTTTTAAATGAATATAATTTTTTTGGCTTAATATGTCTTTTTTGGCTAAGTGGTTGAACATCATATTTTTTTAACACTTTTTTTGAACCTTTTTTTACCCAAACAACACATTTTTTCATTGATTAATAAACTTGTACTATTAATTTCTTTGTTTAACTAATTAAAATATAATAATCACATCACTATCTTACTTTTAAAAAATTAATATTATAAGACTATCAAAACGAATTCCTAAAAACAATAAGTACATCTATTTAATATTATAAACCTATAAAAAATATTAAATAAGTTATTCTATTTTCAAAAAAGTTTAATAAAAAATTAAATATGGTTGTCAAAAAAACAATTAAATGAGTTGTTTCTGTTCAAATAAAAATGAGCTCAACTCATTTAAAAATTAGATAAATTGAGTTGAGTTATAACTCACTTAATATGAAATGAGTTCAAGCGAACTAAGCCGGCCTAACTTGTTTGATACTTCTATCTATAACCATGAGGAAACAGTTCTTTTTTGTTTTGAAGCAACTAATATTTTGGTTGAATGCTGTTGATTTTCTTAGCTATGAACTTCTTCTGTGATTTTTTTGTTAATGACACAGGACTTCTTAGACAGCCCAAATGGGGTCACCTAAAAGACCTGCATAAAGCCATAAAACTAACTGAGAATGCGTTAGTCGCCACTGATCCAACAATTTCATCTCTTGGTTCAAACTTGGAGGTCAGACCCTTGCTCATTGTTTTATTTGTGCCTTTTCTATTTAAAGGTTTAGAGACATGTGTGAAGTTTTAAAATTTTGATGATTAAATCATACTATTTAAAGGTTTAAAGACATATGTGTGAAGTTTTAAAAATTTAGAAATGTCTGTGTGAATTTCTCAAAGTTTTAGACTAATGAAGTAGTAGCCTTATGCAAATGTTTCGAAGCTTCATTTCTATCATATACTTGGACTTTTGGGTTGAAATGGTGTTGTAACTTTAGGTAAGCTATACATTAATGTTATGTAATTTTTAAGGTAGATTAATTGAGTCCTGTAATTAAAAAAATAGTCAATCAAGTTCAAATTTTAAAAAATTAAGAGTTTTTTAGGGATAAAATAGGAAATTAAAAAAACTCTCCATCTTCCTTCTCTCTCAATTTTTAATTTTTAATTATCTAGTTTTTTTGTTTGAGTTCAATAAATAAAATCTATTATTTTACTTATTTCACGGAATACAGGATTAGTTTTTTCTTTAATTATATGTTATTTTTCCTCTTTTATTCGTATAAATCCTTAACAGTAATTTCTTTATTATTTTTCCCCTCTCGCTATTTCTCCCATCTGTTTTAAATCAATTTAGTATCAGAACCAACAAGGTTTTATTTTTTTGAAAAAAATTTCATATCCAAATTTTTCAAAACAAAAAAAACACCTTTATTTTATGTTGCAGCTTACTATAGGAACTTTAACAATAACATATAGTCATATACTTTTTTTTTTCTCTAAAAATCTTCAGGCAGCTATTTATAAGGCTGGATCAGTATGTGCTGCTTTTCTTGCTAACATTGGTACTTCTGATGCCACTGTGAGCTTTAACGGAAAATCATACCACATGCCTGCATGGTCTGTGAGCATCTTACCTGATTGCAAGAATGTAGCTTTTAACACTGCAAAGGTTTGTGATAGAAATTTCGCAATTTTGTGATATTTTTTGTTCTATTGTTAGTAGATGATTTTGTAGTAGTCCAAGCCTTAAATAGAATATAGAAATTGTACATAATTAAATTAGTTTAAAATACCCTCAGTTGTACATAGCATGTACATATGTTATGTGTAGACAATATACATAATGTACTATTTATTTATGTACACTATGTTATGTGTAGACAATATACATAATGTACTATTTATTTATGTACACTATGTTATGTGTAGACAATATACATAATGTACTATTTATTTATGTACAGAGTGTACATAAACTAAATAAGTACAAAGTATAGATAAACTAAATATGTATACATATACACACTATATATAAGCTAATATGTTATTTAGGAAAATTCGATTATATACAATATATCATTGCTATTTTGAGGCTTCAAATCATTAGGATCTTAGATGGTGTTGGTCCATTTTTCTTTGCTGCTATATCATAGGCCAAATTGGTAACATTCTCGTTGCAGATTAACTCCATGGCTGTTCTGCCAAGCTTCACATATCAATCTTTGATTGGTGATGCTGATTCTTCTTCATCCTTGGGCTCATCATGGAGCTGGATAAATGAACCAGTAGGTATCTCAAAAAATGATGCATTTAGCAAACCAGGATTGTTGGAACAAATTCGTACTACCGCAGATAAAAGTGACTATTTATGGTACTCTTTAAGGTATGAAAGTGTTATAATCTAGAACACTTCTCATCTAGTTACACCGATTCTTTTAATATACTGAGAGTTGTAAATTTTTTAGTACATATCCGGGTGTTAGACACGTTCACTTATCTATTTTTTTTGTAAATTTACATCAAATCAGGGTGTCTTAGTACCAATAATTATACTCATGTTTATGTCATGCCGTCTAGAGTGATACGGATATTTCATGAAAAATGAAGAAACCAAATAACATAACTTCTCATTGAGAATGTATATATTACCCTCCAGATGGTAATTTCTTTGCTTTCCAAGGAGATAACGTAATTTGCTTGTTTGCCAGCATTGATATCAAAGGTGATGAGCCGTTCCTTGATGGATCTCAAGCTGTTCTTCATGTGGAATCCCTTGGCCATGCCCTCCATGTCTTTGTTAATAAAAAACTTGCAGGTTAGTAAACAAACCATTTTTATTGACAAGAATCTAGTCTATCTAGATCTCTGTTGTCTTCTAGATCTTACCTTATGTTTTTTGCTCGACATAAATCCTTATTATTCAGACAGAATCAGTTTCAGAAGAAGCACTTTAAAGGAGGGAAAAAAACATAATGTGCTCACCCAAGAAGCACAAAATATACTTTTTGAACACTAAAATCATCTATAATAATTTTATTTATTTGGTCATGAAGCGCTTTTTTCGCTATTAAAAGCGCTTGCACATAATCACAGAAGCATAAATAAACCTAAGCCACTAAAACATAGTTTTGTTTCAGCCAATTGCGACAGAAGCTGTTAGAAACTCATTACTCACGAGTAAAAGGGCCTTTGCACTTGTAGGAAGTAAAACAGGCAACCCTAAAGTTACGATGGATGTCCCTCTCACACTAGCATCACAGAAGAACACTATTGATCTTCTGAGCTTGACAGTTGGGCTCCAGGTTGGTGTCTTTTGAGATTATACTTGAAAACTGATCCAAATGGCACTTACTAGTAATATAAACTAAGTGTATGTATGCACATCAGAACTATGGATCTTTCTTTGACAAAACTGGTGCGGGGATTACTGGTCCAGTGAAGTTGCGAAATGCAAAAAATGGTGTTAGTCTTGATCTCTCTTCTCAACAATGGACGTATCAGGTGATTGATTATTCTTCCTTGAAATGCTCCAACATGGATTATTGTTAACGAGTATAACATGTTATACTCTACACGGATTATTTTAAAACATCGAGAATCATAAATTTTTTGATATGTATTTGGGTGTCTAATATGTCCATTTTTCTTAATTTTCTATAAATTTATAACAAATTGGAGTGTCTAATTACCCAAATCCATGTTTCTATTTGTTGCTTGAACATGGGGTAAATCATGAAAAATGAAGAGTAGAAGTAAGACATAGATTCTCTTTATGCTCTGTCTCATATATTTAAGTTTGATGGCAGATTGGACTTAAAGGTGAAGCATTAGATCTATCTAGTGGAACTTCTTCACAGTGGGTTTCAAAACCTACTTTGCCCAAGAAGCAACCATTAACATGGTACAAGGTATGTTTTGATTTTCTTTTTTTTTTTTGCCAATGGAAGTAAGTTGCCAATAAAGTATGAAAACATAGTGACCTCAAATGACATTTAATTCAAAAGAACATAAATATGTTACAGTTATGGTTACAAGTTTTGGTTGACTATACCATGTTTGATAACGATTTTGTTTTCTAAGTTATGATTTTGATTTTCATATTTTTAAGAAACTATTTATAAATTTTGAAGTCATTCGTAAATCTTTAAAAGGAAGACTTTTTAATTAAAATTTTTGATTTTTAATTTTTTTATCATTTGTTGTAGAGAGAAAATAAGTTCTATGACTTTCTTAATGATAAATATTGGAAAAAAAATTATAAATAATAATTAAATCTTTTTTAAGTCAATCAATAATCAAGAAGCTTTATCGAACAACTTATAGGTGATTCTTTTTCCGTAAATCATTGGTGATTTTTATGCAAAATAAAGAGAAGTATCAAAATTAATTATTTTTAAATCATAAACTTTCTCAACTTGGACGGTCATCTATCACACACAGTTCGTCCACTTTACCCTGAATACACGTAATTGGTGCACGTAGTAATTTTTCCCCCCCTTAAGGTGATTACTATTACTATGTTCGATTGGCAACTGCTGTGGCTTCTAATACATACATAGCCATTATTTTTCCAGTCAAATTGGACCTAAGCATTACTTGTTGATACAGACAACTTTTGCTTCCCCTACTGGAAATAATCCTGCTGCAATAGACTTCACAGGAATGGGGAAGGGTGAAGCATGGGTTAATGGACAAAGCATTGGGCGCTATTGGCCAACTTATGTCTCTTCAAACAACGGTTGCGACGAGAATTGCAATTACATAGGATCATACAATGCAGCCAAATGCCACAAGAACTGCGGGAAGCCATCTCAGACACTGTAAGTGCTGAAAGTCTAAAAAACTTGTTTGAATGTTTGGATGTAAAAATGAAAAGTTTTGTAGACATTCCATAATTTACTTGGGATATCTTACTAACTTAATAGAAAAATAAAATTGTATTAAAATTGGAAAATTTACTGATTTGACCTTCATAGATCTACCCTCAAACATCCAGCTTATAGAAGGTTCGTTAAGGCTTATTGAATCTTCTATAAAGGGTTTAGTAACTTACTGAGCGGCATATTTGTTCTTAGATGGTTTTTTACCTTTCTAGATTTTTTTTACCCTTTCTTATATTTGATATATGTATCTTTCATTTTGAGTATTAGAAGTTGTTGAGTTAAAAATATTAAGACATGTCGAGTGGTGGAGGAGAGAGATGTTCTAAGTTGAGATTCGGAAAAATGGAGGAAGAGGGAGATATTATGATTTTGGGAAGAAAAAGTTTTGTAAGAGAAACTTTTTAGGTGATACTTCTCATTTGTGTTGGGATATTTGAAGATAATTCATTAATTTTAATTATATTTAAATTAATTATGAAATGTTTTAGAATTAGTTGGACTTACCGAGTAAATAATGGGATGTCTTCATTAATTAACATGTTTCTGATATCAATGAAATTGTAGGTACCATGTTCCACGATCATGGTTGACATCAAGTGGCAACACTCTTGTTCTATTTGAAGAAATTGGGGGTGATCCAACTATGTTATCTTTTGCTACAAAACAGATTGAAAGCTTGTGCTCACATGTTTCAGAATCTCATCCCGTACTTTTAGATATGTGGAGTTCGGATTCAACTGTAACAAGGAAATTAAAACCTGTATTGTCACTCGAGTGCCCTCTTCCAGATCAAGTTATTTCTACGATAAAGTTTGCAAGTTTTGGGACACCACTAGGATCTTGCGGAAGCTTTAGCCATGGCCAGTGCACCAGTGCTGGAGCCCTATCCATTGTGCAGAAGGTTCGATATTGTTTATATGCCTCTGTGTGCTTATTTGTGATGGTTTGAAATTTTTTTAAGGCTAAACGCCTTCTGAGATGCTCAAAAACTTTGACTCATTTAATACATAAGTATCTCAAAGGTAGTTGGATTTTAAACCTGATAACTCATAAGCCCTAAACAAATATTTCAATGCCAAATGGCTGATATTTTTGGCTCAATAACCCCCCTTTTGGAGCAGTTTTTACTTCATAGATGATAGATCATCCTATGTTGGAGGAAATTAATTAGCAATTTGATCTTTTAAATATTTATTTATGATTTGTGTTATCGAGTTTAAAGTCTAAGTGTCTTCGTATTAAAAAGAAAGTTCAAGTACCTATGTGTTAAATGGTATTAAAATTTTAAATACTTCAGAATTATTTTTATTAAAAGTTGTTAAAAAATTAAGTCTTCTAAAAACTTAATTTATTGGGAGAAGGACTAACAATATTTTTATATACTTATCGCTCCCTCATCGTTGGCTTGAACAAAGGACCTCAGGTTTCGATACCATGGTAGAAATTTTTGGGAATCAAATATCTTAAAAGCTTATAGAATGTATAAAAATATTATTGATACTTTTCTTAATAGTTCAAATTTTTGAGAGATTTGTTAAAGTTCTAATATGGTATCAGAGTTAAAATCATATGTTCAAACCCTAATTATTTAAATTACTAGTGGTTAGCATGTTGTGTTGCATAGTGTTGACAATTTTCTAAATAATAACTTTTGGAAAATACTGTGACAACAACTTTTAGTAAGTTATTGTTTTAATTCATTACCAACAACTGAGGTGGCAATTGAGTAATTGTCTTGTTCAACTATTCTGTCACATCGGTTGTCTGAAGTAAACAGAATTTCCGATGTTGGTTTCTTTCTAACAAGAAGCAACTTTTTAACAGGCTTGCATTGGATCAAAGAGCTGTAGCATTGGAGTATCGGAGAAGGCATTTGGCGACCCATGCAAAGGGGTAACAAAGAGTTTAGCAGTGGAGGCTTTGTGTACATAAAATGCCCTTTTACAATATTGTGATTGGTACAGAAGTAGCTCATTCTCCCATTTCTGAGTGATTGAATAAAATTGTTACCTTAATTCTCAAAGTAAAAATATACTTTGAGAAATCATATGTAGAACTGTAATCCTGCAGAAAAAACAAATTAAAGAAAAAATACAATATATAACATTTATTACAAATGCTAATAATGATCTATCATTCGTCTGTGTTTTTACTTCTTTTGCCCATAATTGTGCACCGATATGGCTCCTTAATTTTAAGGAGTCGGTCATAGGTTCAAGTACCCACATGACCAAAAAAAAAAATGGGAATAAACTTTGTCATCTCATTTAGAGATGAAATGAGTTAAAATTTTGATATTTTAACCACTTTTAATGTCTTTAATTAAAATAGGAGATAGTGTTAATCCTATTAAAAATAATAAGATTGAAAATAGTGAGTTTTTCTAAAAATTGTCGAAGCAAAATTTATTTATAACAATGTTATTACAAATAATGGGATATTAGAAAATTCTTTTCCAAATGAAAACATTTTACTAAAGTTGAACAAAGACTTAAAAAAACATTTTTTCAGTCTTAGCATGCCATTTCATACAAATCAAGAACACTGTAAATAAAACTTTATACAAGGTTTAGTTCATATAAATCTTGAAACTGAACACAAATAGCTTCCAAGATAAGCATATGTCATCCTACCTAAGTACTCTTGCTCGGATAATAGCACATCAATCTCTAAAGTATGAAATTGATAAAATAAGGGGCAGATCATGTAAAGTTCTTGGTCCTTCCATGAAGTCTAGTACCATTGAGGGGTGCATTAATGGGGAGATTTTCATAGACAATTGCCTAGTTTCCTCCCTTGGCTACATGGAATTAGAACATTAAACCATAACCACAAAGGAATCCTCTTTTTTTTAATTTTGATTTGGACGTGCTAATCTTACAAGTGATTTGAATACAACTGCTTTAAGAGAAACAGATAGGTTTTTGATTACAAACACCTATAGTTCTTAATGGTTATATGTTGATACTCCATTTGATCATATTAATGCGCTTTGTGGATGTATCTATAAACTTCATGTTATTAATTTTTTGTTCTTGACCATATCAAAAGGTTAAGAAAAAAAATACTATGAAAAAATTGATGATAGTCTAGAGGTTTTAAAATTATTGTGGGAAAAAAATGCAAAAATATAATTTTTTTAAACAAAATGTAGGAAAATCATTATGTTAGTTACTTAGACTATTGAAATACTGGGAGGTCAGGCCTTTGTTGATGGCTTAAATGTGATTCTACTCCAACACCAACTGCAACAATACTTGTTGAGGCTTCTTCTCCAACCTCATTTATCATCTTCAAAAAATAACTATGCCTGCATAATTTTAAGCATACTTAGAATAACATAAGATAAAATATAAAGGGAAAAATTACTACAGAGTCCCTAATATTTTCAAAAATTAAAAAAACAACCCTCTAGTTTGGAAAATAAGCAATTATTGTTAGAGGTAAAAGTCTTACATTGATACAATATAACATTATAATAGAATTTATAAGAAACATGACTCTTTTCACCCATTAGGTTAACCTTTATTATTGTTTTATTAATATTTTCCCCTAATTTCTTGCTTTTTTTTGCAAATATCTCCCTTGAAAAAGCAATTAACAGTGAAGGCATTCAATTCTTATTTTTAAAACCTATTGGGTTTTTTTTTTTTGCTATTTCAGAAAATATGGAGGGAGATATTTGTAATTGGCTCAAATATAAATTATGAGAATCAATGGCCGGCAAGAAAAGAGATGTTACCATCGAGCGTCTGCGGTGAGTTCAGGGTGGAAAGCAGTCCCCAGCAAGTTTCCTTGTCTTACTGCCACAATTACTTTATCTTTGGATCCATTGTGTCCCTGATATATCCAATTATCAGTGAGTACATGCAATGAGAAGAAGATCAAAATCAATTATTTCTTACAACCAATTATAGTGATAACAAACACAATGCAACTTGGTACTTGACAATTAAATGATACTATAGTTTGGACCGCTTCTCCTTTGGCTTGAAAGTGGTTTCAAAAGAGTTAAAAGTGTTTTAAAGGTGCTGCTTTGCAATCTCTAAGAGTAGTGATTTCAAAATTTTGGGAAACAATATTTGTACTATTAAGAGAAGTAGTTTTGCATGAATGTTTCCATTCTAAAATAATTATTAAAATACCATTCAAACTCATTTATAATAATTTTATATCAAATGCCTAAATATTTCTCTTGTAACCACTTTTGACCAAAGCGATTAATTTTCAACCAAACCATTTCTTAAAAAAATTCAAACGGGTGGGTTTTTCACACAGTGAAAAGAGCTGCACGTTAAACTCTATAACAAGAGCTCCACAACGTATACCAATAGACTAGGAACTTTGAAGCATGAACAGTGCTTACAAGAAAAAATTCAAAGTAACGTAGAAATGTCACAAGATAATCAAACTATCGTCCGCGTATTTTAGACAGAGAACTCATGAGTACAACCACACATGCAAATCAATGGTTCCAGTGTACATAGAATTTTCCTATCCTTAAAGCATTCTTAGCTTGTCAACAAAAAATATCTTCTTCTATGCAAAAGAACCACTAATTCTAAATCAAAATAAACCAATCTTGCAGGTACCCTTCAGATACTATAAGGAATCGGCCCAATCCCATTGCGGGGACATTGGTCCTCCCTTAGGTATGATTAAATTACACTGAAGACTTTACGATTTTATGATGCCTGAACCCCTTGACCTTGGTTTATGACACTCCAAACCATGGACCCCGGTGCACAGAAAAGTAAGAAAACATAACTTGTATGAGCTAGACCAGTACTAAAGTACAATCAATGGCCCTAAATGCATCCCCTGAGACACGTGGCATACATCCAAACATCCAGGAAACATACCTTTGGACTTAGCTATCTCTTATGACTTATCCTGAGAGTTTCGTAAGTTCCAAAGGTCCCTAAACTATTGAGCCAAACAAAGCTTGTGCACGGCTAGAATTATGCACTGCTCAATAGAAATTTGAAGCACAGGATGAACATATTACTGACTTGTGCAATCAAATAATGTATGGATAAATCTAACATGGGCATAACCATTTCAATTTTTAGGAAGCAGCCAGATATGAGGTATTCGAAAACTGATAATGATTATCCTATTTATGAAATAAGCAGCCAGACACAAAACATAAATTTCAACTTTCAAGTGTCACAGAATGCATGAGACCGTCTTTTGAAATAAAACAAAAGATTTTCTGTATTAGAAGCAAATATAGCAAACCTTTTCGGGTTCAATGTAGGGTTTGAATGAGACTTGGATAAAACAGACATTCAAATGTAACTTCAACTCCTGGTCCTACTTCAATGATAGCAGGAGCTCGGATGAAAACTCCACGGAACATTTCAGGACCACCTTCCTTGGATGCAAGCTCTGGAACTGAAAGATCTGCCTCGAAGCTCTGAATCTAAATTACAAAAAATGAAATATTAAAAGGAAAGAAAATTTAAAGTTACATTTTGTGAAGTGTTTTGTTTTCTATTTTTCACATTCAAGCTCAAGTTTTTAAAATTAGTGTTGTTTGAAAACTAGCTTTGCTTTCAGTTTACATTTTTAATTGGAATTGAGTTGCACATTGTAACCTAATTTTACAACTTGAGGGAAAAAAAAGTTCTAAAACTTGTTTTCTGTTTTTAGATTTCAAAACTTCTACCATTAAATTTCAAAGTACACTCTAACAACTCTTTTTCGTGAAGATCATGGCTCTATTAAGAATTTAGTGTGTTAAGATTATAAAATTCATAATGTATATTGATGAAGAGAATTGGCTATTAAATAGTCTGGTACAGTAACTAAAAATCAGAAAAACAAGCAACTCACACAACCACTTCCTAAGTGTGTACGTGGCAAACTACCAAGAATAATTAAAAAAAAAACAACTAACACGTATCCCTTAACAATAGGGATTTATTAAGCACACCCTAACCACCTAACATAATGCAGTTCGGTTTAACACCCTCCCTTAAATTGATGTTAGTTAATAATCAGTTTACATCCATGAACGAGCATAGTCCCATTAATTTGCGCAGCTTTACAAATGTATCAAGCTTCAAAGATTTTGTCATCACATCTGCAACTTGTTCCTGAGTATTGCAGTAAACTAACCGAACTGTTTCATCCTTTGTAAGTTCACGAAGGAAATAAAAGCGTACATCAATGTGTTTGCTACGTCCATATATTATGGGATTCTTTGTCAGTTTGATGGTTAAGTTGTTGTCACATTAGATAATAGTAGGGTTGCTTTGTGTATGGCCAAGCTTCTCCAACATCCTTCTCAACCAAACTGCTTGGAAAGCACATGCAGCTACAGTTATGAACTATACTTCTGTAATAGATAGAGATACTATAGGCTACTTTTTAGATAACCAAGACACTGCACTTGAACTGAGTAAAAATACGTATCATGAAGTTCTTATCTTATCATCCAAGTCTCTTACGTAATCACTATCTGTATATACAGCAAGTTCGTTGTTTCCTCCCTTCCTATGGAACACTCCATAATCAGTTGCTTCTTTCAAATACCTTAAGATTTTCCTTGCTGCCTGTAGATGTATCTTTGTAGGATGTTCCATATACCTACTAATAAGACTAACATTGAACATAACATTTGGCCGTATAGCAGTCAAATACATAAGGTTTCCTACTATTTGCTTATAATAGGTGTTATCAATTTTCTCACTAACTTCATCCTTCTGAAGCTTTTCTCCTAGATTAATTGGATTATGGATTGGATTGCTTTTGTCTATTCCAAATCTTTTTAACACTTCCATTACATACCTTTCTTGGTTAATGAAAATTCTCTCAGTCTTTTGCATCACTTCAACTCCAAGAAAATACCTCATTTTTTCCTATTTAATCATATCAAATTCAATCATCATGAATTTTTTAAATTGAATAAACAGAGACTTATCATTGCCAATGAATATGAGATCATCAACATACAAGCTTATAATCAAAATTTTACCTTCAATATTTAGTTTGATGAACAACGTGGGTTCATGAGGACATTTTTCAAAACCTCCCTTCATAAAGTATGATTCTATGCAACTGTACGGGGAGCTTGTTTCAATCCATATTAGTTTGTACACTTTCTGTTCATTCCCTTTGACTTCATATCCACGTGGTACGCTTTCAACGAACAATTTTTCATTTAATTCACCATACAGAAAGGCAAATTTTACATCTAATTGATAGATGTTCCATCCCTTTTGAGCTGCAAGTGCAAGTATTAACCAGATAGTTTCTAGTAATCCATTCCATATTGTTAAGCATACCCTTTTGCAACGAGTCGTGCTTTGTATTTGTTTACTTCCCTGTTCTCATTAAATTTTGTTTTATACACCCATTTCACACCAATTTTCTTTCCTCTTAATGGTAAGTATGTCAATTCACATGTCTTATTTTTTTCTATTAACCTTATCTCTAAATCCATGGCATTTCTCCATTTTACACATTCCATGGCTTCTTCAAAACATACTGGATCAACAGCTGTAAACATAGCTAAGTTAATCATGTCTTCTTTAGAAAGTCCTTTTCCACTTTCATAGTCCCCCATCTCTAAGTAGGTTGTTGTCTATTTCTTTTTCTATCTGATTCTGGTTAGCTTCCACCGGCCAGCTCATTAATGTTTTCAACTTCCTCTATCGTTTCTTCATTGGTCTTTGATTCATTGTTTTCAACATTGTTGTTTTTAGCATTGTCTTGTTCATTTCCCCGCTCCAAATTGACTGTTAGTGTCTCTTCATGCTTTTTATCCCAATCCCAGCTTTGATCCTATTCGAAAATGACATCTCTGCTCATAATGATCTTTTGAGTAGTTAGATTATACAATTTGTATGCTTTTGATTCTTCACTTACTCCAAGTAGAACATAGCTCACACTCTTGTTATCCAACTTTGTTCGTTTCTCATCAGGTATGTAAACATGAGATACACATCCAAGAATTATAAAATGCTTAACTGACGGCTTCACTCCACTCTACGCTTCTTCTGGAGTCTTATCTTTCACAGCAAGGGTTGGACATCGATTCAGCACACGAACTGCTCAGTTTACTGCCTCATGCCAGAAAGTTCTAGGAATCCTCTTTTCATAAAGCATGCTCCGAACCATGGTCATAATGGTTCTGTTTTTCCTCTCTGCTACCCCATTTTGCTGTGGAGTGTATGTAGTGGTTAATTGTCTCTTTATGCCATTCTTGGGATGTGAATTCAACTCCTCTATCAGTACGCAGACTCCTTATGGATTTACTTGTTTCTTTTTCCATACGGTTCTTAAAATTTTTGAAAGTATCAAAAGTTTGTGATTTTTCTGATAGGAAATACACTTGTCTTGCGACAAAAATAATCAATAAAGGTGATTAGATACCTTTTGTTGCTATTTGAAGTGGGTGTAATTGGCCATATATATTAGTATGAATCAACTGCAGAACTTGAGATGCTCTCCACGTGCTTTCCTTTGAAAATGGATCCCTTTTTTGTTTTACCACAAAACAGTTTTGACAAATCCTGGAGGGAGTTTTGAGTTGAGGTAAGCCCTTCACCATCTCTCTATGCTCAAGGGTTTTCAAACCATTGAAACTTAGATGTCCATATATGCAGTGCCATAACTAAGCTAGATCTTTGGTGATAGTGTAGAAACAAGCTGTCATATATGGTTATAGAATGAACATTCTATGTGAGGACATTTTAGTCTCCATAATCAGCCCTCTTTTCGAGTGAAAGATTTTACATATTCCATTTTGAAATAAGATTATTAGTCCCTTTTCTTGTAGCTAATCAATACTCAACAAATTAGTCTTCAATTCAAATACATAAAATATTTAGGAGATAATCTATGAGATTTTATTTGATTGAAATCTCACATTGCCTTTTCCCCTTGGCTACCATGCTAGTGTTGTTTCCAAGCATTATAGTTTCTTTAAAATTTTCATCTAAATCAGAGAACAACTTCTTTCCAGACATATGGTTACTACAACCTGAGTCAAAAACCACATATCTTCTTTTGTTGCTTGGCTATTCTCCATATATGCCATCAGAAGCATTTCTTCTTGGACTTCTGCATAATTTGCTTCCTTCTGCTTGCTTGGACATTCATATTGATAATGTCCAAGCTTATGACAATGATAGCATTCCATAATGGACTTATCAAAACTTGATGAACCTCATCCTCGATCACGGAAACCTCCACGACCTCTTCCTCTACTTGATCTATCTTCATAGATTACCTTCAAAGCTTTCTCTTCATTGATAGGAAAAACCATGTGTTGTTCATGCACCAACAAATTGCTTTACAAATGATCAATAGTTAGAGCATTAATGTCATTTTGAAGCTGTTTTTAATTTACAGAAAATTACTTCATTTATTTCTTAATATCAGATCCCTTTATATGTACAATTGTTATGCCTAATATACTGCTAGAAGTCATTAGTATATAGCTGTAAATCATCCTGAAAATCAGAAAACTAACTTCCTAAAATCAAGGGATAGTTCCATCCTGAAAATCAGGAAACTGACCTCCTAAAATCAGGGGCTGGTTCCACCCTGAAAATCAGGAAACTGACCATATTCCTAGGTTGATTTCCTACACTCCCCCTCAAGTTAGGCGATATATGTTTTCCAAACCAAGGGTTACACTTAACTCTGTTAAATTAGGTTGAATCAAAGCTTTAGTTAAGATATCTGCTACTTGTTGTCTAGATGGAACATAATTGAGGGAGATCATCTTGCCTTCAATTTTCTCATTGATGAAGTGTCTATCAATTTCCACATGTTTAGTTTGATCATGGTGGGCTGGATTTTTGGCAATTGCAATTGCTGACTGGTTGTCACATATGATTCTAATAGATTCTGAATGTTCAACCTTGAGTTCGTATAGCAGTCGTTTTAGCCAAATTCCTTCACAGATGCCCAAAGTGTTGGGAAATAACGCAAATTCCCGATAAGCCAGATTTATGAGAAAGCAAGAATAGAAAAATAACACACAAAATTTGATAACTAGAGTCTCTACTAATCTTGCTTACGCCTCCTGACCACGCAAGATCTTTTTACCGAAAGTGAGAAATTACACAAGGTGTTTACAACACTCACAACTCACAACACAATTACACCCAAGAAAATTACTCTCAATTTTCTCTCACAAAGCTTTTCTCTCTAAGCTTTTCTCTCAATTGGAATGAACACTTTCGATGATTAATTCATTACAATTACACATCTATTTATAGGAAAATTCACCCTTGAATTACTTCCTTAAATTAATGGTTCCTTAAATCGCTCCGAATTAAGCTCTCCTTGCTTTGCTCCATGAATTGCTCCATGTTTCGCTTTGTTTTGCTCCATGTTTTGCTCCATGTTTTGCCTCCTTAAATTAAGGAGTTTTATAACAATCTCCCACTAAGACCGATTTCAACCGTTTTCACACCTCGATCAACGCAAAGAATTTTTCTAGTCTCATATTAAGAACCAACCGAAGTCGAGCACAACTTCAAATTTGTCAATAGTCACCACCTTTGTTAACATATCTCGCTAGATTTTTGCTCCTTAAATCTTCTCCAAAGATTAACACATCATCTTCCAATGTAGATCTCACGAAGTGATAACGAAGTCCAATATGCTTGCTCTAGAATGAAATGCTAAATTCTTCATGTTGTATCAGACTTGACTATCACTACGCAGTAACATTCTTCTCTGTTTCAATCCCACCAATTAATTAACAAACCTCAAGCCATATCATCTCTTTACTAGCTTCACATCGCTACATACTCACCAGAAGGATGTATGACAATTTTCTCGTATTTCAGACATCCAACTAACACCGTAGCTCCAACAAGAATATATAACCTGCGGCTTCTTCTGCGATCAACTTTACCTCCAAAGTCTCAAGGCCTACGTACTCCTTTGTACTTTTAACTCTCCTTTACTAAAGTACAAGATTCTTTTCTCGCGCTCGCAGATACCTCAAAATCCACTCGATCGCTTCCCAATGAGTTTTCCCCTGATTTGACATAACCGCTAACAACTCCCACCGTGCACGGCCAATGTCCGGTCTCGCACGCACTATCACAGACATCAAACTTCCAATGGCCGAGGTATAAGGAACTCCAGCCATGAATTCTCTCTCTTCTGTCTCGAGGACCGATCCTCGGATAGCAAATGACCGCCGGGTGGTGCTTAACCGGCTCGCATCGCCTACGTTGAATCTTTGCAAAACACGATCGATGTACTCGCCCGAGATAACTCAGAAGGATCCTTTCTTCTTATTTCTCGTGATTTGCATTCCAAGAATCTTCTTTGGCCGACCCAAGTCTTTCATGTCAAATTCTCTCGACAATTGCCGTCTAACTTTTAATATCATCCATATATGAACCTACTACTAACATATCATCAACATAAAGTAGTAAAATGATATAACTGACCTATATCTCTCAAGTAGCAACAATGATCGCGCATTGCACTCTCGGAAACCTTCCTCGTGTACGGCCGTCAAATTTTTTGTACCATTGTCTCGGGCTTGTTTCAGCCATACAAACTCTTCTTAAGTCTCCGCAGACACCCATGTTCTTCTTCCCCTTTCTCTCGAGAAACCTTCCTATACATGTAAATCTCTTCATCTAAATCTCCAGCGAAGCGAATGCCTTCACATCCAACTGCTCAAGCATGAAGATCTTCAATGGCTACAATACTCAATACCGATTCGATAGTATCGAAGCTTCACAACGAGCAAAAATGTCAAGTAGTCAACTCATTCCTTCCGTTGAAACTCCTTTGACAACTAGGCGAAGCTTTGTATCTCTTGGAACCATCACGCCCTCTTTCACCCGGTGACACCCATTTGTCAGGAAGTTGCCTTCTTTACCATAGGTAACTCAAATGCTCCCATGTCCGTCGAGACTTGCAGATTTCATTTCTTCTTTCATGCAAGCCTCCCACTGTCGGAATCTCGAGTCCTATTGCTTCATCATAGCATTCAGCTCCCTCCATCACAAGAATATAAGCCATGTATCTCCCGTTAGGCACACGAGGTCGAGAAGACCTTCTCAATACGCGAGCCGAGGCACGTCCGCGTGTCTGAACGTGGTACCGTTTGTCCAACAAGTTCCTCCGTCGAGGACTTGTTACAATTGGCTCCTGCCATAAGTATCCTGGGACATCATCCGCACCGCAAATACCGACTCATTCCTCGCTCCGAGTCATCAAGGCCTATTTTACGTACGTCCTTATACATCACCCTTTCGTTGACAATCACATCTCCGCTACGGATAACTTTCTTCTTTTCACATCCCAACGCGTAGCCAAACTCATCCTCACCATAGCCAATGAACGTGCATTTCTCGATCTGGGACTGCTATTCCCCGCCTCGATCACCGATACGCACAAATGCTACACAACCGAAAAACTTTTAGATGTGATAGTTTCACCTCTTTCCACTCCATACCTCCTCTAAGTATTCTACGCTCCAACGGAACGTACGGGCCTCCTGCTGATTAAGTAAGCCGCCGTGTCGACCGCTTCGCCTGCACTGTTTTGCAGAACCCGATCGTATACGAATGCTTTCCCGGCTCTTCGTCAACGTTCTGCCCATACGCTCACCTACACCATCGTGGTCGAGGCGTGCTCGGCACAGCTCTTTCCATTCTCGATCCCGTGCTCATAGCAGAATTTTTGAATCCGTGTCTTCATATTCACCACCATTATCGATTCTCGAGCTTTTTGATCTTTAAACCCGTCTCATTTTCCACCATAGCTTTCCATCTTCCGAAAGCCTCAAATACTCTGCACTTATGCTTTAGAAAGTAAACCAATACCTTCCGAGAGCCGATCATCAACGAAAGTCACGAAGCAGTTGCTTTCCCACCACCGTACGACGGCCGTTGTCCCCAAACACGAGTTGAATAAGCTCTAGTCTTTTCCTTCTTCGGGATTCTCGCAACTTGTCCGAAAGCCGACTCTCTTTCGCTTTCCAAGTATGCACCTTCGCACACGTCTATCTCCGCAGACCGTGCACTGAAGTTTTCCCTTCGAGCATACAATCTTCATCCCCTTCACTCATACGGCCTAGTCTCGGCCATAGATTCTACAAGTGTTTCATTGCATTACGTGAATCAGACCGAACAACGTGCCTTCGTCGTCATGTAAAGAAGGCCACTTTTCGCCCTTCGAGAATCATTCGCACTTCCTTGAAATCTTCCAATCATCACCACGGGAAGATCGTGCAAGATAGCCTTCACCGGCCAACCGCCCCACCGAGATTAAGTTCCTTCGAGATCTGGAATACGCCCGACATCCTTCGCCTCAAACAGATCCGTTCAACTTAATCTTCACTACACCTTGCCAATAATAAGACATGGTCGATCATCACTAAGATATACCTTCCAAGGTTTCCTGGGACATATTTCTAAAAATTCTTTTCAGGAAGAGCAATGGAACGATGCTCCGTAGTCTAACACCCAAGATTCTTCCTCGCTCTCCAAAGAGCATATCAACGCATCGTCTCCTCCCGAGTAAGTGGAAGTAACATTTGCTTCGCCTTCACTCTGTTGTCCTTCTGCACTCTTGCACCGATTTTTGTAAAGGTCCTGCTTCTTTCACAATTCCAACACTCGATAGTTTCTCGAGCTATGGAAATTATTAGATTCTCCCGGATTCGACCTCCCGTCCTTGGATTTACCTCAGTCCTGTTCTACCACGTCCATTCCCTTTTCTGAATTTCTCTCGACTCGTATGCAAAACCGAAGAATTTGACGATTCACTCCGATTTCTACGTTCTGACTCTTCACCGAGAACCAAATCATTAACATCGTCAAATTTTAACTTATCGTTTCCCGACGAGCTACTCACAAATGCGACAAGAGCATTCCAACTTTCTGCAAAGAAGACAAAAGTATTAATGCTCGTACTTCTTCATCGACTCAATTTTCCACCGAACTCAACCTGCAGGACTGCCGGTTGAGTCTATCGTATTGCCGAGCACCGACGCGCCTTTCATTCATCCGCAAATTGAACAAACGCCATCAAGTGCACTTTGTTCGAGGTCACGGCTTCATACATATGAAGAGAGTTTGCCATAAGACTCGCCGTGGTCTTTTCTTTGGCACGTCAAGGCAACATTACGATAAATTAATCGAATAACTCCGAGTATTCTGCCTGTAAGATTCCAATCTTCTTCCTTCATAGTTTTCCGTTTCTTTCCGAGAGGTTGATATAGATTTCTTTGATACGTATAATCCTCTATCCGCATTTTCCAAACCCAAAACTGTGCCATCAAATTTCGAGTTTCAAATTCTTCCTTCATCTCGCGTCATCAAGCTTCCACTAAAATCTGACTTTCCTCTGATCGTTTCTCGACTATTTCTGCGTAAAATTGACGTAAATCACTACCAATACCATACCAGCTTGTCGGGAAATAACGCAAATTCCCGATAAGCCGATTTACGAGAAAGCGTTAATAGAAAATAACACACAAAATTTGATAATCTGAGTTCTACTAATCTCGTTTACGCCTCCTGACCAAGCCATGATCTTTTACCGAAAGTGAGAAATTACACAAGCGTTTACAACACTCACAACTCACAACACAATTACACCCAAAGAAAATTACTCTCAATTTTCTCTCACAAAAGCTTTTCTCTCAATTGGAATGAACACTTTGATGATTAATTTATTACAATTACACATCTATTTATAGGAAAATTCACTCCTTGAATTACTCCTTAAATTAATGGTTCCTTAAATCGCTTCCGAATCGCTTCCACGTTATTGCTCCATGAATGCTCCATGTTTTGCTTCCTTGTTTTGCTCCATGTTTTACTCCACGTTTTACTCCACGTTGCTCCATATTTTACGTTTCGCTTCTCTTAAATTAAGGAGTTTTATAACACAAACCAATGCACGGAACTCAACCTCAGATCGCCACGTGCTACCATCGCTTGCTTTTTGCTACGCCATGTCACCAAATTTTCCCAAATAAATGAGCAATATCAAAATGTGGATTTTCGGTACCAAGAGATCCACCAATCAGCGTCAGTATAAATTTTCAATCTCCTATTAATTATTTTCTTGAACATGAGCCCCTTTTTAGGATCCTTCTTCAAGTATCTTAGAATACGATTTACTGCCTCCAAGTGATCTATTGATGGGTTGCCAAGAAACTGACTAACAACATTGACTGAAAAACTTATATCTGGACGTGTATGGGTCAAATAAATTAACTTACCTATCAAACGTTGATATTGCCCCTTGTCAGTTGCCAATCCATCAGTTCGAGACATTAGTTTGGTGTTAAGGTCCATAGGTGTTTCAACAGGTTTACACCCACTCATGCCAGTCTCACGCAAGAGATCTAGAACATATTTGCGTTGAGAAACTGAGATTCCTTTGATACTACGTGCCACCTCCATCCCTAAGAAATATTTCAAATATCCCAAGTCTTTAATCTCGAATTCCTTGGATAATAGCATCTTAAGTCTCTTCATTTCCCCTATATGATTTCCTATAAGAACTATATCATCAACATATACAATCAAAGCTGTGATTCTCCTATCTGTGAAGTGTTTGACAAATAAAGTGTGGTCTGTATGTGTCTGAGAGTATCCATCCTGTTTGAGGACCTTATTGAATTTGTCGAACCATGCTCTAGGTGACTGTTTAAGTCCATATAATGCCTTTCTCAACTTGCATACCTTCCCTTGTGTATCTTTAGTCTCAAAGCTAGGAGGCACATCCATGTAAACTTCTTCGATCAAATCTCCATTTAAGAATGCATTCTTGACATTGAGTTGAAGTAGTGGCCAATCCTCATTAATTGCAATAGACAGCAAGACACGAACTGTGTTAAGTTTTACTACAAGAGCAAAAGTCTCTTGATAATCGATTCCATATGATTGGGTGAACCCTTTAGCCACTAGTCAAGCTTTATATCTGTTGATGTTTCCATTTGCCTTCTATTTAATAGAGAATATCCATTTACAGCCTATTGTCTTCTTTCCAAGTGGTAGCTCTGTTAACATCCATGTACCATTCTTTTCAAGTGTAGTATATTCTTCTAAGGTTGCCTTGTGCCATTCAGGAACTTTTAGAGCCTCATTGACAGAATTAGAAATCTTGATGTTGTCTAGGGATATCATAAATGCCTAAAATTTTGGAGACAGATTTACGTAAGAAATGTAACTTTGAAGAGGATGTTGAGTGCATGATCGAACGCCTTTTCTTTGTGCAATAGGAAGATCTAACTCAGGGTCAAAACCTAGTTTCAGACTAGATTCTGCTTCATCTTGTAATCTTTCAGATTCAGTCTGGCTCAGGAGAGTTTCTTGGCTTTGTTGATTTCGTGTGGACAAGTCAGGATTTCTCTTTCTTCCATAAACTTTTATGGCATCATTAGGAAGGAGAAGATGTCTAGGATAGACAATGGGAGATTAATCAGGTTTGGTTTTTGAAGGAGAATCTGGAATGGGTATCAGGTTAGAAGAGGACAAGGTAGTGAAGGGTAAATGAGATGATAAATTCGGTTTAATGAGTGATGACCAATCCTAATTCTGCAATTCATTAGTGTGATTATCCCCCTGAATTGCAGAATTAGAATAGAATGGAGTTTCTTCAAAGAAAGTAAAGTCCATAGAATGGTAAAACTTACGAGTGATGGGAGAGAAACATTTGTAGCCTTTTTGATTGACCGAGTAACCAACGAATATGCATTTAATGGCACGGGCATCAAGTTTGCCACGATATTGTGAATAAATATGGACAAAAACAGTGCAACCAAAAACCTTGAAAGGAATTGGTGACACAAGTTGTGAGGTAGAATATTGACTCTGAAGCACTTGTAAAGGTGAATGAAAGTTGAGAACTCGAGAAGGCATTCGGTTAATCAAGTGTGTTGCAGTAAGAATGGCTTCACCCAAAAATTTTTTAGGAACATTGGTTTGAAAAAGTAAAGTTCGAGCAACCTCAAGTATATGACGGTTTTTGCGTTCGGCTACACCGTTTTGTTGTGGTGTGTCAAAGCAGGAGTTTTGTTGGACAATACCATATGATTTGAGATATCCACTAAGATCAGAATTAAAGAAATCCCTAGCATTATCAGCTTTTAGGATTTGAATATTGGCATTGAACTGAGTTTGGATCATGGCATGAAAAAGTGGAAATATGTACTTGGTTTTAGATTTATCTTTCATAAGAAATGTCCAACATAATCGAGTATGATCATCAACTAACAGTAAGAACCATCGAGCACCGATATCCGGGAACGCGACATGGTCCCAAAATGTCACCATGAATGAGGAAAAAATGGTGACTTGCTCGTGCGTGGTGAAAAAGTGTTTCGAGTATGTTTTACCAACTGACAAACTTCACAATGAAATAAATTGGGATTTTTATTGATGAATAAGGATGGAAACAAACGTTTCAAATACGAAAAATTTGTATGACCTAGACGAAAATGCCACATCATGATTTCACTTTCCTTATTAGTATGACTATGAGACTTAAGATTATAACTCAATTGACATTGATGACTAACAGAATGGTTTGAAGGAGTGTTGATATCAAGAACATAGAGGCCCGCACGTAAATCAACACCGCCAATCATTTTCCCCGAGCTCAGGTCCTGAAAAACACAAGATTTAGCCAAGAATTTAGTTTCACAGTTAAGGTCATGATTTAATCTACTAACTGATATGAGATTGCAGCAAAATCCAGGCACAAATAACACAGATTTGAGAGTGAGGTTGTTTGAGAGGCAAATGGTCTCTGTTTCGACCACTGTGGTGCGAGTACAATTGGCGACACACACTGTTTGAAGTCTGTTGCAAGGTGACTAGGTTATGAAAAGTGATTAATCACTTGTCATGTGATTGGAGGCCCCTAAGTCTACTATCCAAGATGAGGAGGGAAATTTTCCAGCATGCTTTGCTGAGTTACTGGAAATATGTGTGGAGTTATTCATGCTGCTACTAAATGTGGTGTTGATATTTGCCTTTTGTATAAGTTGTTGGAGAAGTTCTAACTGTTCCTTAGTGAATGGGATAGGATTACCAAAAAATGCACTTGAGTTTGAAGACTGAGTTTGTACTGATGGTTGGAGAGACTGGAATTGAAAAGATGCAGGCTGAAATAGCTCTCCTTGAGGACTAAAATCTTGTTAAAAGGAGGAGCAGAAACAGTAGTAGCTGCAATGTTAAATAGACCGCCAAAAAGATTATGTTTAAGAGCAGGATCAAGAATGGATCCAAGCCCAAAGTTGCCTGAATTTCCCATATTGAATTCAGTTCTGTTACTTGTCTTTGGAACCTCCTCATCCATGTCATCTTTTAGTGTACTAAGAACATTTAAACTTTCAGTTTTTTTATAGCTCTCATGCCCCAGAAGCTGAAACTTGAGTTGGAAACTAAAAAGGTGCATTTCCTGGCTGAGTATTTGACATCATACTAGGTGAACTTACAGAACTAGTTGAACAAGAGGCTAAGAGCAGCAGTTTATGAGCCTAAAGCTTTGATACTATGAAGCTGTTTTTAATTTACAGAAAATTACTTCATTTATTTCTTAATATCAAATCCCTTTATATATATAATTGTTATGCCTAATATACTGCTGGAAGTTATTAGTATATAGCTATAAATCATCCTGAAAATCAAGAAACTAACATCCTAAAATCAAGGGATAGGTTTATCCTGAAAATCAAGAAACTGACCTACTAAAATCAGGGGCTGGTTCCACCCTGGAAATCAGGAAAATGACCATACTCCTATGTTGATTTCCTACACATTTGATTCCTTAATTGAGCAGATAACATAGTTGAAGTTTGGAGTCATGGATCATAAGATCTTCTCAATGATAGTAACATCTTCATCTGTTTTCATTTGAAGAATCTCGAACTCCCTCCTAAGAGCTTGTAACTGTGCTCGCTTAACTCGTGTTGTTCCTTGATATTTCTGCTTCAAAGAATCCCAAATGCTTTTTGTTGTATTTTTGTTCAAGATCGTCTCTAAGATTGATCTGTCAATTGCTTGAAAAAGATAATTTTTTGTCTTCGGATCCTTGAGTTTCTGATCATCAATGGCCTTCCTTTCTCCCTCAGTAAGAACAATAACTTCTTCGGCTACTTCAGGAATCCCAAATTCCACTAAGCTCTAATATTTCTTAGATCGCAAAAAATTCTTCATGAGCATCGCCCAATGATCATAATGACCATTAAGTTTTGGAATTGTTGGCTGAAGAAAGTTGTTATCGGTTGCCATCTGCGTATCACTCTCTTAAGGATGACTCTGGTACCAGATGTTAAAAAATTTAGTGTGCTAGGATCATAAAATTCAGAATATATATTGACGAAGAGAATTAGCTATTAAATAGCATTGTACAATAACTGAAAATCAGAAAAACAAACAACGCATGCAGCCACTTCCTACGTGGTAAACTACCAAGAACAATTAAAAAAAACAACTAACACTTATCCCTTAACAATAAGGATTTATTAAGCACACCCTAACCACCTAACATAAAGTAGCTAATAATGCAGTTCGGTTTAACAGGCTCACCTCTTTTCCATCATCGTTCTCCTTAAAAAAATTAAAATTTAGAATGTAAAAAGCAATAGAAAAATGAAAACAGAAAATCAAACACATTTTTACCAAACAAGTTTTATGTGTTATGTATTCGTATTTTCGAAAACAGAAAACAGAATTTGTTACAAGATGAGTTTATGTTTTCTATAAAAAAAATTAGTTTTAAACACAAAAAAAAATTGAAAACATAAAGAGCCCTAAGATATTCCACTAGCTACAATGATGGGCATTCTGAAAAAATTCCTCACCTTTCTATTTCGTTTCTTTTTTTAATAATTATACCAAAATATGAAGAAGGATATCCAAGCTAAAATACAATTAAATGCAATATAACTAAGTCTAGATATTAAGGTGCAGAGTTTACATTCTTTACCTGACTACCAAAGAAATTTCTGTGAACCGTGCAATCCAGGCCTCCAATCAATTCTTGTCCTCCTTGTTTTTGTCCTGAAATTACATCCCCCCTTCATGTTCAATTTAAAACACTCTACGTGCAATTATTTTGACTTTGATGGGTAAATATCAAAGTGAAAAAGTAAAGGAAACAGCTAAATAAAGAGTGGTGCATACAAGGAGAAAAAAAAATATTACCTGTAGCATTGTTTGCCAAGAAGATAAGACCTGCACAAGTTCCCCATACAGGCCTTCCCATTTTGACAAATTCACGCAGGGAAGGAAACTGTATAAATCATTGTATAATTAAAAAGAAAAAGGGAAGGAAACTGTATAAATCATTGTATAATTAAAAATAAAAAAAGAAATGTGGGACATGTGTATAAAAGTATTGTTGATCTTTCTCCTAATAGCTTAAATTTTTGGAATGATTAGTTTTCCAACAACTTTTAACATGATATTAAAACTTGAGAACCTGTGTTCAAACCCAGTAACTCCAATTGTTAAATTTCAAGTATTGAGTGACTGCTCACACTTTTGCAGCAATCATAAATGTAAAAAAGTATTATTGAACTTTAAATTTTTGGAAGAATTAATTCCAAATAATTTCTAACACTTGGCAATGAGAAAAATGCCATAACATAAAGTACACCATTTTCATTACTACTAGGAAACAATTGTGTTAGGAATGCCGTAGACAAAACACAAGTGACAAGCTTTATGGTTTCCTTTAGAAGAACTATCACACTACAAACAGTGACAGAATACAAAAGACATACTGATCAATTAAGAAAGTTGAACATTCAAACTAAAGCTTTTGCCCTTTTTTTTTTTTACTCTCTTTATTCTGAGCACAGTGGCCACAAGGCTTGCCAGTACACTGTTTCTGCATTATTTGAACTAAAAGAGGATACCATTTTTAAGACAATAACCCTATTCCAGGTCGCACATAATTAGCAAAGTGTAAAGAATACATTTCTTTAGTTACAGAAAGTATGTCAATTGCAACTCATCTAGGCAATTGCGTCACCTGCTACTTATAAAAATTTAAAAAAAACTTGATTTTATTCAAACACAAACTCTCCAAGTAGAAAATTTTGTATAATAACTTCCAGGAACATGAAATGAAATAAACTCTATTTTTATATGAGATAGTTATTTACACGGTCTCATTTTTGACCTCCTAAAAAAACATATGTTTTACATTATGGAAAAAAACGTGTACCGTATTTTTTAACATGAAAAAAATACATGTTTTTCACATCGTACAATAAAAACATATTTTTGCATGCATGTGTGTTAAAAATGAAATTTTATCTACAAAGTAGATTATGACATGTAATTAAATCAATGAAATAATGTTAAAAAAATCTAAAAACTATTTTCATGAATAAATATAACTATATAATGATAGATATAGAAAATGATAGCTAGATCTTTTCCATCATCATCTAACATGATATCAAAGATGGAGGTTCTATGTTCAAATCTTAGTAATTCTAAATGTTAAATTACAAATATTTAACCACCATGATACATAGAGTAGACACTTGTGAGAATGATAGGTGTATAAAATGATTGTTGATCATTCTTCTAATAACTTCAATTTTTGGAAGGATTATTTCCAACAATTTCTAACACATAAGTCTTGTGTGTTCATAATCTTGAATAGTTGGAAGATTCACAATTCCTTTTGACGTAATAAACTTCTGGAAACTACCCTTACCACCAAACAATTACATAAAAGGGAAGAAAGAGAGAGATAAACCATATTGTGATACTGAGCAATCTTAGCCATGGTGGTACTTTCTCCACCAGGTATGATAAGAGAAGACACATCCGAAAGCTGCTCTGGCTTCCTTACTTCGATGCCCTTAACTCCCAACCTTCTCAACACTGCCACAAAACACAATACCCATTAAGATTAATTCAACCAAACAAAAATCAATATCAAATACATCAACTGCAAGCAACAGAGTACCAAAAAGAAAATAAAATCAAATAAATGGGCATGCCTGCAATATGTTCGTTAAAAGAACCCTGTAAGGCCAAAACACCAACGAGCGCCATCTTCGTCAATAACTCACAGGCAAAATAACAGAGAAACAGAGAAGTGAAAGGTTGAGAGACTTGGGACCTCTCGATTCGTATGGCACTTGTGACTCGTGAGTGTCTACTTTAGCAGCTCATTGAACACCAGGCTTCGCTTTTTATTACTTTAAATACGTTGCATACTATTTTCAATTTAAAATTTTATTTTGAGTGTAATTTTAACATTATTTTAATGCAAAATTTACATTTTTATTTATTTCTAATTTTAGTATAACATTAAAATTAAATTAAAACGTATTATTTTAAAAAATAAAATATTTTTTATTAATTAATTTTTGATAATTATTATATTGAATTAACTCATTAATTATTATTAAATAAATATAAAAAATTATTAATACAAATATTATATTATTATATAAAATAAACCTTTTATTCCAAGATGTTATATTTAATTAAAATAAGCTATTTTGTTATTAATCTTTTGAATTAATATATTCATTATAAATATTTAATTAATATAATTTGAGTTTCTTTATCATTGATTTATCTATATTGTCATAATTGGATGACTTGTTTAGTGGTAAAGTCATTTACTTTGTGATAGGTAAAACCGACGTCGACGATCCTACTAATACTTTGGTTTTATATTTATAAAACTTTCGTAAGTGCACGAATCATTTCGTAGAAAATGATAAGTATACTCTAAAAGTCGATCTCTAAAAGTCGATCTAAGAAGGAATGTACGTGGTTTTTAATTTATTATTCAAACTTTTAAAAACGAAATTAAATCCTAAACATTCTGTCACAATATTTGAATTTTTGGTTTTTTTGTTTCTAATCTAATAACGTAAAAATAAACATGGATACATATTCAATAAATATTGATGCAAATTTTATCTTTTATAATAGTGTAGTATTTATGGATATAATAACTAAGTTAATTATGCTTGTTCATATTATTTAGTTTATTAATGATATGAATTGATATTTATTGATTCTCTCTTTTTTATATAAATAACACCTTTGGTGGGGTTAGATATTATTTGTTAACTAAACAAATTAATTAACACCTATGGATGGGGTTGATAACTAATTTAGTTAATTAAATTAATTTTTTTCTAAGAGATTGAAAATGAACCATTTAAATGCCACATTTGGTGGGGTTAGACAGTTTAAACTTTATTCAAGGTGTCCAAATTAAACTTAAGAATTTAATTATCCAAGTACTAACTTTCAAGTTTTAAACTATTATTGAAAACATGTTGTAAATACATTTTCAGATAGTAATTCTTATAAAAAATTTTGAAATAGAGCTTCACTCTAACTACCGGGCGATTGTACCAAAAAATAAAAGAGTACTACTCTAAATCAGACCGAACAACTAAACCTTAAAATCTAATTTTTAGATTTAAGTTTGTAACAAAAAATAATATATTTCTCTCTAACATTCTTAATATAAAATCTTGAATAAAAATAAAATCAATTCATTTTAGAGATTTTTACCTATTTAATATTTTGCAAGCATAACAACGTTATTATTATATCATGTTTACAAACAGCCAGCAATGTTAAATTTAATCACAGATAAATTAAATATAACATATAAGAATAAAACATAAAAAATAACTGCAAAGAAAATAAAATCCTTACAGTATTTTGATGCTAACTATGTTGCTAGAAAACTTTTAAACGGAATTTACATTTCCATTTATTGAATCAAAAAGCAAATAAATTACAAAAACATAATTAGTTCTTCTCAAAAAGAGAAGAACTCTAAAACTAAAAAAACTAACTAATAAAAGCTAAAAACTAAGAAAAACTAGAAAAGCTAAGAAAAGCTAAAAACTAAGAAAAACTAGAAAAACTAAGAAAAGCTAAAAACTAAGAAAAACTAAGAAAAACTAAAAAAATTAAGAAATGGAGAGATAGGTAAAAAGAGGAAGAAAAAGTGGGTGAAAAAATGATTAAAAATGATGGAAACACATAGTAGTGAATGATGATGTCATTGATGATGTCATGTTGACGTGGGGCATGGCGGCGCGCGTACTGGGTGATGATGGACGCAGGCGCGCGTGGAATGGAGCAAGAGCGCGCGTGGACTGAGCGGGCTGCGCGCGTTGGCCGGCGCGTTTGGGTGGCTGTGTGCGCAATTTCCTCTTTTTTGACCCATTTTGTCCAATATTTTCATATTTCTTGACTTTTTCTCATTTAATTTATGAATATATTTGCAATGTATTGTCTCTGGTATTTTTCTTTGAGTCTTTAAGTTACTTTTTTAAGCGAAAATACCTGAAAAATAATAAAAATACCTGTGATTTTGAAAAGACAGATTTATATAAATATATGATAAAATCATATAAATATATATATATACATATATATATATATTTAATCAATTAACGTACAGAAAATCATGATAATTTTAGTACTTTTTGAGCACTCATCACAACCCTCAACCAGTTTCTTGCTAGTCCCTTAACAAGAGAAGTGATAAAAACTAAAAATTAAACTATCTTAAATCATTTCCGTGGATTGACACGGTTGCATTTAGCCTATGCAATAAGCCTTTAAACCCCTAGGTTGTCCTAGTGGACAAGTTTGAGTCTCGTGAGGGTTTTTAGTAATGATACCCACAAACATTGAACTAAATATAAAAATTAAAAAAAATAATATATCACAAAAATGTCTCATACTTTTTAATCTCCTTTAAGATCATAATTAAAATGTCAAGCATAAGTTATTTTAATCTTCTTAAACAATCATGATTTATTATAATAATTAGTCAAATATAATTTTCATATTTCATATAAAAAATGTATCAATTTAATATTTTGCACTTTTTAAGCACTCATCACTTGGTTTGATGTTATATTTTGTTAATTGATGAATTAGGAAACATATAAGGCATTTAATTAAGGATGCTATTGGAGCACTAATTTCTTAGACATTCAATGTAGAGCACTAATTTCTTATTCATTCAATGTGGAGCACTAATTTCTTGTCCATTCAATGTGGAGCACTAATTTCTTGTCCATTCAATGTGGAGATGAATATGGTGTCTTTGCTACCACAAGTTCTTCAAGGATGTTGCCTATAAATAGCTTGTTTTATTTGTGCAAAATATAAGAGCAAATGAATTAGAGAGCATCCATAAGAAATATAGTAAAAGTCCTTATGAGAGTTATCTTGTGAGTTACTACTTAGAAAGAAAAATTGTGTTCCTTCTTTGTAAGTAATATTTTCACTATTTTGTGAGAGAGTTATTTCTCCTATTACAATAGATATTAGAATTGTTATCTCATTGTAACTAGAGAGAAATTGTTGAAATCCCTATTTTATAATAGTGAAATCTTTCTACACTTGCCCGTGGTTTTTTACCCCAATCTGTTCGGGGGGTTTTCCACATAAGATATTTGTATCCATTTTATTTTCATTATTCTCAATTTTTACTTTAGTTGTGTTTTAGCTTCAACCCGGTAATTTTTCCTAACAGTGGTATCAGAGCAATTGATTGAGGGGTGTGAAGCATATCGTTGTGAACGAGATGTCGACTACGACAAAGTTTGATGTTGAGAAGTTCAACGAGAGTAATTTATCATTGTGGAAAATGAAAATTAAGTCAATTTTAAGGAAAGACAATTGTTTGGCAAAAATTGGAGAATAGCTCACAGAGATCACTGATGACAGCAAGTGAAACGAGATGGACGACGATGCAATTGCCGATCTACACTTAGCGCTAGCCGATGGAGTGTTATCTAGTGTGGTAGAAAAAAAGACCACAAAAGAGATTTGGTATACTCTAACAAGATTGTACAAGGCCAAGTCACTACACAATAAGATCTTCTTAAAGAAGAGATTGTACACTCTTCGAATGAAGGAATCCACATCGGTGACCGACCACATCAACATTTTGAATACTCTATTTTTGCAACTTACATTAATGGGTTACACAATAGATACATCTAAACGTGTGGAGCTTCTATTACAAAGTCTACCTGACTCGTATGATCAACTCATCATCAACCTGATGAACAACATCCTTACGAATTATCTAGTCTTTGACGAAATTACTGTCGTTGTTTTAGAAGAAGAAACCAGGCGTAAAAACAAGGAAGACAGACAGGCAAGTTCACAGCAAGTGGAAACTTTGACGATGATGAGAGGAAGATCAATGGAATGTGGCCTCATTGGGAGTCAAAATCATAGTAGATCAAAATCAAGAAATAAGAAGAAGCAGCTAGCATGGCTGTATCTATGGATACAGGTGTGCCCTGGGTCATGTGTCAACAAGCAGATGCTCCTGATTCAATGGTGACTTACTCCCCCCCCCCCAAATTTTGAATAGTGCTATTAACTTGTGTTCTTCAATCTTCTCAATTTCATTTGCAACTACCTACAGATCAACACTTGCAATGGATTTTACTGCGATCAATTCACCCCAAATTCAAAAAATAAACCTAAAATGTGGACCGAGAACTGGAGTGGATGGTAAGCTGCCTCGTTTAGACTACAACGCAAACCTTTTATTATTGTTTGGGTGAGTGGCGTGGGAGATTTTATTGCTTTTACATAACGAGCGTTTTAGTCATGTAGCTTTTAAATGGAGTGATTTAGTCTTGTTACTTTTAAAAAATGTGTACTTTTAGTCCTTAAAGTCAGTCAAAGTTATGGGACCAAAGTGCATCTATCTTTTTTGAAACTAAAATTCATTTTTTTCTCAAAGTTATAAGATAAAATTGTTCCAGATGAAAGCTACGTGATTAAAACGTTCATTTTTTCCCAAGTTATAGATTAGTTGAACATTTCTCTCTCATTGTTAAGTTTCAATTTATTACCAAAAAAATTTTTTGTGACAATTTATTACCTGAACTATTCAATTATCGATCATAGATTACCCAAAGTTAGGGCTGACTTATGGTCCATTATCATATAAGAGCACTTTTCCATTTTCATTTTATTTTACACATGCTCCTTACATGTGTGATGTTCTCGTAATTACAAAAATAAGCTTAAAATTTAAATAAGGACAGTGAAATAGAGCAAAACATTAACAAAAATTATTTTTCGAAACAAAATTGAATACTTCGAGTAATAAATGGATACAAAAAATACTAAAGCAATACTTTTAGTATTAAATCGAGCATTTTCCCTTGATTATATATTTTGTTGGCTCATCTCTAACAACTTAAGTTTTTAGGACGATTGATGACCAGCGCATTCTAACAAACTTTTTCGAGTGAAATTTTCAAAGTGTTGAGTGCATTCATTGCTTGATGGCTCTTCATTATATCCTTCTATTTTGATATTGCTTCATGAAATGGCAGGTTCCTTTCCTTTGGTGGGTCTGTTCCTCACAGACCAGTGGAAGACCTTGCATTTTCTGTTGCTCGCTTTTTCCAGAGAGGTGGAACTTTTCAAAACTATTATATGGTACTGAAATTTTTAGCCCATTGGTATCATTTTCAGTACTTTAGTATACTATTAAGTTTGAAAACCAAAAAACCGAGAAATTTGAGCATGATGTAATTTTTTTTCATCATTGCGAAACAGTACCATGGTGGAACTAACTTTGGCCGAACTACTGGTGGACCCTTTATTGCTACAAGTTATGACTACGATGCTCCTATAGATGAGTATGGTATGTAGTTTCTTTCGCACTCTACATATAACTACTCTATAACTAAAGGTCTCAAACGAACTGGTCAGTCCAGCTTGTTTAATTTAAAATTGGTTAATTAAACTTATGAATTGAAAAAGCCTAACTTACTTCACTTACGAACTTAAATAAGTAGCTCAATTAAGTACATGAGCAGTTTACCAACTTATTTAACATATTTTTAAATGAATATAATTTTTTTGGCTTAATATGTCTTTTTTGGCTAAGTGGTTGAACATCATATTTTTTTAACACTTTTTTTGAACCTTTTTTTACCCAAACAACACATTTTTTCATTGATTAATAAACTTGTACTATTAATTTCTTTGTTTAACTAATTAAAATATAATAATCACATCACTATCTTACTTTTAAAAAATTAATATTATAAGACTATCAAAACGAATTCCTAAAAACAATAAGTACATCTATTTAATATTATAAACCTATAAAAAATATTAAATAAGTTATTCTATTTTCAAAAAAAGTTTAATAAAAAATTAAATATGGTTGTCAAAAAAACAATTAAATGAGTTGTTTCTGTTCAAATAAAAATGAGCTCAACTCATTTAAAAATTAGATAAATTGAGTTGAGTTATAACTCACTTAATATGAAATGAGTTCAAGCGAACTAAGCCGGCCTAACTTGTTTGATACTTCTATCTATAACCATGAGGAAACAGTTCTTTTTTGTTTTGAAGCAACTAATATTTTGGTTGAATGCTGTTGATTTTCTTAGCTATGAACTTCTTCTGTGATTTTTTTGTTAATGACACAGGACTTCTTAGACAGCCCAAATGGGGTCACCTAAAAGACCTGCATAAAGCCATAAAACTAACTGAGAATGCGTTAGTCGCCACTGATCCAACAATTTCATCTCTTGGTTCAAACTTGGAGGTCAGACCCTTGCTCATTGTTTTATTTGTGCCTTTTCTATTTAAAGGTTTAGAGACATGTGTGAAGTTTTAAAATTTTGATGATTAAATCATACTATTTAAAGGTTTAAAGACATATGTGTGAAGTTTTAAAAATTTAGAAATGTCTGTGTGAATTTCTCAAAGTTTTAGACTAATGAAGTAGTAGCCTTATGCAAATGTTTCGAAGCTTCATTTCTATCATATACTTGGACTTTTGGGTTGAAATGGTGTTGTAACTTTAGGTAAGCTATACATTAATGTTATGTAATTTTTAAGGTAGATTAATTGAGTCCTGTAATTAAAAAAATAGTCAATCAAGTTCAAATTTTAAAAAATTAAGAGTTTTTTAGGGATAAAATAGGAAATTAAAAAAACTCTCCATCTTCCTTCTCTCTCAATTTTTAATTTTTAATTATCTAGTTTTTTTGTTTGAGTTCAATAAATAAAATCTATTATTTTACTTATTTCACGGAATACAGGATTAGTTTTTTCTTTAATTATATGTTATTTTTCCTCTTTTATTCGTATAAATCCTTAACAGTAATTTGTTTATTATTTTCCCCCTCTCGCTATTTCTCCCATCTGTTTTAAATCAATTTAGTATCAGAACCAACAAGGTTTTATTTTTTTGAAAAAAATTTCATATCCAAATTTTTCAAAACAAAAAAAACACCTTTATTTTATGTTGCAGCTTAGTATAGGAACTTTAACAATAACATATAGTCATATACTTTTTTTTTCTCTAAAAATCTTCAGGCAGCTATTTATAAGGCTGGATCAGTATGTGCTGCTTTTCTTGCTAACATTGGTACTTCTGATGCCACTGTGAGCTTTAACGGAAAATCATACCACGTGCCCGCATGGTCTGTGAGCATCTTACCTGATTGCAAGAATGTAGCTTTTAACACTGCAAAGGTTTGTGATAGAAATTTCGCAATTATGTGATATTTTTTGTTCTATTGTAGTAGATGATTTTGTAGTAGTCCAAGCCTTAAATAGAATATAGAAATTGTACATAATTAAATTGGTTTAAAATACCCTCAGTTGTACATAGCATGTACATATGTTATGTGTAGACAATATACATAATGCACTATTTATTTATGTACACTATGTTATGTGTAGACAATATACATAATGTACTATTTATTTATGTACACTATGTTATGTGTAGACAATATACATAATGTACTATTTATTTATGTACAGAGTGTACATAAACTAAATAAGTACAAAGTATAGATAAACTAAATATGTATACATATACACACTATATATAAGCTAATATGTTATTTAGGAAAATTCGATTATATACAATATATCATTGCTATTTTGAGGCTTCAAATCATTAGGATCTTAGATGGTGTTGGTCCATTTTTCTTTGCTGCTATATCATAGGCCAAATTGGTAACATTCTCGTTGCAGATTAACTCCATGGCTGTTCTGCCAAGCTTCACATATCAATCTTTGATTGGTGATGCTGATTCTTCTTCATCCTTGGGCTCATCATGGAGCTGGATAAATGAACCAGTAGGTATCTCAAAAAATGATGCATTTAGCAAACCAGGATTGTTGGAACAAATTCGTACTACCGCAGATAAAAGTGACTATTTATGGTACTCTTTAAGGTATGAAAGTGTTATAATCTAGAACACTTCTCATCTAGTTACACCGATTCTTTTAATATACTGAGAGTTGTAAATTTTTGAGTACATATCCGGGTGTTAGACACGTTCACTTATCTAATTTTTTTGTAAATTTACATCAAATTAGGGTGTCTTAGTACCAATAATTATACTCATGTTTATGTCATGCCGTCTAGAGTGATACGGATATTTCATGAAAAATGAAGAAACCAAATAACATAACTTCTCATTGAGAATGTATATATTACCCTCCAGATGGTAATTTCTTTGCTTTCCAAGGAGATAACGTAATTTGCTTGTTTGCCAGCATTGATATCAAAGGTGATGAGCCGTTCCTTGATGGATCTCAAGCTGTTCTTCATGTGGAATCCCTTGGCCATGCCCTCCATGTCTTTGTTAATAAAAAACTTGCAGGTTAGTAAACAAACCATTTTTATTGACAAGAATCTAGTCTATCTAGATCTCTGTTGTCTTCTAGATCTTACCTTATGTTTTTTGCTCGACATAAATCCTTATTATTCAGACAGAATCAGTTTCAGAAGAAGCACTTTAAAGGAGGGAAAAAAAAACATAATGTGCTCACCCAAGAAGCACAAAATATACTTTTTGAACACTAAAATCATCTATAATAATTTTATTTATTTGGTCATGAAGCGCTTTTTTCGCTATTAAAAGCGCTTGCACATAATCACAGAAGCATAAATAAACCTAAGCCACTAAAACATAGTTTTGTTTCAGCCAATTGCGACAGAAGCTGTTAGAAACTCATTACTCACGAGTAAAAGGGCCTTTGCACTTGTAGGAAGTAAAACAGGCAACCCTAAAGTTACGATGGATGTCCCTCTCACACTAGCATCACAGAAGAACACTATTGATCTTCTGAGCTTGACAGTTGGGCTCCAGGTTGGTGTCTTTTGAGATTATACTTGAAAACTGATCCAAATGGCACTTACTAGTAATATAAACTAAGTGTATGTATGCACATCAGAACTATGGATCTTTCTTTGACAAAACTGGTGCGGGGATTACTGGTCCAGTGAAGTTGCGAAATGCAAAAAATGGTGTTAGTCTTGATCTCTCTTCTCAACAATGGACGTATCAGGTGATTGATTATTCTTCCTTGAAATGCTCCAACATGGATTATTGTTAACGAGTATAACATGTTATACTCTACACGGATTATTTTAAAACATCGAGAATCATAAATTTTTTGATATGTATTTGGGTGTCTAATATGTCCATTTTTCTTAATTTTCTATAAATTTATAACAAATTGGAGTGTCTAATTACCCAAATCCATGTTTCTATTTGTTGCTTGAACATGGGGTAAATCATGAAAAATGAAGAGTAGAAGTAAGACATAGATTCTCTTTATGCTCTGTCTCATATATTTAAGTTTGATGGCAGATTGGACTTAAAGGTGAAGCATTAGATCTATCTAGTGGAACTTCTTCACAGTGGGTTTCAAAACCTACTTTGCCCAAGAAGCAACCATTAACATGGTACAAGGTATGTTTTGATTTTTTTTTTTTTTTTTTTGCCAATGGAAGTAAGTTGTCAATAAAGTATGAAAACATAGTGACCTCAAATGACATTTAATTCAAAAGAACATAAATATGTTACAGTTATGGTTACGAGTTTTGGTTGACTATACCATGTTTGATAACGATTTTGTTTTCTAAGTTATGATTTTGATTTTCATATTTTTAAGAAACTATTTATAAATTTTGAAGTCATTCGTAAATCTTTAAAAGGAAGACTTTTTAATTAAAATTTTTTATTTTTAATTTTTTTATCATTTGTTTTAGAGAGAAAATAAGTTCTATGACTTTCTTAATGATAAATATTGGAAAAAAAATTATAAATAATAATTAAATATTTTTTAAGTCAATCAATAATCAAGAAGCTTTATCGAACAACTTATAGGTGATTCTTTTTCCGTAAATCATTGGTGATTTTTATGCAAAATAAAGAGAAGTATCAAAATTAATTATTTTTAAATCATAAACTTTCTCAACTTGGACGGTCATCTATCACACACGGTTTGTCCACTTTACCCTGAATACACGTAATTGGTGCACATAGTAATTTTTCCCCCCCTTAAGGTGATTACTATTACTATGTTCGATTGGCAACTGCTGTGGCTTCTAACACATACATAGCCATTATTTTTCCAGTCAAATTGGACCTAAGCATTACTTGTTGATACAGACAACTTTTGCTTCCCCTACTGGAAATAATCCTGCTGCAATAGACTTCACAGGAATGGGGAAGGGTGAAGCATGGGTTAATGGACAAAGCATTGGGCGCTATTGGCCAACTTATGTCTCTTCGAACAACGGTTGCGACGAGAATTGCAATTACATAGGATCATACAATGCAGCCAAATGCCACAAGAACTGCGGGAAGCCATCTCAGACACTGTAAGTGCTGAAAGTCTAAAAAACTTGTTTGAATGTTTGGATGTAAAAATGAAAAGTTTTGTAGACATTCCATAATTTACTTGGGATATCTTACTAACTTAATAGAAAAATAAAATTGTATTAAAATTGGAAAATTTACTGATTTGACCTTCATAGATCTACCCTCAAACATCCAGCTTATAGAAGGTTCGTTAAGGCTTATTGAATCTTCTTTAAAGGGTTTAGTAACTTACTGAGCGGCATATTTGTTCTTAGATGGTTTTTTACCTTTCTAGATTTTTTTTTTACTCTTTCTTATATTTGATATATGTATCTTTCATTTTGATTATTAGAAGTTGTTGAGTTAAAAATATTAAGACATGTCGAGTGGTGGAGGAGAGAGATGTTCTAAGTTGAGATTCGGAAAAATGGAGGAAGAGGGAGATATTATGATTTTGGGAAGAAAAAGTTTTGTAAGAGAAACTTTTTAGGTGATACTTCTCATTTGTGTTGGGATATTTGAAGATAATTCATTAATTTTAATTATATTTAAATTAATTATGAAATGTTTTAGAATTAGTTGGACTTACCGAGTAAATAATGGGATGTCTTCATTAATTAACATGTTTCTGATATCAATGAAATTGTAGGTACCATGTTCCACGATCATGGTTGACATCAAGTGGCAACACTCTTGTTCTATTTGAAGAAATTGGGGGTGATCCAACTATGTTATCTTTTGCTACAAAACAGATTGAAAGCTTGTGCTCACATGTTTCAGAATCTCATCCCGTACTTTTAGATATGTGGAGTTCGGATTCAACTGTAACAAGGAAATTAAAACCTGTATTGTCACTCGAGTGCCCTCTTCCAGATCAAGTTATTTCTACGATAAAGTTTGCAAGTTTTGGGACACCACTAGGATCTTGCGGAAGCTTTAGCCATGGCCAGTGCACCAGTGCTGGAGCCCTATCCATTGTGCAGAAGGTTCGATATTGTTTATATGCCTCTGTGTGCTTATTTGTGATGGTTTGAAATTTTTTTAAGGCTAAACGCCTTCTGAGATGCTCAAAAACTTTGACTCATTTAATACATAAGTATCTCAAAGGTAGTTGGATTTTAAACCTGATAACTCATAAGCCCTAAACAAATATTTCAATGCCAAATGGCTGATATTTTTGGCTCAATAACCCCCCTTTTGGAGCAGTTTTTACTTCATAGATGATAGATCATCCTATGTTGGAGGAAATTAATTAGCAATTTGATCTTTTAAATATTTATTTATGATTTGCGTTATGAGTTTAAAGTCTAAGTGTCTTCGTATTAAAAAGAAAGTTCAAGTACCTATGTGTTAAATGGTATTAAAATTTTAAATACTTCAGAATTATTTTTATTAGAAGTTGTTAAAAAATTAACTCTTCTAAAAACTTAATTTATTGGGAGAAGGACTAACAATACTTTTATATACTTATCACTCCCTCAGCGTTGCTTGAACAAAAGATCTCAGGTTTCGATACCATGGTAGAAATTTTTGGGAATCAAATATCTTAAAAGCTTATAGAATGTATAAAAATATTATTGATCCTTTTCTTAATAGTTCAAATTTTTGAGAGATTTGTTAAACTTCTAATATGGTATCAGAGTTAAAATCATATGTTAAAACCCTAATTATTTAAATTACTAGTGGTTAGCATGTTGTGTTGCATAGTGTTGACAATTTTCTAAATAATAACTTTTGGAAAATACTGTGACAACAACTTTTAGTAAGTTATTGTTTTAATTCATTACCAACAACTGAGGTGGCAATTGAGTAATTGTCTTGTTCAACTATTCTGTCACATCGGTTGTCTGAAGTAAACAGAATTTCCGATGTTGGTTTCTTTCTAACAAGAAGCAACTTTTTAACAGGCTTGCATTGGATCAAAGAGCTGTAGCATTGGAGTATCGGAGAAGGCATTTGGCGACCCATGCAAAGGGGTAACAAAGAGTTTAGCAGTGGAGGCTTTGTGTACATAAAATGCCCTTTTACAATATTGTGATTGGTACAGAAGTAGCTCATTCTCCCATTTCTGAGTGATTGAATAAAATTGTTACCTTAATTCTCAAAGTAAAAATATACTTTGAGAAATCATATGTAGAACTGTAATCCTGCAGAAAAAACAAATTAAAGAAAAAATACAATATATAACATTTATTACAAATGCTAATAATGATCTATCATTCGTCTGTGTTTTTACTTCGTTTGCCCATAATTGTGCACCGATATGGCTCCTTAATTTTAAGGAGTCGGTCATAGGTTCAAGTACCTACATGACCAAAAAAAAAAGGGAATAAACTGTCATCTCATTTAGAGATGAAATGAGTTAAAATTTTGATATTTTAACCACTTTTAATGTCTTTAATTAAAATAGGAGATAGAGTTAATCCTATTAAAAATAATAAGATTGAAAATAGTGAGTTTTTCTAAAAATTGTCGAAGCAAAATTTATTTAGAACAATGTTATTACAAATAATGGGATATTAGAAAATTCTTTTCCAAATGAAAACATTTTACTAAAGTTGAACAAAGACTTAAAAAAACATTTTTCAGTCTTAGCATGCCATTTCATACAAATCAAGAACACTGTAAATAAAACTTTATACAAGGTTTAGTTCATATAAATCTCGAAACTGGTCACAAATAGCTTCCAAGATAAGCATATGTCATCCTACCTAAGTACTCTTGCTCGGATAATAGCACATCAATCTCTAAAGTATGAAATTGATAAAATAAGGGGCAGATCATGTAAAGTTCTTGGTCCTTCCATGAAGTCTAGTACCATTGAGGGGTGCATTAATGGGGAGATTTTCATAGACAATTGCCTAGTTTCCTCCCTTGGCTACATGGAATTAGAACATTAAACCATAACCACAAAGGAATCCTCTTTTTTTTAATTTTGATTTGGACGTGCTAATCTTACAAGTGATTTGAATACAACTGCTTTAAGAGAAACAGATAGGTTTTTGATTACAAACACCTATAGTTCTTAATGGTTATATGTTGATACTCCATTTGATCATATTAATGCGCTTTGTGGATGTATCTATAAACTTCATGTTATTAATTTTTTGTTCTTGACCATATCAGAAGGTTAAGAAAAAAAAAATACTATGAAAAAATTGATGATAGTCTAGAGGTTTTTAAATTATTGTGGGAAAAAAATGCAAAAATATAATTTTTTTTTAAACAAAATGTAGGAAAATCATTATGTTAGTTACTTAGACTATTGAAATACTGGGAGGTCAGGCCTTTGTTGATGGCTTAAATGTGATTCTACTCCAACACCAACTGCAACAATACTTGTTGAGGCTTCTTCTCCAACCTCATTTATCATCTTCAAAAAATAACTATGCCTGCATAATTTTAAGCATACTTAGAATAACATAAGATAAAATATAAAGGGAAAAATTACTACAGAGTCCCTAATATTTTCAAAAATTACAAAAACAACCCTCTAGTTTGGAAAATAAGCAATTATTGTTAGAGGTAAAAGTCTTATATTGATACAATATAACATTATAATAGAATTTATAAGAAACATGACTCTTTTCACCCATTAGGTTAACCTTTATTATTGTTTTATTAATATTTTCCCCTAATTTCTTGTTTTTTTTGCAAATATCTCCCTTGAAAAAGCAATTAACAGTGAAGGCATTCAATTCTTATTTTTAAAACCTATTGGGTTTTTTTTTTTGCTATTTCAGAAAATATGGAGGGAGATATTTGTAATTGGCTCAAATATAAATTATGAGAATCAATGGCCGGCAAGAAAAGAGATGTTACCATCGAGCGTCTGCGGTGAGTTCAGGGTGGAAAGCAGTCCCCAGCAAGTTTCCTTGTCTTACTGCCACAATTACTTTATCTTTGGATCCATTGTGTCCCTGATATATCCAATTATCAGTGAGTACATGCAATGAGAAGAAGATCAAAATCAATTATTTCTTACAACCAATTATAGTGATAACAAACACAATGCAACTTGGTACTTGACAATTAAATGATACTATAGTTTGGACCGCTTCTCCTTTGGCTTGAAAGTGGTTTCAAAAGAGTTAAAAGTGTTTTAAAGGTGCTGCTTTGCAATCTCTAAGAGTAGTGATTTCAAAATTTTGGGAAACAATATTTGTACTATTAAGAGAAGTAGTTTTGCATGAATGTTTCCATTCTAAAATAATTATTAAAATACCATTCAAACTCATTTATAATAATTTTATATCAAATGCCTAAATATTTCTCTTGTAACCACTTTTGACCAAAGCGATTAATTTTCAACCAAACCATTTCTTAAAAAAAAAATTCAAACGGGTGGGTTTTTCACACAGTGAAAAGAGCTGCACGTTAAACTCTATAACAAGAGCTCCACAACGTATACCAATAGACTAGGAACTTTGAAGCATGAACAGTGCTTACAAGAAAAAATTCAAAGTAACGTAGAAATGTCACAAGATAATCAAACTATCGTCCGCGTATTTTAGACAGAGAACTCATGAGTACAACCACACATGCAAATCAATGGTTCCAGTGTACATAGAATTTTCCTATCCTTAAAGCATTCTTAGCTTGTCAACAAAAAATATCTTCTTCTATGCAAAAGAACCACTAATTCTAAATCAAAATAAACCAATCTTGCAGGTACCCTTCAGATACTATAAGGAATCGGCCCAATCCCATTGCGGGGACATTGGTCCTCCCTTAGGTATGATTAAATTACACTGAAGACTTTACGATTTTATGATGCCTGAACCCCTTGACCTTGGTTTATGACACTCCAAACCATGGACCCCGGTGCACAGAAAAGTAAGAAAACATAACTTGTATGAGCTAGACCAGTACTAAAGTACAATCAATGGCCCTAAATGCATCCCCTGAGACATGTGGCATACATCCAAACATCCAGGAAGCATACCTTTGGACTTAGCTATCTCTTATGACTTATCCTGAGAGTTTCGTAAGTTCCAAAGGTCCCTAAACTATTGAGCCAAACAAAGCTTGTGCACGGCTAGAATTATGCACTGCTCAATAGAAATTTGAAGCACAGGATGAACATATTACTGACTTGTGCAATCAAATAATGTATGGATAAATCTAACATGGGAATAACCATTTCAATTTTTAGGAAGCAGCCAGATATGAGGTATTCGAAAACTGATAATGATTATCCTATTTATGAAATAAGCAGCCAGACACAAAACATAAATTTCAACTTTCAAGTGTCACAGAATGCATGAGACCGTCTTTTGAAATAAAACAAAAGATTTTCTGTATTAGAAGCACATATGGCAAACCTCTTCGGCTTCAACAGTAGGGTTTGAATGAGACTTGGATAAAACAGGACATTCAGCCAGAACTTCAACTCCTGGTCCTACTTCAATGATAGCAGGAGCTCGGATGAAAACTCCACGGAACATTTCAGGACCACCTTCCTTGGATGCAAGCTCTGGAACTGAAAGATCTGCCTCGAAGCTCTGAATCTAAATTACAAAAATGAAATATTAAAAGGAAAGAAAATTTAAGGTTACATTTTGTGAAGTGTTTTGTTTTCTATTTTTCACATTCAAGCTCAAGTTTTTAAAATTAGTGTTGTTTGAAAACTAGCTTTGCTTTCAGTTTACATTTTTAATTGGAATTGAGTTGCACATTGTAACCTAATTTTACAACATGAGGGGAAAAAAAGTTCTAAAACTTGTTTTCTGTTTTTAGATTTCAAAACTTCTACCATTAAATTTCAAATTGCACTCTAACAACTCTTTTTCATGAAGATCATGGCTCTATTAAGAATTTAGTGTGTTAAGATTATAAAATTCATAATGTATATTGATGAAGAGAATTGGCTATTAAATAGCCTGGTATAATAACTGAAAATCAGAAAAACAAGCAACTCACACAACCACTTCCTAAGTGTGTGAGTGGTAAACTACCAAGAATAATTAAAAAAACAACAACTAACACTTATCCCTTAACAATAGGGATTTATTAAGCACACCCTAACCACCTAACATAATGCAGTTCGGTCTAACACCCTCCCTTAAATTGATGTTAGTTAATAATCAGTTTACATCCATGAACGAACATAGTCCCATTAATTTGCGCAGCTTTACGAATGTATCAAGCTTCAAAGGTTTTGTCATCACATCTGCAACTTGTTCCTGAGTATTGCAGTAAACTAACCGAACTGTTTCATCCTTTGTAAGTTCACGAAGGAAATAAAAGCGTACATCAATGTGTTTGCTACGTCCATACATTATAGGATTCTTTGTCAGTTTGATGGTTAAGTTGTTGTCACATTAGATAATAGTAGGGTTGCTTTGTGTATGGCCAAGCTTCTCCAACATCCTTCTCAACCAAACTGCTTGGAAAGCACATGCAGCTACAGTTATGAACTATACTTCTGTAATAGATAGAGATACTATAGGCTACTTTTTAGATAACCAAGACACTGCACTTGAACTGAGTAAAAATATGTATCATGAAGTTCTTATCTTATCATCCAAGTCTCTTACGTAATCACTATCTGTATATACAGCAAGTTCGTTGTTTCCTCCCTTCCTATGGAACACTCCATGTCGATTGCTTCTTTCAAATACCTTAAGATTTTCCTTGCTGCCTGTAGATGTATCTTTGTAGGATGTTCCATATACCTACTAATAAGACTAACATTGAACATAACATTTGGCCGTATAGCAGTCAAATACATAAGGTTTCCTACTATTTGCTTATAATAGGTGTTATCAATTTTCTCACTAACTTCATCCTTCTGAAGCTTTTCTCCTAGATTAATTGGATTATGGATTGGATTGCTTTTGTCTATTCCAAATCTTTTTAACACTTCCTTTACATACCTTTCTTGGTTAATGAAAATTCTCTCGGTCTTTTGCATCACTTCAACTCCAAGAAAATACCTCATTTTTTCCTATTTAATCATATCAAATTCAATCTTCATGAATTTTTTAAATTGAATAAACAGAGACTTATCATTGCCAATGAATATGAGATCATCAACATACAAGCTTATAATCAAAATTTTACCTTCAATATTTAGTTTGATGAACAACGTGGGTTCATGAGGACATTTTTCAAAACCTCCCTTCATAAAGTATGATTCTATGCAACTGTACGGGGAGCTTGTTTCAATCCATATTAGTTTGTACACTTTCTGTTCATTCCCTTTGACTTCATATCCACGTGGCTGCTCAACGAACAATTTTTCATTTAATTCACCATACAGAAAGGCAAATTTTACATCTAATTGATAGATGTTCCATCCCTTTTGAGCTGCAAGTGCAAGTATTAACCAGATAGTTTCTAGTAATCCATTCCATATTGTTAAGCATACCCTTTTGCAACGAGTCGTGCTTTGTATTTGTTTACTTCCCTGTTCTCATTAAATTTTGTTTTATACACCCATTTCACACCAATTTTCTTTCCTCTTAATGGTAAGTATGTCAATTCACATGTCTTATTTTTTTCTATTAACCTTATCTCTAAATCCATGGCATTTCTCCATTTTACACATTCCATGGCTTCTTCAAAACATACTGGATCAACAGCTGTAAACATAGCTAAGTTAATCATGTCTTCTTTAGAAAGTCCTTTTCCACTTTCATAGTCCCCCATCTAAGTAGGTTGTTGTCTATTTCTTTTTCTATCTGATTCTGGTGAGCTTCCATCGGCCAGCTCATTAATGTTTTCAACTTCCTCTTTCGTTTCTTCATTGGTCTTTGATTCATTGTTTTCAACATTGTTGTTTTTAGCATTGTCTTGTTCATTTCCCCGCTCCAAATTGACTGTTAGTGTCTCTTCATGCTTTTTATCCCAATCCCAGCTTTGATCCTATTCGAAAATGACATCTCTGGTCATAATGATCTTTTGAGTAGTTAGATTATACAATTTGTATGCTTTTGATTCTTCACTTACTCCAAGTAGAACATAGCTCACACTCTTGTTATCCAACTTTGTTCGTTTCTATCAGGTATGTAAACATGAGATACACATCCAAGAATTATAAAATGCTTAACTGACGGCTTCACTCCACTCTACGCTTCTTCTGGAATCTTATCTTTCACAGCAAGGGTTGGCCATCGATTCAGCACACAAACTGCTCAGTTTACTGCCTCATGCCAGAAAGTTCTAGGAATCCTCTTTTCATAAAGCATGCTCCGAACCATGGTCATAATGGTTCTGTTTTTCCTCTCTGCTACCCCATTTTGCTGTGGAGTGTATGTAGTGGTTAATTGTCTCTTTATGCCATTCTTGGGATGTGAATTCAACTCCTCTATCAAGACGACTCAGACTTTATGGATTTACTTGTTTCTTTTTCCATACGGTTCTTAAAATTTTTGAAAGTATCAAAAGTTTGTGATTTTTCTGCTAGGAAATACACTTGTCTTGCGACAAAAATAATCAATAAAGATGATTAGATACCTTTTGTTGCTATTTGAAGTAGGTGTAATTGGCCATATATATTAGTATGAATCAACTGCAAAACTTGAGATGCTCTCTACGTGCTTTCCTTTGAAAATGGATCCCTTTTTTGTTTTACCACAAAACAGTTTTGACAAATCCTGAGAGAGTTTTGAGTTGAGGTAAGCCCTTCACCATCTCTCTATGCTCAAGGGTTTTCAAACCATTGAAACTTAGATGTCCATATATGCAGTGCCATAACTAAGCTAGATCTTTGGTGATAGTGTAGAAACAAGCTGTCATATCTGGTTATAGAATGAACATTCTATGTGAGGACATTTTAGTCTCCATAATCAGCCCTCTTTTCTAGTGAAAGATTTTACATATTCCATTTTGAAATAAGATTATGAGTCCCTTTTCTTGTAGCTAATCAATACTCAACAAATTAGTCTTCAATTCAAATACATAAAATATTTAGGAGATAATCTGTGAGATTTTATTTGATTGAAATCTCACATTGCCTTTTCCCCTTGGCTACCATGCTAGTGTTGTTTCCAAGCTTTATAGTTTCTTTAAAATTTTCATCTAAATCAGAGAACAACTTCTTTCCAGATATATGGTTACTACAACCTGAGTCAAAAACCACATATCTTCTTTTGTTGCTTGGCTATTCTCCATATATGCCATCAGAAGCATTTCTTCTTGGACTTCTGCATAATTTGCTTCCTTCTGCTTGCTTGGACATTCATATTGATAATGTCCAAGCTTATGACAATGATAGCATTCCATAATGGACTTATCAAAACTTGATGAACCTCATCCTCGATCACGGAAACCTCCACGACCTCTTCCTCTACTTGATCTATCTTCATAGATTACCATCAAAGCTTTCTCTTCATTGATAGGAAAAACCATGTGTTGTTCATGCACCAACAAATTGCTTTACAACTGATCAATAGTTAGAGCATTAATGTCATTTTGAAGCTGTTTTTAATTTACAGAAAATTACTTCATTTATTTCTTAATATCAGATCCCTTTATATGTACAATTGTTATGCCTAATATACTACTAGAAGTCATTAGTATATAGCTGTAAATCATCCTGAAAATCAGGAAACTAACTTCCTAAAATCAGGGGATAGTTTCATCCTAAAAATCAGGAAACTGACCTCCTAAAATCAGGGGCTGGTTCTACCCTGAAAATCAGGAAACTGACCATATTCCTAGGTTGATTTCCTACACTCCCCCTCAAGTTAGACGATATATGTTTTCCAAACCAAGGGCTACACTTAACTCTGTGAAATTAGGTTGAATCAAAGCTTTAGTTAAGATATCTGCTACTTATTGTCTAGATGGAACATAGTTGAGGGAGATCATCTTGCCTTCAATTTTCTCATTGATGAAGTGTCTATCAATTTCCACATGTTTAGTTTGATCATGGTGGGCTGGATTTTTGGCAATTGCAATTGCTGACTGGTTGTCACATATGATTCTAATAGATTCTGAATGTTCAACCTTGAGTTCGTATAGCAGTCGTTTTAGCCAAATTCCTTCACAGATGCCCAAAGTGTTGGGAAATAACGCAAATTCCCGATAAGCCAGATTTATGAGAAAGCAAGAATAGAAAAATAACACACAAAATTTGATAACGGAGTTCGGCCAATCTTGCTTACGTCTCCGGACCTGCTGCAGATCTTTTTACTGAAAGGGGAGAAATTACACAAGGTGTTTACAACACTCACAACTCACAACACAATTACACCCAAGAAAATTACTCTCAATTTTCTCTCACAAAAGCTTTTCTCTCTAAGCTTTTCTCTCAATTGGAATGAACACTTTGGATGATTAATTCATTACAATTACACATCTATTTATAGGAAAATTCACTCCTTGAATTACTCCTTAAATTAATGGTTCCTTAAATCGCTTGAATTAAGCTCCTTGTTTTGCTCAATGAATTGCTCCATGTTTTGCTCCTTGTTTTGCTCCATGTTTTGCTCCACGTGTTTTGCTTCCTTAAATTAAGGAGTTTTATAACAATCACTTGAAGTACTGATTTCAATCTGTTCACACCTGATCAATGCCAGGCTTTTCTAGTCTTTGTTACTTTAGTGAAACCAAGCTGAAGTTGAGCACTGACTTCGGTTTGTCAATAGTCACCACCTTTGTTAACATATCTGCTAGATTTTTGCTTCCTTAAATCTTCTCCAAAGATTAACACATCATCTTCCAATGTAGAGATGCGATGAAGTGATAACGAAGTCCAAATATGCTTTGTTACAGAATGAAATGCTAAATTCTTCGCCAAGTGTATCAGACTGACTATCACTTATGCTAAGAACATTCTTCTTGTTTGAATCGGCTCGATTAACAAAGCCTTGAAGCCATATCATCTCTTTACTAGCTTGATTCAAGCTACGCTACATCGGCCCTCAGAAGGATAGAGTGACAATTTTACGTATTTGTGACATCCAACTAACAAATTGTTGTAGCTCCAACAAGAATATATAACCAAATTGGTGTGCTTCGGTGATCAACTTTACCTCCAGTCTGCGTCCCATGTACCCTTGTACTTTTAACTCTCCTTTACTAAAGTACAAGCACTTTTCGTGGTGCCTATCGCAATACCTCAAAATCCAACTCGGCCCCCAATGAGTTTTCCCTGGATTTGACATAACCGCTAACAACTCCCATTGCGTAGCCACGATGTCCGGTCTCGCATGGAACACTATCGACATCAAACTTCCAATGGCCGAGGCATAAGGAACCTTAGCCGTGAATTCTCTCTCTCGTCACGGGGACCGATCCTTGGATAGGCGAAAATGTGACCGCGGTGTGCACCGGCTTCGCATCGCCCGTGTTGAATCTTTGCAAAACACGATTGATGTACTCTGCGAGATAAGCGAAGGATCCTTTCTTCTTATTTCTTGTGATTTGCATTCCAAGAATCTTTCTTTGGACCCAAGTCTTTCATGTCAAATTCTCTTGACAATTCTTCAACTTTTTAATATCATCCATATATGAACCTACTACTAACGTATAATCATCAACGTAAAGTAGTAAAATGATATAACTCGGACCTATATCTCTTGAAGTAGCAACAATGATCAATCATTGCACTTCGGAAACCTTTCCTCAGGTAATTTAAGTCAAAATTTTTTTGTACCATTGTCTCGGGGCTTGTTTCGTGCCATACAAACTCTTTCTTAAGTCACACGTTCTTCTTCCCCCTTTCACTAGAAACCTTCTGGCCGGTACATGTAAATCTCTTCATCTAAATCTCCATGAAGGAATGCGGTCTTCACATCCAACTCGTTCAAGATGAAGATCTTCAATAGCTACAATACTCAAATGCGATCCGATAGTATTGAGCTTCACAACGTGGGAGCAAAAATGTCGGTGTAGTCAACTCATTCGTTCAGTTGAAACCCTTTGACAACTAGGCGGCTTTGTATCTCTTGGAACCATCGTACTCACTCTTTCACGGTAAGACACCCATGTTGTCAGGAAGTTTTCTTTACCATAGGTAACTTCGGCTAGTTCCCATGCAGTTGGAGATGAGAGATTTCATTTCTTCTTTCATAAAGAAGCTCCCACTTGTTGGAATCTCGAAATCGACAAGTCCCAATTCGTCATCATAGCATTCGGGCTCCCCTCCATCGGCCAAGAACATATAGTTCGTATCTCCGTTAGGCACGAGGTCGGTAAGACCTTCTCGATACGGGAGGCTGGAGTAAGACGTTGTGGTGTGTGGAACTTGTGTCTTGCTTTGTCCAACAAGTTCCTCCGGGCCGAGGACTTGTTACAATTGGTTACATTGCGGAAGTATACGGGGACATCATCTGCGTATTCGCAAATCTTGACTCGTTACGCTCGAGTCATTGGCGTCTATTTTATGCGTGCCCTTATACATCACCCTTTCGTTGACAATCACATCTCTCGCTACGGATAACTTTCTTCTTTTCGTCATCCCAATCACGTGTAGCCAAACTCATCCTCACCATAGCTTGAATGAATGTGCATTTTCTTGGATTTGGGATCGGCTTATTCTTTGCCTTGATCACCGATATCAAATGCTACACAACCGAAAAACTTTTAGATGTGATAGTTTCACCTCTTTTCCACTCCATACCTCCTCTAGTATTACATGCTCCGAATGGAACGGATGGGCCTCGGTTGATTAAGTAGTGCCGTGTCGATCGCACTTGAGAATTGCTTCAGAAACTGGCGATCAGAATGCTTCGGCTCTTCTGTCATTAACGTTCGGTTCATACGCCTTCGCCTACACCATTGTGTTGAGGCGTGCACACGATTCTTTTCCATTCTCGATCCCGTGCTTTCATACAGAAATTTTTGAATCTGGTGTCTTCATATTCACCACCAATTATCGATTCGAGCTTTTTGATCTTTAAACCCGTCTCATTTTCCACCGTAGCTTTCCATCTTGAAAGCCTCGAAATACTTCAGACTTATGCTTTAGAAAGTAAACCAATACCTTCCGAGAGTGATCATCGATGAAAGTCGCAGTAGTGTTTCCCACCGATAGATGGTACGGTCGTTGGTCCCCAAACATCGAGTGAATAAGCTCTAGTCTTTCCTTTCTTTGGGATTCTCGCAACTTGTCACGAAAGCCGACTCTTTTGCTTTCCAAGTATGCAATCTTCGCACATGTCTATCTCCAAGACCGTAGACCGGGAAGTTTTCCGAAAGGTCAGCATAATCCTTCATCCCCTTCTCACTCATATGGCCTAGTCTCCTGGTGCCATAGATTTGTGTTTCATTGCTTATGGCACACCGTAATTGAACAACGTGCCTCTGTCGTGTAAAGCAGTGCCACTTTTCTTGCCTCGAGCAAAGCTGCGCGTTGCACCACTTTGAAATCTTCCAATCATCACCCGTGGAAGATCGTAAGTATAACGCCTTCCACCGGCCCTTGTTGAGATTAAGTTCCTTACGAGATCAGGAATACGCTGACATCCTTCGGTTCCTCAAACAGGTCCGTTCAACTTAATCTTCACTACACCTTTGCCAATAATAAGTACATGGTTGATCATCACTAAGATATACCTTTCCAAGGTCGACATATTTCTCGAAAAATTCTTTTTGCGGAAGTAGCATGAACGATGCTCCGAGTCTAACACCCAAGATTCTTCCTTGCTCTCCAAAGAGCGTATCGATGCATCGTCTCCTCCCGAGGTGGAAGTAACATTTGCTTCTCGCCTTCACTTTGTTCGCCTTCTGCACTTCTTGCACCGATTTTTGTAGTGTCCTGGTTTCTTTCACAATTCAACACTCGATAGTTTCGGTATGGAAATTATTAGGATTCCTGGATTCGGACCTCGCCCTTTGATTTACCTCTGATGATACGTTTCTACCACGTCCATTCCACTTTGGTTGAATTTCTTCCTCGTTGATCTGCTGAAGAATTTGACGATTCACCTCGACTCTCTACGTCGGATCTCTTCACCGAGAACGAATCAAGCGAACATCGTCAAATTTTAACTTATTGCTTCGACGAGCTACTCACCGTGATAGCATTCCAACTTTCACGGTAAAGAAGACAAAAGTATTAATGCCGTACTTAACTTCATCGAATTCAATTTCCACCGAACTCAACTGGGTTGTGGTTGGATCAGACAGTTCTATCGAGATGTCAGCCACCGACGCGCCTTCATTCATCCATGAAATTGAACAAACGCCTCATCGAGTGCACTTTGTTTGAGGTGAGCTTCTACACATATTGAAGAGAGCCGCCATAAGACACTGAGTGGTCTTTTCCTTTGCTATGTTGAAGGCAACATTACGGATAAATTAATCGAATAACTCAGGGGGCTTGTCTGCCTGTAAGATTCCAATCTTCTTCCTTCATACGGTTTCTTTCCCGAGAGGTTGATATAGATTTCTTTGATCTGATAATCCTCTATCCGCATTTTCCAAAACCCAAAATCATGCCATCAAATTTCTCGAGTTCCTTCGCTTCCGGCTGACGTTCCCACTAAAAATCGACTTCCTCTGGATCGTTTCGACTATTTCTTGCGTAAAAAATTGACGTAAATCACTACCAATAACTCGATACTGGAGTTGTTGGAAATAACGCGAAATTCCCGATAAAGCGGTTATGAGAGAAAGCAAGAATAGAAAAATAACACACAAAATTTGATAACTGAGTCTGACCTAATCTACGTCCTCCTGGACTGCTGAGATCTTTTCTTGAAAGGGAGAAATTACACAAGGTGTTACATAACACTCACAACTCACAACACAATTACACCCAAGAAAATTACTCTCACCGATTTTCTCTCACAAAGCTTTTCTCTCAATTGGAATGAACACTTTGGATGATTAATTTATTACAATTACACATCTATTTATAGGAAAATTCACTCCTTGAATTACTCCTTAAATTAATGGTTCCTTAAATTGCTCCATGTTTTGCTCCATGAATTGCTCCATGTTTTGCTCCATGTTTTGCTCCATGTTTTACTCCATGTTTTACTCCATGTTTTGCTCCATATTTTGCTCCATGTTTTGCTCCTTAAATTAAGGAGTTTTATAACACAAAACCAATGCACGGAACTCAACCTCGGTACTGCCACGTGCTACCACTGCTTGCTTTTTGCTACGCCATGTCACCAAATTTTCCCAAATAAATGAGCAATATCAAAATGTGGATTTTCGGTCACTAGGAGATCCAGCCCAATCAGCGTCAGTATAAATTTTCAATCTCCTATTAATTATTTTCTTGAACATGAGCCCCTTTTTAGGATCCTTCTTCAAGTATCTTAGAATACGATTTACTGCCTCCAAGTGATCTATTGATGGGTTGCCAAGAAACTGACTAACAACATTGACTGAAAAACTTATATCTGGACGTGTATGGGTCAAATAAATTAACTTACCTATCAAACGTTGATATTGCCCCTTGTCAGTTGCCAATTCATCAGTTCGAGGCATTAGTTTGGTGTTAGGGTCCATAGGTGTTTCAACAAGTTTACACCCACTCATACCAGTCTCACGCAAGAGATCTAGAACATATTTGCGTTGAGAAACTGAGATTCCTTTGATACTACGTGCCACCTCCATCCTTAAGAAATATTTCAAATATCCCAAGTCTTTAATCTTGAATTCCTTGGATAATAGCATCTTAAGTCTCTTCATTTCCCCTATATGATTTCCTATAAAAACTATATCATCAACATATACAATCAAAGCTGTGATTCTCCCATCTGTGAAGTGTTTGACAAATAAAGTGTGGTCTGTATGTGTCTGAGAGTATCCATCCTGTTTGAGGACCTTATTGAATTTGTCGAACCATGTTCTAGGTGACTGTTTAAGTCCATATAATGCCTTTCTCAACTTGCATACCTTCCCTTGTGTATCTTTAGTCTCAAAGCTAGGAGGCACATCCATGTAAACTTCTTCGATCAAATCTCCATTTAAGAATGCATTCTTGACATTGAGTTGAAGTAGTGGCCAATCCTCATTAATTGCAATAGACAGCAAGACACGAACTGTGTTAAGTTTTACTACAAGAGCAAAAATCTCTTGATAATCGATTCCATATGATTGGGTGAACCCTTTAGCTACTAGTCGAGCTTTATATCTATTGATGTTTCCATTTGCCTTCTATTTAACAGAGAATATCCATTTACAGCCTACTGTCTTCTTTCCAAGTGGTAACTCTGTTAACATCCATGTACCATTCTTTTCAAGTGTAGTATATTCTTCTAAGGTTGCCTTGTGCCATTCAGGAACTTTTAGAGCCTCATTGACAGAATTAGAAATCTTGATGTTGTCTAGGAATGTCATAAATGCCTAAAATTTTGGAGATAGATTTACGTAAGAAATGTAACTTTGAAGAGGATGTTGAGTGCATGATCGAACGCCTTTTCTTTGTGCAATAGGAAGATCTAACTCAGGGTCAAAACCTAGTTTCAGACTAGATTCTGCTTCATCTTGTAATCTTTCAGATTCAGTCTGGCTCAGGAGAGTTTCTTGGCTTTGTTGATTTCGTGTGGACAAGTCAGGATTTCTCTTTCTTCCATAAACTTTTATGGCATCATTAGGAAGGAGAAGATGTCTAGGATAGACAATGGGAGATTGATCAGGTTTGGTTTTTGAAGGAGAATCTGGAATGGGTATCAGGTTGTAAGAGGACAAGGTAGTGAAGGGTAAATGAGATGATAAATTCGGTTTAATGAGTGATGACCAATCCTAATTCTGCAATTCATTAGTGTGATTCTCCCCCTGAATTGCAGAATTAGAATAGAATGGAGTTTCTTCGAAGAAAGTAATGTCCATAGAATGGTAAAACTTACGAGTGATGGGAGAGAAACATTTGTAGCCTTTTTGATTGACCGAGTAACCAACGAATATGCATTTAATGGCACGGGCATCAAGTTTGCCACGATATTGTGAATGAATATGGACAAAAACAGTGCAACCAAAAACCTTGAAAGGAATTGGTGACACAAGTTGTGAGGTAGAATATTGACTCTGAAGCACTTGTAAAGGTGAATGAAAGTTGAGAACTCGAGAAGGCATTCGGTTAATCAAGTGTGTTGCAGTAAGAATGGCTTCACCCAAAATTTTTTTAGGAACATTGGTTTGAAAAAGTAAAGTTCGAGCAACCTCAAGTATATGACAGCTTTTGCATTCGATTACACCGTTTTGTTGTGGTGTGTCAAAGCAGGAGTTTTGTTGGACAATACCATATGATTTGAGATATCCACTAAGATCAGAATTAAAGAAATCCCTAGCATTATCAGCTTTTAGGATTTGAATATTGGCATTGAACTGAGTTTGGATTATGGCATGAAAAAGTGGAAATATGTGCTTGGTTTTAGATATGTCTTTCATAAGAAATGTCCAACATAATCGAGTATGATCATCAACTAACAGTAAGAACCATCGAGCACCAGTAATACTGGGAACGCGACATGGTCCCAAAATGTCACCATGAATGAGGAAAAAATGGTGACTTGGTTTGTGCGTGCGTGGTGAAAAAGTGTTTCGAGTATGTTTTACCAACTGACAAACTTCACAATGAAATAAATTGGGATTTTTATTGATGAATAAGGATGGAAACAAACGTTTCAAATACGAAAAATTTGTATGACCTAGACGAAAATGCCACATCATGATTTCACTTTCCTTATTAGTATGACTATGAGACTTAAGATTATAACTCAATTGACATTGATGACTAACAGAATGATTTGAAGAAGTGTTGATATCAAGAACATAGAGGCCCGCACGTAAATCAACACCGCCAATCATTTTCCCCGAGCTCAGGTCCTGAAAAACACAAGATTTAGCCAAGAATTTAGTTTCACAGTTAAGGTCATGATTTAATCTACTAACTGATATGAGATTGCAGCAAAATCCAGGCACAAATAACATAGATTTGAGAGTGAGGTTGTTTAAGAGGCAAATGGTCTCTGTTTCGACCACTGTGGTGCGAGTACAATTGGCGACACACACTGTTTGAAGTCTGTTGCAAGGTGACTAGGTTGTGAAAAGTGATTAATCACTTGTCATGTGATTGGAGGCCCCTAAGTCTACTATCCAAGATGAGGAGGGAAATTTTCCAGCATGCTTTGTTGAATTACTGGAAATATGTGTGGAGTTATTCCTGCTGCTACTAAATGTGGTGTTGATATTTGCCTTTTGTATAAGTTGTTGGAGAAGTTCTAACTGTTCCTTAGTGAATGGGATAGGATTACCAAAAAATGCACTTGAGTTTGAAGACTGAGTTTGTACTGATGGTTGGAGAGACTGGAATTGAAAAGATGCAGGCTGAAATAGCTCTCCTTGAGGACTAGTACTGTTAAAAGGAGGAGCAGAAACATTAATAGCTGCAATGTTAAATAGACCGCCAAAAAGATTATGTTTAAGAGCAGGATCAAGAATGGATCCAAGCCCAAAGTTGCCTGAATTTCCCATATTGAATTCAGTTCTGTTACTTGTCTTTGGAACCTCCTCATCCATGTCATCTTTTAGTGTACTAAGAACATTTAAACTTTCAGTTTTTTTATAGCTCTCATGCCCCAGAAGCTGAAACTTGAGTTGGAAACTAAAAAGGTGCATTTCCTGGCTGAGTATTTGACATCATACTAGGTGAACTTACAGAACTAGTTGAACAAGAGGCTAAGAGCAGCAGTTTATGAGCCTAAAGCTTTGATACTATGAAGCTGTTTTTAATTTACAGAAAATTACTTCATTTATTTCTTAATATCAAATCCCTTTATATATATAATTGTTATGCCTAATATACTGCTGGAAGTTATTAGTATATAGCTATAAATCATCCTGAAAATCAAGAAACTAACATCCTAAAATCAAGGGATAGGTTTATCCTGAAAATCAAGAAACTGACCTACTAAAATCAGGGGCTGGTTCCACCCTGGAAATCAGGAAAATGACCATACTCCTATGTTGATTTCCTACACATTTGATTCCTTAATTGAGCAGATAACATAGTTGAAGGTTGGAGTCATGGATCATAAGATCTTCTTAATGATAGTAACATCTTCATCCGTTTTTCATTTGAAGAATCTCGAACTCCCTCCTAAGAGCTTGTAACTGTGCTCGCTTAACTCGTGTTGTTCCTTGATATTTCTGCTTCAAAGAATCCCAAATGCTTTTTGTTGTATTTTTGTTCAAGATCGTCTCTAAGATTGATCTGTCAATTGCTTGAAAAAGATAATTTTTTGTCTTCGGATCCTTGAGTTTCTGATCATCAATGGCCTTCCTTTCTCCCTCAGTAAGAACAATAACTTCTTCGGCTACTTCAGGAATCCCAAATTCCACTAAGCTCTAATATTTCTTAGATCGCAAAAAATTCTTCATGAGCATCGCCCAATGATCATAATGACCATTAAGTTTTGGAATTGTTGGCTGAAGAAAGTTGTTATCGGTTGCCATCTGCGTATCACTCTCTTAAGGATGACTCTGGTACCAGATGTTAAAAATTTTAGTGTGCTAGAATCATAAAATTCAGAATATATATTGATGAAGAGAATTGGCTATTAAATAGCATTGTACAATAACTGAAAATCAGAAAAACAAACAACGCATGCAGCCACTTCCTACGTGGTAAACTACCAAGAACAATTAAAAAAAACAACTAACACTTATCCCTTAACAATAAGGATTTATTAAGCACACCCTAACCACCTAACATAAAGTAGCTAATAATGCAGTTCGGTTTAACAGGCTCACCTCTTTTCCATCATCGTTCTCCTTAAAAAAATTAAAATTTAGAATGTAAAAAGCAATAGAAAAATGAAAACAGAAAATCAAACACATTTTTACCAAACAAGTTTTATGTGTTATGTATTCGTATTTTCGAAAACAGAAAACAGAATTTGTTACAAGATGAGTTTATGTTTTCTATAAAAAAAATTAGTTTTAAACACAAAAAAAAAATTGAAAACATAAAGAGCCCTAAGATATTCCACTAGCTACAATGATGGGCATTCTGAAAAAATTCCTCACCTTTCTATTTCGTTTCTTTTTTTAATAATTATACCAAAATATGAAGAAGGATATCCAAGCTAAAATACAATTAAATGCAATATAACTAAGTCTAGATATTAAGGTGCAGAGTTTACATTCTTTACCTGACTACCAAAGAAATTTCTGTGAACCGTGCAATCCAGGCCTCCAATCAATTCTTGTCCTCCTTGTTTTTGTCCTGAAATTACATCCCCCCTTCATGTTCAATTTAAAACACTCTACGTGCAATTATTTTGACTTTGATGGGTAAATATCAAAGTGAAAAAGTAAAGGAGACAGCTAAATAAAGAGTGGTGCATACAAGGAGAAAAAAAAAATTACCTGTAGCATTGTTTGCCAAGAAGATAAGACCTGCACAAGTTCCCCATACAGGCCTTCCCATTTTGACAAATTCACGCAGGGAAGGAAACTGTATAAATCATTGTATAATTAAAAAGAAAAAGGGAAGGAAACTGTATAAATCATTGTATAATTAAAAAGAAAAAAAGAAATGTGGGACATGTGTATAAAAGTATTGTTGATCCTTCTCCTAATAGCTTAAATTTTTGGAATGATTAGTTTTCCAACAACTTTTAACATGATATTAAAACTTGAGAACATGTGTTCAAACCCAGTAACTCCAATTGTTAAATTTCAAGTATTGAGTGACTGCTCACACTTTTGCAGCAATCATAAATGTAAAAAAGTATTATTGAACTTTAAATTTTTGGAAGAATTAATTCCAAATAATTTCTAACACTTGGCAATGAGAAAAATGCCGTAACATAAAGTACACCATTTTCATTACTACTAGGAAACAATTGTGTTAGGAATGCCGTAGACAAAACGCAAGTGACAAGCTTTATGGTTTCCTTTAGAAGAACTATCACACTACAAACAGTGACAGAATACAAAAGACATACTGATCAATTAAGAAAGTTGAACATTCAAACTAAAGCTTTTGCCCTTTTTTTTTTACTCTCTTTATTCTGAGCACAGTGGCCACAAGGCTTGCCAGTACACTGTTTCTGCATTATTTGAACTAAAAGAGGATACCATTTTTAAGACAATAACCCTATTCCAGGTCGCACATAATTAGCAAAGTGTAAAGAATACATTTCTTTAGTTACAGAAAGTATGTCAATTGCAACTCATCTAGGCAATTGCGTCACCTGCTACTTATAAAAATTTTAAAAAAACTTGATTTTATTCAAACACAAACTCTCCAAGTAGAAAATTTTGTATAATAACTTCCAGGAACATGAAATGAAATAAACTCTAATTTTATATGAGATAGTTATTTACACGGTCTCATTTTTGACCTCCTAAAAAACATATGTTTTACATTATGGAAAAAAACGTGTACCGTATTTTTTAACATGAAAAAAATACATGTTTTTCACATCGTACAATAAAAACATATTTTTGCATGCATGTGTGTTAAAAATGAAATTTTATCTACAAAGTAGATTATGACATGTAATTAAATCAATGAAATAATGTTAAAAAAATCTAAAAACTATTTTCATGAATAAATATAACTATATAATGATAGATATAGAAAATGATAGCTAGATCTTTTTCATCATCATCTAACATGATATCAAAGATGGAGGTTCTATGTTCAAATCTTAGTAATTCTAAATGTTAAATTACAAATATTTAACCACCATGATACATAGAGTAGACACTTGTGAGAATGATAGGTGTATAAAATGATTGTTGATCATTCTTCTAATAACTTAAATTTTTGGAAGGATTATTTCCAACAATTTCTAACACATAAGTCTTGTGTGTTCATAATCTTGAATAGTTGGAAGATTCACAATTCCTTTTGACATAATAAACTTCTGGAAACTACCCTTACCACCAAACAATTACATAAAAGGGAAGAAAGAGAGAGATAAACCATATTGTGATACTGAGCAATCTTAGCCATGGTGGTACTTTCTCCACCAGGTATGATAAGAGAAGACACATCCGAAAGCTGCTCTGGCTTCCTTACTTCGATGCCCTTAACTCCCAACCTTCTCAACACTGCCACAAAACACAATACCCATTAAGATTAATTCAACCAAACAAAAATCAATATCAAATACATCAACTGCAAGCAACAGAGTACCAAAAAGAAAATAAAATCAAATAAATGGGCATGCCTGCAATATGTTCGTTAAAAGAACCCTGTAAGGCCAAAACACCAACGAGCGCCATCTTCGTCAATAACTCACAGGCAAAATAACAGAGAAACAGAGAAGTGAAAGGTTGAGAGACTTGGGACCTCTCGATTCGTATGGCACTTGTGACTCGTGAGTGTCTACTTTAGCAGCTCATTGAACACCAGGCTTCGCTTTTTATTACTTTAAATACGTTGCATACTATTTTCAATTTAAAATTTTATTTTGAGTGTAATTTTAACATTATTTTAATGCAAAATTTACATTTTTATTTATTTCTAATTTTAGTATAACATTAAATATTAAATTAAAACGTATTATTTTAAAAAATAAAATATTTTTTATTAATTAATTTTTGATAATTATTATATTGAATTAACTCATTAATTATTATTAAATAAATATAAAAAATCATTAATACAAATATTATATTATTATATAAAATAAACCTTACGTATTCCAAAATGTTATATTTAATTAAAATACACTATTTTGTTATTAATCTTTTGAATTAATATATTCATTATAAATATTTAATTAATATAATTTGAGTTTCTTTATCATTGATTTACCTATATTGTCATAATTGGATGACTTGTTTAGTGTTAAAGTCATTTACTTGTTGATAGGTAAAACCGACATCGACGATCCTACTAATACTTTGGTTTTATATTTATAAAACTCTCGTAAGTGTATGAATCATTTCGTAAAAAATAATAAATAACTCTAAAAGCCGATCTAAGAAGAAATGTACGTGGTTTTTAATTTATTATTCAAACTTTTAAAAACGAAATTAAATCCTAAACATTCTGTCACAATATTTGGGTTTTTGGTTTTTGCGTTTCTAATCTAATAACGTAAAAATAAACATGGATACATATTCAATAAATATTGACGCAAATTTTATCTTTTATAATAGTGTAGTATTTATGGATATAATAACTAAGTTAATTATGCTTGTTCATATTATTTAGGTTATTAATGATATGAATTGATATTTATTGATTTTCTCTTTTTTATATAAATACCACATTTGGTGGGGTAAGATATTATTTGTTAACTAAACAAATTAATTAACACCTATGGATAGGGTTGATAACTAATTTAGTTAATTAAATTAATTTTTTCCTAAAAGATTTAAAATGAACCATTTAAATGCCACATTTTGTGGGGTTAGACTGTTTAAACTTTATTCAAGATGTCCAAATTAAACTTAAGAATTTAATTATCCAATTACTAACTTTCAAGTTTTAAACTACTATTGAAAACATGTTGTCAATACATTTTCAGATAGTAATTCTTATAAAAAAAATTTGAAATAGAGCTTCACTCTAACTACCGAGCGATTGTACCAAAAAATAAAAGAGCACTACTCTAAATTAGACCGAATAACTAAACCTTAAAATCTAATTTTTAGATTTAAGTTTGTAACGAAAAATAATATATTTCTCTCTAACATTCTTAATATAAAATCTTGAATAAAAATAAAATCAATTCATTTTAGAGATTTTTACCTATTTAATATTTTGCAAGCATAACAACGTTATTATTATATCATGTTTACAAACAGCCAGCAATGTTAAATTTAATCACAGATAAATTAAATATAACATATAAGAATAAAACACAAAAAATAACTGCAAAAAAAATAAAATTCTTACAGTATTTTGATGCTAACTCTGTTGCTGGAAAACTTTCAAACGGAATTTGCACTTCCATTTATTGAATCAAAAAACAAATAAATTACAAAAACATAATTAGTTCTTCTCAAAAAGAGAAGAACTCTAAAACTAAAAAAACTAACTAAGAAAAGCTAAAAACTAAGAAAAACTAGAAAAGCTAAGAAAAGCTAAAAACTAAGAAAAACTAGAAAAACTAAGAAAAACTAGAAAAAAAAATAAGAAAAAACTAAAAAAACTAAGAAATTGAGAGATAGGTAAAAAGAGGAAGAAAAAGTGGGTGAAAAAATGATTAAAAATGATGGAAACACAGAGTAATGAATGATGATGTCATTGATGATGTCATGTTGGCGTGGGGCATGGCGGGCCAGCGTCTTGGGTGATGATGACGCAGCGCGCGTGGAATGGAGCAAGAGTACGCGTGGATCGAGCGTGCGTTGGCCGTAGCGTTTGGGTGGTGTGCGCGATTTCCTCTTTTTTGACCCATTTTTTCATATTTCTTGACTTTTTCTCATTTAATTTATGAATATATTTGCGATGTATTGTCTCTGGTATTTTTCTTTGAGTCTTTAAGTTACTTTTTTAAGCGAAAATACCTAAAAAATAATAAAAATACATGTGATTTTGAAAAGACAGATTTATATAAATATATGATAAAATCATATAAATATATATATATATATATATATATATTTAATCAATTAACGTACAGAAAATCATGATAATTTTAGTACTTTTTGAGCACTCATCACAACCCTCAACTAGTTTCTTGCTAGTCCTTTAGCAAGAGAAGTGATAAAAACTAAAAATTAAACTATCCTAAATCATTTCCGTGGATTGACACGGTTGCATTTAGCCTATGCAATAAGCCTTTTAAACCCCTAGGTTGTCCTAGTGGACAAATTTGAGTCTCGTGAGGGTTTTCAGTAATGATACCCACAAACATTGAACTAAATGTAAAAATTAAAAAAAATAATATATCACAAAAATGTCTCATACTTTTTAGTCTCCTTTAAGATTATAATTAAAATATCAATCATAAGTTATTTTAATCTTCTTAAACAATCATGATTTATTATAATAATTAGTCAAAAATAATTTTCATATTTCATATAAAAAATGTATCAATTTAATATTTTGCACTTTTTAAGCACTCATCACTTGGTTTGATGTTATATTTTGTTAATTGATGAATTAGGAAACATATAAGGCATTTAATTAAGGATGCTATTGGAGTACTAATTTTTTAGACATTCAATGTAGAGCACTAATTTCTTGTTCATTCAATGTGGAGCACTAATTTCTTGTCCATTCAATGTGGAGATGAATATGGTGTCTTTGCTACCACAAGTTCTTCAAGGATGTTGCCTATAAATAGCTTGTTTTATTTGTGCAAAATATAAGAGCAAATGAATTAGAGAGCATCCATAAGAAATATAGTAAAAGTCTTTGTGAGAGTTATCTTGTGAGTTACTACTTAGAAAGAAAAATTGTGTTCTTTCTTTGTAAGTAATATTTTCACTATTTTGTGAGAGAGTTATTTCTCCTATTACAATAGATATTAGAATTGTTATCTCATCGTAACTAGAGAGAAATTGTTGAAATCCCTATTTTATAATAGTGAAATCCTTCTACACTTGCCCGTGGTTTTTTACCCCAATCTGTTCTGGGGGTTTTCCACATAAGATATTTGTATCCATTTTATTTTCATTATTCTTAATTTTTACTTTAGTTGTGTTTTAGCTTCAACCCGGTAATTTTTCCTAACAGTGGTATCAGAGCAATTGATTGAGGGGTGTGAAGCATATCGTTGTGAACGAGATGTCGACTACGACAAAGTTTGATGTTGAGAAGTTCAACGAGAGTAATTTCTCATTGTGGAAAATGAAAATTAAATCAATTTTAAGGAAAGACAATTGTTTGGCAAAAATTGGAGAATAGCTCACAGAGATCACTGATGACAACAAGTGAAACGAGATGGACGACGATGCAATTGCCGATCTACACTTAGCGCTAGCCGATGGAGTGTTATCTAGTGTGGTAGAAAAAAAAGACCACAAAAGAGATTTGGTATACTCTAACAAGATTGTACGAGGCCAAGTCACTACACAATAAGATCTTCTTAAAGAAGAGATTGTACACTCTTCGAATGAAGGAATCCACATTGGTGACCGACCATATCAACATTTTGAATACTCTATTTTTGCAACTTACATTAATGGGTTACACAATAGATACATCTAAACGTGTGGAGCTTCTATTATAAAGTCTACCTGACTCGTATGATCAACTCATCATCAACCTGATGAACAACATCCTTACGGATTATCTAGTCTTCGACGAAATTACTGTCGTTGTTTTAAAAGAAGAAACCAGGCGTAAAAACAAGGAAGACAGACAGGCAAGTTCACAGCAAGTGGAAAATTTGACGATGATGAGAGGAAGATCAATGGAATGTGGCCTCATTGGGAGTCAAAATCATAGTAGATCAAAATCAAGAAATAAGAAGAATTTCAAGTGCTACAATTGTGGCAAGAAAAGGCATGTCAAGAAGGATTGTTGGTTTAAAAAGAAGAGCGGAGTCCCTGAGTCATCAAATTCTCAAGGGAATGTGGCAAATGCCTCAGATGATGGTGAAGTTCTATACAGCGAGGCAACAACGATAGTTGGAGGCAAAAAGCAGTTCGTTGATATCTGGTTATTAGACTCAGGAGCAATATGGCACATAACATCTTAGAGATAATGGGTTCACAAATATGAACCAATCTTAGGAGGTTTTGTACACATGAGCGATGATAATGCTTTGGAGATCGATGGTATTGGTACTATCAAGATAAAGATGTTTGATGGTACAATTAGCACTATTTAGGAGGTACGACACATGAAAGGCCTGAGGAAGAATCTATTATCTTTGTGTCAAATGGATAGTCTTGCATGCAAGAACCATATTGAAAATGGGCTCATGAAAATTTTCAAAGGAACACTTGTGGTTATGAAGGCAGAAAAGATCAAGACGAATCTATTCATGCTAAAAGGAGAAACACTTGAGGAAGCTGATGTGTGTGTCACGTCAATCAATAAGGGGTAAGAGTTGATGAAGATGTGGCATCTCAAACTAGGTCATATATTAGAACGAGGTTTGAAGATTCTATTCGATAGAAAGCTACTTCCATGGCTCAAATCGGTAAATCTACCTTTCTGTGAACATTATGTTACAAATAAATAACATAGATTGAAGTTTAACAGATCTGATGCCAAGAGTAAATTTATTCTAGACTTGATTCATTCTGATGTATGGGAGTCACAAGAAATGTCCCTAGAAGGAGCAAAGTATTTTGCGTCTTTTATTGATGATTATTCTAGGAGATGTTGAGTGTATCCAATCAAGAAGAAGTTAGATGTATTTTTGGTATTCAAAGACTTCAACTGGTGGAACTTGAATCTGGGAAAAAGATCAAGTGCTTGAGGATAGATAATGGAAGAGAGTACACAGACGGCGAGTTTCTTGCTTTTTGCAAACAGAAAGGTATTAAATGATAGTTCACAGTCACATACACGCCTCAACAAAATGGAGTGGCAGAGTGGATGAATAGAACTCTTATAGAAAGGATGAGAGCTATGTTAAGGACTGCAGGTCAATCCAACTCTTTTTGGGTAGAAGTAGCCAAAACCGCTTGTTATGTGATAAATCGGTCGCCATCAACAACAATTGATTTAAAGACACCGATGGAGATATGGACTGCTAATCCAGCAGACTACTCTACTTTACATTCTTTTTGATGTCCTGCGTATGTGATGTATAGTGCTCAAGAAAGAACAAAGTTGAATTTGAAATCTAAGAGGTGTATATTCTTGGGGTATGTTGACGGAGTGAAGGGTATCGCTTATGGACATGATAGCACATCAAAAGAAGTTTCAGAGACTACAATAATATAGGTAGAAAATAATCTGGTACACTTGGCATTCAGAGTATGTTACGGAGAGCAATTTTGCATATTGTCTTTTAACGAAGGACGGAGAGCCCTCAACTTTCGATGAAGCTACAAGTAGCTCAGATGTGTTTTTATGGATGGCAACAATGCAGGAAGAAATTGAAGCTCTACACAAGAACAAGAGTTAGGAACTGGTATCATTGCCATATAGGAGAAAAGCCATAGGTAACAAATGGATCTACAAGATCAAACGGGATAGAAATGATCAAGTGGAACAATTTCGTGCAATATTGGTGGTAAAATGATTCGCTTAGAAAGAAGGTATTGATTTCAACAAGATATTTTCCCTGGTAATTTGGCTTACAACAATTAGAATAGTCCTGGAAAATCTATATGCTCCAACCAAAAGGTTTTGCTGAAACAAGAAAGGATAACTTGGTTTGCAGGTTGAAAAAATCTCTATACGATCTCAAACAAGCACCGAGGTATTGGTATAAGAGATTTGATTCCTTCATTATTAGCCTTGGATACAACAGCCTCAGTTCAAACCATTATACATACTTCAAAAGGTTTGATGGAGATAATAATTTTATTATCTTGTTGTTGTATGTGGATGACATGTTGGTAGCAGGCCCCAACAGAGATCAAATCCAAGAATTGAAGGCACAGTTGGCTAGGGAGTTTGATATGAAGGACTTAGGACCAGCAAACAAGATTCTAGGGATGCAGATTCACTAAGATAGAAATAACAGGAAGATTTGGCTTTCTCAGAAGAACTATTTCAACAAGATCATGTGATACTTCAACATGCAAGATAATAAGCCAATTTCTACCCCAATTCCTATTAATTTCAAGTTATCCTCAAGTATGTGTCCTAGCAATGAAGTAGAGAAGAGAGAGATGTCTTGAGTACCGCATGAAACAGTAGTGGGAAGTTAATGTTTGCCATGATATGTACAAGACCAGACATTGCACAAGCAGTGGGAGTAGTTAGTCGGTTTATGGAAAATCCTGAAGGAGAGTATTGGAATACTGTGAAGAGGGTTTTGAGATACATCAGAGGAACCTCAAATGTTGCATTATGTTACAGAGGATAAGATCTTATTGTTAGAGGCTATATTGATTCAGATTTTGCAAGGGATCTCAATAAAAGCAAGTCTACTACAGGTTATATGTTTACACTTACAGGAGGAGCTGTAAGTTGGGTATCTAAACTGTAATCAGTTGTAGCTCTATCTACAACAGATGCAGTCTGGATACAAAGATTATTGGAGGAGCTCAGGCATAAAAATTGTTCTGTCTTATGATAGTTAGAGTGTTTTGCACATTGCAAGGAATCTAGCTTTTCATTCACGAACAAAGCATATAAGGGTTCAGTATCACTTTGTTCGAGAAGTAGTGGAAAAAGGTAGTGTGGATATACAAAAGATTCACACTGATAAGAACCTAGCAGATGTTATGACCAAGCCAATCAACACTGACAAGTTTAAATGGTATAGATCCTCATGTGGTCTAGCGAAAACATAAGCAAGCATGGATTTGGAAAGTGAGGAAGGATGTAAGGATTACGTAAGTGACTTTAAGTGGGAGAATGTGATAATTGGATGCCTTGTTTAGTGGTAAAGTCACTTACTTGGTTTAATGTTATATTTTGCTAATGGATAAATTATGAAACATGGAAGGCATTTAATTAAGGATGCTATTGGAGCACTAATTTTTGTGCATTCAATGTAGAGTATTAATTTCTTGTCCATTCAATGTGGAACACTAATTTCTTATCCATTCAATGTGGAACACTAATTTCTTATCCATTCAATGTGGAACACTAATTTCTTATCCATTCAATGTGGAACACTAATTTCTTATCCATTCAATGTGGAACACTAATTTCTTATCCATTCAATGTTGAGATGAACATAGAGTCTTTGATACCACAAGTTCTCCAAGGATGTTGCCTATAAATAGCTTGTTTCATTTGTGCAAAATATAAGAGCAAATTAATTAGAGAGCATCCATAAGAAAGATAGTAAAAGTCTCTGTGAGTGTTATCTTGTGAGTTACTACTTAGAAATGTGTTCCTTCTTTGTAAGTTTCTTTGTAAATAATATTTTCCTATTTTGTGAGAGAGAGTTATTTCTTCTATTACAATAGATATTAGAATTGTTATCTCATTGTAACTAGAGAAAAGATGTTGAAATCTCTATTTTATAATAGTGAAATCCTCCTATACTTACCCGTGATTTTTTACCCCAATTTGTTCAGGAGGTTTTCCACGTAAAATATTTATGTCCATTTTATTTTCATTATTCTCAATTTCATTTTAGTTGTGTTTTAGCTTTAATCCGATAATTTTTTCTAACATATATTAAATAAAAAAAATTAAAATAAAGTATTTTCTTTTACCACTATCTCAATTTCTAAGGTTTTCACTTCTATTGTTATTCAAATGTTGTATAAATGTCAATTTCATTCACAATTATTATGTTATGCATAATAATATATACGATCATTATATTACGTAATATATTTTTATTTTAAAAATATGGATCATTTTACAATTGAAAAATGTGAATTGATTACTTCAAATGCATGTTATACTTATTTTCTAAGTCATTCTTATTTAATAGGATTTGACAATGATCTCTCATATTAATAAATTGTTATTTTATATTGTATTATTTTTTAACTCTATGTTGTATTTTATATTTTTTAACTTTATATTTATTGATTGATTTTTTTGTAACTTTATAATATATTTTTAATTTTATATTAAAAAAATTAATATTTAAATATAAATGATCGTAAAATAATTTTTTTATTAATTTTGTATTATATATTAATTTTTAATTTATTAATAAAAATTAAACAAAATTATTAATTAATAAGAAGAATATAACTTTTTGATAAAAAATATAATTTAAATAAATTTCAATCAAAGATATATAATTAAGGTAAAATAGATATAAAATAATATTTTTCGTTATAGCATTTTAGCGCAAATATTAAAAAAAAATTGAATCAATTTTCAGTACAAAACTTACATTAAAGAATCTTAGCCTTTGAATCGTTGATCGGCATATTCTTAATAAGAAAAAATAAAGAAGAAGAAATGGTAAATTTTCACCGATTCATGGCTTTTGCAGTAATATTAAAGAATGTATGAACATAAATGCAATTATATTTTTATTTATTTTTTATTTTTTAATAATTATTAAACATTAAAAAAATAGATTTAAACACACTTTTAAATTAAAAAACTCCATTTAACCTAATTTTGTCAAATCATGACCCTATATAATGTTTAACGTGCCATTAATAAATTAGCATTTAAAACAGTGTGTGACAAAATGGAAAACAACCCCATTTATAGTAAATACCAATGTTCTTTAAAATTAGACCAGCTCTGTTTTTGCTAGTGTAGCACTTTTATTCTGTATATTTTTTATTCATCTATCTTTTATGCGTTATCTTCTTAGTATTTCATTTAAAATAATATTAATTTAATATAATTCATTATTTAATTAAAAAAATCATATATATATAATATTATACATACCAAATTAGATGGATTTTTTTGTCATTTTAATTAAATAAATAATTTGTTAAAATAAAAATAAAAAAAAATGAACAAACTGAAAATACATAACCCATCCCGACCTCAAATAATTTTTTTGTTGACAAAATCATACCATCTAAACACAAACTAATCTTGATATAAATATCTTAACTGTCTAAAAATATTAACAGATATTGATAAATATAAAAGAGTATCTAAGCAAATGAGTGTGCAAAAACAATTATGTTTTGATTCTATTTTTATATTTTAATATATAGTTTTTATTTTTTAAATTGTTTTTAAAGCATTGTTTTAAGCTTAAACAGTTTAATATAAAACATATGTAACAACTTTTATTAATATGCAATTTGTATTTTTAAATAGTTTAAATAAATTTCTTAAGCTTAAATAATTTAAATATGAATTGTATAATATTGACATAAGTTGTTTAGTTTTCATAACTAGTAATAACTTGCAATACATTCCAGATAATAAAAATTGAGTGAATAAACTCTCTAATGTATATTTAAAGAGACCAAAATCCATAAAAAAAAATAGCTATTAACTATTCATGGGCAAGAAAAAACAAATATTTCAAGAATAATATTCTTTAAAATATATGTATTAATCACATATAAAAATTATATCAAGTTCATATATTTTTTTAAATGAATATCACTGATATACCACTTAAAAAATATAAGTAAAAAAGATAGTAAAAATAATGACAGTGCAACTAAGATATCCAATCTCTTTTAAAAGTCTCTGTATAAGAGTTTCAATATTATAATTTCCATAAATCTAAAAAAATAAGTATATAAATTTTATTAAAAATAATAACTGAACTGTTGCTATTATATATATATATATATATATATATATATATTCAATTTTATAAATTTACAATTAAATAAGGTAGTAATATTTTGATGATAATGATAACAAAAATATATAAAATACATTATCATTATTGGTTATACATGAATATATATATATATGTATGTATAAAAGGTTTTAAAATGTGATAATGTAAAGCAATTATAAAGAAGGCGTATTTGTATTATGTTAAGGACTATTCTTGTTTATTAAAAAAAATGTTAAGAAGAATAGAAGATTATAAAAATAAAAATAAGAATGTTAAGAACTATTCTTCCTTTGCGCAAACTTTACTTTTCCAATTTAATCCTTCATCAAACATTTTTTTCCAAATTCAGGCCTCATCATACTTTTCATACCTCAATCAAAAATATTCTTCACAATTTATCTGTCGTTTTGCAATCTAGGGTTTAAATTCTAAGATAGTTAATCTCGTTGAAGTGATTAATGACCAGACTCCGATCACTTCTACATGGGTGTTAATGTGCTTTCTTTACTTTCTTATAAATTTTGTTTTCTCACGAGTCACTAGAGTTTCATTTCAGACAAAAACTTTCTATGTAATTCTATTTATTGGATTAGTAGGACATATACACTTATTTACTTGTACTCTTCATCTTTATTAAAGTATTTATATCTAATTGACATGAGTGTCATTATTTAAACACTCTAATTTTTAATTTGATGTAAATTTATAAAGAAAAGAAGGTTATTTTTAATTTGATGTAAATTTATAAAGAAAAGAAGGTTAGTCAAATATTACCTTTAAGGAAATTATAGTTTAGACCCGTAATTATAATATATGACAGAATAAGTCTACTATCGTTACAAAAATTTGCAGAAGTTAAAAAAAATGAAACAATACAAATCTATTATTTTTATAAAATAGATTTCTGTAATTTTTTTTGTAAAGGTATTGTACTTATACTGTAACATTTAATAAATAGAAAAATAAAGTGTATTTTTATTAAAGATAGTGAATTTGTATTATCCTTTTTTCGTTAAAAAATTGACATATCTGACACTTATATATGTATCCAAAAATTTACAAATCTCAAGATTATAACGTAACCGTAAGACTTGGTGTTGTTGTTTACGAGACATATGGTGTGGCCTACTCTCTTTTCATTTTGTTCTTCAGAATATTCATCACGTGTTTTGGGTTAGTAGTTATGTGTGCAAACTATGTTAGTAGTACTAGTTTAGATGTCTAAAAATCTTGCTAAAGAATACTAATTTGTCTTTCATTGATGATTTCTTTTTCCTTGATCAAAATGTAGTGCATGGAGATATCAAATCTGAAAATCTTTTGGTAACTCGAAATGACAATGTGAAGATTGCAAATTTTAATGTTAATTAAGTTTTTGAGGTAATTATATTTATTAAGCTTTTGACACCATACAATAGCATTGTGTTGAGCTCCTTTCAATGAATGTTTTTCTTCTAGGAAAATACACGTGTATTATGAAAATATTTTTAGGGCTTATTTTATTAACCTAAGTTTTTTATAAAGTTGATTTATTAACATCTTTTAATATACTATAAGAATTAGAAATCCTATGTTTAAAGCTCATCAAATCTATTTGTAAATATTTAATCATGTCTATGTTTAAAGCTCATTAAATCTATTTGTAAATATTTAATCTGCATGATGAATAAAACAACACATGTGAGGAAATAATAAATATATAAAAGTATTGTTGATATTTTCATTATTAGTTTAAATTTTTAGAAGAATTGATTTCGTAACATTGTTTTATAGGAATATGAGGACAAATTTAAACAATAGCCTATGTATTATAATTCTAAATCCAACTATGCATTAAAGACTCCAATGCCTTGTTATTTTTTTTCTTTTTATGGAAAATCAATTAATACTTTTCATTACGTTGAAAATACTTCAAAAACAAAATTTACATAAAATAAAAGAGATTAGAATTTTAACATTATATTAAATAAATATATATTTTTTTAATTTAAATATAATAATATAAATTAAAGTAAATCATTCAAAACTAGAGATAACTAAAATAATCCATTTGATAAAAGAAAGTGAATTGGGTGCACCCATCTTAAAAATTTGGTATTTGATAGCAATAGCATCTAAAGCTGTCTTCTTCAATTATATTGCATTAAAGAGAGAAAATCATCTAGTATCCGAAATCAGGTATGTTATAAAACTCGAGCACAAATTATACAGTTCCATAACTAGTCTCTGTACATAGTTATATGTCGGATGTAATAACGTACCTAATTCTGACTTATGAGTCATAAATATGAATGTTGTTCTTGGTGGGAATTAAATCTTCAGTCATAGATGATTTTGCCTATTTTAGGGGTTTACTTTGTAGTGCAAAACGTGCACTGTACTACTGGTGTGTCAAACCTAACCCGACCCGGCCCAATAACAGGAGGCTTGTTATAAATTATATGGACCTTTTAGATACCGGTTGTATTTTGTTAACAGACAAAACATATTTATATTAGATTATTTGTGTTTTTTGATAATTTAAATTATAAGTATTATTATTTTTTTCTTTTAACTTTGAACAAATAATTCAATTAAGAACAAATTTTATCATTTAAATTTTTTTAAATATTTAAATATTATTTTCAAAAAATAATATATTTTATCTTTAATTAATCTATTTAAAAAAAACAATAGAATTAAGTTATATTGTTTTTAATTTAAAAGACCATACAATAATATTAATCTAATATAAGAGATTTTTACGATACTACCCTCTTATTGATACGTATAAGGATGTTTTACGTACTTATATTTCTCATTTTTTTTTTGTAATTTTTTATCAAATTTTAGTGTTAAATATTCATATTCATATTCATATCATGTTGATTGAAATTCATATCATGTTGCTTGAATACCAATACTATACGAAAAATAAATAATTATGTAAAATATGCTGCAGGTTATGATTAGGAGCCTTAACAAACCATCTCTTTAAGTTGTTCTCCTCCCCCTCTTTGAGAAAGGGTACACAAAGCTTTCTAGTAAGTTTCGATCCAGCTGCGATTTTTTTGTCAAGTTAGTGACAAATATACTGTTTCAATTTTAAAACAAAGAAGCACTTGCATCCAGTTAAAAGATGACAAAACATCAGTTGACAAGTATTGCTCACTAAGTAATAAAACCCAATATTGACTTTTAGGTTTTTACAAAGAGCAAACCTAACATTGACTTAACCTAATAGCTAAGTTATTTGGATGCTCTACTTAATAAGAATGATACTTGTTTTTAAATCCTAATCTTTTATTTATTTAAAAATATAATCTTACAATTTATATTTTAATGTATTATCAAAATTTAAATAAATATATTTATTTTTTTTTTCTCGTCTTCTTTGATACTTAAAGACTATGACGTTTTGCCGAGTAAAGGATCTAGATCCATAAGTTATTTTTTCTCCTTTTTCTTTTTCCTAATTTTCAAGTCCCTAAGTTTACCCTCTCTAGCCTATCTACATTCTACTTCAACAACTACAATCATAGTCACTATCATTTCTGATTTTTTGACCATGATGCCTAGATTAAGCCTATATTTTTACTTTTTATTCATAAATTACATCGATTTTGGGAGAGAATATTTCAATATCTTATTATTCAAGTTATATTACTTGTTTAAATTAACAATCTTGGGTTGATGACCAGATAATTATTGATTGATTATAATGATATGTTTGATGTTAAGTATCCATTATTATTCGATTTGATTAATTAATATAATGTATTATATCTTTTAATATTTAAAATATATCGTTCTTTTTGTATTTAAAGCAACATTCTTATACAATTTCATAAATATTGGAGAAATGTTTTAAAAAAAATGCAAACATACCTCTTATTTATGTTTATTAGAATATTATACTTTAATTTATTTTTATTTTTTTGTAAATTATTTTATTGAATAAAATGGAATAATGGCAATAAATTGTATGTTTTATTTTTCAAAACCTTTAAAATTTTGTTTTTTTAACAAATTTGGAGTAAGATATTTATAATGTATCCTTAACTAAATCTTACTTAAAAATTTAACCTTAATTTAATCTAATAAAATCTTATTAAATTAATTATCGTATATACTTATAAGTAAAAACATGATCCTATATGTCTAAGACCCAATGAATCTTAATAGCTACGTATAGAAGTAGTCTTAGTCACGTTAATATTGTTAAGGAGTATACAAATCAATACAATATGCGCATCAATCAGATTAATATGTTTTGATATCAACTTAAAAATTCAAAATTAACTCGATATATTCAAATATTATTGAGTTTATTAAGTTAATTATTTTATAGATTTATAAGCAGAATCATGATATTATGTTTAACTGTGATACTTAACGAATCTTAACACATATAATGTAAATGTTTACATTTTTTTCGATAGTAAAAGAAAAATTGATATGTTTAAAATAATAATAAAATAAAATATAAAGAGCATCATGAGTGCCATAAGCTTTTGTATTCTACCGAGATACACATTAAAGTGGTTCTGTGCATAGAGAGTTAAGAAAAGTATTATATTCTTTTGATTAATTCCATCTTTTCATGGTTTTTGTCGATTCGAAGCATAGCAAGTATAAGTAATTAAATTAGCTATAAAAATAATATGTAAATTTGTACCCATATATATATATATATATAGAGAGAGAGAAAGAGAGAGAAATACTTTAATGAACGATAAAATTTTAGTAAGACATGACCGAAAAAGGGTAGTTTGTGAGAAAAAAAATATAGTAACTTATACGTTACTTTCGATAACATGTGTTTTCTCTATGATGTTGTGATTTACAAGAGAAATGTTATTTTGTTTTAAGATATAAATGAAAAGTTATATATATATATATATATTAAAAACTGCCAATACCGTCCGTGTATCTTTCAAATTTTATATCTCATTGTATATATATATATATATATATATATATATATATATATATATAGTTTGTAAATATAATATACAAACAGGATATGTACAAATAACGTGTATTTGAATAATTATTCTGAGAGTGATTTGGGATTTGTTTTCTTTTCGTTTTTCTCTTCTTTTGAAACTAACCTAAGCTGTTACATTGTAGTTACCAAGTTGTCATTGTCCTTTCGTAAAGTTTGTTCCTATCATCTCAATGAAAAGTAAAAAGTCCATGTCTCTTTATATAAATTTCAAAAGATTAATCGGTAATTAAAATAGAACGTGCCATGAAAATTGTTAAGTTATAACGAATGTGTGAAAGCTGAATTTTGAGATATAAATTTTAGTAAAATTTGAATATATTATTATTATCGAAGAAAATTTGAAAAAAATCATAAAACTTGTGAAAAATTTATTGAAAATATTTTATAAAATCTTATAAAACATCGAAACAATCAATTACTTATATTTTAAACTAATTTTTTATTTAAAATATATATTTTTAAATATTTATATTACTTCATATATTAATCAATTAATTAAAATATTATAAAGTAAAATATATATTCTTTTTTAATAAATATTGTAAAACGAGTAGTTAAAATGCTTTAAATAATTAAGTAGTATCTAATTATAATTATTATAAATAAATAAATATGACAGTATAAAAATAAATTTTATTGATTATTTATTTTTAAAAATATACAAACAAAAATAAAGATACTATATTCTCTACTACAAAAATGAGAAAAAATTGAATTAAAATAATTATTTAGAAAGAATAAGAAGAAAGAAAATAAATAAATCAAGAATTGATATTTTGTTAAACATTTTAACAATATTTTTTAACATTTTAATGACATTTTAGTAATAAACATCTACAATACTCAAAATATTTTAGCTACAAAAATTTTTTTTAACAAAAACAATATTTTATCTATATATTAACATTTTAATAATAATTTGGTCAAAAGTTATAAATATAATGTTTATTTTTTGTTATAATTATGATATATTTGTAATAATAAGAGTAGTAGAATGAAAAAGTTTTGTATTAGTAAAATTAGTTAAATATATTTTGATATTTTTAATAATATATTATTAATATTTATATTAGAATATAATGTTTTATATACAAATAAATATATTTATGTAAAATAATAAACGTACGGGTATTTTGTGTAATATAATAACTTACCTAATCTAAAACTTTACTCAATAGAACAAGTAGGTTGTTAGGAAAAACTACACGTTAGGTACTCTGTTTTTGATAAAGATGTACAGTTAATTATATTTTTTTTAAATAATTAATATATCAATTAAAATTGATAAATAATCGATAAAAGAATAATAGAGGGAAAGATAAAAATTTAAAATTTTCTCCCGTGTATTAAATAAGATTTTTAGTTTAAATTTAATAATTTTGATTGTTTATATATTTAAATTAATGATTTCTTATCTAAATTGTATATTTTTATCTTTAATAAAATTCTATTTTCTCATAATTTTTTATTTAAAAAATAAAAATTTAAATCCCCTATTTAATATATTTTATGAGAGTGAGTGAATATTTTACTTTCTCAATTTAATATTTATTTAAATAATTATATTATTAATTAATACATAAAACAAATTTACGTATATAAATATTACTCAAAATATAACAGCAAGAAACAAAAAGGAAAAAGAAAAAAAAAGAATCAAAGAAAAAAAATATAAAATATCTATCTTTGCATTAACGACAAAGTAATGAATTTAAGCAGTAACTTTACTTTCGACCAAAAAGATAAAACGTACTTCAATACGTCTTCTTTTTATCTTTCTAATTACTTCCCAACAACAGAGAACTTCATTTTGAAACTGAGTCCAATTCCTCTGCGTTTTTTCAAGTAACAACATATATATATATATATATATATATACACGTATATATATACACGTATATGAATTTTTATTACATAAAATATAAATATTTTTTATCTATATATTTACTGACAATTAACAACAAAAATAATATACATAGAATTGCTTCCCTTGCAATTAATTTAATTACTTTCATTTCAAAATAAAGAAAGAATGCTATATTACATGTTCTTAAAAAATATCATACTAAAAAATTATAAAATTAACACCCTTTAAACTTTTAATAATAATAATAATAATATTTTCTAACACTAATTTATATACTTTTTAATTAAGTTAAATATATTATTTTTATTGTTACGTGATTTAACAATATTATTTTAGATAATTTTCTTAATAATTTTATTATTTTAATAATAAAAATACATTAAATATATATTTTATCTATAATATTAATTATACCATAATTTCACTACTATTAAATAAATTTATAATTATAAAATATTATTATAGTAATAACAATTTATACTGTATTAATATCGTTAATTTTTTTTACGATAACTTATAAATATACTATTTAACTATTACGTTTATATCATTTATACCATATAATTAAATTTTATCTCATTTCTATTATCTAAATATAAAAATATTTTATTCATATCACTCTATTATTATTTTTATGCATTTGATTGTTAAAAATATAAAATATAAAATTTATTGGTAAATTGTTTTCACCACTTATTTTTGAACAAAAAGAGGTAAGTTGAAAATTGTTATTTGTTCAATAATACGACGAAGATAATGAATAGTAAATTTATAGATTTTTTGATATTTTGTATTTTTAATTATTTAATGAATGAAAATTTTAGAGTTTCTTGTGAATAAAACATTTTCATAATTTGACACTAAAATTGAGATGAAATTTAGCTCGGTGATATAAATAATACAAATATAATAAGTTTGGTGTTATATTTTTAGATTTGTTGTTGTTTTAACCTATAATTTAATTCTCTTATTATTTTTTTATTATGATTTTATTCTTTTATTTTGTAATTTTTATACTTTTTTTGTTATAATTTGGTGTTTTTACTTTTTAAAATTTTATAAATATTATTTAAAATTTGATATCAACTTTAAACTAGAATTTAAAAGTATAAAAATAGAAAGAAAAAAATGATTAAATTTTAAGGGAAAATAAAGGAAGTAAAATTAAAAAGTAGATGAATTAAATGAAAATGAAAACTTAAATAGATTAAGCCAAAAGTTTGGAGTGCTTTTACTATTGTCACAAAACATTAAAGGTATTAATATTATTTAAACATAGTAAAAATGTTACTAGTTATATAATTATATTATATATTTTAATTAAAAAATTCATCACATTATTTTATATTTAATTTATTTAATTAAATATTATTTAAATTAAATTATTGTTATTTAAAAATGTTTAAAGTAATAAGATATTATTTTTATTATTATAAATTTTAAAAGTTTTATTTTTTAATTTGAAAAAAAAACAGAAAGTATAAAATGCGAAACACTAAGCACTTATTACAAAACCTTTGTTTTTCTTCGGACAAAGCCTTTATTCTCTGATGATGTTACGTACCAGACTAGTTGAAAAAATTATGAGGTACTTTGTCTTTGGTGGTACACTACTTCGTGGGTAGTTCTTCATTGTCTTTTTTTTTTTTTTTGGTTGGGCTCTGATTGGATACAGCTGTGTTATTTAACGTCGCTGTTACTCCAGAGTGAGAGAGAGAAAGTAATTGACTTCGACTTCCTCTACTTTTTAGACAGTAACTAAGCTGTACGGCTACTCTTAAAAAAATGTCGGTCTCCTTTATAATTTGTACGTAGATGTGACGTCTTATATCCTTTGTTTTTGAGTCTCATTCCTTATGGTTTAAAACTTTTTAGTAATTACGTATTTCTCATTAATTTTTAAATTTTAATTAAATATAGACATGTATATTTAAAATTTTAAAAGATACGAATTAATTTTTAAGATTTTAATTATAAATCTTAAAAGTTTTTTTTTTAAATTATAGAATTTAAAAGTTAAGAAAATTATGTATAAAATTTTAAAAAATTAAAGACTAAATCGTAAATTTTAAAAATTTTAAAATTTATGTATTAATATAATTAAAGCTTTATGATCAATAATATAATTTATCAATTTAAAAATAAATAACATGTAAGTGAAAAAATTTATATCATCCTAAAATTTTAAAGTTTGTAAATAGTATCTTGTGTAGTATTTGTATAATGTTAAAACATTACTCATGTGATTTTTTTAGATAGTTGCTAATTTTATAGTATAAATTAGGAAGAGGGGTTAAGTAAGTCTCAAGTCTCTCAAATGACGTTGTTGTTGTATTTTTAAACTTTTTTATTTTAAAAGTTATTTTTTAATCCTTTATTTTTAAAAAAAATTAATTGATTAAATACAAACAATATTATTTTAATAATTTTTCGAGAATATGAATATTTACACCCAAATATTGTACTTGATTTTGAGAAAATTAAGTCAATTTATATATCAGGAAGCTAATTTATTTTTAGGGGGAAGCACTTCCCAAATTATAATATTTTCTACGGAAATGTTCCTGAAAAATATTTTATCAATTATGTTTCACATTATTAAATTTTTTTTATATAATCATATTTTAGTTATTAAATCAAATCATATTATATAATATAAAAATAATATAATTCTGTATAAATTTAATAAGAGTAAGGATATGTCTTTAAATCGTAATATATTTAACTTAATCTTCTTGAATTTTTAATTATAAAATAATGTATCTTGACTTTTTATTCAAACTAAATTAAAATAATATTTTTTTTATTTTAAAATTTTAAAATGTAATAAAATATAAAATAAATTAAATATTGATATTGATATAAATAAATTTATAATAAAAAAATATTTTATTAAAATATTTATAATAAATTTTATTCAAATATACAATAAATTTATTATAAGTAAAATATAATTATATTTAATCTATATATTATAACAAAATGTCATATAAGTTCATGTAAATATATAATATTTTATTTATAAAATAATGTATAAATGTTTAAAATCAAGAGCTTTGCTAATATCATGTGATATTTACAGGTAAAAAAGTTAAAGTAAAAATTAATTACATTAAAATTCCAGAAATATATGTGTTGAGCAACATTTGAGTAACTTTTTTTTTCCTCTAGTGGATTCTTAAAATTACAACTTTTATGCTTTTTTGTTTTATATAATAATTTGGTAGCTTATATTGTGACCTTTCGGATGATGATGATATTACCGTGTTAAATTTCAATATTTTACTTTTTCATATAATACACGTGATAAATATGATGTCAATGTAAAATATTTATTTATTATTTAATATTTTAGATTATTTTATTCAAATATGACAAATAAAAATAAACATAAATATAAAATATCTTATTTTATTGGAATAAAACTCTTTCTCACGTCCAAATACGATAAAAAAATGACAAAATTAATAATATTTATAAAACTCATTCTCTGAGTGTCATAGATCAAAATACTAGATACTTATATACAAAATAATTCATGATATATATATGAGAAATTTAAGAATGGATTCGATGTTCGTAAGTTGCATTGGGTAACTATTAGTGTATCTTGATAAGAGTGATTCTTTTGCTACAAGATAAAAAATGGATGGGAGACTTAATGCTTAAGTGTTTCGGACTAGGTACCTTATGTCAACAAGTTATACTCGCATGAGTGTTATGAGTTGTATGTGAACGTGAGCAAATTTATACGAGATTGTTTGAGTACACAAGATGTATAATGTATATGAGGTGTATCACACATAGGGATATTAGTACACAATAAGCTTCAGGCATAAAACCAAAAAGGGTGAGATATAAGAATTGGTAAGGAGACAAAAAAAATACATGAGTTTAGAGATTTATGGACATGACCTCATCATGTTGTAATAATTTAATTGTAAGTTAGATATAGTCATTTCAATGGGGCGACAACACCTAAGATTGATGGTATCTATATATATAAACTTATGTAATCATTATAGGGATTTGACTCTCTCTAATTATCCACTAGATACACTCACACAAGACGTTATCACATTTATATAAATGCGAGTAGATTTACATGGAATGGTTTGAGTACACAAGGTGTATGATATATATAATGTGTGTTACACACGGGGTGGACTAGTACTCAATAAGCTTTAGGTGTATGACCTTAATGGGATAACCGAGGTACCTCATGATTATGAATAGGTATAGAGACAAATGGGGATAATTATTCTAATAATCATAACTATTCTGCACCAATTTAATCACATTTTTTTATATTTTGACATTTATTAAAATAATAATCCCTACTCATGATCACGTGGTATTTGTACATATGATAATTTAAGATACCTATATGAGGAACTCAAGAGTAGATGCGATGCATGTAAGGTGCATTGGAAACCTACTAATGTATCTCGAGAAGAGTAATATTTCTTCTTGCTTCAAGATAAAATAATGGAAGGCTTAATGTTTAAATGATTCAGACCAAAGTATCCCATGTCCACAAGGTATACTCACACAAGTTGTTATGAGGTTTATGTGAATGCTAGTATATTTACACAAGATGATTTAAGTACATGAGATGTATAATATATACGAGGTGTGACATACACTAAAAGGAGCTTTAGGTGTATGAATCCAATGGGATACATAAGGTACAAGAATTGGTAAGAGTACAAAAAAACATAAATTATAAAGATACATGGACGCGACTTCATCATGTGATAATAATCTAATTACAAATTAGATATCATCATTTCAATAGGACACCAACACATAAAGATGATGGTGTCTATATATATGGACTCATGTGACCTATTATAGTTATCTGATTCTTTCTTTAATTTGTGTCTAAAATATATAGTACTTTATAATTTTCTCCAAACTCTTTATCATTCCTAATTTTCTAAGATTTATTTATTTTTATTATTTTTTAAAAAAAATCATTATTTAAATATAAAAATATACCATCTATATAAAATATTATCAGTATGAATATATTAATAATTAAAATTGATAGAAAAAAACAAATTGAGAAAAATTCTAATTTTTTTTTTGTTTTATTATAAGGTTTTCTAATTGAATGTATTGTTGTTTCAATTCATATATTAATAATCTCTCAACAAATTAAAAGATCGGATATGATGTTATAATTTCCATAATATTCTATATGGCATTTCTAGATTTACATAGAAAAAAACATAAACATGACATAAGTAATAAACAAAATATCTAGTTATTATAAAAATAATAAGATTTGAATAAATGACATAAATATTTATTTTATTTAAAATAACTAATAGGATAAAAAGAATATAAATAAAACAAACCTAATTGTGATTTGCTGATGTAAAAAGAGATTATTTCTCAACATAAATCGAATAAACTCTTAAAAATCTTACATAAAAAAGAAGCAAATAAAGGTGTATATGCTTTTAACGGGTTATTTTTGTTGTTTAAAATTTTGTGAATATATGACTTATTTTAGAGACAGATAATATAACAAATCATCTTAATATATATAATCTAAATCAATAAAATAGAAGTTAATATGTTTTTAAAATTTGAATTTAATGAATAGTTAGTAAGTTAAATAAAAAATATATTTAATATTAAATAAATTTAAATTAATGATAATAAATTTAAATTCAAGTACATTTTTATATAAATAAAACATGTAAATTTCTTCCTACTAAAAAAAGAAAAGAAATTAAGAAAAAGGAAAGTCCACGAGTGTCTCTTGTTTTTAACTTTTTATTATTTCGGTTTCGTTTTGATTTATAATCTCACGTTTTTAATATGACCTTCATGCGTTTCATTTTTTTTTCCTTTCATAATTTTGACTAAGAAATTAATTAAGAGAAGTTCTAACCACAAAATGAACATCGACTCATTTATCTTTAGCAAAAAAATCAAATAAAAAAAATCAAATAATTTATTGAAATAAAATGAATTGGTTATTGTTATAACATTGACTCACATATTTTCATATAAACAATTTACAAACATTTCTCATTAAAAAAATCAAACAAATAATGTAATTGACTCTAGGGGATCCTATAGGTCCATGACTATTTTCCTTTAATATTCAAAGTCAATGACATATTTTTATTTGAATTCTTTTTATATATTTTCCCCTCTTTATTATTTGTTTTTTTTTTCAGAAAATTTCGCCTCTTTATGAAGTCCATAATTTGCTTAATTATTTATTTTTTATTTCTTATGAAAAATAGGGTTTACTTGATGGATAAGATCAATTTACGTGATTTGTTTGAATTGTAATAAGTATTATTTAATTTAATTTTTTTTATAAATCTAAAAATTTAGAAAAAAAAAATAATATGTTTAAAATTATAATAACAAATAACACTGTTTATATTCAATTTATATCTTTTTACAATTAAAAAATCTATCATATTATTTTAATTTAAATATTATTTAGATTAAATTATAATTATTTAATATTAAATATTATTTAATTAAACTTCGTTCAATATTATTAAGATATTATTTTTATTGTTATAAATTTTAAACGTGTTATTTTTATTATAATTTTTTAAAATTTAAAATAAAGTACACAAAAAATATACATTTAAAAAAAGTAAGCATATTTTTTAACATAAAGATAATTAGGCATCCCCTAATTAAGTTATAAATATACAGTAGTACATAATAAATTGTGATAATCTCATGTTTATATAGTTATTTTTTTTTATATAGGGTACATTTTAAACAAATAAATGCAATAAATAAAATAACTAAACCTATAATGATTTAAATTAGTAGTGTAAATATAATTATAATTTGAAATTAATGCTCTTAAAATTAAAGAAAAATATAGTAACATAAAAATACGTCTTTCTCCTTACACTAATTTATTCAATGTAAATTAATAATTATTTATTTAAACACTTTGAAAGTGTTGTAAATGGTTGTCATGCATTAAATATTATGCAGAGGAGGTAAGAATAAATAATTGTAATTCTTTTTTACATTCAAATCGAAATAAAATCAAAACAATTCAACATTTAATGTAATAAATTTACATCCAAATTGATTCTTATTTTTTTTATGAAAAGAAACAAACTTTTCTTATCAGCTATCAAATTAATTTAGTAGCTTTTATTGCTACGTTAATAGCAAAACAATAATCTTATTTATATAAAAACATATGTCAAATTTTCATAGCATCTAATTACATTATATATATTAATAATATTATATTATATCATTTATTACATATTTTAAAAAAATATTATTTTATAAATAACGTAACAAACAAGGGTAATAATACAAATTTAAAGAAAAGAGTGTCATTACTACAAAATAAAAAAATAAAATAAAAATATTTTCCCTGTTTTATAACCCAGCCCAAGTTCAAGTTTAGTTCCTCAATGCTCCAAACTAGTTTCTCTGTTACAGTCATCCCCTCCCTCTTCTGCCGGATGTCGGCGATATGTTCGAGGAAAATATTTCCGATCAAGTTTCGTCCACTTGAAACCTGAGACGTATTCTCCACACTCCACACTCCATGGTACTATTTTATATTTTCCCACTCTTAGATCCGTATAACGATCGATTTCGGATCCGAAATATTTTTTCTTCTCTTTTTATTTTTTCAGTTTTATTAGAATGCGATTCGAATCAGGTCGTATCTTTGTATTTTGTTTTAAACGATCAGTTTTTCTTTGCTTGTTTGCGTTCTTCTTGTTGTTGAGTGATGAGAACGGCTTTTTTGTTTTGTTTTATTTTGTTTATGAGTTTGTTACTAATTATAAGTTCTTACGATTCTTCAGAAAAAAAATTCTAAAAAGGAAATCAGCTTAGAAATTATTTTCCTGGGAATATTGGAAATTCAGTGAAGTTTCTTGCTCTGCGCACCAATATCAGTCATTTCTGTTTGATGGTTCTGGGATGAGATCATGCTTGGTTTTCTCACGAGATTTGATCAAATGGAGTAATCTTCATTCCATAATTGTGAAATTTAAGGTGTATGTGATTGGAAATTTTCTTTTACTATGGATTGTGAATTTATGAGAAGAATACAAAAATGTGAGGTTTATGGCGTGCAAAGACAGGAATTTAATTTATGGTGTTGGTAGCTTAATTTGATCAAAGAATTGTGCCTCTGTAGGACTTTTTGTTAAATATTTTATGAAGATTGGTTTTTATTTGTGAGATTTGGTTGATTCTGTAAACAAGTGGTGTGGGTGTACTAAATGTTTGTTGAAATGACAAACAGAGATGAATTTATGGAGGAAGAAGAAAATCAGGGAATGAATGTTATTTTGAGTGTGAATTCCAACGGAAGGATGAACGATGGTCGAATTAAATTCGGATCATGTGACTCGCTTCTTCCTGGTCTTATTGATGATGTAGCACTGAATTGTCTTTCTTGGATTTCTAGACCAGATTATGCGTCATTAGCATGTATTAATAGAAAGTACAATAAGTTGATCAAAAGTGGGTATTTATATGGGTTGAGGAAAGAGTTTGGACTTGTGGAGCACTGGGTTTATCTAGTTTGTGATCCAAGGGGATGGGAGGCATATGATACGGTGAGGCAGAAATGGATGACACTGCCTAGGATCCCTTGTGATGAGTGTTTCAATCACGCTGATAAAGAATCTCTTGCTGTGGGTAATCAGTTGCTGGTTTTTGGTCGCGAACTATTGGAATTTGCTATTTGGAAGTATAGTTTGACAAGTCATGGTTGGGTTAAATGTCAGGAAATGAATTTTCCTCGATGTTTATTTGCGTCTGGTAGTCTTGGTTCGATTGCTGTTCTTGCTGGAGGGAGTGATCAGACTGGAAATGTCTTGAAATCTGCAGAGCTTTATGACGCTGCATCAGGAAAGTGGGAAATGTTGCCCAATATGCACACTCCACGGAGATTATGCTCGGGTTTTTTCATGGATGGAAAATTCTATGTAATAGGTGGGATGTCAAGCACTACCGTTTCACTGACTTGTGGGGAGTATTATGATCTTGAGACAAGGAAATGGAAGAAGATAGAAAATATGTATCCCTGTGTCAATAGGGTTGCTCAGGCGCCTCCGCTAGTGGCAGTTGTGGATAACCAGTTATATGCAGTTGAGCATTCAACCAACATGGTGAAGAAGTACAACAAGTTGAAGAACACATGGGATGAGTTGGGAAGGCTTCCGGTGAGAGCTGACTTATCAAGTGGCTGGGGCTTGGCTTTCAAGGCTTGTGGAAAGGAACTCCTGGTTGTGGGTGGACAAAGAAGACCTGAAGGTGAAGGTATTGTGCTGAACACTTGGTGCCCAAAGTCGGGTGTGAAAAATGGCACCTTGGACTGGAAGGTTCTTGGAGTGAAGGAACATGTTGGTGTCTTTGTGTACAACTGTGCAGTTATGGATTGTTAAGATTTTTGTTTTTGTTTTTGGATTAACAGAAGAGGAATTAGCTTCTCCAATCTGACCTGGCTCTTTAGGGTTCTTGATGTGCATTCTGATCGACTAAAATTAATTTGTTACCGACTCTCTGTATGAGAATATGATTTCTCTTCATCTTGCAAAACAGGTCACTATGGTAATGTTCTCTTTCTTTTATACTTTTATGTTTCTTTACACATTAATCTATATTTTCCCAAATAAACTAGAAATCTTATTCATAATGACAATGATCTTCCCCGCTTGGTGTTCATAAAACTGCGAGGTAGGTGCGAAAATCGAGACGGCTCATCTCTTTGATCTCTACATATGCCTGATTGTTGTTGTAATGGTGATTGATCTTGTTGAATGGGGTCAGAATTTTATATAACTCCTGTTCCTCTATTGCTTTGGTTTGATATTCATTCTTGTTTAATAATGATGTTAGTGGAAGCCTTTTATGCTATCGCCTTTCTCTTGTGGTGTTGGGTTTATGTTATACATTTTCACTTTTCAATACTGAAGCACTTACCTTTTCCACATAGTCTCTTTTGAATCATTAGGCTGTATAATAAATAAGTAATCAGTTACCATTGGACACTATTTGATCCAAAGAGATGTCACTAATCTAATTTAATAATACTCCTGCTTTGGCTTTTGTTAGCAATGTGTAGTTTGATTTGTTTTAAATTAGTGTCCATATGAGTTCCAATTATAGCGTATAGCTGCATATCTATTCTTTTTAATCATATAACCACTTGGTGGTTTAACCTTTTTCATTTTTAAGTCATAGTCAGATTTCAAACTTCAATCACACCAAATACTGTGAGATGTACTTAAAAAAAACCTATTATTTGTTTTGATTTTATCTTACTAAATATAAATATGACTTTACTTCATTGATCATGATTCAACAAAGAAAAGCATTCTTCAAGCTACTTTATCTTCTAGGTTTCTTATTGTTTGCATTTTTTTTCTTTTTTTTAGTGTACCTCATTAATCCCCAAAATTTTAGCAATTTTACACGTATGTTTTTAAATTTTTAAAACATATAATTTAGTCTTGAAATTTTTAAAATTTTACATATAGGTTTTTAAAATTTTAAATCATACAAGAGTTTGAAACTTCATACATAGCTTCAAGTTATTAAAATACATATCTATAATTCAAAAAAATTGGATCTATACGTGAAGTTTTAGAAGTTTGAAATAAATCGTACTCTTTAAAAATTAAAATATCTATACATGAAGTTTTAATAATTTGGAGACTTAAATGTGAATCTAAGTAAATATTTTTGGACGGATGATTTAATTTAAGTTTGGCATATTTTTTTCATTAAACATATAAATAAACACTGCCACTGTTTCCTTAAGTTTGTCCTGAAGTGCAGTTCTCATTCTTTTGCTTGTCTTTTTCTCTCCCTTTATTTTTTTTCCCTTAATTTTTGGTTTATCAATTGAAAATAAAAATTATTCTTTTTTTTTCGTATCAAACGTTTAAATTATATTAAGTATCGTTTGTTAATCTTTTTATTTTATTAAAAGGTGATAGGTTGGTGATGCTGAAATGTGCTAGAGAATATATTTGGATTTAGATGTGAACAAATAAGGTTCGTTTTTCTTGTCATCTGAGTACACTTTAGACGTGTAATGCACTTGAGAAGGAGTAGAGGAAAAAAAGAAAAGAGAAGAAACTTTAATCAATGAGTGAAACTAGACGTCTTAAAATTATTGTTGTCTTTGATGCCAAAGTAGAGTGATAGATACTTGGATTGAAATTCTTAAACCGAGTTTCCAATTTTCACAGAATTGGATGCTGAGATAGTGACCCTAGAAATTGACAATGTGATAGGAAAAGAGGGAAATATACCATGAGTCTTTAGACTAATTGAGGCCACAACCTGATAAATACCACAGTAATGACTAGTGAGTGGAGCATTTCTTTATACATTAAATTATTATTTTGATTAAAACAGTAAAAATTATTTTTAAAAATTTATAATTATCTATCTCACCTTTGTTGTTGTTGTTGTAATGTATTTAAATAACTTCAATTATTGTTACATATTACTATTGTTAAACTTTTGGAAAAATTATGAAAAAATTCACTGAATTATTATCATCCTTAAAAAAAGGAACATTAATTTTTGATAAATTAATAGCTATCATGCTAATATAGCAATAATTAAAATTGATGACATTCTTGTAATAATTTAAAATTTAGTAGTATTTTTTGTTGTTGTAAGAATATGGTATAAAAAATATATTTATCCTAATTAAAATTATATTAAAATACATCATTTTTAAGAAAATATTAGATTTACATAAATATTTACTATTTAATTTTAACCTAGCTAAAATAATTTATCTATGTACATGGTTAAAGTCATGAATCTTTAATATTATTTAACAAACATATAATAAGTGTGTTTTGTTCCATATCGATTCACATGGGTTCTGAAATAATTTTCCAATCTTCCTTCCTTCTTTCTTTTCTCTCTCTTTTTTCCTTTCTTTTGTTGTCTTCGTCTTCGTCTTCATCTACAAAGACGTTTAAAACAATGTGCAAAGCAAACCCTTAGGTAGAATAAATATGTATAGGAAAAAAAATGCCAGAGTAGAAGAAACAAAATTATAACAAAAAAGCATGTGTTGTGCTTATAAAAGGCAACAAACACCTATGAAGGTTTGAAGTAAAAGATTTAATATTCATATTTTTAAATACCAATTGATTTTTAGAAATATATGAGTAAATATTTTTTAGTAACTTCATAATTAAGTATGCTCGTCTTAAGAATAACTCAGCAATGAGAAGTGCCTCGATCCTATAGGATATGGCTACTTGAAATAATTTAGACACATTTTATCATAACTTTTCTTTTTTGCTAACTACAAATTTTGCAACACAAATTTTAAGGTTGATATAAATAGAAGAATCATCTTTTCCTATAGATAAATATAGAAAGAGATACAAACATAAGAATCCTTAATATCATGTTAATAATATATATACCATGGAAAATATGTTACATTATCATTATACAATTCACTTGTTATAAGTTGAATAGTTATTTAATTTTTAGTATAATTTAATTAATAATTATGAATCTATCTATATAATTGGTTTTAGTGTTGAATAATATCAAATAAAATTACTTTTATATGAGTATTAAAAAATACATTTAATTTTAAAATATTCAATACTATGAATGCATCCAAAATGGGTGGGTAAATGATATGGATTAAAAAAATAATTCTTGAATTAAATTGATGGGTGACCTCATTATATGAGTAGTATAAGATGGTCAATGAAAGACTCAAAATACAATATTCATGTTTACCATAAGTATTATTAATAAAAAAATTAAAAGATGAAGGTAGGAAATAGCATAAAAAATACCCTCAAAATTTTAAAAACATTTAAAAATATCCATTGAACATAACAAAAGTTAAATATAATAAAAATCAATTGTAACATTTTATAAATAAAAATAAAAGAAGAAATAATAGAACTAAAAAGTAATAAGAAATCAATGAATAATATAATTAAAAATACAACACATCTTAATATATTTTTCACATAAAATGGTAATTAGTAAAAAAGAAATTTGAAAAAAAAACAAAAGATAAAATTAAATCTTAAATAAAGAGATGGATTTAAAGATATATCATTTTCATCATTAAGGAAATTATTCTTAAGAAAAAGACATAGTCTATTATGGAATAAGTAATAAATAAATGAGAATTAATATTATAAATGCAAAAAAATGTATAATATACCATTAATTGGTAAAGAAACTATAATGAATAAACTATCGAAAATCCTCTAAAATGATAAAGAAAAAATTGGATACATTTATTTAGAAGGAATTCAAATATTAATACAAGCTCATTTTAAATAAGGAATATATACGTCAATAAAAATAACATTGCTAGATAATAAAATAATAAACATGAAAGATGCTTTGTTAGGAACGATCCATGATAATTTGTAATACATATCTTAGGTTTTTTATTAATATTCATAATAAAAACTTCAATCAAATGTTAAGTTAAAGCTTATAAATTTAAAATAAGAGATTTAATAAAAGAAGAAAATTATTCATTTTTAATACATTATATAATAGGATATTCATTAACAACCAATTTTATTATTGGTTTCTTACCAATAAGAAATATCTGACTCACATAGGGAGGAAATAAATAGACAATATGTAAAAATAACTTGATACTTCAAATAAAAGAAGACAACCACCTAAAATGAAAGAAGAGTTACATTAAAAAACTAGAGATAATATTCAGCTAGAATCTACACTCCATGAAAATTATAGATATGATCTCTAAGATTTATAAAAAAACCTTAGATGAATATACTAGTAGTATGAGTGTACTCACACAAACTTCTCAAAATACACAAACAAATCCTTTAATGTGTAGGATATTAATAACTCATAAAATATTAATGTTTGATTTTTAAATTTACGATACCAACAACATTTATTGTTGCAAGGAAATGCTACCACATGAATAGAATATTTAGATATAGTAATAAATAAAATATACAAAGAATTTATTAGAGAAGATAAATAAAGAATTATCATTAAATTCAGTGAAAATTAAATCAATAAAACCAAATGGTATTTAATAAATATGAAATTTTATAACATTAGTGTTTCCATTGGTGTGTCAATTGTAAGACTTAAGTGAAAGCTCGGGAGTCTGTAAAATAAGAGTGAGACTTTGGTTTAGAAAGAAGTTTATATTTTATATATAAGAATAATTAAAAAATATATTTTAAAAATTAATATGTATTAAAAGTAGAATTTTAGTTCAATTTGATTCAATTTTGTAAAGATTTTTTATTTTCCAACCTCCAATTGAATCGATAAAGTCAATTTTAATATTTTTTAGAACTTTTGAACTAACAAGCCTATATATTAACCCAAATTTTAGGAGAATATTAAAGAATATAAATAAAATATTAAGATTATTTCTTAATAAATTAAGTTTTTTAAAAAATTAGTTCACGAAACTTATACAAAGAATAAATCTTATGAATTTCTTTCTTTTTATTATTAAAAAAAGTGACAGTTTGAAGAAGGGTTTGAAACAAATTACAATGAATCTTGATAACATTGTGATTTTAAATAATAAAAAAAATTATATAAATTTCTAAACATCATATAAGTTTTTTTAAGTAACTAACTACACATTTATACACATTTTAATATCTACTTAAAACATATATTAGTGTACTATAAAATTAATTATATTTTATGTAAAACATTGGAGTTGTTAGAAATATACACATAACATTTATAAATTTGTATTTATACTCAGTAATGTATATGAAACGTTAATATTATAGACATATTTAGTTTTAGGTCCACGTATTAAACAAAACCATTGTATTTGCTATTAATCTCATTTCTGGGAGGGTATTATGAACAAGCCACATATTTCAGCTGGAAGCCATTGTTTTGGCACCATAGACGGTAAAATGCTTAATATATATAAAAAAATAAATAAAGGGATAGAGGAATACAAAGAACATAATGAAACCAAGATAGGGAGCAGTCATTTCAATGGAAAATTATTGACTGCCATTGTGGGAGACAAACTCCATTAAAGATCTACAAAGATTATATAGACGAATCCTATTATACCCCTCCATTAATTAGACTAACAACGTATAAAATGGTTCCGTTTAATAAGTAACTAAAAATCTGAATATGTCTATAATTTAGTAATTTTAATAAGTTATGTGCATAAATACAACTTTATAAATATTATGGGTATGCTTATAACAATATCAATATGTTAGAGGCATAAAATGTAATTAAATATTGTTGGATAAGTTAATTTAAAACACAATATACAATTTTTTGATATTTTTTTTCCTTTCATTAGAATGGTATGTTTTCTTTTAAAATAAAACAAAACCCCACACAATATATTATTGTTATAAATTTATCATCAATAAAAATAATTATATTTGTCCAAAAAATAAAGAAATTATTATACAATAATAACTTTTTGTATCAATTGTTATATATATATATATATATAAATAATTTTTTTATAAAGTAATTAAACCCTTATTAAAAGGAAAAATAAAATATAAAGGTATCCTAATTTTACAACTAATTATATTCATTTTTAATGAAATCACATTTTTATTTATTAAAAAAAAGTTACATTTTTTTCTTCACATGTGTCTACTTTGTACCAAGTTGTTTATCCGTACGATTAGGTCTTATGAGTAGATAAAAGGTCAAAATATTGAATATCTACTTTTAAAAAAAGTAATCATAAACAATAATGACACCATTCATATAAAGCATTAAAAATTTATCATAATTTTAATGAGTTTTATAACTTTAGATAAACGAGTATTATTTTATAAATTTTTAAAAATATATATATTTAGTATGTATATAATTCTTATAATCTTATATTCTTAAAATTAAAATGAATTTTTGTAATTATAAAATTAAAATCTTTAATTAAAAGTAATTGAATTAAAATAATTATTTTTTTAAAATTTATAGGATTTTTCTTGGTACTCATCCAAAAATTTAAGAAAATATTTGAAGGTGGTTCTTTTTTAATGATTTGATACGTGGTATTTAAAAGATAATGATCTTTTAAGACATAAATTGAGATTTTATAATGAATAAATCGGTTGTAATAACATATTTTTATTTATAATGTAATTTTTTAAATGTATTTAAAAATATAATATATATATATATATATATATATATATATTATAATGTAAAATTATATATAATTTAAAAAAATAAAAAAAATCATATAAAAAAATTTAATATCTTTTAGGGGTGTCCACGGTACGATTTTAAATAATTTTTTTAACCAAATCAGACCGTTCATATTGTTTAAATTGAACCGTTTGGTTATCCAAATTGTTATAACCAGACGATTTAGTCCGATTTGATCTAATTTGGTTAACGGTTTTGAACAGTTAATATTACATGAATATGAACTGCCTTTTATACAACAATAAATTAAATGTTCCATATTTTCACCTTTTTATTTTTAAAATCAAGTCTAATAATAACATGATACAAATGATATATTTGATGGCCTTCTTCATTTCCAAAAATAATCTACCTTGTAAGCATGGACAAATGTCTAATACCAATGAGCCAAATGGAACTCCAAAACTATCTCGGCAAATGATGAGAGTCTAGAACAAAATGTTTTCATCTTACATTGAGTATGATAGAAATAGGCTGAGAAACAATAATCCATGCACTCATTAATGTGTATATCTCTTCACATGTCATCTAACGCTTTACTTGTTTAATTGACTATTGCATATATGATCTCATTAAGTTCTATTTTGTGAATGGACAGTATAAAAGCTAACATATAAAAAAAATACAAATACATAACATCCAAACAAAAACCCATATAAAATACTAGTGATCTAACACTCCATGAAAGCTTTTGGTAAGCTTGTTCAGATTGAATATGCCATAACAACAGTTTAATCTCGTTAATGGAAGCAACAATTAAATCACAATACACAAAGAAAATGGTCAATAACATTGAAGATGGTCGCATGAGAATCAAAGGAAACAATAAACCTCCTAAACAATCTCCATGTTTAGTAAGATTTATTTAAACCATATAATGTTTTATATTTATCTTCAAAAGCAAACAACCATATAATGCTTTATATATGTCTTATACCTATTTTGTCCTGACTGGAGATAATAGTGAGTTTTACCTTAAGATTTCAGGAAAGATATTTAAAAATGGTGAAGATATGGCTGTATCTATGCTTTTATATACACTAAATTAGAATTTTTTTAATTATTTGTTAAAATTAGTCTGTTGTGATCCGATTTAACTTGATTCTACTCCGTTTTTGTACAACCATACTATCTTTTATGGATCAAAATGGTGTTTGTTGATATATTTGGCAGCCGTCGAAGACTTTTGTTGATTCTTTGGTCTATGTACTTGTAAGACTGTCACTATATATCATTTCCTATTATGACCTTAGTTGTGTTAACATAAATTATTCATCCCACTCACTAAAATATAGCTTAATAAATTATTTTCTCTAATTAATTAGACTGAAATATTATGTTAATTTCGTTTAGTATAAACTAATAATTTATTTGATATTTTTATTAGTATATTTGACTCATATTATAACACATATAATAATACATCAAAACTAGTAATAGCTAATGGGATTGACACGTTAGATTCTTGTTTAGTGGTATTGCTTATCTCTTCGAATTAATGACATTATGTTTTTTTTATTTTTTTATAAACAATTACTGACATTATTTGGAAATACATACAATAAGAAACACAAAGTGATAGAAAATAATTCTTTCTATATAGCCCAAATATCAAAAATTGCTGCATTTGATACAATTTTTTATCCATATTCTCAACTTAAATTTATAAAAATATTTTTATTTAAATTATTAATACATATTTTATTTAAATTTAATAATAATCTCAATACTAAACATATTCATTATATTACAGTTGATAATATGAAGAAAAAAATATAAAAAATAAGATTAATTAAAAACTACTAGCTCCAAATATGTATCTACCAACTTTTTAGGATTAAACTAACTCCTAACCCATTACCCCACTAATTTAGTGGTAACTAGGTTAAGAATTTTTTTTTATCATATAACTAAGTAAAAAGTGTTCACATGTACGTTAAAAACTCATAATTTTAACTAATAAAAAGTAAATATTTGATGTATTTTTACGTTGAAAAAGATATCACAATAAGATATCCCAATATTAAACATGTTTATTTTGATAGGTACCATTTTACTAGTGAGTTTAATAAAACTTAATCATAATAAATACAATTTAATTTACATAATTTTATTCTATATAAATTATAATTGTATTATATAAAGTAGGGTTTTATTTGCAAGTTTATTTAAAGTAAACAGTTAATACACTTTCCTATAAACCAATTTCAAATAATTGATTCATAGGAAAGAGAGTTTCATTCGTCATTGTTTTTTTGTGAGAATTAAAAATCACGTGGATAATTTCCAATTCTTAAAATATTATTATTGAATCATAATATGATATTATAAAAATAATTTTACTTTGTTTTTAGTAGTTTTTGTTATAAAGCTCCTTAATTTAAGGAGCAAAACATGGAGCATAGAATACTAGAGGAGGTATGGAACGGAAAAGAGGTGAAACTATCACATCTAAAAGTTTTCGGTTGTGTAGCATTTGTGCATATCAGTGATCAAGGCAGGAATAAGCTTGATCCCAAATCCAAGAAATGCACATTCATTGGCTATGGTAAGGATGAGTTTGGCTACCGCATTTGGGATGATGAAAAGAAGAAAGTTATCCGTAGCAGAGATGTGATTTTCAACGAAAGGGTGATGTATAAGGACATGCATAAAATAGACGCCAATGACTCAGAGCAGAATGAGTCAGTATTTGCAGATGTAGATGATGTCCCAGATACTTCCGCAACAGAACCAATTGTAATAAGTCTTCAGCCAGAGGAACTTGTTGGACAAAGCAGTACACATCATTCCGACACACCACAACCTCTTACTCCAGCTCCTGTATTGAGAAGGTCTTCTCAACCTCATGTGCCTAACAGGAGATAC